>OX382291.1:20000000-21245271 GCA_947507805.1 Aporophyla nigra | reverse complement strand
CCTTGATTCCTAGACACTATGTTGTGTGATATTGCTAATTGTTGCCTAATTAATCTCTTGTTTAATAGACCAAATATTTTCAACATCACGGCCGTCGACGGCGGTAATTTTTAATGATTTTACACTATACATTAGAGAGGTAAAGTAATACGATACCAGTGGCCTTGTAAGCCTCAAAATAATAAAAGAGAGAAACAAAAGAACAACTAGAAGGTTGGTATTTTTAAGGTGGTTTTTTACTTCGACAATTTGCTTACAATTACCGACACATTTAACTAGAAAGAACTAGATAATATCATAGCAAAATGAACACATAGATCACTACCGTCATTTCAGAGAAATGCTCAATCATTTATTGAGTAGGTAAGTGAGCTATGCCGCGAGCTTGGGGGCGGCGAGCAATGGGTAGCTCGCCGCCCGGTAAGGACCAGGCCCGTGTCGACGTCGCGTAGTGTTCCACGCGCGCTTCAAAGAGATGTCAGTAAACTGAAGGGGTCTGCTAGGACCGATGCCTGCCAGGGTCGCGAGATTCGTTCGAAAGAGGTACCGTGGCCCTGGCATATGGGCAACTGAAGGAACACGGGTGGGTTTTAGTCAGTAAATCTGACACGCCGTTCAACCACAGCGGGAGACGTGATTTGATGATTTCCCACCCAAAAATAAGTAGGTAGGTGTGTAGATACTTAATTTGAAACAAAAAATGTACCTATTACTTAGTAGGTAATTGAGCTGCCCAATTTCATCGACACGGGTAATAGAAAAGGTACATTATTAAAATAGAGCTTTAAAATTTCTCATGGTATCTTGTCATCTTTCATAGCTTTTCGTGTTATTGACGATAAATTGTCTACAGTTTGAAATGCATTTCGGTTTGACTAATTTGCGTTTGAAATTTTAAATTGAATTTGTTGTTGAGTGCAAGTCACGGGTATCATCACAGCTCATATCAGAAGATTAAGCTTTCATTATTTACGCTTATTAAAAAAACATTTCTATTACCTGGTAGACCCAATCGAGTGTAGTGTATCTATATTGTATACGACTGCGTAGCTTGAACCATGAATGTTAATAGGATTTGTTGTTCTATGTGTCAGTCCCACGAATCAGTGCTAAACCTGCATCTAGTATTTGCATAGTGCAAGGAGCTGTTCGCTGTCTGTAATTGTATGTATGTTTATTTAGCATACAAGTACATTGAATCAATGGTAAATAATCTATAGCTATACTTTTAATATACACTTCCGGACTCCTTAATCGAGGAAGCTCGCCAAGCCCTACGTGCTCGTAATCCAGCCGGGTACAAGCAATTCCGAATATTCTGAGTGCTAACTTTTAAAATAAAAGCAGAAGTTCGGCCCGCCTCTAGGCTTGAAGTTAGCACTCGGACCATTCAGCTTGCTTGCAGGCTGGATTACGAGTACGGAGGTCTTGGCGGGCTCCTCTGAATTCGACTCCGTCGTTGTCGTTGCCGTGGGCTAGGCTTCGGCAAAATGAAGAAGATAACATTTGGCAAAACTGTTTCTTCGTTGACGAATCGCGAATCAATACTCATCCAGATAATTGACGTGTCCGTGTCTGGAGAAGACTAGGAGACCATGAAAGGCAAAGAACTGCCACTAGAACAGTTCAGCAAGGCTGAACATCGGTGTCTTTGGGGTGGTATTATGATTGGAGCTAGAACGCCTTTGATCCCCTATCGAGGCTTCATGACAGCATCATGTATAGAGCAGTTGCGATTGAGGTAATTTTCAGACCATTCCAAGTAAACCATGGGAACCAATTTGTACTGGTCGATGATAATGCGCCCGCCCATCGAGCTCAACCAGTCAATGCTGATCTCCGAGAATACGACATCACATGGTTAGACTGGCCGGCCGGCTCGCCTGACTTAAACACAATAGAGCACGCGTGGGATGCTCTTAAGCGAGCTGTTTGGAATCGCCAGCCATGTCCCCAGACAATGCTAGAGCTCAGGGAAGCCGCAATGCAGAAAAATAAAACTAAGCAATGATAGTTAATGATGAAAAATCAGCACTTCTGGTGGTAACGATTCGGTTTGCTTTCAATGAACTTCTCTGAGTGAGTTAATTAGAAGATCTGACGTATTTAAAAGCATATTTAATTAATCTCTGTTCGTGTGGTGTTAAACGAGACGTTTTCTGGTGTGGTGCTCACGGAATCTACTGTGGTGTCTTTGTTACAAACCTCTTGAGTTTTTTCCAAGAGCTGATCAATCGGCACAATACACGATTTGATCATATCCGTGTACGAGAGTTTTGTGCACAGTTGCAGGCGTGTCGTACCAAGAATAGAGAATTAAATTATTTCCCTCAGTTTGCACACAAAGGTTTTTAGTAAGTCATACTAGTACACACTAACCAGTGTTACTGAAGGGTATCCGTGTTACTGCATTTTGGATCTCAGATAGGCTGTTGCTCCATGTAAAATACTGGAATCCAGCAGCATCCGGTTAGCAAACGCGACGGGCAATATAATACGACTGTATTTTTTGGCAATAGTTTTTTGCCGTGGTTATTAGAAGTTATAAACTTGTTTCTTATTGCTAATTATAAACCTGTGTCGGAAAAATAATTAGAGTCAACTTAGAGAGGACAAAACCGTTCAAAGTGGTGGAGCTTGGGGGAGGCCTATACCTAGCTGTGGTCGTCTTTTGGCTGATATGATGATGGTGATGATGATATAACATATATTTATTATAATCACGTTACTTTTTGCTGAGGAGAAAATACAACATTTTATTGATGATGTGAAAAGAATTTTCAATATGTTATAAAATTGGGTAGGGAAAATAACACGTAACACATTGTATCATTTAAAGGTACACCACACACCTCATTTATTTCAAATAGGCACATCTTTAAATAGAATTGACTCTAGTTGTCCGTTCCAAAGAGTAATCACACGGTTGGAGAAGAAGGACAAGAAACTCCATCGCTACTCTTTATTAAATGTTTTACAATGTTATAGGTACTTAAGATTTAAGAATATTATAGTAACAAAACTTACGTCCGTCTTCGATGCTGGATCATACTCATTCGATACTGTTGCCGTAGATTAAAAAACAATGGTAAGGATATTTTTAAAAGAGAAGTGCCCAAGAAGCAAGATCCTCTTCAACCACGACAACGCTCCAGCTCACTACGCCAGACGGACTATCGAGTATTTTACTAACAAATGAGGGGCGTTAGTTAGTCATCCTCCTTACAGTCCTGACCTGGCCCTTTGTGACTTTCTTAAAGATCCAAAACTTAAAGAAAGATAAACTTAGAGGAATTCGTTTTGTGAAACTTCGAAGATGGCATCTTCGAGGTTTGGCTATGTTGGAAAAAGGCGTGTAAGAAATCCCTAAAGAAGAGTGGCCCCTCTGCTTCAGTAAATGATTCCTTCCCATCTGACGGTGCTTAAAAAGAAACAGACACTACTTCGAAAAGCAATAAATTATTTATAGGCTTCTATATCATTCCGATTTTTCTTTCTTAAAACATTCAGGGTGTTCAACGTATACATATTTCTCACCGACGCAAAACAAACTTGTGAACAATAATCTATTTTGTTATGCGTCAATGTTCTTTAAATACAGCTATCGCTTCTTTCCATTTATGTAAACATCCACAACTTTTAGAAAAGTAGACTAAATTACTAGAAAGAAACACACTAACTTTAATCCTGGATGACCGAGCGTGATAGCAACACTTCCCATCCGCCTGGGTGGTCTTGGCGTCCGCAAAACTTAAAGTTTAAGTTTGCCGGCCTTCATCTTCGCGGTCCCCAGTACGGATAAATAAACCAGGAACATTACATCTTCCTCATTGTTCGATTTTGTGGTGCCCGTGTGCGTTCATCGCATGGCAAACGGCTTGTCCCAATACGGATTTACCAAACACCCGTTCTTACAGACACAAAAGGATTTGCCGCTGTGCAGTATTATACGGAATATCCGGTAAATACTGTTGAGCATATCCGTCTGCTGGCTATGGGAGAAGGGGTTCGGCCTTTTTGGTTTTATGCGATCATGTCATTCAGTATACGCGCTATGATGGATGACTCAACGTTTCAACTCGTTAAGGGTCATTGCATTAAATAAAAACGTACCTTATCACATTTAATTATTAAAATAAAAAAAATATCTAGACACTAAATCTGTTAATGCGGATCAAAATGTCAAAAAATTTAGGAGAATTTTGTAAGAAGGTTTTCCTGTCTCTACAACAGTTAAAATATGATCGATTCAGAAAAAATATTTAAAAATATATTTTTTTTTCAAAATGAATGTACTGACACTGACATCAATGCCCTTTTAGAAAAAAACTATAGATAAGGTTCCAATGTTGTCGATATTGGTCCATAGAACACTTTTTTCCGGTATACTTTCAACACCACGAGGTATTTAATGAGGTTGGTGCGATGTAAGATCATAACCCTAACTACATAAAGCATTGACAATGACAATTCCCTCATTTTTTTAACTATGACCGCGTTGTTCGCACCGCTGTCTGTATCACTCACTACTTTAAATGATAATATTATCTATGTTATGATGTTGATTTCGTTACAGTAAGCGACCTGTCTCATTTTTGTCTTCAACATTATTAATGTTGACATACCTTAGACACTATATTTTATAAAAAAATGGTCATACTCAATGAAATAGCTGATTATACGTATCATGCTTATTCAAACTGGCAAATAAAGGATGTAAAGTAGTACACTGTTTCTCTTCTTCATAGTAATGAGAGATAGAAAGTACTACAGGTGCCAAGTGAAAGAAGCGAAAATGTCTTACACCTGTCTGTCTAAATGCTAAGTAGATCTACTAACTTCATAGCTAACGCAGTAAGTAACGACGTCAAAGAATAAAAAATTAGGGAACGACCTTCTCGGCTTAAATTTTGTTTTAAATTAACAAAAGAGGCCACGCTCCTCCAAAAGTTTGTGGAGGAGAAATTATTTGTTGTGGCTTACGGTATTAAAGCAAAAGTAATCATTTTAATATAAATGAGGGTCATTCTGACGACAATAAATTTTATCATTAGCAGCTAAAGTATATTTGGTGTTGACAGAAATTAAGTGGTTAGTGATAAATTGACTTTAGATTCGACTAATAAATGGATATTTAACTCAAGTGCATTTTTTAAAATTGATAACATAACATAATATAACATCACGCCTTGTTTGTTCGTAGGGGAGTTTGTGCTGAGGTGTTCCTTTAGTATACCCATATTACGCCTGTTATGTTTAAGTCCCATGTAATAAGCGGGCACAACTCCAGAGTGCTACTGTGAAATTCCAGATAGAAAAACACAATAACACTTTTCCCGACCTGGGAATCGAACCCAGGACCTCATGCTCAGCAGAAGCGCTTGGTACCACTAGACCAACGAGGCTTTCAGTTTAAAGTAGATATTGCTGTTTATTAACGTAAATTTTACTTTATTAGTAAATAACATATTATTACTAGCTTGTGTCGAAGTCAGCTGTGGTCCCGTTACGACTTCGATTAGTTTTTCCATTGCTGGAAATTCTTCCCCAGACATCCAAGTCGCCTCTTGAGAGACCTTGTTTCTGTCTTCGAAAGACTTTTTACTTATATAAATAGCTAGGTACTGTGTTTTATTAGAAAATAATAGTTAAAAAAAAACTAAAAAACACGCTTCCATAGAAAACCAAACTAAAAAGTACAAAATAATGGAAAAAAAGCGTGGGGTGCCTGATATCAATAAAAAATACCAAAGCACCCCACGCTTTTTTTCCATTATTTTGTACTTTTTAGTTTGGTTTTCTATGGAAGCGTGTTTTTTAGTTTTTTTAAAACTATTTTCTAATATTTAGGGTGTTTCGAATTTTGAGACGTATGTCAGCGTAGTTTGTGACGTATGTCAGCGTAGTTTTCGAAGACAGTTTTTTTGCTGTCCTGGTAACCCTGGCAAGGATAATGGCACAAATTTATGAAATTATTGCATTGTCATCGGTCCTTGACAGGTGTGCAAAGTTTGAATGAAATCTGGTAGTTTAAAGTGGGTCAAAATCGCGCTATAAGGAGTCGGTTACAAACAAACATACAAGTGAAGCTAATATAAAGCGTGTAAAAAGTAAAGTACCTGGCCTCATCAACGTTTATTTTAAATAATCAACCCAAGTTACTCTTAAATAAAACAATACGAAAATGAATAAATGGATAAATAAGAAATCCTAAAAGCATGTTTTTTCGTTAAAAAATAACAAAATCATTTTTGTGTTTGTTTCTAGTAATCAAAATAAAACAATGTTGGATATTGTTTTTATGTACTTTAAGGCCTTAGGCCACTCAACAGGCCGTAAAAATAGGCTTATTGGGGATTTTTTTTTAAAAGAAATTGTACAAAATAAATCGAGATTACAAAAACGTGGTTTTAAATATCAGTGACTGCTTACAAACATTTTTTTTAAAGCGATTTATTTCAATAAGACGGCTGTGCAGCGTTTTTGCGAAGACGTCTCCTTTTATTCAGGGTCCACCGGACCGCCGGACTAACAGCTCTTGTAATTTTATTAATCCTTATGAGCCAATGATTTTTTGTTGCTTATATATAATAACTGCTATAGAAGAACGTAGGATTTTTGTGATATATTGATTTTTGCCCAAGTGGCGCACTTCTAAAGTGGAAAGCGAAATATTTGCGTAAAAAATAGTCAGATAATTGTTAATAACAAATGAACTATGCAATATAATAATAAAAAGTCCTACGTAATTCCATAGACAATGTATTTTCCAAACTATAGTCAATATTTCAAGTCAATCGGTTGAAAATTATCTGAGTTATGAGTCTGGTCAATTTGAAAAAATGCAGTTTTGAGATAAACGCGTTTGAAGTTTCGAGTAGTAGAAAATCATGACTAATTTTGCAATACTTTTAATCTGCGATACCTGCACCATACAATTGGCTTTCCAGATTATCTTCCTGCTGTTCTTTTCTGCTTGATCATGAAGCGATTCATGCCTGTTATACCCGGTCAAATAGCGATCTCTCTGCAAGTTTTATGCGCTGTTTGTCGATCTCCAGGCACATTTTGTAGATGTTCGGGCCGATTCCCAAGTTCATTGCCTCCATTATGTGCAAAATTGAAGAAAACCCGTCACTGAACACACAAACTGCAATGGGTACATCCAAGACTGTTTTACCACTCGGAATGGATTTCGAGGTCAATACCAACTCAGTCGAATTGAAGCTTTCGTTATTATTTTGTATGTAACCACCGATGCATCGAGTTATAAGATCTTTACTGGTCAGACTTTAAAGACTGGTTTGATAGCTTCATAGACTTGAATTAGAAGAGCTGGCTTATGTTTGTACTCAGTCAAAGTATTTGTAGCTTTTGCGCGTTGCCATGAACACCATGAATCCTCTCCAATAGGATATTTGCCTCTAGTTCACAAAATAAATTAATTAAGACCAGACGGCCTTGTACTAAAATTCGAAAACCGAGTACTTAAAGGTATTTTCCGGCTATAATCTTTTGAGACATAATTTTTGAGGTCCCAGAGGAACATTCTAGGGTGGCCTAAGGCTTTAAGCAGGCATTTAAAAGAAATAAAATGGACTATAAATAAATAAAAACTTATCTATACAAATAAATAAAATTGAAGTATCTATATTTCAAATTAACAGCTTTTCACTAAATGCCTATGAAAGTATATACAGCACTTACATCATATAATCAATTTTTAAAATTGATTGGCTGTTTGTTCCGGCTAATCTCTGGAACGGCTGAACCTGAATAAGGTGTCACCAAATTGCTCCGCATGGCTGTCGAGTGGCATCCAAAACACTAGCGGCATTGCCACATTGTACGGTCACTGCTTAAATTGAGATATCCGGAAATGTCGTTTTTGAATATATTCCTCGGCTGATGGCACCGGTACTGTTAAAAGCAAGGACGCAGCCGCAGGAAACCTCAGAAAAGTATCAATCACACCCTCATACGAATCCTTTATCTGCGAATCATTGATACGTCGCCACCGGCCGGAAGTAATTTACGCTTCAACTCACTTCCATTAAAAATAAAAGAGGGGTCATGGCGTCACTGCCAGAGTAATCAATAGCTCAAAAAAAAAAACCCTTTAAGCTAACGTCTAAAGTTGTAGATAATATTTTAATCAAAGGATCGCCGTGGCGAAACGGCTGAACCGATTCTGTTTAAAAATGTCTAAGAACTATTGCTAGAAAGCCACCACAGCTCACATATGGGAGCAGTGGTGGCCCCGACTAAAGAGAAGTAGAATTTAAAATCAGGCAGGCACTTTACTAATTTCGTCACCACTGCTCTCAAAACGTGGAAGGAAAACATCGTGAGGAAACCGTCATGTCCTGGTACCAAAAACATTTTGAGAATTATGACATCCACCAACCGACATTGGGCCTGCGTGGTGGATTATGGCCCATTCTTGCTCACCAAAAGGAGGACTATGTCCCAGGCGCTGGGAATATTATATGATGATTTTGCTTATGCTTCACTGTGAAAATGAATGAAATAGAATAAATAAATGTTACATTTCATCAAATTATTTATTTCAGTCACTAAATTTACATTGATTTTTGTTTTTTACTCAATAAAGTTCTATTTTTATAATGTTTAAATTACGCTTTTAGTCTGGTTTGAGTTAGTGCCTCTTTGAGATCCAATTGTCACACATATGACTTGTAAAGTCTTCTGTTTTGTTTATTTTTCCTCTGTATTTTATTTTATACTAGTATTTGTAGGAAAATAGGAAGTGATTAGGCTACATAACGTCAACAGACGTTATATTGAAATTTTTCAGAAAAAATCAACAAGTAAGATAAAATTAGAAACCCCAGGCCCACAGCTATTTATAGAGGGATAAGGAGACCCGCTATCCCCAACAATTTTATCTCTGTTTTCGAAAAAAAATTGTGCAACTGGACTGGAATCGAAGTGGAATACCGATAAAAGGCACCATTTTCAACCATCTAAGGTTTGTACATGACATGACATAGTCAACTACAACACATAATAACTACACTTCACTCTGCAAGTATATGAAGTCATACTGAAAGTTTCTAGAATAGGCCAGTAAGAAAAGCAGACGACTAATAAAATAAAATAAATTTAGAAATAGGAACTCTTTGGACATCTGTAGATGCGTCATGATATGTGACCCACGTTCGGATGGGCCTCGAAATGAAGTCGTCAAAACTAAAAATGTGACCCACAGCATACAGAAACCAATCAACGCTAACAATATACCACTTAGAACGTACAACATACCTATGTGACGGAGTACGTATACATAGGGAAAGAAGTGTCATTCGCTAAAAATAGCAAATTTACTGAATATGGAACGAATAGTTAAACAAACGTGGGATAAATATTGAAATCTAAAGGAAATATTTAGAAGCGATCTCCTAGTAGAATTCAAGAAAAAGGTACCTAGTGGTCACACACCTCTCCCATCCTTAACATAAGCATGCCAAACTTGGATATAAAACAAATCTATCAAGAACATAACTGCTACATGCCAAGGGAAATGGGGCGCAGTATGTTCATCATAAAAAAAGCATAGATTTCATCTCAAATATTCGGTCTATATCCAAAGCTGTGGATGCCCTTTCATACGCACTCAAACTTGAGTGAAAATGGGTCAGCCATATTTCAAGACTTTGGCCCATCTGTTGTCATGCCAACAGATGGGCTAAAAAGATGACTTCTTGGATAAAGAAAGAAGAAAGACTGCACACTCGCTGTGAGGACAAGATCGTGCGTACATCTATTTATGCCTTAGTAAATATAGATGTCAAAAATATTTTTTGGGATTTCGGAGCGACACTACTAATAATTTTTAAACGCCGCGCGCCGTTGAAGAAATAGGAAGACCTATAAAGCTCGTTTAATCGATTATATCTACTACGAGAGTAATGATAAGAAAATGTGTAAATAGGTCGTTCGACCTTCTTAGATTTGACCTTGTACTGCATTGCTGCTTGCATGCGCGGTGTGGTTCACCGTGTGCTATGTAGCACATCCTATGGTTCTTGACGCGTTTTGTTACGGTTTTTCTTCTAAGATTAGATGCATTTTCTTATGTCCTGGTTTCCTAATTTCCTGGTTTCCTTTTTCCTAGCTTGGTCAATCTAGTCATGACTCAACTCGTTCATTTCTTCTGAGTCCTGATCTTTTCGCCTTACTGAGTGTGATATTTTTAAGCCATCTATCATACACGGTACGATAATCATTACATAAGACTATCTAACTTCCAGTCCATCTTTGAGTTTACTATGACTGATAGTTATGATTTGGTGTTTCTTGTGGCCTGTTGTCATCGTTTTCTAATTGTGCTTTTTCTTCTTAATATGTACAGGTGGTATGTGTGAGCCTCAGTATTTGATTTCATCCACTGTTGGTATACTTGCTCTATTCAGGGTCTCATTTGCTGTGCTGCTGGGAACTGGATTAGAATTTTTATTTTTGTTGCATTTATTTGGGGGCCTACACTATTTAGTATGGCTATAATGTGGTAATGGATGCGTTTTAGTTCTTCCAGCTCATCTTTAATGAGACTAAGGTCGTCCCCAAATGATAATTTCACCGGGAGTGATGATGATTTCGATTATTTCTTTCGTCGTCGGTCTTTCGCATTGTGCTTCGATTATCGGTTTTGTTTTATTAACCATTGGTATATGAAGGCCCTCGATCCTTTTTTCTCCCATTTGGACATCTTTATGTACCCTGTTCTTTTTCGGTTATGTTTGCTGCTTTTTTTTCCCCATTGAATGTGTTGAGCGTTTGCATGTGTTTTGCGGGGTGAATTTTCCTCAGTCCGGTGAAGCAGGTTTATCACGTTATCTGTATGTTTCTTGTTCTGATATTTAACCTTTTGGAGTGTTTTCTAGCATTCTTTTACGTGTTTATGCATATTGGAGTTATTCTGTTGCTTGCTTTGTAGGAATTTGGCCTTTTGTAGATTAGAAAGGGCTAATCGGTGGGCCCTTGAGTAAATTGGCTGAAGAGTCAGAGTTACCTCCGTTTGAAAGTTCCAGGATACTTCGATGTTTTCATTCGTTAGGATGATTACTACATTTGCTAGTTTTTTTGTTACAGTCTTAGTATTTTGGTTTGGTAGAATTTCTATTCAGCGCGGCACATTTGCATTGTTTATGATTGACATACTTGGTCTCAACCATTGTTTCATTTGTACCTTGTTCCTGGTTTCAGTTGTCATTGTTTTTGTGTTTGGTTTTTTTAATGTTCTGTGATATTTGATATTAGCAGTCCCCAAATTATTTTATTGTATTCTGTTTGAAGTTTTTCCCTGTTGGCAATATTCATTCATAGTTCGCCGTTGTAGTTGGAATCTTCATGGTGAAGCATTTGTTACATCAAACCTTTGCGTTGGATACTTAAGTATCTTATCTGTGTATCTTATCGATCAATATGGGCATTGAAGTGCCGTATTGGTAGCGCACCTTTCCTTGTTTTTCGTCTAATCAAGTTTAATACTTTTGTGAAGCATCTGATTGCTTTCTAAGTACAGCTGTTGGGGTGTGAGTTTATTATGTAAAAAAATAAGAAAGACATTGGTAACTTAACGTAAAAAAATATTAAATTTAATAAGTAGAATAAACAAAAATGGGACTAAACGTTAACATTATTTGTATTTCGTTTAAGATTTCACAGGATAAAGGAGAACGCCATGCAAAACACACATGCACGTCTCACATTATTGGCCACCAAACGGCCTTTCTCTTGAGATTAACATCTGATTTACAGCTACATTATGTTTTGTAATCACGATCAATTTATTCTATGTACGCTAATCCTGCATGCCATACATTATAAATTAGTTACTAAAGTCTTTAATTATTCACGCTGAGAAAGGTTATGTATTCAATATTTAAGTGTGTGCATCTAACAATTATTCTCGGAAGGTAGCTATCACCATCGCATCCAAGTGTTGTGTGTTGAGTGTGGTCAACCACGGCAAATAAACCCGAAAAGTTCGGCTTTATCTTGCCCTCACTGCTGGTAACTTAGCCACGTCCTGCCTCGCTAACTCAAACCCAGTCCTACTAAAACACTATCTAAATTACTATCGATCTACTATCCGGATCATCACTGGTTAGTTGCTTAAAGCCAACCCTGCTACAAATGCTTTATCCACAAGCTAGAAAAACACCACCCGAAATTTGTCGAGTAGTGGTAAGCTCGGTTTGAAGAGCCAAGCTGGTTTCCGACAAAGACAGCCTTTACATAGTTACATCCTCGTACCATAAAGCTGAAACAGCTTCTTTAAGTGAGTTCACCCACCCATTAGTGTACGGTCTAAACAAAGGCTTAAGCTGTAGCAGAATAGAGTTTCCCTACCCATTCTAAATATTCCACTTGCTAAAAATCTCCCTCTTAGACATGAGCTGTCTTGACTAACCTAGCAGTCTTTTAATAGACTCCGTGCCCAGGTAGGCCGAAACAAAGAAAACATGCTTAGATGGAGATTCAGAGATAAATCATCCCCAGAGTCCAAATGTGGTTGTTTTCCACAAACAGTACCCCAGTACTTGCACATTACAAAAACTGTTAGACCTACCTGGAAATGCACAACTCGCTGCCAAACTCTGAGGTGACCTTAATTTAAATTACCATTGACACCAGAAGAAGGAGAACTAACTACTTACAGTGTTTATTTGTACATACTTATATTTGTACTGTATAACAGGCTGGTTGGTGTCGAAGCGAATATTTTGCGTTCATAAGAATTATAATGTTCTTAATGCTGGGACACAGGCGTACTCTCGGTGAGAGGGAGTGGGCCGTAATCCACCATGTGGGCCTAGTGCACGTTGGTAGACGACATTATGTATTCGAATTTATTATTTTAGGTCATGCGTTTTGAGCGTATTTTCAATATCAAATTGTTTGAAGAGACAATATCAAGTACCTAACCGTTTAAAAGGGTTGCTTAAGTAAAATTGGAATGCAATGCCAAACAGCTCTTTGCCTGTTTTGAATAAATCTTTCATTGTTTAAGTTCAAGGAGCAAAAATCGACGACCTCAAAAAGTGGCTCTTATTGCACTGATATTAGGTTTACAAAGCAATAATATCGAATGTGTAAGTAAACATTATGTTTCATTCAATTATGTACGTTTTTTCTCAATAAATTAACATCCATCAGTGTTCTTTGTTTGACTCCATTAATCTGTCAGATGTTTATGTATTCACTATCAGGCCATGTCATAGTATTGCGCAGAATAACTTTCATTCGCCCTGAATATCCGTTTTAAAATTGGTTTGTACGGAACCCTCAATGCGCGAGTCCGATTCGAACTTGGCTGGTTTTTTCTTTAATTTTTAAATCTAAAAGTAGCCTCCTGAGCACGGGGGCTAAATCACCAAAAAATATTTAAAAAGTTTCAGATAAGAGTATCTGAAACTTTTTAAATATTTTTTGGTGATTTTTCATAATGCCACTTCTACACAGCTATCAACTTTTCAGTATAATGTTAATATATAAAGTTAATATATCGTATATATAAGTTAAGTATTTCCAATATTCAACTCCAAATATTGGAAATGGTTTTGAATCTGGTTTATTGGTCGATAGGTATTGAAATGGCAGACTCGAAGGTGTGCATAACTGAAAAATTAAGAATTTTGAGTTAGTTCCCTTTAGATCTAGGGGTGCGATATGGCTACGGCTACTTAGCCGTAGCCATATTTTATTTTTAACTTTATTTCAGGTTAAATAATCCATATTTGTGTTAGTAAGTAGGTACTTAACAACTAAGTTAGTAAAGTACAAAAAAAAAACAGCAATAATAATAAAAAAAATTGAATAAATAATAAAAAAAAAAACAAATCAATTACATATTATACGTGGAGTGCAATCCAGTGTCTAATAAAAGGACTATCTAACCGGTCTGCTATTACTTTTAGAATGCTGTTGGAGCTTGCTCGGATACGGTGCAATATGGAGGCCGCTCGCTTTCTCATGATGGCATGAATACCATCAGTCCGAGCCTCCATAAACATGCCAGACGCACTACAGTATCTCGGGAGCCCCAACAACGATCTAAAAGCATTGTTGTATTGTACACGAATATGAATTGTTTTTTATTGGTTTTCCAAGGATAGCCTTTCATGCTAACAACTTCAGTATACGTCATACTGAAATTGTTAACATAATAGGCTATCGATACGTATTTATTATATTTATGTGGCTGAGATTGTCAGACTGGCCGTTGTGCTTTTTCAGTTCGACAACTCGTTTTTTTTGCATATTCGTATTCTTTATACCAGGTTACATTTGTATTTTTATGTAATTATTTATGTTTACGTTACCAAGGGAATAAATATTCGTTGGAAGGACTTATTAATGGTATACGAACAAACATATTGCTCATTACTGACTACCAACTATCCAGTAATATTTGTTTCCAATATTATTCGCGTGGAATCTCAATCCAATAAACGCGGCATATATTGTTACTAATAAGTGTAATGACTGTACAATTAAAAAGTTGTTAACGAAACGTAAATTTTGACACCAATCTGTCCCAGTCACCAATCAGATGAGTAGGTATCTAGACACGCGGTAGCTTTTCAAGCCAAGTTCAAGTAACAGAACTGGCGAGCAGCACCGTGTGAAATATTACTCGAACCATTTGGAGCCACTTTCGATTAGATTTTACTGTATGAAATTAAACATGTTTGATCGAATAAACAAACTGCCTAGCCTTTTTCCAACCTGGATGCAGCTGTGCCAGTGTGTTATAGTCGTGACCCAGACACTCGAGCAGTAGTTTGTGATGTTCTATGATTTCGAAATTATCATCACCGTCATCTGTCTATCTAACTGGCAATCTAACCAGATGCCGCTTAGTATCATTATTATCCATAGGAGAAGTACCTTTATGAATTCAGCAACAAAGTTACTGGTAAGTTACATACCCCATGGTAAGATTGGCTATCAGATTTTTGGGTTAATGGCAACCGGTACTGAAAGTCAAAGATCTACTGAACGACCGACGGGACTGCCTGCACCTACTTTCCAAGGCACGGAGGGGTTTTGGTATGTAAACATAGCGGCAAAAGTAGTTTGCCGCTGCCGCGCCGCCCTTACAAGTGGCTGATCGACCCGCGCGGCTGCTATTACTGAACCACAATCTAACAAAAATGTATAATTTAATATGATTAATAAAAGGAGGCCATTTGAAGGTATATCTTAAAAATTCGATTTTTTATTATTTACGAAAGTTACCACATATTTTATAATACAGCTTTGGCTTTGTATGTAACATAACAGCCGCTAAATCTCCTGCTTTTTACTGTTTTTAAATGCGATCGCGCACTAAACTTTCGCAAAATTCATTAGATATTTCACCTAAATATTAAAGTCACAAGTATTCTGTTTTATTGTTCAAAATTAACCATGACACATCACTTTAGATGCTCTGCGGAAAAAGTAAGAACCTGATGAATTTGGGGGTCAACACTTCTTTGAATTTCTTGTTTCGTATACTTACATTAATCCCAAAGTTTCGATTATATTTCGATTTTTATGGTTTCAGGCTTCATCTTATTTGAAAACACGTGTTTTCTAGTTAAAAGTGATAGATATGCTGAAATAAAAAAAAAACTTAACATTATTTCGATTACCAGTCACAGTAAGGGCAACCCCTGTTCTACAGCCTCTTCAAGTTCGATTGGTGCATTTTTTTCAAGTAGTAAGTCAGACAAAAGCAATATAAAGGTTCTGTCTAGGTCAGCAAACGTTGTTGTTCTCCAAAGTAGTGAAACTATTGTTTTATTATAAATCCTTTGTGACCAAAATGGTATGATCGTACAGATTTTTTGAAAAAACTGGGTGATTTTTCAATCCGTTTAGGAACTTCAAAATAAATTTACTAAAAAGGATGACGTAGCCATGACCTAACGAATTCACCACATTTTAACTGAATTGTGGCTATCAAATAACAGTAAAATACGCGTCAAATAAAAACGGTGATAAAAGTTGTGAATACATTCGAATTGGCCGGCCTTGTAAAGCAAATTAACGAGAGAGTGTTGTGTTGTCCATTAATTAAAACATCTGCAAACAGGAGCCATGCAAACTATTGTTAAAATATCATATTATAAAAGGGATAAACACAGAAATAAAATTGTAACTGAATGAAAACTATGACCATGTCTTCAGTTTTAGTACCCCTAGCAGTCCATTTGATTTTTCTTATGGCCAATGGTTTAGTCATTTTAAAATGTATTCACTTGTAATTTGATGAGACGCCACAGACCAAATACTACTTTATACAATCCATATCGGTGTACTAAATATTTCCGACCTTTAGGCTAAATTGACTATAGTTTTATCTCTAGATAAAGATATTAGATATTTTGATCTGTTCGCAAAACCATTGCCATTACTGTAAGTCATCCTATCCTTGGTAGCACCGTATTAATGAACCGCCTTGTGGAAAACTACAATAAAAACGCTTTACGAACTAATAACATCGATATCTTCTCTAATCCTTACCGTCCATCCGTACGACGCTTTTAACCAGTTCGGACCTCTGTGCGATATGAGTAGTCTATCAATAATTGTATTCACTTCGATTAAATGTGTTTTCAGTCTTTTTATATATTTTGTTAAATGTTTCTATATTTCCCATTCTGGTTATGTACAGAGCTTATTTTAGTTTTCTTTTTGTTACCTATGTATGTAATTTAACTAAAGATTTCTTACACATCCTTAAGTTCTCAGCTAGTTATGTGCACTGCACATTACTAGCAGTAGAATAGTTATTACTTGACTTACAAGTCACGTAATAATTTGTAACGAGAACAGTGTAATGTCTAAAAAGGAAAAAGCATAAATCCATCCCAGAAAATGTATTTTTCTTCAATCAGTCAATCCGAAGTTACGATTCTAAAGACTTTCTTTATTATTATTTGAAAACGACGTACCTAAAATGAGGGCAATAATAATTCTTAGCTAGGAACATGGCAATAATGGTGTAGGTCAACACCATCTGCCGCCTTCTGATTTATGACATCTTGGGGAAAAAACGCTCTCGAGCAAGTTTCGTTCGTTTCTTGCCTCTATACAAATGACGAAAAAAGATTTTAGCACATTTCAGCTGAACATAGTGACCGCTTTTGTGACACTTAGTGCAAGATTCGTAGACCGCACTTTGACATTGCTTAGTAATATGAGGAATAATAAAGTTCTTAAACCATAATATATATTTGAATGTGACCACAGAACAGATAAAAGTGGTTAGAAAGGAAATAGTTCGAGATTTGTATTAGAACGCGTGTCGCCGCATGTCTTCCATTCCTTAACTTCACTACAAGCAAGAGATCAATACATACATGCATTACACACACAAACAGACCACACGCACTTAGATCACGAGTTTGCTATTAGTTGTCACACTAACGCAAACACTGCACTTGACGTACACTCAGGCACGCACAAAATCAAGTTATTTCTCATACATGTTACGGCGACCAAAAGGTAGATTTTTGATATCGATAAAATAACTGTAATTTTGATACTCATATTATGAGATTTTCCTCTCCAATTTCGGTAGTGGGAGCGTGATACAAAAAGTGTGGACTACTTTTAAATACTACTTTTAAAAATTTAAATCCCTCAATTTGACATTATTGTGTCATATTGAGGGGCTTTGGCTAAGTAATAACAACCGCACGGATCGATTAATCGGGTTAAGCTACGCTTGAGGTGGTTGGTTCGTGGATGGGTGACCATCTTTACATACCAAGAACCCTCCGTCCCTCGGAAAAGCACGTTAAATCGTTGTTTCCTGCTGTCATTTGTGGGTATTTGAAACGTGGTATTTATTATGGGTCGTCAGAAGCCCGAAAGTCTGACAACCAGTTTTACCAAAGGGTATCGTATTACCCAGTAACTGGGTTGTGGAGGTCCAATAGGCAGTCGCTCCATGTAAAATACTGGTATTTAGCTGCAACCGGTTTGACTAGAAGTGGACCCCAACATACTTGGGAAAAGCTAGGCAGATGCTGATGATCCGAAATAGATGCGATATTTTATTTTTCTTTTGATTTTTGTTTTTTGCAGCTCTGTGTTTTTTCTGCTCTGTTTTATGGCATGGTTTCGTGTGGTGCCGGACGTAAAAATAGCATCATCCCATTTCTTCTCGTGGGTGTCGTAAGAGGCGACTAAGGGACATACTAGAGAATGGGCAGCAGCGTTCTCTATGCATTTTACCACCATACTGCGATCGCCAACCCGCCTGCCAAGCGTGGCGATTATGGCAAACCCCCCCTTTTGGGGGAGGCCTATGTCAAGCAGTGGACGTCTTTCGGCGGAAATGATGATGATGATCTTAAATGATAAATGATTTTATTTCTTTAAGTAGGTGTGTGACAAACACTTTAACACGTCAATCATACTGAGTACTCTGAGAAGAAAGGCTTGTTTAAGAGCTACGTTGTTTGCACCCTGTCAATTATCAAACATCCTAATAATATTACTCTAAAATATGTCTTTTATGATAATTGATTATATCAAAAAGTATTTATAAGATAAAAGTCGTTGAAGACAGGACAGTCTGGCATTCATTCCTTCTGCACATGTGGCTTGCATGGTAACTCATTAACAGCATAACTATGTAAATATCTATTCATTGCTCCCAGATTACGATGTTAATTAATATTTTGTTCATACTTTAACATATTCTTCTCATTAATTAACATTATTTACATACAATTCTAATTTAAACTCTTTATAATTGATGGCCATAGTAAGCATGTGTATATAGGCTCTTTTTTTTTTTTTTTTTAATTTACGTAGATTTTATATATCGTGTATGTGAGAACGTGGTAAGCCTTGTAAAACGGTCTACAAATTTACGGAGATTGGTAACCAATATTCAATGTTATTAAGTACTTGGTACATACATAGGTATGCGACGGTCATATCTAGTGTACCAAGTATGTAGTGTATAAAACTACAATTAAAAAAAACCGGCCAAGTGCGAGTCGGACTCGCGCACCGAGGGTTCCGTACAAACCTTCAGGTATTCACGGTTTATGCATAAGGTTTATGTTTATGAAATTAAATGTCTTTTTTTTAATTTTTATATTTGAGTTGACTGGATGAAAGGTAAATTATGGTTTTCGATTTATGACGTATTAAAAAAAAACTACTCACTAGATCTCGTTCAAACCAATTTTCTGTGGAAGTTTACATAGTAATGTAGGGGGGGGGGGGGGCACACATTTTACCACTTTGGAAGTGTCTCTCGCGCAAACTATTCAGTTTAGAAAAAAATGATATTAGAAACCTCAATATTATTTTTGAAGACCTATTCATAGATACCCCACACGTATGGGTTTGACGAAAAATTTTTTTTTGAGTTTCAGTTCTATGTATGGGGAACCCCAAATATTATTGCTTTTTTTCTATTTATGTATAAAAATCTTAATGCGGTTCACAGAATACATCTACTTACCAAGTTTCAATAGTATGAGCTCTTATAATTTCGAAAAAAGTGGCTGTGACATACTCGGACAGACAGACAGACATGACGAATCTATAAGCCCGTCCGTCCGTTTTTTGCCATTTGGCAACGGAACCCTAAAAAGGAATGGGACGCCTTAGGAGAACATATAGTGACCTTATTGGTGATGTTCTTCAGAAGGATCAGGTGCGTAGCACTGGTAACCGGCGTGCGTGTATGAGATTAGATGTATGAACTTAAACGATGCAAAAGGAGTATGTAAGGATCGTAGCAGGTGGCATTCTGTAGTTTCTTTGTTCCCCCATGGGAAAAAGGTGTGATTTTATGTATGTATGTAATTTCAAAAATTAAACACAGTAATAGCCAAATATTTGTAAAAGAGTAACCGTGAGTTTCTTACCGGCACATCTTCATTAGAAAAGTTCTATTGAAACCGTGCACCAAGCATCTGACGTTTCATAAGTGCCCAAGTAGGTTTATGCGATTATTTTTTTGAATTTTATTATTAACCGTTACACATCGCATATTGAATAACATAGGTAGGGTAAGGAGGGGGAATGGCGTTCACTTAAGGACGCTATAACATTTTTGAAGCGCTCAAGTTTAGGTATCTGAGTCGCCACACAACAACATTACGCGCACGCACACATTGAAACCATTGTCTGCTCGATTTTAAACATTAGTTACCTAATCTTGATACTCGAAGGTATTATTTATTTTATTTTACTACCACTGTTGAGTAAAATTAGTAGTAAAGTAAATTTACTATCTGCATTTAGTGACAGTAAATAACTTTTATTACCATGATCATCAATATTTTTGGAATAACGTATAATTTGACATTTAAAAAAAAACGAGGTGTAACAATAAAATACTTTAACAATATTTTTGGATAATATAAACAAATATAACTGCTGGTGATCGTAGAATATCGTTGTTATCGTTGAAAATATACAGGATGATCCCTAAAAAAAAACTAAGCAAAAATTGTCTGACGCGCGAACCTCACCTTTGAGATTGCAGCGCGTATTCAGAATTTTTAATACACACTAGGAAAATGTACACATTTTTGTATGAAGACTGTTTTTGTACTCTTCTATGTACCTATTTATAATTCGAAATGACTTTAACATTTTTGAGAGATGATGATTAACTACATGATTTTCAATTTATGTAAATAATTAAAGTTACGTTAAATATTTTGACTACATACTAGCAAAACCCCCAAATTTGATACTCATGTCGACATTTCATCATAACAGTACATCCGCCATTTTAAATAAAAAATCGAAGATTTTATAATCCCTACCCCCAATATGGATAAAGATCTTTTTATAAAAAACAATACCCGCCGTATTTGGATCAAATTTGAATGAATCATTCGTAATAACTATCCTAAAATTACCCAAAGTTGATAGCTATGCCCACTTTTTATTCAAAAAATTAAAATATTCATCGTTTTGAATGAAAAACTTATGGGGTCGCCTTTTTTTTACTCCAAATGTAATTTGTATGGAATTTTCGGCTTCAGCACCTTCGAAAATCTTGAAAACGACACCCATGATGAAAATTTTGAAAATTTTCGTAACCACCATTTTTGATTTTGAATCGGATTCAGCACCCTTGTTTACCTCTACCGCAAGCTACATGAAAGAATTTCGTTCCAAAAATGGACGACACTTGCATAATTTAATTACCACATTGAAAATACATGTTCATATAACTTTTTATTGAATAACTAGCTTCTGCTCGCGACTTCGTCCGCGTAAAATTTCTTGTCCCCCGACCCTTCCCGTCGCGTCGAATCGCCTACCCGGAGCAGTAATGAAAAATGTTGCAAAAACGGGGAAATTTTTGCAACATTTTTCATTACTGCTCCGCTCCTCTTAGTTGTAGCGTAATGTTATATAGCCTATAGCCTTTTTGGATAAATAGGCTACTCAAAACAAAAAAAAAATCAATTCGGGCCAGTAGTTCCTGAGATTAGCGTGTTCAATCAAACAAACAAACTCTTCAGCTTTATAATATTAAGTATAGATTATCCGCCATTTTGAATTCTTGAAAATGAATACATAATCATAATTACCCTACCTCCATAATTCCCAATAGAATTTGAGTTATTTATTTCTAAATCAAGTTCTGGTAATAAGTTTGGTACTCATACTTTTGGTCCGAAAAGTATCAACATTTTTCGACCACAGTATACAACACGGCACTCACTTTATTATTATTTTGATCGTATTTATTTTGTACAAAAAAGCGATAAGCCCGTGCTTCCTAGGGCGCGTCTGAGCGCGGAATGGCAAGCCGCGAGTTGAAAATGTATGAAGAAATTTCAGAGCGTTCTTTATTTTTCTCATAAATAAAAAAGTTATGTATTTAATTACAAAATATTTAGGCAAAACGTAGAAGATTATACTAACCACAATTTGTTGTCATTTTGAAGTTAAAATATGCAGTTGATCTCACTATACAGGTACCTTTCCAGACCCCATTATTTTTCATTTTCTTCGATTATTGCGGTGGGGAAAACGTATTTTTGTGAAAATATTGTAGGGGACTATACAATTTTTATGGTACCATTATGGAGATGATTAAATTATCTATAATTAAAGACCATAATTGACCTCGCAGTTGTGATTCCTCTTGATGTAATTGGTCCCGGAAAACCACCGATATTTGTAGAAAAATGTTATAGCGTCCTTAAGGAAAACATGGTGAAATTTTTAAATTATTTATTCAAAATCAAAATGAAGAAAAATAACAAAGTCTTTAATTATCGAGTAATCAACCATCCAACAACAAAAGCATATATCTTTGAACTACTAGTAGTAGGAAAACTTTATAAAAAAAAACATGTTTTAGCGGTATTGCCTCTAACTTTGGGCAATGGCGCTCAGGGTACGGGGTAATTACGCTCAAACATGTTTTTTGAAATATAACAAGTGAGATACATTTTAATCAAAGAAATATTAATGAGATCAACCTTATACATTAAAAGTAAAGTCTACAATTACAAATTAGCATCAATTATCCCCATTTGTACGTAAGATTAGCCGTTTCAATATAACAAATAAAGTAAAGTCTTCGATGTCTAATCAACTTCAATAATTATATAATATAAAATAATTATTATTATTTGTCTTAGCTCTAAATCAGATAATATTTTACTTTTGGGCCCATAAATCATGATCACAGATGTATCCATCTGGCGAATCCCATCCTGAACATATAGCATGAGCCCACAGTCCGCAGATGGCGCAGCGATACCACAACTCGTTATTTTTTCCAAATTCTTCACAAATAATACATTTATTATAATTTTGATCATCCACATTCATAATATCGTCATCACTGTCATCGTCGCAAAGGCGCTCTTCATCTTCACTCTCTGAAGAACTTTCTTGTAAAATTTTCCTCTTGTGAGATTTTTGTTTCATATTATGTTTGTTCTTCTTTTCTTTGGCAACTTTTCCAGTCTTATTGAGTTTCGCTACTTTTTTCTTTTCTTTATCCTCTAAAATAATTTTCATAGGAGTCGCAGTTAGTATGGTAGCATGTTGTTTTCGCTTTCTTTGACCTGGCTTAGAAGATGGTGCAACAGTTGGTGTCGTTGCTATAGCAGCAAAGGATACCGGAGTTCTTTGATCAACAACAAGTTCTTGGGTACAAGTAACTGCCGAAACATATTCAGAGCATTGATCCTTATTTGATGGACCTGCCAAAGGAGATGTATGTCTTGAAATTATGGCCATACCATCAGACTGCGCATCTTCAACATTCTGGACATTTGGGTCTTGGTTTTCAGCACTTATTTCCGGTTGTTGTGACATCAGCGACGCTGCCAGAAAATCTTGATCATTGAAAACATTTGGGTTTAATGGATAAATTCCCGTGGCTCGAAATCCAGATTCTGCTTTACTTATATTAGCAACTTGTACGTATGCCTTATTGAAAAGACCTGCAACATCGTATGGAGTTATTTTAGACATTAGATGTGTCTTCATGTGTCTGTTGCATTCTTGCCTATAAGCAGCTTTCAAAGGCCCATAAAAAGACACATCCAGCGGCTGTGTTCTGTGAGAACTGTGTAGTGGAATGGAAAGCATTGTGATGTGGTTTTTGCTTGCAAAAAATAAAAGCTTCAAGGGAAATGTGACTGCTGTGATTGTCAAGAATTTACAACACAGGTGAGTTTTGGGTAGGCTTAGCAAATGCTGCGAAATGTTTGAGCCAAGTGACAAATAAGTCTTCGTTTATCCAGCCATTTTTAGAGTTGGTGTATAGTGCACCAGCTGGTCCATCTTTATCTAATAAAGGCGTCATTCTCTGTCTGGCAAAAATAAACATGGGTGGTATGAAGTTACCGGCTGCACTCATTGCACACATAACTGTTGTGTTGCTTCCTCGTTCGCTGCTTGTAACAGATCCGACTCTTCTTTGTCCTTTTTCGGCGAGCACTTTTCCTGGGTCTGTCACCGTGGTGATACCAGTTTCGTCAGCATTGTATATATTGTTGGGAATGAACTTATATTTATTCATTAAGTCGCCAAGTTTTTCATAGAAATGTGTTATTTCTTCTTTATTGAAGGCAGAAATTCTATTTAAGCTTGTTGCTTCAGCTTTGCGTACAGTAACTGAAGGATTTCGTCTCATAAAGGCGTGTACCCAATCCAATCCAGCTGTTTTGCTGCTTCGATCAAAACTATTTTTGATAAAGTTGAGCTCAGCATATTTATAAACAAGTTTACGCAAAGTCTCGACATTAAGTCCATAGTATAGCGAACCTAGCAACTTAACTTGTTCAGCAATTTCAGTTTCTTGCTGCTGGGTGAAAACGGGCTTGCGACCTAGTCTTGGGTTGCTCATGTTTTCAGTTTTTAGTCGATCTCTCAAAGTAGTAAATGGTATGTCATATTGTTTTGCGGCTTTTCTTTTAGACATACCTCTTTCAATCGCAGCTTTAGCAAATCGAAGGTTTTCTTCGGTCCAAGCCGCTTTAGCGGTGGTCCTTTGTCGGTTTCTTGGCATATCTACAACAATAAAAAAATAAGTCAGTAAAGGCGTAATGGCGCTCAGATGCGCGGTATTACCCCAAACGGTCGTTTTGTAAATTATTTAAAATTTAAAAAAAAGCATACGCAATTGTTGAAAATTGATTGCTTTATCACAAAATAGAATAATTTTATTATACGAAAAGTAAAATGAATAATAAATAAGTATTAAAGTTTTGGACTTACCGACAAATAACACGTAACCAAAAATTAGAACAGCGCGGCCGCGAACAAAGAAACGCACCTCACGGTCACATGACGCGAGCAGACTGACCGTTTGCACCGCTGTCGTTTAGACGCCCCCGCCCCTCACCCTTCACGCGACGTGGCATGTTGCTACGTTCCATTTTTACAGAGTTAGAGAGGTGAGCGCCATTACCCAGTGAGCGCTATTCCCCCTCGTTACCTATTACGGGAAACAAAGTAACAATTTGTAAAAACCTCAAAAGAGGATTCGAATTTTATACGTATTTCCATGATATTATTGAATGTGAATTATCCTATGAATTTTAATTGCAATATTATTTTATGCCACGATAAACTTTGTTTGGTGGTAATAAGCTATTTTAATTATAAAATTACTGGTAAATAATAACCATTTTTATGCACGTTTAATTAAAATTGACGTTATTAATGCTTTTTTAACCCACTAGGGGATGATTTTACAAAAAATGCATTACTTACCAAAAGCATATGTTTAACTTTTTGTATATTAAACTTCCTTTTTTGGTTGGCAATACTAGTAGCCGGTCGTCTAAAATTAATTGCTAGGCTAATTAATTTAAAACATAATAGAGTGTTTTATTTATGTTAAATTAGTGTAATATAGTCTTACCTAGTTATCAAGTAGTATATCCAGTGATTATACAGTACTAGCTTCTTCCCGCAGCTTCGCTCGCGTTAAAAATAACAATAAATATAGATTGTTTTATTTTTCATAAAAAGTATCGAATTGTACTTCTAATACCTCCAAGAATATGCGTAAAGTTTCATAATGATCGGTTAAGTCTTTTTCGCGTGAAAGTGTAACAAATAAACTTACATTTATATTAGTATGATGATGATTTCTGTCGCTCGAATTTTGCACAAAAAGGATATTAAACCCGCTGTCACTTCATCCAACACAATGGTAACGGATTTCAAAGTATCTTAAATAGAACTGGTTTGTGTGGCTTACTACTAGCAGCCGAATTAGTCGATCAATCAGGGTAAGCTAAGCTTTTCACTGTTGGTCCATGGACGGGTGACCATTTTTAAACACAAACCACTAAGTGGCTTAGAATGCACGCCGTTGGTACCGGATATCAGTCAGTTATGTAGTCGCTCCATTTAAAATGCTGGTGCTCAGCTGCAATCGGTTAGACTGGAAGCCGACCTCGACATAGTTGGGAAAAAGTTAGGCGGTTGATGATGATGATGATCATTTACAAACTATAGAACAAACACTGAATACTGCTTAGACATCTGAGTCACGTCCAACACACACTGGCACGACGTATATCTTCGTTCGTTTGTGCCCAGCAAAAGGAAGAGTTAAAACATGCCCGTGCCCATAACGTACTAGTGCAAGCAAAAATGACGACTAAAACATTTGCTCAGTCAATAAACTCTACCTACTTAATTTTTACTATAAAATTTTTATTTGTTTTCAACCAAGCTTGAACTAAAAGTATCCAATTACGCCTCCCTGGGTGCCACCTTCTCTGCCAGGGTCGCGGAACTGCCAAGGTCGTGGATTTCGCGTTCGAAAGAGTTACCGTGGCCCTGGCATAGGCAACTAAAGGAACACGGGTGGGTTATAGTCTGTAAAAGTCTGACACGCCCTTCCGCTCCACCCAGAGCGAGAGACATCATTTGATGATTTCCCACCCAAAACAAGGGTACCACCTTTTTGCTTCATCATCAGATCCTAAATATCCTCAAGATCGACGTACTTGTCAAGACGAATCCAACGGGCTCAGACTCGACGGGTGGCGGCGTTTTATTACAGTATTCCCATGACCACCTTTCGGGCTCCATCATCATCAGATCAGCTCTATGTTATAGTAAATTGCATTGTCATTTGATTAACATAACAGCAAAACTTTAGCTTATTCGGAAACCGAGGAGTGGATCAAAAACTTTCAAGATGTGATTACAGACAGCCAGACACCGAGATAGGTGAAAGTAAACAAAATCTGGAAAATAGGCTCATTACAGCATAATGATGAATTATTCCTTTCATATAATTCATTTTATATTATCTGGGCAATAGGGCACTAGGGCCCACCCAGTCCAGTCTACTGCTGGACATTGGCCTCTCCCGTGTTGCGCCACAACAAAGAATAATATGGTGCTATTTAGGCACATGACACATTTCAGTGCAGTACATCAATTTCGATAGGCATCGGTAACCACTTACCATCCTGCAGGTGGACTTGTTAGCCTTATATTATCCATACTAATATTATAAATGGGAAAGTGTGTGTGTCTGTTTGTCCGCCTTTCACTGTAAAATGGAGCGAGGAATTGACGTGATTTTTTAAGTGGAGATAGTTGAAGGGATGGAGAGTGACATAGGCTACTT
The DNA here is from genome assembly GCA_947507805.1 of Aporophyla nigra. Classification (NCBI taxonomy): domain Eukaryota; kingdom Metazoa; phylum Arthropoda; class Insecta; order Lepidoptera; family Noctuidae; genus Aporophyla; species Aporophyla nigra. Next base: position 21,218,135 of record OX382291.1, on the reverse strand, counting down.
CTGTCTCTTTCTAACCCCCCACTTCTCTAAAATGGGGGGAGTGGTGGAATTTAATGCGAGCAAAGCCGCGGGCAAAAGCTAGTTTAAAAATAAATCTGTCAACGTACGAGTTTGACTCGATTAGATTCGATTCTTCGTCGTTTATACCTTGGAAGGATTTTCTTCGATTTTCTTAACCAGATGGAAGACTAAGCCTTTTAGAGTTCGTGACTTGGCTCTACATTAGATAAGATATTTTTTTAACAGTGAAAGCATTATGTAATCTTTGACAAACTACTTTATACTAAACGGTTTTAATGGGATTGTACATATTTTGAAATGAAATTAAGTATTTTTTTATGAAAATAATAAAGTTATTGACTTTCTTATCTACTTGGGAAAATGAATAATTCTACTTGGGACAGTGAATTATAAGTAAGCAGACGTCTGGAGAAGTCGAAATAAAACACAAATAGATCATTTTTCAAGTACTTTATTATAGTTTATTATAACAAACATATAATGGTGGATAGTCATCACGTAAAAGTAATTATGTTACGACAACTATAAATGTGTGGTAATAGTTACCTAAATTCATATTTAAATTTCAAAAGGCTACCTGTATCATAACGTCATATACATAGAAATAGTAACTCCTTAGGTCATAATTATTTGCTTTGAAGATTGGAAAAATGAATGGAAATATAGAAAATCGTTTTTTGGCTGTCAACTGGGTAAGAAAATATTAAATAGGTACCTGAATCAAAGTACCTTCGACAAGAAAAGAAGAAAATAATAAAAAAAGTACTAATAGTAATTTTCCTTCAATGCTTAGAGAGCAGTGATGATGAAAATATTTACACACAGTGCCTGTCTGGGTTCGAACCCACGACGTACAACTCGTAAGTCGAAGCCGATACTATTGGGCCACGACTGTTTACAAATGCACTTGAATTTATAAAACTTGACCTAGCCCAGAAGTCGACTGTGTGAATGAATTATTGTGCAGTATTACTTTCACTGTTTATGACGTTAAGCTATAGATGACAAGAGCCTGAGCATCAATCTTATAACTAGTATCTGGAAAGTAATTACACAGTAATATCGTTTAAATTAGACATTCGATTACATTTATGATTAACATAATGTTATTGAAATATGCCTTATATCTAAACTACGTTCATGAAACGATTATGTAAATCAGTCGTTTGAAGAATACATTAATGTAAATATTTAGGAATAGAATCGCAGAATAGATGCAAAAATGTAAAAAATTGCTTTTACATAATATAAGGTGAAAATGTTGCATTTTATGGTTTTATTATTGACGTCGGAAATTTTCGCAGCACTTATGTGTTATTATGCGAACCGACCGCCCGTCAGTTTTAAAAATGGCGAATCTTTTTCAATTTATTTTTAATTAAAAGCGCTTTACTCTGCTGCCGGAGTAAAGTTCAGCCTTTCACAGACGGACGGATTTAACCGCACATTTGCTTTACATTAATAGTGTCAATAAATTTATTAGCGTTTTAAAAACCATCCGGAATTATATGTTGATACTTTTGGCACAATATTTACTAAGACTTCGAGCTTATGTTTTTCTACTTTAGAAAACAAAAAACGGCGGAGAAGCGCAAAGTTATCAGCTAATGGTATTTCTAAATTATCAAAATAGTTTTAGGACGGAAGCATAATTAATTTAAGAAGCTATACGTCACAGAAAGTTGCTAAAATACATATAACAAAACCAAACATACCTAGTTATGGTTTCCTAATACTTTCAATGCCTTTCATAATTTTGATATGACTTACAAGTGCCTTTGGCATTATCAATTATTCGTCTAATTAATAAGTAACAAACACCATTTACTACTTAACATAGGCAATACTTAAAATAAATTAATCGTAAACTGACATAGTTTGTAGATAAGGGACTGAAATTGACAGAAACTAGAAGAAGTAATACAGTTTCCACTACGACATTAAATATTAATACATAATATCAATAAAACTGAACTCTGAAATTATTATAAAACGACGATAAGGTGTTATAATTTGTTATATTTTACCTACCTAATGATAACATTATCACACATCAACTTAATCTACTTTTTTAAAATTTAGAATTACATTATCTATGGTATATTTTAATAAAACTGGTATGTGATACAGACGTCGATATTTTTTTTGCAAATTTTTATTTTGAAATTCTGAAACACAGATAAGATATTTTTCTATCGTTATATGGTGCTTATAATATAATACTAACGGTTAAAAACAGTAAGGTACTAAAATCACATGATGACTGGATGTTTTAAGGAAGCACAGTGATATCTTATGCTGTTGCATGTATAACACGTATGTAACATACGCTAGTGCACGCGTAGTGCGCGCACGTTACACAATGGTATGCTTAGCATGCGCACAAAATACACGCTAATGCACTCCTTTCATTTTAACACGTAAACATATACAAATATTTACGTGTATTTCGTTGTGTATTTTAAATATTCATGCATCTTCATGTGATTACGGTAACTGCTAAATAACTAACTGCTAATTAATGCTTGTTGCACATCAATTATGTAAAAACTCCCAGAAATGGACACGATTAAGCCGTTAATGGTATTGACAAATGTAAACCAATGAACACACTGCATTTGAGCAATATATGCATCAACTGCAAATGCTGTGTAGTGTTGGAATGATTAATAGGTACCTACGTGAGTAAAATTGACCTCTTCTAAAGGTTGTTACGGATTAGTTTATCTCATAATTTTAATAGAATTACATAGATAGTACTTATCAGTCCGTCTTCTCTTATGATCCGTCTGTTTGTATGTTAATTCATGTAGGCCATGAAACACTTATTCACGAAGGATCTTACAACAAAATACACCAGTTTATTGGTGTGGTGCTTGATGTACTGAAATAACAGACGGAATTAGGCCATCCAATCCCCTATTCAATTTTAACTTGCTGTTCCGTTACTACAACCTCTAGTATGGTTGCAGTTAAACGATAACGTGCCTTCATCGGATCTTGATGACAATCAAAAACATGTCGTCGTAACTTGAATATTTAGTACGCTCTGCAGTCAAATGGAATCGTTAATTACAACGGCTGGAGTACCGCTGCGCCCTCGCAGCGGTAACTTAGCCATAATTAACGTTTATCTTTATCTAACTACCTGGTATAACTTTAGAATTACAGGATTTTAAATTATATCACCTAATTAAAAAAGTTTTACTCACTAAACACGTAATTATAAGACCCTGATATTCATCTACTTTGTAAAATACGCCAGGCTTTTTGAAAAATAACCATACACTAATATTATTAACCTGGAATATAAATATTTAGGTAAATTTTGTTTATTTATTTTGGGTATTCTCAATTTAAACGCGTTAGTTACTTTCAAAAATCCACTTTAGTTATAATAAGTTCTCCCTCAGAAATATAACACCCTGTGCTCTTAGTTTTGTGAACAACGAAGGTGTAAAGTCACTTAAGCATACGGCTTGTTATAATCTAACAGAACGTACATAAATGTATTACCTTCATTTTCTATCCCATGTAATCCTTTGTTTTTTTTTAACTAAGAAGATAGAAATGGAAAGAGAACAGTTCAGTGTCATTAACGTCCTTTAAAACATAATAGGAGAATTATAGTGCACATAAAAGTATTCCATTTACTTTAGAACTTATAACTAGAATATACATTTTAACTTACAGTAACTTTAAGCCCATAGCAGGGGTCTTTCGAAGTATTGTTCCAAATCAGAGTTATACATATCTGCTTTAGTAAAAGCTTAAAATTGATTTTGTATACGTCGGATCAAATCTAGAGCAGAGGCAAAAGCCGTTAAGTCCGTGTTCAGTATTGGTGATCGGTAGTCAAGTGAATTGCCGGGTTGTTGTTGAATTACAGTTGATAGAGGTCGACTGAGCTGGACCTTTGCTTGGCGTGGGATGGCCGACGGCGGGACGTCGCCACCCGGGCCGCGGATCAGACTTGCGTGAAACTGGATTGCAGAGCCGTCTCCTCCTGAGCGATCTGGTTCGCGGGGGTGTAGTACTGCTGGTAAAAGATTTTTTCATAAAATTTTGCAGCTGGCACTATGTAGTTGGGTTGTCACGCCTCGATTACACAAGGCAAGTTTCCTCACCGTGGAAAGACGAGAATGTTTTTATCGACTTGTGAGATCCGCCAGACGGATCGCACTCATTCAACATAAAACTTACGATGATAAGCATTTGGTGTTTACACTCTCTCGAAAACTTTATTTCTTGTCGTATTGATTAACATATATGTTCAATCAGGTGGATTTTTTGACGGGTCAGTAAGAGAAATTACCTTCACCGTTGCACCTACATGCACGACGTTCATAAAGGACTGCCTTTTACTTTTCTAGTAATTGCTAACTGAATTCACAGATTTGTAAAAATGGTATTTGCAGTCAGCTATAATACGTCAATTCTCACGTTTTATTTTTATGATAGCAATACACGCAGATTCGTATAAAGACAATAAATAGTTTTCCTTAAACATTGCCAGTCGGTTCTAGCCCACGTTTCTCGCATAGACATTCTCGCCTCCCATACGGTATAGCAACACCCCTCGTATGAACGGGGTTTACACGACTCAAGTTTATTATCTACTATTGATAATCACCTATTCTATTCGAGAAAGTTTCATCGTGCAAACGATACGTAATATTGGCAGTTGTTGAGTGCTACCAGTATAAATTCTTACACAGACAGCGGTAAATGGAAGTTGACTGGAATGCCGTATCCCATTTAGTCTTATTTGTATAAACATATTTGGAATTCGGGATTCTAGTCAAGTTCCAGTCTAAACATTGTAGTAAAGACTCATATAAATAATTAATACTTACTCCTCCGAAAGCTCCGCCATTCCATCCGAGGCGATCCTGTTCGCGTTGAGTTCCGCGTTGGGTCTGTGTCTTGCGTTCTGCGTTAGAAGCAAGGCGAGCCTTGGCCCGAAGCGCAGCTCGAAGTGGTACGTTAGCCCGCGCCGCTTCTTTGCGGCCATGCTTGCAAAACTCGATCAAAGCAACCCCTAGAGCCAGGGACAATCCTCCCACCAGAACGTAGAATAAGCCAGCCACTTGGCTCAGCGTTAACTCAGATCCTTTAATCTCCTATAACATAAATATTATTTATTCGTTGAGGACCACACACAAAAGATGTAACTACACAAAAAACCGGTCAAACGCGAGACGGACTTGCGCAGACAGCGTTCCTTACGCACCACGACACATCAAGTTGAGCATTTTCAGTATAAGCCGACCTGTCTTTTTTTATTTTACGTAAAGCCAAGCAAAATAAAACATTGCTAGGTTAGCTTATTCTGCTAATGTTAGCTCAATGTGTCGTTGTCATGGCTACTACAAAGTTTAACGTTTATAAATATTACATTTTCCAACATAGCTCAGATCAGAAGAGGTAACAAGAAACGATATAGACTCTCCTTGGTTTCGAACTTTTATATTTAATTATAGTAGAGAACCGGCCCCTACTTAGCACGGGAGCGATCAACTGATGTGGTGATATGTCGGAATATCGCGTTTTCTGTAATGACAAGCCAATGGGTTATCCCATCGGCAAAATTAATGAAAATCCCTACAAACTGTCATCACCTATTTAATCCTATATCGATGAATTATCAAAAATGTTTTTTCTGTGCTCACTTTTGTATTACATATGAAAATATTAAAAACAAAATATTACGCTTCTAGATCCAACAGTTTAATGAACAAATTAATCTTAGTTTTTTTTTTACATTTCAGAACAAATTCAGGATTTTGTCTATGATGCGTTTTAGCGTATTTGAAGCATTTCAAACTTTTAGTTATTAAATAAAACTATGCTTTTAAAATAAATTGAAACTGGTAATGAGCTTCTGGATTTTCTATAGTATCATGTTTTAATGATTAAATTAGATATTTTATTTTATATACTGTTACCCCGATAAGGTCTAAAAAGTATTTTACGTTTATAACAGACATATTATACTTCTTCAACCACGCTGTCTTTAAGCTACATTTCATACCCTAAGGCCAAGCGAATGATGAAAAAATAATTTAGGGGAATTGCACGTAATGGACGAACGGACAACTAGTGATTTCATATCCTGTAAGAATGTTAAACCAATAAAATATTATTAAAACATACTATTGATAAGTATTTTAAAATTTAACTCACAGTTTCAGAAGCTTCACATTCAGATTTGGTGAACCATTTGCGAACAAGTTTCGGTATCTCACCCTCTTCCTTCAGCGATTGCAGGGCCATATTAACGCCATTCCTAGAAAACACTCTCTAATGAAAACACTCTGGAGCGCTTTTAAGAGCTTAAGAAAGAATAATTCGCAATGCATTCACCATCAAAACATCGCACGCATTTCGCATGAGAGTAAATGTATTACGTAAGTCAAAGAAATATCAAAATACTCACCGCAGCTTTGATCCTTTTGGAAGGCCAATAGCGAAATCTTTAAATCCACTCTGAGTAAGTGAGACGATCATCTCACAAGGTTTGTTTTCAGGGATAGCGGAGCGGTCCATGAGGAAAGCAAGCCAACCATGCTCATCGACGCGTGAATCTTGAGGTACTATATTGGCGTTTGGCTTTTCAAGAGTATCCTGAAGAAGATACTATTGTTAACCTACTGTTACTATTGCTAAGTATGCAGTTTCTATTTATCAATTGTAACTATACCTATGCCCATTTAATAAATGAAAACAGCTTACTTTCTGTCATAATTCAAGTTTTTCTAAAATCTTATGTTAATGGTAAATCCCATTCTCATAATATTTTCTGAAACCTCGCTTTCCACATCTTTTACAAGCTTTAAAGGATTATTTATGTCAACAGAAATAAAGTTACCTCTGGGCACGTAGCTAGTTTAGTGTAGGTCTGGCTGGGTTCCGTAATGCGAGACAGTGTTAGATATGAAGCAAGATTAGCCGTATACGATGAAATCACTATCAAAGTGAAAAACCACCAGACGCAACCCACAATTCTGCCGGAAACTGACCTAAAGTATTCACAACATTAGTTAGTTTATATCTCCGAAATTAGTTTTTCACATATCAAAATACGTAGTTCTATCTACTTTTTTGAATTAAACTGGTTTTCAAATTTAAACACCTATAAGTTTCAAATAAGCGAAGTTATTTTCTTTTTACTTTAGACAATCAAATATTAAAATATTCACTGACCTCGGGTTAATGTCACTGCCTTGCTGCATGAAAGAGCCCAGCGAAAACCACATAGAATTCCAGAAGCTAAATTCGTTCACCACGGTGGTCTGAAACATCGTATGCAAGTTTTAACATTTGTTCATTCATTTATTCCCAAAAGGAATGTTAACAATGAGCAAGATAAATAATACTATGTTTTTGTATTACCTTTGAAGTTGCGACGTCGGAATGGTCTGTGATTTGTGATTCCGTAAAAGAAACCACTCGCCACTCATAAGGGGAAAATCTAGATACTATGAATAAAACCACACTCACAGCAAACAGACTACAGACGATGGAAAGCTGGAAACGTATAATTATATTAAAATGTGTGTATTATGTTTATTAAGTACTAAAAGTGTTTCACGAGTATGTTAAAAATGTTTTTCCTTACCCATATTTCCATTGATAAGGGGTTAAGAAAGCTAAAAATTGTGCCAGTATTTTTGTCATCGTTCTTGTTAGGTTTCATGTCGAAAGAAAGGAAAGGTTTGCTGAATTCAATAACGGATTCACGTTCTAACGTTACGGTCAATGGCGCAATAGCAATGTCTGCTTCCTGAAATTTAAAATAAGTTAGAACAAGAACTTTATTTTATTCTTTTTTATATAAACACTAGACTGACTATTTATGCTTAACCATATATACTAATATTAAAAAAGCATCTTTGTCTTTCTGCAACCTTGCTTGTAATTAAATGGTAACTACTTAAATAGTAAATATAGTTATATACACACCGATTATTAAAGCAATCTGTTTGTAAAATAATTATTATTTAGAATGTATTCTATGGAATACGTTCTACGGTATAAAAAAAAATGTACGAATTACGTCATGAAGGATTCCAAGGGAAAAATTATTCCGAACAGATAAAATGCCTCTATACTAGTTGCAATAGTCTAACTTAGTCATACCGTCAAGGACGTTATAGTACATTCACTACTGGACTATTCAAAAAAGTCGTCTGCACTTGTGAATTTCAAGTGTAGGTGTGAAGTGTCAAGAGAACAACGGATATCCATGTTCATTCCGTCGTTAAAATATCTACGGCTTGTAACATTCTCCGAAATATGCATGTATAATTCTGAAGTAGTACGTAAAGTTTTACAACAGGATTGGCAAAAAACCCATTTTTTTTTAGGTTGAATTTGTTGATGGGCATTTTTTTAGACAATGATGGGACTACTCTAATGAGTTAAAGGAAGTACGTACAACTATACAAGGTTAAATTTAAAATGTGTAGTAAGTTTCAGTAACGAAATTATGAGTTCATAAATATATCGACAACAGTCACAAAATGCAGAACGCACCTCGTGAATTTTGTACCTGAATAGCAGAATTTAAAATTATGTACAATATTGTATTAATCACATTAAGGGTACTTTAACTCAGAAAGGATTCATAATTGATTCAAGTGGAAATAACAGTATTCCCCTATACAAATATATCTATTGGAATATATTTTTGGTAGTGATAGTATATTTGCTCAGTCTCCTTCAACACGCGATATCCAAACCAAATTATTTCGGGCTATAAAGTCTGAGATATGTAGTGTAAATAGTTACGCAATGTCTTTGCGCTTTATCGATCATTTACCTCAGACAGTTAAAAATCAAGATTTAAAATAATAGATACCATATTTAGCACATAATTAATACTGTTTGCTGCGTTGAGGAACATTTGTTTTTGATAATTATTACCTATAGAAAGGCATCGTGAGAATAATTATTTAATAGTTCAAGATGGAATACTAGGTAATCTAATAAGTATTAGTTTATTTATAGACGCAGCACTAATACCTATAAGCCAATTTTTATCTTAGGTATATAATTATAAAACTTGATTTTATAAATCCGGTAGATCGAGAAAAAAAGCCGGCAATATCAGCCTTTGGAATAACGCTGCAGGGACATCGGGATTTTACAAAGATATTTATTGCTCACTGGCCACCAGATAGCGAGGCCGACCTATCCTCGGTCGATGTTTCTAAAGGATTATAACAATGGAACCCAAAGTATTCGCTATGCAGTTAGATAGTAAGCTTGATCGATTTATCAGGATATTTAAACTTTTCAATGAGAATATTGTAAATACTACATAATATCTAATCTAAACATGATTTTAGACTAGCCCGATCTAGCCGATAAAATTGGGTATAAATCCGCGTAAATTTAGGTCGGTAGATATCGCTACTTACGCTCAATCTCATAAAACGACGAAATGAGTCCTTGTCCAGGTTATAGTAATAACGATGCTGGTGAAATGCCACTAATGTGATTCAAATACATCAAAACCACTGGTCTAAACTGACATTTTATAAGTTTTACGAGTGTAGGAGTGGTTACATATTGATTCAACTTTTGCATAAAGTGTTGTTACACTGCATGAAAAACCTACAGTCTGAAGCATCCTACGTATGCGGTCACGATTGCACTATTTCTATTTATTAGGTAAAAGTTTCGACAATTGTTCCTATAGACTTAACCAAAGTTAGCCCCAGTTGCCGCAACTCTGGGTTGGCATCTACCTTTAGTGCTTCATTAGGATACATCCCCGGCTAATTCATTCACAAAAATACTTTTGCATGATAAGAGAAAGAAATCAAATCGGCTGACGTCCAGTTTAATGTTATATGTACCATTATTTGAAGGTCCTTATTCAATGGTAATGCCGATTCCAAGTTTCCTAAGTCTTAAGTTTCGCGCGATTGTTTCGGCTTGGTACAGTTTCTTAGGAGTCTGAAATTCCCATGTTATCCCCTTTGTCACAAAGTACATATTATTAATATCATCAAAAATGCCCAAATAGAAACGATGTCACACACGCTACGTGTGTACTTGAGCGTTAAGAATTAGTATGATATGATATCAAGCATAAAGGCGACTGCGCGACGGGTGCGATACAAAGTTTGCTCGAACGCGATGAGCGCGCGAAGAAATTTCTCATATGAACGCGCCTTTTAACGAATTAATAGCCGAAATGAATTGTTAAATTACAGTTTCGGTCCTGTCGAACAATTTTTGAATAATATTTGTTCCTGATTGGATACGCAATAATAATACCTATAATACATACCTACAGCCACAGCTTCAAGATAATATTTTGGTATGTGCTATATTTGTTGCTCAGGAATCGTTTTACATTAAATACATTTTACTAAACGTTATGTACGTATGTATTTACTGTTGAAAGAAAGAATAAAAAAGTTATAAGAATATCTGCTCTTATAACACCTACACTCGTAATTATTTTTAAGCGTACTATCCTTCATTCTGGTATATGAAATTTAGCTTCCATTATCAAAGATTTAAAGACTTCGTGACAGCTTTTAAGCTGTCTGGAGTTGATAATCCGCAAACGAGACTACAATTACGTCAGAATCAGGAATACTTCTGCCGATAATATTGACTAATATTACTGCTGCGGCCTGCAAAGGGGGCAATTGTGGACGAACGTGAAAATATGGATCGCGGCGAAGCCGACGCACACATACGTGAGTCCATCAATGCTTCAATGCGGCCAAGGCTTGTAAGGTACTTTTCTTAAATGATGTGCTGATATTCAAACTAAGTAAATTAATTATAAATCTAATTATAAAATCAGAATTAATCACGAAATACCATAGCGTTCCACACGCCAAACCGTTCATTTGTTTCTTTTTTACTATATACATCTCTATTTGGTAGCCAAATCGAAAATAAATAAAATCTTTGACAAGAAACCTCCTTGGTTTCCATATTTTGAAGTAAAAATATCGATACATTTTTCAATTACTCGATATTTATGAGTTTTCATAGTAATTATTAGGCTATTAAACACGACATAATTATGAATTTTCATAGTAACATTGCCGGCGGCCTAGTCGTATGGATTTTATCAGAACAGCATTTTCGATTTATCTCAAAGGAGATTGTCAAAACAATGCTCGAATTTAAACGCATGTTTGGGAAAAAAAATATTAGTGGTAAGCTTAGAATCATAAAAAAATTGTGTGTATCACCTCCGATCCCACGACTGAAGCTTACTCCTTACGAACGGTTACAGAAAAAAAAAGATTAGTAAACATAACATAACACATAACGTAACATAACAGCGAAAGTTTGATTTTACTCCCCATACATTTTCATACCCCGGGCTTATATATGAAAATCAATTTTAAAGGAGTAAACTCCAAAAAAAATTTTTTTACTCAATTACCTTTCTTATAAGTTCTCCGACGATTCCATCCCAACCACCAAGCAGTTTTGCATTCTCGTTTCCATATTTGCCATCTCTGACTAATTTTAATTCATCTGTAATTTAAAAAAATATTTTAATTTATATCATAAAACCTATGCGATATGATAGGGGGAATCCACAGGAGCCACAAACGTAACACTACCTGAGCTGAATTGACTTTGCACCCTTTACGCATAGTAAGCAAAGATTTATTTGACTTTGTCCGGTTATATGTGACTTTGATTTCTAATAGCACTAAAAATGGAAGATATATGCTTTCATTTGAGCGATTTTTGTGTAGTTTCTTACGTATATAAAATCTCTGGTCTGGTCTTTATTGTGTTTGATCGTCTTTCTTTCAAATGGCATGAAAATATTTACTAGTAAAAAAATATTTCTGCTTATTTTATATATATATATACAACACAACCATTTTCAGCAAACGAAGATTTATTCTAGTCAAATAAACAAGCATAGCCAGGTAATAAATCGATCTGTGCAAACTATGCCTTGAAATTCTGAGTAAAGTTTACTCCACCAGGGCTGAGCTTCAAACACCCTGCGGACTCCGCTCGTAACATATCCATCATAAAGGAACATTCTTTGCGGAAAAGTACTTAGGGAGTATTAAGTATTACAAGCAAGGCATTTTATCTGAGAGAGGATCTTTAGAAACAAAAAAAGAACATTGAAGTATTGAAAAAGTAATAAAGTAACTTGGTACAATCGCCGGTACGATGACCTTCTCCTATTTTGAAGTCAGTTAAATGTAATAAATCAATCTGATTGGTCTAGTGGGGTTAATTTCATAAAAAGGTAATGTGAAATTATAATTGTACTTACAGTTGATTTCCAACTTTTCAGATATCATTTTAGTGAGATCTACACAAAATCCCTTGAATGGTTCGCTAGCATCAAATTCGAGGTCTTCGGGGTTGCCGCGTATTATATATGGGGGCTCCTCGATGGTGGTCACAATGTACGTTTTATTGCGATCGTAGGTTCCCGTTGCGGGAAGTGGAGCCAGCCTGGGGTTGACAGAGACGAAGCCCTTGGTATCAGACCAAGTCCCCACCTGTTTATTTAGGATAGTTAGCAGTACCGAAAAGTGAAGTATTAAGGTAAAGCCGGGACACAATAAAGATTGATTCCTAATAATATGATTTTTACATTTATTTCGTAACTACCTAGGCTTAAAAAGAAAAATATGCTATTTTCATAGTAACTTTGGAAATAATATAAGCAATAAATTTTTGTGAACTGTTTTTTTATCGACACACTTATTACAAAAGTCTAACCATCTGTTATGTTATTTCGTGACAATAATTAATACTTGCTTTCACATGTTATCTTACTTTAACGATATCGCCGTCGACGGTCAGCTCCATGACTTGCAAAGAGAAGTTCCTGCGATGTCCTAGGTCATTGAATCTTATAATGCCGGTTATTCCATCAATCTCCGTCTAGAACAAAATATAAGAATCTCTTGTGTTTCAATTTAATATCGTCTGTTTTAAAATCAATAAAACGGTTGTATTACAGATACCTGTCGTAGAATAGCTTTGCGGGAGTGGAAGTTGAAAAAAAAATGTAAAAAGGAAGGGTTTATATTTCCTGCGTGGGTAGACATCGTGCGAACCGCGGCAGCTAGAAAGTGCGAGGGTTAATTACGCGTCACCCAACGAAACCTAATTAATCGTCAGAGCCTCCGAACCTTCAGTCCGCCTACTGCGCACATCCGATATAAAAGACGGGACCCGTATTTAGCACCTGCGTTCTTATAATGGCGCTCAATTAAAATTTGGTGCCAACATTATTGCGTGCTCGACCTAACACAATGGAACTCATATTCATTAGATATAACATAAAATGTAAAAGATAATACGTCACAAGCAGCCGCGGATTTTGACGTGGGGTAAGTGTTCTGCACACCGCGGCACGCGATGTGACAACACCGCGCCAGTGGTGCCACGGTCGACTGAAGTATAACTACACTCCTAGCATAGTAATGTATAGCGGCAAGCGCCGCAACTCGACTCGTCCCTTCACAATTTATGCTTGCACAAAGGAAGAGGATACTTGTCGTATAAGCGAATGCTATTCCACGTGGTTTTTACGATTTACTTGCTTTTATTTATTCTCATCGTCAAAAAGATTAACAGTTAATTCTTAAACTCAATAATGCTAGTTATCTAGTTCTTGTACACACATGTGGTGTACTTAATATCCGATCGATTATCGTATCCAGGTAGATACACCTCATATGGATGAATGACTATTTTTACCCACTTTTTTTTTAAACCCTTATACACTCTGACTCGGGTTGCCACCTTTTTTTCTTGCAATTAAAGTACATTGGTTATAATAGGTGAGAAAGAAAACGTACATAGTGTAAAAATAAAGTATGACTTATTTGTCTTTATTATTATATTTATAAAAAAAAAAAAATACAGTTTGTGTCCCAAAAATTTCGTTTAACGAAAAAGTACTTTAGACTAAACTTTTCAAAATCCCTAAGAAATCAAATCTTGCAAAATAAACTATTTTCGTCTACTTTATTGTTCTTATAAAGTATGGGGTACAATTATGTGAAATAACGTACAATACTTTATTATAAAGTACGGGTGGCGACCCTTACCCTGACGTACCTATATGCACGTAAGGTGCTGCTTATTTTTCAAGCACAAAAAAATATTTAGACCTCATTAAAAGGTGTATTAGAACTTAATCTCGCCATTGAGGCAACGTAAGTACCTATTATAATCGGCAGGTATTTATATATACTTTTTAGACAAACCTTAGTTCGCATTTTTCATATTCACAATGTCGTCATCGCTGCGTCTCTAACTCGGATGAATATCGAAACATTCGCTCACAAACATTCATAAATTGCTATCAATCATTCGCATGAGCAATAGGAAATGTAAATTGACTCCAGATAAAGAGGTTTGCTACACTTCTTTTTACATACCTTTTTAATCAGCTTGGAAAGTTTGTCCCCATAATCGTAAGGTGTAATAGAGTTGTTTTTAGGGTTGCAGTCCATCATTCCGCTGTTATTTTGACTTGCCCGTCTCAATATGGTAGGCAAAAAATCTGATTTCTTTTTCATCAGGCGAAAAAGGGCATCGATCGTCACATGAACTGCATCATACGTGAGAGCCGCCTGCGCCTGTTTCACAATATGTAAGGTTAGGAAAGTAGACTTTACATCGTGCCATTTTATAACTCATGTATTAGTGAGTTACAAAATGAGATAATAAGGTTTTTGGGAAATGTGTATGCCCATAACTGCCATGACTTCTGCTCATTACTGCTTCGTTCTTCGTTCGTAAGCAGTAGTGCAATACGTGTAATTTTAACAAATTCTGGTTCTCTACAACTACTTTGGCGATTAAATATTTGGTAATATTTTCATTTTATGGTTAATTATTATCAAAAATGTCGACTTTACGTTGGAAAGAGGAGCAATTAAGTAACAATACAAGTCTGCGTTTTGACTCCCACGTGCGTTTAAAAATGTGTGTAAGGTTCAATGCGCGTGTGCATTGTATCATAGCGTGTTAGTCAAAAATATTACACATTTATCTTTATATAATTATTATACCGTGTTGTCTTTTAAAAGCCTACCAAAACCAACCTATCGAAAACCAAACGTCCTCACAGGTAAATTCAGAGTTTTAACATATCTCTCCTTTATGTACCTACTTCTGAGATATCTCGTTGTTTATTAATAATTACGTTTTTTTTTTTAATTTATTGAATTATGTGTTTGTTTAACTTAGTTTGTGAATATTATAAAAGCACAAACCAACAAAACTAAACTTACTGAAATGGTCTCCTTCCTCCATATGCCAAAGAAGTCACGAACTTTTTTACGAGAAAAATCTAGCAGTCGAAATCCAGTAATGTTAATAGCTCCATATTCTGTAACTTCCTTCTCCCAGCGATCATCCATTACCTGAATCAACACATAATTTTTTTGATAAATTTAGTCCGATAAACGATTGAAAATGGACAGAACACATGTACGCTAAAATGATCCTGATTCATTGACGAATGAAATTTGGTTTATATTCATTACATAATGTTTCAGTGCATCAAAATGTTTGTCACTGTAAGAATACAAACGGTCAACAACTATGCGGAATTCTGTGAGGATTGAAAATAACTGCATAAAAGCAAAATTTTGGATAGTTGTAATGAAATTTTCAATAAATATGACGTAGGCTTAGTGTATGCTCACAGTTCTCTTAATGACATCAACATCCCGCATATTTTTATATCGAGTTTCAGAGTCAGGATTTAGAAAATTCACAGTTAGCTGTCTAACAACGAGCTGGAGAATTACTCACCAGTCCGCTTAAAAAATAATGGTAGTTCCTTCGGCCGAGTTGCACGTCACGTACGTGCGAAATTAGCGCAGCTTTCGCTAGTTGTGTTGTTGAATCCAGCACAACATATTTGTTGCTCCATCGGTCCAGCCGTTCTAAAGCTCGCAGGAACTTGACAACGTCGGTCGCATTGGAGACTCGCTTCACATTTGAAATGCGGAACGTTGCTCTCCCCGGTTGCAGACTCTGGTACAACTGCTGCAGGCGAAGTAACCCTACAAATTAATTTGAGCAATTAAGGTACAGCATTTTTTGTCAGCATTTGTGGGGGGAGCGGTGGCCTAAAGTTTATTTGAGCTGCTGCTTTCTTTTCGCATACCTATTTTACGGTGTACTGCTCCGAACGAATGATATGGCATTATTTACAAAATAAGGTGCGATAAATTTGCCATGTACTGGTAGCGGGTTTAAAACGAACTCCTGTAGCGTAGCATATATTATAAACACAATGTTTTGCGTGCATTATATTTTGCACTGCCGTAAACAGATTTTTTTCGTCAAAAAATAAAAATCGTTTCTTATTATTTTTTAAATTATTTCTTAGTTTTATGTACACACGGCTATATTTCAAGCTAAACATTCCCCGTTTTAGCTGACCTCGCATTGCATTAGCTTTTCGTACAATGAGAAGTCAGCTTGTACTGGAAATGTGTAGCGTCATTTGTCGCCGTGCGTACATCAGACTAAGAAATAGGAAGGCGTAGAGGTAACGAAGAAGATGTGAAGGTATTGGTTTTATATTTACAATATTTAAATTGTAGAAAAAATAATTCACGGTTTATTAATAGAACAAAAGTCATTATGCAAAATTATCAACGAATGGACACTTCATATAGAAAGTACCCTACGTACTTACAAGCTAACAGACATACGATTCATACTTCGCCAAATAACTAGATCACCAAAAGTCGAATTAATATTTAAATAATAAAATATTGCGATAGTAGGTACTTATTGCGATTGGATACCTAGTGCCTAATGGGATCATATATAAGATTTCGTGTAAAATGGAAGGTCTACTTATACTATGATAAATGTTATGGTACTTGGGTAGATTGTGAATAAAATGACAAAAATATAAATTTTATTTTTAAAACCTCCGGCAGTAAAAAAAACTAAAACATTACTTATGTATAATATATTGACCTTTTTATAAGACTGCGCGACATAAAGGAAAGTAATGTGTTTATCAGCTTATCTACATATATAGATATATGTGTGTGTGTATATACACTGTAAGTTTTTAGAATAGCCATTTAGAAAACCAGCCGAGGAAATTGTATTTAAACTTCGAACTAGAAACAATGGAAATCTGCGTATAATTATGTGAAATGAATTTATATGGCATTTCTTTTATAAATATATGCCAATTTGTAAAAACCAAAGTGTCTGTTGTGTTTGAAATGAATTTGACTAAAGCAACATTTTCGCTCAAAGACAACAATGGTACGATACAGTTAGATTAGTATTTCATGACGTAGGTCCCTCCCGTGCCATTGTTTACAACTGATTTAAATGAGGTTAAACGTGGTCGAAGCATACTCACTGAGCCTGCCAGAGTCGCGAGATTGTTCGAAAGAGATACCATGACCCTGGCACATGGGCAACTGAAGGAACACGGGTGGGTTTTAGTCAGTAAAAGTTTGACACGCACAAGTAGAGACAGAAGACATTTGATGATTTCCCATCCAAAAAAAAGCATACTCACTGATAAATTGCGAGTAGGACGTCCTTCTATGGCGACTACTGAAGATAACAGATAGATGATAGCAGCTGATAGAAAGGTGACATATCAATAAATTTGGGCAATTTTAGTACAAAATACAAAGAGTCTTACATGGACATTTAGGCGTTGGAATGCTTTGTACTTGATGGATACCTCATAATTTGAAGGAAGATCAAACCTACGTTAGATGCCGCTCAATGCTTCAAAACTATTACGTAGGTGACTCAAATGCACATCGTTACAGGTGATTAAAGCTAGATATATTGTTACAAACCCGAAAACAAAAGACAATCTCCGTAAAGGATGTTTCCAAGCTGTCACGCCCTTTATGCCAGGCTTTTATTTTTGCAGCCATGTTTACATTATACATATTTTTTTGCTTATGCTTGAGTATAGTTTTCATTTTATTTGTTGGTATATTGGGTTGGCTAGCTAACCCAATATAGCATATAGCAAATCATTTAATTTAATTTGTGTCTCTTAATGTTTTACTATATTCCATTGTATAGAATCAAGTTCTTCTAACTGGACAGACAGCTGTGCTGCTGGGGAGTTTGTTGGCCACTTCTTCTTCCCAGCTAAAGCACTAGGAAGTGCGTGACGGGTGGGCGTTTTGGGGGGACTGTCTATTGTAATTTTGACGTTCGAAAAGTGCTGATCCTCAGCCTAATTTGAATAAATGACTTTTGATTTTGATTTTCCATTCGAAAATTTGCTGACATAATTAAAGAATGGCTGAAGTCAAGGGAAGAAGACAATTGCCTCATTCTTTGGACGGACGGGTCATTTCGCAAAAATTGTTCTAGAACATAAAAGTAACACTGCAGATTGGTATGTCGGTCATTGTTGTCTTAGAAAATGTTAGACAGCAGCGCCCAAGAAGCAGAATCCTCCTCCACCACGACAACGCACCAGCTCACTCCGCTAGACGGATTATCGAATATTTTTCTAACGTGTGGTGTTAGTGAGTTGTCCTCCTTCCAGTCCCGACCTGGCACTTTGTGACTTTTATTTACATCCAAAAATAAAAGATAAACTTAGAGAAATTCGGCTTAACCCTGAAGATGCCGTGCCTGTGTTTGATAAAGGCGTGGAAGAGATCCCTAAAGAACAGTGGGCCCACTGCTTTATTTAATGGTTTCATCGCATGCGACGGTGCTAAGAAAGGAATGAAGACTACTTTACTTTGCCAAGCAATCAAAATATTAACAGCCTTCTTCATCATTTCGTTTTTATTTTCTAAAAACTTTTGCTGTTACCCACGTATGTTTGTTTCTTTGTGGAGAGTTTGCACCCTGAATTTTTTTTTCAAAACCTAATCTGTAAATTAATCATATTTTCCGGAAAGCTTTTCATTTATTTGCATAGATTTTTTCTCGACCTTAATGTCGCCTGGTCGTAAGCAATGGATGACATCTGTGATGATGCCAAAATTCCTGAGAATTATTCTGTATTAATTGGGTTGTTTGAGGTTTCATGCTTATTCTGTTATACTTGTAAAGCTGATCGAGTACACGAAAAAAAATCTTCATACTTATATTTACATATTTAAATTTAAGTGGCTCTATCTTGTAAGCGCTCCAAGTTTAGTTTCCATTCTATCTGAAATGAAACATAAACAGTGAGAAGCGATAGTGTCGCGTTGTAAGTCAACTATTGGGTACAATATTTTAATGGAAAATTCGTTATTTTGCATATGTATTTTTTAGATTGTGGTAAACTGGGGGCACTTCGGCTTCTCACAAATAATTAACAGGGTCACATTTACCTAATTACAACAAAATTAGATACCGTCTATAGCACTCATTATGATAGCTACTTGGCCTCACAAAATTGCACCTTCAAAATCCACACTAATATTATAAATGCAAAAGTAACTCTGTCTATCTGTCTGTCTGTCTCGCTTTCCTGTCAAAACTACTGAACCGATTTAAATGAAATTTGGTACACAGATAGTTTAGGGCCTGAGAAAGGACATAGGGTACTTTTTATCCCGGTGGTACGTTCCTGCGGGATATTTGCCGACCTCCACGCGGGCGAAGCCGCTGGCAAAGCTAGTCTACAATAAAGAAAAAAAAAGACAATCGACAAAAACAACACAAAATATTTGTCAGTATTCGTCTTATAGAAGAATATTTTAATCAAAACGTCAATCGAGAGTGATGATGAATGGTGTGATCCATTCATCACTAGTAAGGATTCATTATGCAGCTCCAAAACCGGCGCTTTTGTCATAATTTAGGAGTAATATCCGCGAAAAGATTGAAGCGGTGACGAAGACGCGCGGAGAAGAGGGTTGACGTGTGGGTAATGAAGGCGTTATCGTAGGATTTGTTGAGACTGGCGCTCCCTTGGTAGGACGGTCGCCTCATTGCAATTTCATATCGCGTCATAACGCTCCTTTTCTATTTAACACCTAAATTTTACCAGTTAGCGTGAAGTGACTCTCACCAAAGTAGGCACGTAATGTGCATCTGAATCTTTGACGCCATTACTAGTGTTAATGATAAGGCACTAAGTATTAGTTTGGTTTAAAGTTTCTTATTTTTATTAAATAACTATGCCTGGACTATATTTTGTCCCGCAAATGTTAAAAACCCAAACTACTCAACCTATTTAGAATTGGGATCTGTTCAGATTAGTCGGATCCATTCAACAATTGCTTGTCCATACCTTCTTATATCGGGTTTCACGCAAGCAGTAAATACAATTGATATGTCAGCGTAGATGTTATACCTACATTGTACCTATTAAAAACAAGTTTTGAAGCTAAATACAATTTATGCGTAAGTCATAAAGGAAAATGAGATAGCGCCCCGTAAATAAACAGTCGGGCATAAATAGTTTGGTGAATCACATTGAATTGAATGTCGTTGAATATATCAAACGGAAGTTTTAAACGTTTTTTTTTTATTCCCATCTAACCTGTGTCCTGATACCAGAGAATCTGATACCATGGTAAGTTTTGGTGAGCCAGGTAAAAACATAAACATTGTAAATAGGTATTGTCATATTTATAAATTACAAGTTACGGTTTTATCAGGCATTAAAATATTTATTAGCCGTATTTTTGTTTGTTGAATTTCTTACGAATTCACCACTTTTCTACTCTTTTTTTTGAGACAATCCTACTTTCATTCAGAGCTATGTAAAGTCTTTACTTGTTTGGAGTCAGACGGGTGGACTTGGGGCATTCGCGTTCATCGCGAACTGCACTAACTTTCCAAACGTCTTTTTGCAGCATCTGCCGAATTCGAATCCAAAAGTTTTTCTTTATCTTTAAATGTCTTACTCGGTAACGACTCAAGCTTATCGCAGAAACTCGAAAAAGATTCAATAGCTGATTTTATAGATTATTTCACTAGTGAATAATGAACATATTACTTACAATAGCTGGGTAAGATATGTAATATGAACTTAATCAGCTTTTTATTTCACGGCATTGCATTTTGGACGATGAAAGTTTTCTCCTTTTATTAATATCTTCTATACTGATTAGCATACTATGCGAGTACGAAGGTTAAATTGAAACTGAGACGCTTAAGAGTAGAACTTACCTACTACTTATTATTTATAGTTCAGAAGTGTTTAATTGAAAATCACTGTGTAACATTTTCTATACGATGAAGGAAAATTGGAAAACGTGATAAATTGCGTCGACCCTAATTTTATAAAAACCGTAAGCAAGAAATCCGTTTCTTTTTGTAAAGAAAATTATCTACAGCGGAGACTACGGGGGATGTCGGGCCAGACGGAATTCCGGCGTTGTCGCTCGTTGGACGTGATTCCTCTCTAGACATGATTACGTCTTTTCTTATATTGTGTGAGATGAATGGAGCCTCAGTTGCTGGCCATGAAGTCAATTGCTCACAGTTCGTGACTGGGAATGAAACGCTTCCCTGTCAGTCTTTAGTTAAAGTCACTTAAAGTCGATAAACTTGAATCGTGGAACAATTTGTGCATTTTTGTGAAATATTTTTGTGCAACGATAATTATTATGAAACTGTTTTGTGTACTCGATCAGCTTTACACTTGTAAAAAACTAAAACGAATATAAGAGAATAAATACAAAACCTCAAATACCCTAATTCCAATAAAGAGTGATAGAAAAAAGTAAACCTAGAAATTATGCTGTTATGTACCATACAGCATCATTTCAAGGAATTTCGCATCATCACATAGATATCTCATACGTTACCGACTTATGACTAGGTGATATTACGGTCAAGAGAAAATCTTTGCAAATAAACTAAAATAGTGAGCTTAAATATAGGTTAGTTTCTTATATCATCGAATTCATTTACTTTGGTATTTGAATAGGGTTCGACGTAATGTGATAATTTTAATACTTCAAATAAACAAGTGATTCCAAATAAAATCTGATATATCAAGAAAGGCAACCTATTGCCTTGTGTGTTGGGTGGTCAAAAAGATATAAGTATCTTTTTGACCACCCAACACACAATAAGAGACTTTTACCTGCCCTATGTTTGGTACGCATCACCTCACTTCTTCGGTGTCCATGCGTTAAAACATCGTAAGCGTGAAACCGTTAGAGCAACCTGGGTAAAGGTGACGACAACCCTATTATGAGTTACGTAAGCGAGCGACAGCTCGCCGTAAGCGAGTGTAAAATCCGCCGTAAGCTCAGATACTATTGTCTACTAGCTGATCCAGATGCGAAGCAAAGCCGTTGCAATGCTTCTAAAGGTCATCACTCATTATAGCAGCACTGACACAGAAGAATCTTGTCACTTAATTTAGGATTTTTGATCAATCTTTATTAGAGTACATTTTACTTTGAAAACATGGCTTGTGGGGAGTGCGTTGCCCACGAGCTGTACACTTTTCAAGAAGAAAAACGAAAAAAAAAATGCCGTTTTCAAGTTGTCTTCCCGTCGCAAATTCTAACATTCATGAATATTCGCAAACTGGTCTGTAAGCTGAAAACTAGCTGCTGGCGCGTGAACGGTGAGCTACCAATTAGTAAGCGGCGCGTTAACAGCAAGCTGTCACCTCACCACTGGCGTGCCAGCAGCGAGCAGTCAGTCGTCTTGCTGACGGACGGCGTGTTGGCAAGCGGGTGGAATTTTTCGACATAGTGACGGGGTGGTTTCTACGCTGGAGCAGTGCAATTATAATGAATGATGACCTTATGTCTGGATTTTCTTAGAAATAATTTAATGATAATCTCTTCTAATTCTTTCGAATGGCGGTGATGATCACGTGCTGTGTTTATAGGTAAGCTACGTTGCCTTAAAACATGTATCAGGCTAAACCTAACATAGCGACGAAATTTTATGTTTCTTTTTTATGTAAGTAGGTATTGCAAAGTACTCTAAGCTTTTGGTTATGATAGTTATAATAGAAAGCACCAAGGTGTTGAATACATTTTTGTAATTAAAACCATATCGTTCATACTTACTACAAACATAAAAACGTAAAAGTTACGATGCAATGACAACAAAAAGAGAAAATAAATAGATTATTTAAAGAAAAACGATCAACCCCTAAAGTACTGCAAGGTGAGAAATAACTCTAATCGGTATAATCTATAATAATATTATAAAGCTGAAGAGTTTGTTTGATTGAACGCGGTAATCTCAGGAACTATAGTTCCGAATTGAAAAAAAAAATTGTGTTGGGTAGACTATTTATTGAGGTAGGCTATAGACTCTATAACATCACGCTACAACTAAGAGGAGCGGAGCAGTAATGACAAATGTTGCAAAAACGAGGAAAATCGCACAGGTAGGCGATTCGACGCGACGGGAAGGGTCAGGGGAGCAGAACTTTGACGCGGACAAAGTCGAGGACAGAAGCTAGTGATTTAATATAAGTCGGAGTCTTTGGTTTGGTATTTTCGCATTTTTTTGCCACCGACCTAAAATTAGTTTTTAATTAGTAGTGCCTTTTATTGGAAGTCGGTTGTGCTTTTTAAATAAACAATTCATATGTTAGCTGTGATACTTACCCCACACAAATTTGTATACCTTCACTTGGTTCGTGACTAAATGATAGGAAGTTAATATAAAATCATCAACATACGCTAAGTAGAAAAAGTACGTATTATTGAAAATAATTAAAAAAAAACCACGAATCAGAACTTAACTCTATAATCCTCCTTGTCGAACATTTTTTTTCAAACTGGATTATATATTACGGAATTAAACGGTAACCAATACATAAAATGCAGCCAAGTAAGAAACCTATAAAAACTTTTTAACAATCTCAAACTCAAAATAGGACGACTATTTTGAGTTTGAGTTTGTTTAAAAATGACCAATGCTTGTAGATATAAATATATGTACTTCATGAAAAGTCTCTCGTAATCTTACTACGTCAATCATATATCAATAATCATAATACTTACCTAAGTTACAAAAGGATTATCTTCAAAAGAATAAGTACGGTAAATCACTGACCATTTTTGTGAATCGGCTACTGGGGTTCAAGGTATCAAAGGAAAAGCTTCTTATCTCGACATCGTAAGGGAGTCTGACGCAATTGTTTATTTATGTAAACACATGTACTTTCTTTTTTGTTTTGTAGCTTTGTTAAAAATAATTAGTCTGATTATTTTTTAAAGTTAAAGTTTTATCAATAATCAACTTGAACGTCACCATATCAATAGTTAACGTTAACAACGACAGAAAATCTACTCAAAATATTTTAGATATTTTTAGTCAAACGAAATGTTCGACAGAATTTTGGGTTCAATAATATTAAATTGATTAAGGAAATCCATTTTGGATAGTTCCGGATATCAATACCAAATTTAATTGTGCGATAACTAAGTTAGTCAGAGACTTATATTGCAAGAGTAATAAAATTCATCGGCTTGAGGAAAATTCCCGGGTTGTGCGTGGTTAGGAGCGGAAAATCCGTAGGTTTTATACATTAAACTCGCTGAATAAATTGGAAGTCGATAGCACCATTCCTATCCAGAATCCACATTGAACCTGCTAGTTATTCTAAAATATCTATGCATAAATGCGGTGGACTGAAATAATTTGCATATGATATTTCAACGGTCCACTGCCATCAATTTTAAATAACAACGCACCGAATAAAATTGAAACTAAATAGTGTACATTAGTTTAAAGAGAATCGTGTGGTGTTCATTATAGCTACTATAGGTACTACCATTAAAGCTTGTATTTTGAGCTTTATCAGCTTCCCTAAGGATTTTTTACATAATTTTATTGACAAAACTACTCTCTTCACTTAAATACGTTAACTTAGAATCTGGCATGCAAAGAGAAGTTTAATAATAAACACGATATCCAAGAGACGAAGCTCGCGAAGCGATGGACTACTGCTAAAGAAATTATAATGAAGTCGTACAGCTATAACTAAACACAGGCTCAAAAGTTTATTCTCTGTTTGGCCCACAGGCGTTCGTGCAATGTGATTACAAAAGCATTTACTCGGCTGAGTCGAGATGCTAGCTTGTTTTATTCAGAGTCTTCGTAAATCCTTCCTATTCTGTAGCGACAATGCGTTGGGATCACGTCTCCATTGTTGCTTGTATCGAGTTGACGATTAGGGAGTTTCAATAACAGACCGCGACGCTTAGATAATCTATTGCTGTCATAATACCGCTCACCTACGTATCCCCAACGATTTATTGCATAGACGACGATTAAATCAGAGTTCAAGTTAACGAGGTAGGTGTAAAGACTTGTATTTTATTTCCAGTACCAATAAAAATCAGTCGGCAAAACTTGTTATATGAAAAAGAATCAAACTGTTTGGATAAGTCGACAGTTTGGCTATATTAACGTTTATAAATGTTTGAATGCGATTAAAATATTTTTATTTTTTCCGACGAAAAAATTAAGCCAATATTGTAGATACCAAACTAAGATTTTCACGTTGAACAGCCTTTCCCTGCACAATAAGAATAAGTCTGAAGCCGCCGACTCTACATGGGGAGAAGAGACTACACGATAAATAGGGAAAGAGGCATTGAGCCAGCAGGGAGCTGGCATTATTGCTTTCTACGGTTCCCGGTTGAGACAGGGCTGCTTTGCATTCGTGTACCGCAAATGACTGAATGTGATTTTGCCTAATAACAATATATGAGAACAAAGAGAACAATTAATACCATGCTGCGCATAAACCGTAGTGCATAATAAATCATCATGCTTTTGTGCTGTGCTTGAAATTTTAATGCGAAAATAAGCGAAAACGATTGATATTCAATGTGGGACTGTAATCGTCACCAGTAATGATGACAGAACGAACATACTGCAAATTCTGCTGGCATGGTGATAGAATAGTTTATTTTTCGTGAAAGGAACTGTTTACTAAGTGGTGGTGCGGTGTGAAATTAAATCATAATATGATATAAGTTAAAGGTATACCAAATATTTAATGTGACCAAATTAAAAAACGTAGTAAAATTTTCATACGTGGCGTATGAATTTGAATTTTAAGGAAACAGACTTAAAAATTCATTATAAGTAAAAATAGTCGAATTTGTTAGCTTCTCGGTTTCATTATTTACGATAAAGCCACGTCGTAAAATACATGTACTCCATTTTGTTGCTTCGATAGCGCAAATATAGGAGCGCAGACTGTAGATTCTTTTGTAACACCATAAATTACAAGTGCCAGTGAATTTTAAATGAATCAGTGTGATTATATCTGCCTAATGGGCAGATTAATAGAGAGACGTATTGACGTCATTACTACTCATGTATATGCGTTATTACTATTACAGATAAGTAATTTACTAGCAACCCAACGTTTTTAAAAAGCTGGGTTTGCACGCCTTCTTCACTGTGGCCACGAATTAACGTCAATTCTACAGTTCATTTGAAAATACACTGGAGTATATTTTTAGTGGGTGTAATATATTTTCAGTTACTTCTAAGCGTATCGCTGGCAAAAAGTTGAAATATCTTTAGCCCGAAATTTAGTTGCGTGAACTTCGCTCACTGACCCGGTCTATGTTCTATGTTATGGGGATTTGGTTTCCGCACTTAGTCCTTTGAGTGGACCATTGTGCATGGGCCATGGCGGCCGTAGGTATTTACTCCAACCAGCCCACCTCCTTCCAGAAGTTGGTTATGTCTCCTGGTCTGCTAAGAACGTCCGTGTAAGATTTGGGTGTCCCGAGGGTATCTGTCCTAATCTGGGTGACGCCTGTACATTCGAAGAGTACATGCGCAACGGTTTCCTCAGCCTCCATGCAGGCCCTGCACGGCTGTCAGACTGTCAGACTGGATGCCTTTCTGGCCAGTTCGTCAGCAGCGTCATTGCCTAGTGATCCACTGTGTCCTTTTATCCATTGCAGTGTCACTTTGTTGCGATTAGAAACTGTTACCCGTTCTAATGCGTTGTGACATTCTAGTGTAAGGCTCGAGGTTATGTATCGTTTGGCTAGGGATTGGAGGACTGAGGCTCTGTCGGAGAGTATACGTATATGGGTGTCCGTAACTCTTCTGGCTTCTATGGCATACGCCGCCTGTATAATGCCCACGCATTCCGCCTGGTAGACGGTGTTGAGCATTCCCAGCGGGCTAGATATTTTTATGTTTCGGTCGTGTGAGAAAACTCTGACTCTGGTTCCAGAGGTGGTCTTTGAGCCATCAGTATAGACTCTTAGCTCTTCAGGGCCCGAGTGGTCGTTTTGTTCTTCTGTGAGTATAACGTTGTAGTGCTTTTGAAAGTAGTGTAGTTTTGGGGTTTTATCGCAGGACTGACCCGGTCATGAGATCTTCAAATGATCAGGTGACATGCGGCGCATGATGGAAAGTGAGCCAATGTCTATGAGAATAATAGTAACACTAGATACCTTAATTGATGGTCCAAACTAAATAGTTACCTGTCTAAACTTTTACAGGGATTTGTACTCAACAATATGAACCACTATTATTATAAGACTAACCTTGAAATACGAAAAAGATGGAACAGCAGATTTTTTTTTAGAACGGGTCCCTTATTATATTCTAAGATTAAATTTAAAGTTTGTCCAGGTATTTTTTTTTAACCTAATATATGTATCATATGTAGGTATAACAATGTCAATGTCAATCTACTATCTACTAATCTACAATCTACTTCATGACAACGACCAGATATAACTATAGACTACACAGGTGTGCGCACTAGAATGAGAAGGCAATTTATTTATATTATGCGTAACTTCGTAACTATCGTAAGATATTCGACGTTTATTCGAAATATTTTACACGGGGACCCCTCTGTTGACGTCCTTCATGAGCCGGCTTGACTCAATGACACTTCAGAAAAACTGAAAAAGTTTTATAAACTAAACTACCTCTTGGGCGGGAGTAGATATCTGAGATTATAACTTTTCATAGACAAGCTCCCGCAAGCTCATTCCGGGGAGAATTCTCGGTTTAGGTCGTATTTCCTCCTTCTCGCTACCTTATTTTTTATGTTGCGTACCCAATAAATCACAGGGAATATGTATAGCTACGACATCTCAGATGACACTTTATTTCATTCTATATCGCGATTAGCATTTTTCTTTGGATTTTATGGACTAGAAGATTCTAAAATGTGACTTCTTACAGAATAAATAAGCTAATTCTCATTATTTATCCCATCT
Source organism: Aporophyla nigra (assembly GCA_947507805.1). Classification (NCBI taxonomy): domain Eukaryota; kingdom Metazoa; phylum Arthropoda; class Insecta; order Lepidoptera; family Noctuidae; genus Aporophyla; species Aporophyla nigra. Next base: position 21,189,963 of record OX382291.1, on the reverse strand, counting down.
AGATTTATTTTGAATACTATGAAATAAAATCAAGATTTAAATGTGTGTACCTACTACGTCTAAAGTACTATAAATTACCAGACAGTATTTAAAGGTACTTTTAGATTAATATACCTTGATAATTCAAATACTTCACAAATTTTTCAATTAATGTTTTATTAAAACTCACAAGTGTCACTGACTAGTTTGGATATATTTTATCAGCTATAGAAAAAGTATAACAATCCTTACTGCATTGGGTAGAGGGAGAGTTAGACTCCAAATGTAAACTTTAGTTGTAAGTAGATGGTATTCAAATTAGTGTCGTACACGGATCGACTTTGACGTAACAGACGTTCTGAAGAGGGTGTTATTTGGATATCGGAACGATCTGTCTTCCGTTTTCGTCGCGAATCCGATCTCCAGTTTATTTCCGTTTTTGTTTGCGGCTTCTTATGAACCTAATCCTTTTTTATGATAGTCTTTTTAAAGCTGTACTTTCTTTTATGTAGTAAAAAAATCTGGTTTTTATATCGTACCTCTTTAGCATCTGCACAGCATCCGGCACCCGCGACTCCCGACCCCTGCCACGACATCCGCACTTGCTTTTAATGTCTTTCTCATTTTTATTTTCTCTTAGCATAGCTCGTTTTAAGGTGAACTTTCGTTGTTACGACTTTCTTTTACTTTTTTATCTGTTACGCTATGCCGTGGAAAAATATCATACAATAATGCTAATCTATATCAAAGCTATAACAGAAACAATTATCCACCTGGTTTATTTTAGTCAAAAGTGAAGTTTCTTATCTTCTATTGGATACAACGAAAATTACACAAACAGTTTCCTTAGTAAACGTGCGTATTCATAGCTATCAGTATACGTACCAACTCAACCACATTTTATATGTAAATGGGCTTTTCCGTTTGCAAAGTGCTCCTTTTTCTGAGGTGATCCTGCGACTGTGACATAAAATGAATTTTACGTCGCATCGGATCCGTGACTACGCGTCTCAAAAAATCGTATTTATATCCATGTTTATATGACTCTATTGACATTTTGTTGGTATATTTTTTTATTTACGATATTAAACATTTCATTCGTATTTGGCTATGTGGGCTATCGATGTTTTTAGGTAAATTGTAATGATAAGTATCATAAACCTAATGTAAAACTGATATATTAATGTTATGACTACGTGAATAAAGATTCGTGGCTATTCATATTATTAATAAAGTAAAACTGCGTTTCTGTGAATTATGTTTACTTTGTGCAGAAATATAAGGTTATTGTACTATCATATTTTCAGTACGCATATTAATTTACTAGGTGGTAGTAAAACTTCTTTATTGAAATTACAGCATACAGCTCCGGTTAATCTTGTAGCTGGTGGTGTATGAAATTAAACTGGCTTCTCCTATGCTACAGATATTATGTTATTTGAAATAATGGTAATGCGAAGTAAAGCGGCGCATAACTTTATTAACTCGGTAATCGCGAGCAGATGAGTCTTTTTACACCTTTGATGCTATTTTAGTCTTATAGAGCTCAAAAAGTAAGAGATTCCAGTGACAAACTTATGTGAGAAAACGAACTGTCACAATTTGAGCACTTTGTGGGAAGATATACCTAATTTTGTGTGTATCCGCAACACAATATTATATTATGTGAGGGTTCGTGATGTTACGTGTTATGTTGTTCACTATAGCAGATATTGATGATGAATCTTATCTACATATCTTTATGGTGGTTTTTGTGAAAAAGGAATAAAATACCTGTTTACTACGGTTTCGGACACCATGAAAGGTCCCGTGAGAAATCCATATATAAACCTCTTAACTGTCGGTAATTAATATTTAATAATTTAAAAGTAAACTAAAAGCTTTCTTTAGTTTACTTTTAAATTCTCTCTTTATCATCTTCATCATCATCATTTCAGCCGTAAGACGTCCAATGCTGGATAGGCCTCCCCCAATTTGGGGGCTTTGCCATAATCGCCATGCTTGGCAGGCGGGTTGGCGATCGCAATATGGTGGTAAAATGCATAGAGAACGCTGCTGCCCATTCTCTAGTAAGTCCCTTAGTCGCCTTTTACGACACCCACGGGAAGAGATCTCTCTTTATACATAAATATTATTACTCGTTAAGTGACTTTTTGAATGACCCTATGTGTAACATCGTGTACCGTGTGGTGCCGGACGGTACCATGTGGTGCCGGACGTAAACAATAGCATCTTCCCATTTCTTCCCGTGGGTGTCGTAAGCGGCGACTAAGGGACTAACTAGAGAATGGGCAGCTTTCTCTATGCATTTTATCATTACCACACTGCAATCGCCAACCCGCCTGCCAAGCGTGGCGATGATGGCAAACCCCACCTTGGGGGAGGGCTATGTCCAGCAGTAGACGTTTTTTGGCTGAAATGATGATGTGTAACATCTCAACAGTTTAATTTTATTGACATTACTAGCTTCAGCCAGCGGCTTCGCCCGCGTGAAAATTCAACCCCCCAATTCACCCTCTTAGGGATGGAATTTCAAAAAACCCTTTCTTAGTGGATACCTACTCTTCACAAAGAACACACCCTCCAAATTTCATGTCTCTACAACCAGCAGTTTAGGCTGTGCGTTGATATATCAGTCAGTCAGTCAGTCACTCAGGACTTTGAATTTTATATATATAGATTTGATGCACCTTTGTGCATGACCTGGACTTGTTATGATAATTAATTAATTAACTATTTCATAAATTTTTTCATGTTTTGTTTCGTTATTTGTAAAATTTTTGCATGCCCAAATTCAGGCAGAATGTACCTGGCTCACTATATTTGTATAACAACTTTATTGTAAAACACTTACGTTCTATGCGAATAAATGATTTGATTTATAAAATAAGTTCATTAACTGTTAATTATATGGAATTATTTTACAATATTCGTGCAACAGACACGTGGAATATTTGAGAAAGGTATATAAAGAGGTCCGTTGTATGATCAATTGATCAGATTATTCCTGTGTTGCATATCGGGTATGTTTATAATGCACGAACTAAGTATTATTTCAAATGAATGTTATCAATATTTAAAGTTTATAATAAAAAATGCAGTAATAGAAGTCACTAAAAGTATAGTAAGTACCTTTTCTTTAAATAAGCGTATGCGAAGTATAACAAACCAAATTATAATCAGTTCATTTTTTTAATAACTACGGGTGAGCAGAGTAGCTACTTGTATTTATTTTTCTAACTTGACCTCAGCCTGTTCGTGTTGATTGTAAACAGCACGAAGTTCCGACTTCTAGGACAATGGTTATGTGTTAGTTACGAGTACCTAGGTAAGTACATGCCTGGTTTACTTTAAATAATGAAAAAAACAGATAGCGTATGACTAAATTAGTTATACGTGTCATGAATACGAAATCAACTCATTATTGTTAATACTGCAGTCATTATTCGAAGAAGAGAGTTGAAATATTTCACCCCTCACCCTGAATTAACATTCCGGACGCGGCTACTTTAAAAATTTGCCTTTTTTCGTTCAGAAATAAAGGCGTAACATTTACCCGTCTTAATACTTTACAGTGTTGAGAATATTAATAAGGATACAAATATATTTAATAATCGGAACCCATTAGGTATAGGATTGCTAGTGAATGGCAAACTGTCGACCTGACTACGTATACAATATATAATAGAATAATGTTATTATGCACCATATTAAATACGTGGGACATCAGATTTGCTCGCTCTTATTAAACGCTTACGCACCATAAGCTGTTGTTCAGATCACGGCTGGAACGACTAAGTACCATTATAGAAGAAAATCATTGAATCTATACAGTTCAATATACATAACCGGAGAAATATAACTGATCAGACGAATCTGGTCCATTAGGTCTGTACTGATACAGCACACAAAACGATTGGACTATTAAGTCCCAATGATTTACTTCCAATAATAGTTCATTAAGACACACATGGGTTTTATTTTTTTCAGATCGAAGAGTGAATGAGACAGGACTGACCGTGTATAAAATAACAAATACTTGTCTAATATTCAACAATGAAAATGTGCAGTTTTATTGTTCAATATTATGACTTTTACAAAACCTGTAAATAAAAAAGCTTTCGGTTTTACAGTTATAAAATAAAGAACTTATTATTGATATATTCTTATTTTTGTAACTGTAAAAAGAAAAACGATGTTTGCTATAAGGGTAATAAGTATAAAAACATACCATCATGAGAATCGTAGATGTAGATGACATTCTTCCATCGGTAATGCGTGATAGTAGCTATGACAGCGCGATGGTAGTCAGGGCGCATACTCACAGCGAAATCCATTAGGCCTGAAGATGGGGGGTGTACCTGTGGATACAAACAATGGTCATAAAGACTCCACGTCACCTATTTATGTATTTTTACAATGTAGAACCTACTTTGTGTTGAAATATCGTGTTTTGTAACTTTATTCTTCATACTGAAATATGAAGGTCTTATATTCGATTATTATTACTTTGATGAAAATAACTGTATAATAAATATATCGTTAGTTATATAAGCACATCTGCCCCATGTATGACAAATCCTGTTTGCAACTGCAGCATAATTCTTGGATCATGTTGCGATTGTATGAAATGTAAATGGAAGTCTTTGAGCAGATAATAATTTTGTATGTGCTTTTTTGTTCATGTTTCCAGTTAAATCTTTTTCTTTGTGTGTCAGGAACATCTATTGAGTAAACTCTACTTTCTGGAGAGACTTCACACGGCTATACGATATTGGCAATATGGCAACATTGTTGTGTTTACGTGTCATTTATTTTGAGTGAATTCGCAAGGACATATAATTTTTATTTTAATAAGTGTAGGTATTATTGTGTTGATTTTTGTTTAATTTATTTTTACTTTTAGAACGTTTTTTAGTCCTTTTATCTCTATTGTAAATACGTTAGTATTATTTAATTGAAAACGTGCTTCTATCATTACAGGTATACCTGTACCTTCAGACAGACATGAGCAAACTTACGTACATAATCAGCCTATATTGTTCCCACTGCTGACTGCCGGCCTCCTCTCTGCGTGAGGGGGCACAAACTTACAAAAGTACCCAATGAGAGATGCGGTCATTTTACAAATCTATACTAAACTATATATTTATACGGTCCTTTATTGAAATCTCCCTTCCATCAATGATAAACACAATGTGGTGTTAGGCAGATCTGAATAAATAAATATTTCTTTTTTGATAAATGGTCATAATTCAACCTTTGAAAATCAAAGATGTCAGGGTGTGTTGCAAACATTCTTGTAAAGGTATTTCCCTGTCGACTCAAGTTGTGACTGGGCCAATAAAATCGTTTATCGCCAAGACAACAGATTGGCTCTGTTCCTATTCCTTTCAATAACTTCCATGTACTCTTTCGTAAACTGTTTGCAAGGTAGATGCGTAACGTTGACAATAAAATCTGTTAATAAATTTTGCAGAGCTATAGGTTTGCAATAACTGAAAGTGTAATGACGGATTGCTAGGAAGCATTGAGTAATTCGTTTATTTTTGGTTTTCAGCTGGACATTTGGACAGTAATCTAAGATGTATAATTTCAAATCTATTTACTACACAATATATTTTTTACACAACATATAAAATATTGCAAGTGAAAAGTAGTACAATTGTGAACTATATTTTATGATTATAAGTCTCTCATTATCCCTTTATGCACAACATTTAGCTTCGTTCGTAGAAACATACAGTGCTGCCGCGTTTGAAAACACATAGAATGCTTCCAATGAAAAAGATATTTAAATGTAACAATACAATTATTTCTCAAAATACCAATTGTATGGAATCAATTCATTCTAGCCAGTTATTGTATTCTTTCTGAATAACAGGGTTCACGCGCCGTAAACAAAACATTAAACTGAAAATTAACGTTAAATTAATACGGGATTAATTTAAATACAAAATGTTAATAGACACTAAATTCCGTCTACTGAGTTAGTAATTGATGGTGATGAAATCATCATCATCATTTCAGCCGTAAGACGTCCACTGCTGGACTTAGGCCTCCCCCAATTTGGGGGGCTTTGCCATAATCGCCACGCTTGGCAGGCGGGTTGGCGATTGCAGTATGGTGGTAAAATGCGTAGAGAACGCTGCTGCCCATTCTCTAGTAAGTCCTTTAGTCGCCTTTTACGACACCCACGGGAAGAACTGGGGTGGTGTTATTCTTTACGTCCGGCACCACACGGTACTGCTATATGCCACAACAACCAACTGATAATAATCTGGCTCATTAAAACCTTGAGTATTCAGAGAGCTCTTAAATTCTTTAACAGGTACTGTTGAGTTCATCCATTCATCACTCGGAGAGCTGCTAGAAAAGTTTTTGTAGCATTTATGATTAGCAGGTTCTATTTGTTTTGTTTCCGTTTTTAAGTAAACAATACAGTATTTATTTTATCAATTTTAAATATTATGTATTTCAGCAAACCAGTTAGAAAACATTTTAAACCCTTAAAATTAAATTATGTTTAAAAACAAGATGAGTTCAGTGTTCACTAACCGACTACTCTGAGATGAAAGACAATAACTTTTCCAACTATGTGGGGGTCCACTTGCGGTTCAACCAAATGCAGCTAAATATTAGTAATTTACATGAAGCTACTGTATCTGTAGTAAATGACCCACTAACTGGGTAATACGATCACTCGTGGTAAGACTGATAGACAGACTATCGGGCTTCTGATGACCGGTTCTAACGGTCAAAGATGCACGAATAACCGCCGGGACCAACAGCTTAACGTACTTTTCGAGGCACGTAGAGGTCTCGCTACTAAAAGACGGCCACTCATCCGCGGACCAACAGCGGCAAGCGTACCTTAGTCTGATTAGTCGACCCGTGCGGCTAATATTACTAAGTGACGATCCCCTGAGAGGCCGCAATCTCTGTTAAAGTCCAGACATAATTTTGATCAAGCCATATGATATGTTAGAGTCTGAGGTAGTCTTATAAGGCAAGAACAAGACATTTGATTTGTTTTGTCCTGTGCTGCGACACCAGTAGATGCTGTATGTTACGGAACGATATTTTGGTCTAAACTCCTTTCTTTCCATGTTCTGCCTCTTTATCTCTCAATCTCCTTACGCAAAAACGTCTTATTGCTGATGATTGTGAAACCTACAATATTAGTCTTGAGATCAACTGGAAAGTTCGATATCTTTCAAACTTTACTAAGTATACTTTTATAGATGAAAATAAAACAAGGTGAGATTAAACGCGTTCCTGGTCCGCTCCGGAAGCTCTTCTCGTAACAGTCACACAGAAACAATGTTACTAATACTTCAGCGCATTTTATTCATTTCTTTGCTCCAGTGCAAGTACATTTCATTTGTTTGCGATCCATAATATTAAGCTCCTATCGTATTCTCGAATGAAGAACAACAATGGTGTTGCAAAAAAACGTATTTATTATTACTAGCTTTTATTAAACTTGCAATATTCGAATGTAAGTTATTTTTCCTTCAAAATAAAAATTGTAAGTTAAATTTGACAAACTTTCCAGTGTTCGATTGAGCTGGAATTTGGCTCACGTATGTAAAATTGGTGACAATACAATATTTTGGCACCATCAAACTGATCTGATGAAGAAGTCGGAAGGTGGCCACAGGAACCATGTATCCTGATCGTGCTTGGTCTCGTTTCCTGCACACTGTCTACGTACGCGTTACGACGGTCTTACGGAATATGGTCAGCTGAGGCTGGATAACTGACTGATCTAAACTCAATAAAGTCAGATAAATATTTTCACCTGAAAAATCTGACAGATTTTTGATTTTAGGGGATAAAATAATAGGCAAATAAAATATTAGTAATATTTTAGACTTCACACGTATTTGGAGCAAAGGGCAAACTTAAAACAGTTTTTAAATGTAAACTTTGACGTTCTGTGTCGCATTTTATTATTGTGCCTTTAGTTATAGAAGCACACTTTGCGACAGACGCTATCGCCAATGAACACTTGCGCGAAAGGACATTGGGGTGAAAAGATACCTATGCGAAATGAGGGAAATGTAATTTCTTAAAAGGATTCCAGAGGCGACCGCAAAATATACATTAATATAATATAAATTTATTAATATTATCATAGCAGCATCGTTTAGGCAAATGGTTTTGACCGTGAAGTGTGACCTAATTTACGTCAGATGAAGAAATTATCGACTTTATTCTGAAACTATTCGTCTAACTTTTTGGCTGACTATATTGCACAGTACATTCTTCGTTGTTTCATTCTGAAGTTACAAACAGAACTTTTTTTAAAGGACGTAAACCTTTTTGCAACGCCTGACTTACTAAATTACAGCGAGTTTTATATAAAATTCAAAGTCCTGAGTGACTGACTGACTGACTGATATATTAACGCACAGCCTAAACCACTGGTCCTAGAGGCATAAAATTTGGAGGGTGTGTTCTTTGTGAAGAGTAGGTATCCATTAAGAAAGGATTTTTGAAATTCTATCCCTAAGAGGGTGATGTGGGGGTTTGAATTTTCTGTGTTTTTTTTTTTATACTCTGGGTGGGATAAGACAAAGCAAGCATTGCGATAAGACATTGTATACCTGGATTAACACATAGGGTACTTTAATCTTGACATTACGTTCCTGTGGGGTATTTTTCGACAACCACGTGGGCGAAGCCGCCGTCAGAAGCTAGTGTTATTATATTAAAGTTCGTCGTTCATCATTCATCATCATTTCAGCCGTAAGACGTCCACTGCTGGACTTAGGCCTCCCCCAATTTGGGGGGCTTTGCCATAATCGCCACGCTTGGCAGGCGGGTTGGCGATCGCAGTATTGTGGTAAAATGCATAGAGAACACTGCTGCCCATTCTCTAGAAAGTCCCTTAGTCGCCTTTTACGACACCCACGGGAAGAAATGGGATGGTGTTTTTCTTTACGTCCGGCACTAAACGGCTAAGTTCGTCATTATTACTCATTAATATTAATAACTTTAGTCATTAAAACATTGCAAACCTGCGCCAATGATTCAATGACTTGTATTGGCAGAGTTTTTCCATTATCTATGAAATTAAAAAAGTTAAAGCTTTTAAATGAATAAGTATTTACGTTCCATCACAAATCGAGGCAGTTTTGTCTGCTCCTCGATATCCAAACATACTATTAAGTAAGTATTGAAGAAAGACGTATGCTTAGATGGGCTGATTATGTTGAGAGTATGAAAACACTTAAAAAAACAGTATTTACAAGGCAGACGTGAGTGGAAATGCCGGAAAGGGATGCTCTAGGAGGTCCTTATTGATGCAGTTCTTTAGAAAGTTCAGATGCATAGTAGCAGCGTGCTTGTATGACCAGATTTATGAACCTAAACGAGGCAAAAGGACTATGTAAGGATCGTAACAGGTGGCGATCCGTAGTTTCTGCCTACCCCCATGGGAATAAGGCGTCAATGTATGTATGTATTCGTATTTATGTAAAGAAAGATCTATCTTTCCATAGGTTTTTAATGTATTGGCAGAAATTCGTTTCGTTTCGCCTTTTAATATGTGGATTAATGTTGCTTTGGGCATGTTCAGCATGAATGAATAATACGCGTGGTTCATCAGACAATTTACTGTGACAGATGCCCATAATTTGGTTTGACACTCTCCATATTTGTAAAGAGCCTTACTATATATATCTTTATACAATCTTATACAAAATGAAACATCATAGCGTAGGTATCTTGTCTATTTTTGTTCGTATCTTCAAGTTTTCCTTATACACAGTGCAAACAGATTAAACTATGATGTTATAAGGTGCAAAATAAACATAATACCACTTGGCGCAAAGTTACTGAACACCGTAAGTTTTTATAAGTTGTCAGCGCATAAATAATTTACGCGAACCTACTTAAGCGACATAACACATGAAATATAATTTTAAAGTGTCGTGTAACAATCTAATGGTTTCAGAGTAAACCCTCGAAAAACTTAACTGCCGTGTTTCTCAAGTATATGCAGCACTGGAAGTTTGAGTGCGGGTAGTCCTTGAATCATTTAGTGCTCAAGTGCCTAGGCTCAGTCGCTTAAGTCTAGATCGTTTGAGGTAATCTGTACGAGTTTTAGTTCTGAAATGTTTTTAGTAACACTTATAAAGTTAAATGCTAAGGATTTTCGTAATAAGTTAATGCCTACAAGTAATTTAAATTGGCAAAACATGAAAATGGGCTCCTAGCACACTCAGGATTAGAAGATGGGTTCAGTGAGTGGATAGAAGGCTATCCATTCACTGAAACCATCTTCTAATGATTATTAAGCATACTTTTTAATTTCCTTTTGACAAAATTAACAAAACATGTATATTTTGTTGAAAAAAAAAAACGAAGATAAGAATTCTTTTACCTTACCAACGATTTTTCACGATTAACAGGGAATTTGAAAGCAAATAACAATAAACAGCAATATTTCTATTGGCTTTACAAACACACCAGCATAATATGATAACAATTGTCGAAATGATGTTAACATTCCGAGAAATGGGTACTTGCTTTGTTGCATATCCTTTTATAAACATCTTTGTTTAATATTTTCTTGAAAAAATAATAATAAATTTTCGCTGAAACACTTATTACCATTACGGTACAATTTAAGCGTGTTTTTGCTCATGGAGAAAAACTGGAGGGTGTAGGATTAATTCTGTGTACAGATTCCGATTCGGCAGCTCAAAATACGTAAAGACCATGTGGTTTAATAAAAAGTACTTTTTTTTTTTTGTGGGGCTGTGTAATTACCCGTTTGTTTCTCCTGGATATTTATTAGATTTTCGATCGGAAGTATTTCCGGTTTTTATTCAATGTCTTACGGGCATTGATATTAAGAAGAAGATAGGGTAGGTAGATAGGGCAAATTTGTTGAACTCGCGTGCTGTCCCTTCTAAATTAGGTCCTTAGACGCAGTTGTACGCAGTCACACGCGGACCAACGACTACAAAGCGCATGTCTACGCAGCTCAGTAATTTCTTTTTTTGTTAATAATAACGCATCGAAATGCCTAAATTTATATTTATCAAGTGCTAAAAATAACGAACCGACTTCCTGTTGAAGTTTTTATTTTTAACTTTTAGTTATGTTAGCTACCCCGTACTAATCTAATCGCGTTATTCGTTCATTTGTCGCGCAAATACTTAATGCGGATTTAAGATTTATATGGTTTTCGTATGGATCTCATTGTTCGAATGGAACTAAATTAAAATGAAACCACACGGAAAGCACCAGCTTTCAAATAATAAAACAATCCATAAAATCGGTGCACCCAGTCAAAAGTTATGAGGGATCAAACATTAAAAAAAAAACAGTCGAATTGATAACCTCCTCCTTTTTTTGAAGGCGGTTAAAAATAAGACCCACGGAATACAGCCAAAAATGTTAGTTTGTAGAAAATTATCAATTTATTTATTGTTCGCTTCGCCCTGTTTTGTGTAAGTGAGGTATATAGTACAAAACTGTGTGAGATACGATGCAGCATATCGCGCAATACATTCTATCAAAGTTGATAATCGTCAGTATTTAACGCGATCGCGGTCGCACGACGATGTCGGATCTGCTCTCTGTCCCTGTCTATCTGTAAGTATGATGTGATCGGGATCATAGATGTGTGAGTTTCGTTGCATGAACTTACACCTAGCTCAGGTTTAGAGATTGAGATATTAGAGTTCCTAATTATCAATACTTCGGGTCTTATAACGCTCTTTTAAAATATACCTATGGGTTACCCTAACAGCGTCTTGGCGTTAGGTTATCACGTTTTTCTCGCTTCGCGTTGAAGTCGAAGGTACGTCACGACGATGGTGACGTGAATGAGACTCTAATTCAGTTTTCCAAGGTTGGATTTTGTACCTTCAGAACTTCAATGAATTTACTAGTTATTTTTAATACAAAAAGCACACGCCCTGAACGATATACACTCGATCTTCTCAACGTTGTTCAAGAGGGATTTGTAGACGATTACAGAATGCCGTCCAGAACTTGTTGATCCTGAAATTCGAGCTATGTGCAAATTCCCTACAGAGGTTTTCTCCTCCCCTGTTCGGACTTTAGATAGCCCTATAACATTCGATCATAAGTGACTCAATTGTACGTCTTGTTCAGTAATTTTCTCATTAGTAGGGGTAAAAAGAAATTTAAATTTAAAAAAATATTTAGGCGTGGGTCACCCTTATCATTTAGGGATATGAAAAATAAATGTTGGCTGATTCTCATACCTACCCGATATGCACACAAAATTTCATAAAAATCGGTTCAGCCGTTTCGGAGGAGTTTGGTAACAAACACTGCGACACGAGAATCTTATATATTAGATTTATTAAGTGTTCAATTTACACATTAAATAATAATATAACGAATAGCATGGGTGACATTATATCTAGAGGCTTACATCGGACAGAGAAGGGTCGGAACGATATAATGACTTTCTAAGCACTCAGTTTGTAAAGTGTCAATTTTCTTGATGAAAGTTACAGCTTCGGAAATTGCCGGCGTCGTTTTTGTTGAAACAGGTGCTTTTGTTCCGACTATGAATCATTCGTATTCTTTAAAAAATGTGAAGTAACAAAACACTGTTTGCATTATGACGACATTGTGGATGGGTTGTTTCACGTCCACTTAGTCAAAAATGGCAGTAACTGGCGTCAAATCACAAAAAAGCGTTGTTTCACAATATCTTAGTCGTGAAATCCATAAAAAAAAACGATTAAAGTAATCGCTTAGCGTCAAACCCTCAGGTTAACGTCATTAAAATCTCAAACAGTTAAACATTATGGACTCTCTTTTGTTGAATTCGTCTTTAGGAACTAGTGGTTTATAGCAATTTGCAGTATTTTAAAGGAAGTAACTCTATTCCTCTAGCATTACAGAAAAATAAGTACTGGTACTTAGGAAAGCACAATTCAAGTGAATTCCTAAAATTTTAAAACGAATTATAAAGCCAAATTATGTATTAGGTATGTATATATATCTAATACATAATCTGACTTTAAAATTAATTGAAAAAAATCAGGATTTTTTTAGTAAAACCCATAGACGGGTAGTTGCGTAACTCACAACCAATAAGAATTTCTTTTATATGGAAAGTTCAACAACATTTATTGCGTTATTTACGTAGTTGAATAAATACAGTTTTCGAACATATGAAGGATTTGCAATATCCTTCAAAATAATTCAGGATCAGATTGATTGTGTCTGCAATATTATGCCTCAAGATCTTTCATGAGATATGCTGGTGACATGTCAGGCTTACATAAATCAACGGTATTCCGTATTATTCAATGGGTGACTGGGACTATCGCTGAATCCCTCTTCATCATTTCAGCCGAAAGACGTCCATTGCAGGACATAGGCCTCCCCAAAAAACCGGGGGCTTTGCCATAATCGCCAATCGCTTGGCGATCGCAGTGTGTTGGCTAGTTGTACAGAGAACGGTGCTGCCCATTTTGTAGCAAGTCCCTTATTCAATTTTTACGACACCCGTGGGAAGAAATGGGAATTGCTAAAATACGTATTCGTTATATACCAGCTAAATATGTGGAGAGATAAGTTGATGCCAGTTAATTTTTATAAAATATCTAGTTTTTCGAAAAAGTTTTGTGGAATTGATTCTACTCATATTCAAATGATTTCCCTTGGTAAAAAACATTCAGTTTATCTAATTTATAATGAACATAACATACTCGTAACATCAAGACTAAAATGCCCGAAGGATTTGGTAAAGGCCACATTTTACCAGAAATGTTTAAGTTTCATGTAATTAATAACGCGTGATATTAAAATTCTCTCTCAATCAGAAATAGAATACGTTCTTTCTTTTGAGAAATTAACTTCGCGTTCTCTGTATTAAACCACGTGCTGTCCATGCATAATGAGAAATTGGATAATCGCTAAAATAATTGATAAATAAATATTATCGTTCATTTGTACAAACATAGATGTTTCTAAATTAAATAATGATAAAAATATCTACGTGTTAAAAGGCAAGTTAATTTGTCTGACAAGTGTGTTCTATAAATCGTAATGTTCGACAGAGACTCGAGGGTGAGTTTTGTCAAGGGTCCACATGCAATAATAACGATACAAATAATATAAATACCTTCTCAGGGAACCAAGGCGTAACGAATGGCATTTGGAAAGTGTTGGCATATGAATGCAGTGTGTCGAAGGAATCCGGTGTTACTGCGCCCAGCATGGCGACTACGCTGTGACTGAACTGGTGGCAAACTGTAACAAAGGAAAAACCTCGAATTAGACCATATTCTCTAAAAAGTTTTAACTAACTAAAATAATCAGATGTCATGCTCATAATCACAATTGCAGCTTATGACCGATAAACAATGCAATTTACTGGAAAAGGATTCGAATTTACGAATATTCAGTCAAGTCTTAAGAATCACTCTGAGGCGGTTTTAGGTGAGCAGTGCAGAGATTATATAAGCCTAACATGCTTCCATATCAATTTTCAATTTAGACGTCCACTGCTGGACATAGGCCTCCCTAATACCCTTTTGACCGGTTTAATGTCTCCCATGAAACGTGATACACACGGGTACAAATCAAGCTATACATTTCCAGCTTTAGCTGAGCTCGCATTGTGTAGAATTTTCGTGCGCTGAGAAGTCAGCTTATACTGGAAATGTATAGCTTGACCTGTAGCCGTTCGTAGATGGTCTCATTTTAAACAAAATGTTCAAGTATAAAATTTATGACTTGACTCAATAGTAGTAGGTTAATATGTTAGATAATTGTCAAAGTTCCAACGATCGTGATATCGATAGCAAACACTGTTGAATTCTAAGAAAATGTTTTAAACCGCAGAAATTTTGTAACGATACAATAAAAAAAAAGTGAAAAAAATAGTGCGTGGAGTCCCTCCGCGCGGAAGAAGGGAAACTTCGTAATGTGGAAATAAACATAGGAAGGGGTAAACGTTTCTGATAACATTAAAATGTTCGATTTTTCAAATACTCTATCCGTCAAATCATTGGCGTGTGCACGAACACTTTGACAATTGTACTTTCATACCCCCTTTATGGTAGCGTTAAACATTTAATGCAACCTTGTTGGAAGTCGCATTAGAAGTTTCACTTCAATAATTTTTACAATTCACTGTTTTAGATGTAGGTTTGTGTGCCTAGCTATTGTGTAACTCGTTATTATACACAGTTAAGCGTCTTTCTATGTATGTATAATTCAATAACAACATGAATATAATTTGCTATTGTTGTTTTGAATTAGTCTAACAAGAACTGTGCAGCATACTAATGCGACAATTGGAGTCGAATATTTAGTGAGCAATAGTGTTGGGATACAAGCCCGCAGATAATAAACCGTTATTAGCAAAACGTTCGTGATTTATTTGCCCCGTTCCTAATGCATATAGATAACTTGTTTACTGTACAAACTTATCTTTATAAGATAAAGTTCAGAGAATATTAACATTTGGATTCGGTTTTATAATGTCACCATAAGCGTTAGTGGGGTTAGTTCAAAGTATAAATAAAATCATAGACGATGTGTTGGTTTCATGACATGGAGTGAACAACAATAGGCAGTCTTGTAAGTTATTTTAAATTGGACGGATTTTGAATTGAAATGAATAATTTAAATATATATAACGCTCCCATTGATAATGATAAGTTAACCGTGGTAATCCAGCCTTTGTTAACTTTTACATTGTAGTTTTACTGTAGGTATGGTCGAGAATATCGAATAAGAAGCGAATATCATTTTTCCTGCCACGCACGCATTAGCGTTCACAGTACTTCCAAATATTGTTGCGGGTATTCGTGTTGAAATATGGATGCGGTAGTAAAAAAAGCAAATATCGCTCAGATAGCCCTCGGGGACTCCCCGGTATGCGGATCACGTCGAGCCGGCATCACGCTGCGACTCATACACTCACAAACACTTCGCCGCTTCCATACCGTTAGTGCTTATGTTACTAAACTTCATAATACTTCTATTTTTGTTTGGGCCGCTACACCTTCGCCTTTGAGGGATTCTAATATTCCACCACGTTTAAACTTGCCCAAAATGAATGTAGTTTAGGGACCGACCCAGTTCGAAGTATATTTAACTTATCTGATGTGAATACAGTTTCTAGTGTTTGGAAGTTATAAACTCATTCCAATGTTTGAATTTTGATTTGTATGGTATAATCGTAAAATATCCCTTTTGCTACTGATTTTAGGTAGGTACGCTATTCACTAACGGGGCTACTAACTACTTACTGCCATTGTTTGCAGTCATCATTTCAGCCGTAAGACGTCCACAGCTGGACTTAGGCCTCCCCCAATTTGGGGGGCTTTGCCATAATCGCCACGCTTGGCAGGCGGGTTGGCGATCGCAGTATGGTGGTAAAATGCATAGAGAACGCTGCTGCCCATTCTCTAGTAAGCCCCTTAGTCGCCTTTTACGACACCCACGGGAAGAAATGGGTTGGTGTTATTCTTTACGTCCGGCACCACACGGTACAGGTATTGTTTGCAGTAATATTGTAAAATACCGTAGTATTTTATTGAAAGCGTATCTGTTAATTAAGAAAATGTTATGCATGTAGGTGTTTTGATACCTACCATTTGTAACAGATACCAACAATATTCTACTTTCGTCGTACCTCGTAGCGGTCTGCAATAGAATAGCTCATCTCGTGGTTGTATTAGCAAGTCTGGAAGGTGGTAGCGGAAGCTGACTTTTATGAATAAAGGCCCGCAATGTAATAAAATAGGATGTGAAAATATTTATCTGGGATTGCCTATTTAATATGCGACACTGATGTTTTATTCACTTTAAATCTAGCATCTCTCGTTGCATGGGGTGTCAGACACCTTAGCATATCGTGTAAAAATCAGCATATCATAACTACTACTTTATATGTATTCATTTTATATCAGTAAAACAGAATTGGAATATGAAATAATCCGAGATTATTAAACTTTCTTTCTCTCTTTAATCAAACTACCTAGTATTTTTTATCAACTAATGAACATAAAATTATATTGCCAGATGTGAAATCGCAAATTCATAACCAAACAAACCAGGTTATTACTGAAATGTAATTTATGTCGCACGATAATTCGGCAATCGAACCTTTCTTTAAATCCTAGAATTACTTAAAGGACCGAATTATTGGAAACTAAGAAACATCTTCATAATCATGAGAGCTATTTAAAGATTATTTAAAAAAAAAAAACTCTCTTTAGAATGATTGCTGAAGCACGACGCCGTATGTTGCTTCATCGCCCTGTTTTTGGGGAGCTATAATTGTCTCGAACTGAGCAAATCGCACTCTGGGCATCTCGATCCAAAAATCCGGTATCTTCAAGGATATGCCTAGTGCTGCAATTTCGGCCTGACTGATGTCTGTCGCACCGCATATTGGTAGTGTCAGTCTCTGCGCCCTCACGTCCCTAGCCGCCGCAGGAGGAGACGCCCCGGGCGTCGGAAGCCGATAGCGGACTCCCGGCCACCGTAAGCGCGAGCTTGCGGGCGGCGAGCAATGGGTAGCTCGCCACCCAGTAAGGACCAGGCTCGGGTCGACGGCGCGTAGTGTTCCACGCGCGCCTCAAAGAGATGTCAGCAATACACTGAAGGGGTCCGCTAGGACCGATGCCTGCCAGGGTCGCGAGATTGTTCAAACGAGATACCGTATATGGGTAACTGACATATGGGTAACAGAAGGAACATGGGTGGGTTTTAGTCAGTAATAGCCTGACACGCCCTCCCGCTCCGCCTAGGGCGGGAGAAGTCATTTGAACATTACCCATCCAAAAAAAAAGGATCATTGACGTAATGTGGTGCGTACGCTCGAAGAAGCGAGGTTGCTTATAGCTCGACCCTAAAAACGCAAACTGTAAATGTGACATATGGGCATAAAGCCCTAAAAACGCGTACTTACTAGTTATTTTATCACCCACTTTACTACGACGTAATCGTCAGCGAAACAGCACATTCATATTGAACGCTTTGTAAAATTTCTAAAATATATCTTTATGATCACTTTCGTGGCCGTCCGAACTATTAGCCACAGACATTTCACTCCAAAACTAAGCGACATAGGAATTTGATATTTTGGATGAAGTGTTTTATCGCTCAAACAGTTTGCCTGATACTAGTAAGTGTATAAACCTGACTCAAACGTAACCGGTTCTTTCAGTAAGATCTTCTCAACTGAAAATAAAAAGTTTAATATTTGACATAAAAGAACGATCCCTTTACACACGCGCGTAAGCCAAGTTCAATAGCAAGGATTTGAAAACGAGGTGATGAAACCTAATTGTGAAGTAGCTTCATAGGCGTAAGCCGTTGGTCGCCACGCATTGCACGATCCCTACTTACTTGTCGAGTGCTTGTTTGCATTCCTACAAGCTCTGTGGAGCTCGTGCTCTATTCCCACTTACACTATCACATATTCATACCGACGCTGCGCTTATGCATGCGACGTTTGAAACACCATTGAGTAAGTATTCCAAAAATACTGACATTTTAAGTCTAGCGATGGTAGAGTAGATATGTATATCTTTAATATGTTATAACTTTCATTTTTCAACAATCGACTGCATAATAACTTAGGAAAATTCAACGAAATACCCTGTTCTTTTTTTGAATTTTCCTCTTTGCATACCTGCATGCAGTAGGGGATACCGCAACGAAAAATCACAATCATGGCTACAACCCCTATTTTTTTAAGAGAACTGGTTTTGTTCCATGGAGCTACAACCAATCACGATAAAGCATTGTATATTTTTTCTTCTTTCATGGTTTTATTTTTATGTTTGTCATATTTCTTCGAGTCATAAAGTCGGTCGGTACGCAACTGAAGTTATTATTGTAGAAGGCCCTGGATTTTAAAACCATATTTAAAGTGAATTTAAGCATTGCTTCTATTTGATGAAAATAATGTCAAATAATAAATCCTACAAGAGATCGATCGTGTAAATTGTCGTACGTTTTACCAGACAACTTCAACTTCTCAATATAATTATAAAAATAATTTGTATTTATTTAATATTTTAGACGGTGAATTATAAATTTGTGTGTCAATTATAATCTTTTGATGAGACATTATTTTCGGAAACGATCTCCATGTTAATTTTAACATTTCCATTTACATATCCATTGATTGGATCCATAGGTCGATAGATAAGTAAAAGCTCAGTATCAAAGAGATTGCATCATTGTTTCGATCTGTTCATTCTCATCTACATTATCTAGATTTTGAACAGAGTTCCCTATAAGGGTTGCAGACAGTAGATTGTGGCGATTACTAGAGCTCATAGCTGTGTTGCTCTTCCCCTATCCCACTTCAATCTCAGTAGCGTTAGAGAATAGCGTCGACCACTAATCACTAGGCTATTACCATTTTCATATCCCCCCGTCTTCACACGCGTATAATCGTATAGCTGCCAGCAAATTACTAAACAATTTCTCGTTTCCAAAATAAATTGAAAGGTAAAATCGATCGATGAAAGGTAAAATGACAGGGACCGTTCTAGAGGCGTTTATACTCAGTGACGTTTTAGAACATTGCTTGTCGTCGTTGTTGTCTTAACCTGATTTTTCTGTAAAGATGTAAAACAAATCATTTAATAACTTTTTAAAGATTTTTCAGAGCTCTGTTTAGTTGATGAACAAGAGGCGCAAAAAATAATTTTCTTTACGGTTTATGACTCATTTACCCGACTGAACCAAGACAAGTTAAAACTGAAAGACGTGAGAAAAAAATAAATATCGTCTATTAAAACTTTTGTATTTACAAAAGGTCTAATAGACGATCTTTTGAAATAGGAAATTAATGCCAAATGGCGGTCAATTTTGACACGCTGTAGTAGTGTGGAATGAAATAAGGTCTCGTCAGCCCAAACTTGGTCTAAGTGAAGGGTTTAATTATACCTATTTCCGTTGGTTAATTACTCGTTTCCACACATGATGATGACGTGTTCCGGGTTTTTGGTATTATAAGGGCAACGCTGTGGGTAAGTACTTAGTCACTGACTATTGCATGATTACATTTAAAATAGTCACTGAACTATATTATTTAAGTACGCAGGTCTTTATACTGTCGATGTCAAAAGAAAGACTTTTGATTAACGCCATTTTGGCGCTGATAGCAACGAGCTGGTTTCAACGAGTGGAAGTTTGGCTTTACGATTTAAATCTGGACATCCTTTTACTGGGTACCTCCTTGATACAGCATCAGATCTATTTCAGCGTCTGTCTACCAACTACTCGAATACAATAATCGAGCAAGACTAAATCAGTGGGTTAACGATGAGTAAAGCCTAGTTCTTGTGACCTTCTTTAACAAAATATGCAGTTCATCTTACCAAAGTCAACTACTTATGGAGACTAATTGAATGACCCCAAAAACGACATCATGTTTGTTATAAGTTATTTAAGTGTTGGTTATTTCACAGATTTTCTTGGTGCAATTTAATAAACTTAATTGCAGTGTTAATAAATTATTATGGTATACCACATTTTAATTCGATCGGGGGCGTAAAGATTAATACATTCAGTAACTCATAATAATATTAAATTGCTTGAATTGCTACTTGGCCCTCTTCCTCTCTCCGAATTTTGCCGTGCCCGGCTAGGTCTGTATTGATATATTAAATATTGTTATAGGTATCGTTTATGTAATACATAAAGAATGCAATGGATAATTGATTATTGAGTATTGATATAAATGACAAATACAAAAACAAAAATACGAAAAGCTATGATTTTATCTTCAAAACGATCTATGAAAAAATTCGGATTTATACCAAACCACGATGCCACACGCTACGATGCCACAGTTACACACAAACACGGCATGACAGAGCCGTCAAACTTGTATAACCCTCTATAAATGTCGGAGGTTAAAAAATGTGAAGGCTTTGATGTCGGGGGTTAAAAAATGTGAAGGTTTTGCTTTATTTGCCACTGGCTTTCATAAAGCAGAAGTCTACGCACAGTTAGAGCTTGCACTGCTGCGCTCCTTTCCTAGCTTGGACTCGTAAACTCCAAACACAATGTTCGACGTAATGATAGATAAATGCATGAAAAACTTCAACTGCAGCTTGTGACTGCAACGGCGTACCTGGTAGTAGAGTGAAGTCTAACGACAACCGTCTAAGAGCGACGGCACTCTCTATATGTAAATCACGTATCTGCAATTTATTTATAATTTTCTGACACTAACTTTATTATTCACTTGAATAACATCAGTTTGCCAAATCTAAATATCAATAAATATGTTTAAGTACAAGTATGAAGTTATATATAAGCTTATCACGCGGTATAGAGACATTTAATGATCAGCCACTTCAAACTAGCTTTGGGAACACGATAGTACGTCTGAGACCTGGATTGATTAATTACTGATATGGACACCGGGCTTTTTGCTACCTGTTTTGAAAACAATGGCTTGCTAATTAAAACCGATGTGCCCTAGGGCTTTATCGTCAGTACATTTCTACTTAGCCAAATTGATGAAGCCACAACTCACTTCAATCTACCGGTTCTATTAACCATTATCTTATTAATATTTAAGAATAAAAATGGTTCTGACTAAAGCCCTGTAAGATAATTTATAGATAAGAATTGAAATCGATTTGGGTAGGAAAATTTACCATTTTTTCTATTTTTATACAATTTCTAGTATAATTTTAAAGGTAGGGATCGTCTTACACTGATTACCCTAGATGAAAATACAAACAAAGAAAACAAGAAAATCTCTAAACGATTCGTTCAGCAGAAGAAATGAAATGAAACATCCGACACGCAATACCTTAGATAACTTGAAACTACACTGACATTTTGATTTAAAAGCTTCAACAAATAAAAGGTGCGAAGATTAATTTTATGAGTACCGTAACAATGGCTCGGCTTCTGACGGCACCCTCCGTATTGTGAGAAGGTGGCAGCATTGTGACACGCCACCCGTCTGCTACGGTTTTATATCGCGCGGACGCGTGCCGTAAACATTCTTACTGACCCGAATAACTATACCCGGCTATGGCACTATACCAATAACTATGCATTGCACACGGCATTCCTTTGCGCGCCATTAGTTGAATTTCCAATGAAAGCCTCCGATCGTGTTTCTGACTAGAAATTATTCCATTTTATTGCAACCTGTTGGTAACGTAATAAAAAGGTTTTTGTTTGTAGAGACTTAATTTGTTTAGTCACTTTTTGTGCTTTTAAGTTATTTGAATTTTGAAGGTATGTGGTCAGCGTCAGCTATGAATATCTGAAATTCCATCTGCCATTTTCTGCTATTCCAGGGACAGAGCTCAGATTTGTCATGTACCTATAAATTTAACGGTAACTATATTCTTCAAACGGGAGCATTAAAAGAAAATGAATACAAAAAACAATGGTTGTTTTTACGAAGTTGCTTGGTGTTAGTAACAAAAATAGGTCAGTAGCATAGAAATTATATGAATAGTCGGTAGTAATAAACAAAGAGTTATTGTTTTAATACAATGTATAATCTAAATATTTTTGAATCTTCGATCCTATTAAGCTTAACGTGAACTGATATTACATTAGCTTCGGTCCTATTGTCGTTGTGTTAAACTCCAATAGATATACCTACTACGTGTTTTAATTACTTGGCGTATCAATTTTTTTTAAATTCTTGTACCCGATATAATGAGCATGAATGAATTCATGTTATACAGTAAAATCCATAGGTTCCGGATTCAGGTAGGCCGAAGTAGAGAGAAACCTGTTCAAGTGGAAATTCATAGATGGCTCCGCCCTGGAGTTTAAATGTGGTGCTGTCCCACAAACGATACGGCACTTAATATTTTGTCCAGCATGTCCTGCTGTTTGCACGCTACAGGAGTTGATGGACGCTTCTGAAAGTGCTAAGCTCGTAGCCAAATTCTAGGCTGACTATATTCAGGTTGCTATCGACACGCTAAGAAGAAGTGAAATCCATCTGCACAGGCATTTGCCAAAAATTATTACCTTCCATACCAAAATTAATCCAAAACTCTGCCTCAGTGCTTACGTTCGTTATATGAGAAACTTGAGCAAAATGTCATGCTTTTAGACGCAACGGTTTATGCTGTTCGTTGTCTGTCAGTGAATTTACATAACATCGCGCACATTGTTTCCCTGGGCAGAGGCGTACCTTATAGAACACCCAATGAATTTAAGATTTTCATTATTAAGTAAGAGAAGTTGTATGATACTTCTCTAAGGAATAAATACATCATTTAAAATATGTACAAGCTATGTACCTCCTAACAATACGAACCGTGTCCGCTTTCTGCATCAAACCCTTGACCCAACTGCCTCACGAGAGGCTCTCCAAATTATGTTTGAAGCTCCAGACTATTCGATTAGACCACTGGCCGGAATGTAACAACTATCGGTACAAATATCACAATGACAATTATTATGAAGTGGCGACCAGTTACTGCTTCTCACGGTTTTCACGACTTGACAAACCATGGAAGTTTCATTATTATTTGTAAGTTTAATATAAATGTAATATAAAGTAAACCTTCAGGAATAATGTCTGTAAATAATTGGGTAAAATTGGTTGCTTAGTTTAGAAGAACAACACAGACAGACAAGATAAGTGACTTCAATTTCTATTTATCGATGGATCATATTAAAGCAAAGTAAATAATGCTTTTTAATAGTAGTTTGTTGTATGGCAAAAAACTCCATTAGTATCAAAGTTTATTAAGATTTAAACCTAACAAACTTGTTAAGAGTCCATTCGTTCTAATGATTACTGCTATACAGCATGTATCAGAAACGGGTGAAAATTTTTAAGAGTTTGGGATAGACTATCTAACTATTATGGTCCCATACAAAACTTCAATACCCATTTCACCCAAATATATGGAACAGTTTATTAAATTTAAATATTTTACAATTCCTTATTTAACACTAAAATTAATATATTATGTACAAGTATGTAAATTTTATAAAAACAGAGAAAAAAGAATCAGAGGGCTTCAAAAAACTCGTCTGCATCGCTGTCAATGGGAAAAGTTCCCAAAAGGCTGGTAGCATTGCCACGTTGTATGGCAATGCTGATTCTTTGACCAAAAAATAGGCCAGCCCTCTGGTCACGTGAAGAGTCGACTAACCGCTTGGCTATGTCTCGAAAAACCAAGTGAAACGGTTGATTATTTATTCCTGATAACGAAATTGGTCCTATTGTGAAAGATGGTTCAGTTTGCTGCCGTATTTTGGTTTTTATTCACAGCTTTATTTTATTAATACAAATATTGTCTAGGTAATACAATAAGGTACATAGTGTACCCTAAAGAAAAGAAAAATACATTTTTACCACATGAACACGTATAATTTGAATGAAAATAAAAAATCGTAAAAGGGGTGAATGTTTAATATATAGGCTGCAGATTTGAACTTTAAAGATAAACAAGTATAACTGGTAGGTAATAGGTTTTTACGTAAATTAAGGAATCGTAATCGATCAAATGCAGGCAAAAATACGGTTCCTGTACGTACACTTTCGTAACTTTGTGTTCTTTTACGTAAAAGAACACAAAGTTAAACCATGGGCAAGTAAAATGTTATTTGTAAAAAAGGTTATTAAACTTAAAATAAGAAAAAACTATTTACTACATGAAATTCAAAATAAACGGTGTGAATTCGAATGTTTCATCTATGAAGCCGGCGCCAAGCGGCAGACGGGTAAATAAAGTGTGTGCTGAAGAACAGAAAAGTACAGTTTCTACGAGGGGTCTTCTAAGCGATAACAGCAAAACTGCTTTGGCGTAGGTCAAAAGTTTTCTACGTCGTTTCTAGTTCGTCCGGGAACCGAAACTCGGCTTGCATTAAGCAGTCGACGTCAATTTTCGTAAAGAAAAACTCTTTCTAAAGCTTTCTATAACTTGGACAGTTTTCTATAGCTGGGATTAGTTAATACAATGTTTCGAAATCACGAGATGCCTAAAATAATTTAGGTGTAAATATTTTTTTTTCGATAGGGATTATTTCGATATCTGCAGTGCAAATATGTCAGGAAAATATTTGCCATACATTTTTTCCAGAATCGAGCTATAAAATTCAACAAAAAATTGAGGTATATTTTTTTAACAAGGTGGGAATAGAAATTAAAAAGGTGAAACCTTTTTATTTATATTCCAATACTAGTGGATTAACGCTACAACAGGTTTAGTCAAGAAGCGAAAATGTTAAGCAATTTTCAATTAACCTTTCAATATAGCAGATGATGTCACTTTTTTTTGGGAACGACATCTAGCAATACAACCCACTTAAACTCCACGATGCCCTCCTGAGTGGCTACCTTAATAAATTAAAGGCTCCAGCTAAGGCTTTAAAACTTAAAACTAAAGTGACTACATGCTAAGGGCACCTCCTGTGGGGTACAAGCCTCGGATTGGGTGTCGCTGGAAGAGGGCAGCAAGGGACGGTCTGGATTCAGAATTATTATTATTTAAGGACGAATTTAAGGCTCAGCGGCGAGGGTTGGCTCGAGCAAGGGTCGGGTGGACATGGATTGGGTGGGACGTCGCATCGGGCCTCGGTGGTGAGGACGGAAGAATGGCGATGGAGAATCTTGAGAGTGTTGGTGAGCTTACTACTCTCCCGGAGGAGGGTTGTCGCGTCATTGGGAATTGTTAGGGTATGCCTCGGTACACGAATCCTACTAATACAGGAATAAGTGTACCGGGTGGCTGCCGAAATCAGGGGATTGGTGTGCTTTACAGCAGTCGAAGAAACGCTTGGAAAGGAGGTTAATGAACTGCTGGATGGTGTGCATTGTGACATGGAGATTCTCATTTCGGACATAAAACGATGTAAACTTTTTGAACTGTCATTTTTATGTCATAAATCTAGCCAACCCCCCGCCTTTTACAACTTACAAAAGGAACTTCAGTATTTTCCAGATTTTAAAATTTTGCGGGACACTTTTTCTTTTCATTAAAATTTGATTTAACATTTTATAACAAAAAAAAAACTGCCACATGGGTTCACCCTTTGTTAAGTGATGCGATTACCAACATACAGCATACCCAGTGGAATATGGTTTAGGCACAGAAGGCCTAATTCTCAAAATGCCAAATTTTCTAACAGCCTAATTCTCTGAATGGCTAATTCTCTACAAGCCTAATTCTATGATTAGCCAGTTCTCTAATGGCTAATTATATAAATGATACATTTTATACAATCGGAGGACTCTTATAAATAAAAGATTTCCTAATGTACATATGTATTTGTTTAATTAGTGAGTTGAAATTGTAAGATTTTAAGTTATACATGTCACTTTTGTAATATGTATATTCAAAATAAAATAATTTAAGACTAATCAAAACCATTGTGTTAACCTTGTTTTAACTTTAATGACATAGTTGTTATAATAGTCAACACTCATACTTTAAGAACTATTTTACTAAATACATATGAAAGTATATACGGTACTTTTATAACAAAAAGTATTTTTTTTAATGTTGTCTGTCGTCTGTGTACTTGTTTCGGCTTATCACCGAAACAGCTCTACTGATTTTAATGGGATTTTCACTGACAGATAGTTAATGTAAACTAGGCTATTTTCCTTATTCAATTTATGAACAATAACTAAGTAGGGTTCTGCGCAAAAAATAAAACCCAATAATTTGTGAACACTAATAATAACTCTGGAACTACCAGACGCATTTGAAAAAAAAAATCTGAATTCTCAGTGGGTAGCTTTATTCTCTAGGATGGATCTAGGCTTTAACATCATAATGACCAAGACCCTTAGGAGTCGAGGAAAAAGTAAAAAGTCAGAAAGAACGCTAAGCGAAAACGAAGCAATACTGGCCTGTTAATCTTGTGGTTAGTGACCCTGACTGCTAAGACTGAGGTCGTAGGTTCGATTCCCACCCAGGACAAATCTTTGTGTGATGAGCACAATCATTTGTTCTGTGTCTGGGTGTAATTTACCTATAGTATGTATGTAGGTATTTAGAAACGTATGTTTATCAGTTGTCTGGTTACCATAGTACAGGCTCTGCCTAGTTTGGTATCAGATAACGTTGTGTTGGTTGTCCTAAGATATTATATTATATAATAGCGCGGACGGGTCAGGGAATGAAAATAAAAATATTAAAATGCGGCTGTTATTTTAGTATATTGTGTATTTTTTACGATTTCTACGCGAACGAAGTCGCGCAGCTAGTTTATAATAACAAGATGGTTGGTTGATGTTTTTATCCTTTAGCGACTTTTGACTTAAAACTTGGTTCCTGTTGAACAAATACGATGAAATAAATGATACCAAGACAATGATAAATATGAATAATAAAAATATATTCAGAAAAAAATATTTCATGAATAGGTACGGGAATTGTGCGATTTTGATAGTTAGCCATTATGAGAAACCTAATTCACGGAATCCTCAATTCCGTGAATTAGGTTTTTAGAGTATTGGCCATTCAGAGAATTCGGCTTTTAGAGAGTTAGCTATTCAGAGAATTAGGCTTATAGAGAACTTGCAACTCCGTTGCCATTTTGAGAATTAGGCCTTCTGCGCCTAAACCTGGAATATCAATGAAGCCTATGGGCACAATATTATTCTTAGTGAGTATAATCTAACTTTATGTGGATGAGTAAAACATTAAAGCGTTTATAATTATGAAGGTGAAATTTAGTGACGCAATCCGGGAAATTTAAAAATATATAAAAATTGGTTCGAATCTCACGAATTGTCATCTAGTCTTTATGGGCTGTTTAAAGGCGCGGGCCCACCGCGGCGCATGCTGTGCACGGGCACGCGGCGCATATTAGCTGCGTGTATTAATTTGTTTGACAACGTGGGTCTACGTTTCCACTGGAGTACGCGAATATGACCCACGACTATGTATAGCGTGGCACGGCGCACGGAGAGGCTACGCACGTGCCACTGCAATCCAATCCACGGACACAGGCTTCACTCAAGGGACGCCTGCGCCATTTGCGCCGCTGTACATAGTCGTGGGTCATATTCGTGTACTCCAGTGGAAACGTAGACCCACGTCGACAGCGTTGAGCTATGTAACCGCCTATTCGAGCAAGCCACGCATGTATCAATGACGTCAATTCATGCGTAGCCTCTCCGTGGGTTGCAGTGGACACAACCACATACATTTTCTTACAACGCGAAGCTTAATACACGTGCGTAGCCTCTCCGTGCGCTGCGGTGGGCCCGCGCCTTAATGGTTGCTAATGGGACTCATTACCACGGCCTGGCACGGCGTAGTCCGTCAAAAGAGGACGGTAGTAATTGCCTAGACTGTCATAGATGCTCATTAGGTTATTATTAATAAAAGAAGGTATTATTGTTCACAGCTAAGGTCACAGCCAAGAGCCACTGGCAGCAAAGGGTCTTTTGCTATGGACACTATTATTTTCAGTGATTTTAATTTAATTTTATTACTCATTATGAGTATGGCTAAACCATCGCACCTTAATACTGTCTTTCATTTGCCATTGTGCAAATTATATTATTATTTTGTATTTATTTTGACATCGAAATACTAAGGTGAAAATGAGTACAAATCATATGAATACTTACTTTTAATAATATTATAGTAAAAAAATATTATTATTATGTTTATAATATTATAGTGGATTGGATATTGTCAACGACTGTGTATTAATTTATTTAACTTATAAATTATCATAATAACTAAAAAACTAAGTATAGATATATTCGTGATTAGAGTGGCTTCAAATTAAATCAGTTTTTTGATAAATGTGTCGTACAGAAGTTGGAAGATTCAATTTTTTTTATGTGTAATGTATCCAGTAAATTACAATACAATAATATATTGTGTGACATTTTTACAAAACAGTTCAAACCATGGGTATGGGTTTGGAAGTCAGTATGAACTGTTTATAATAGAATATATTTTCTATTTTGGCTGGAATCATCAAGTTATAATATTAGTCACATGAAAAGTAGAAATATGAAATAAATTAACATTTTGTCGGAAATGAGCTACATGTAACGTTCGACTCAGAATTACGTGCTCTATTGATTGGTAGGTATATTTAAAATTTCAATATCTTAAAAAATACCCCTACATCACAGATTTTCCATAGACCTAGCATTTACAGACATTTCAATAAAATATTTATATGTAACCAATGTATGACTTGTTCCACCCAGTATTTTGACATTCTACCGAAACACAATCGATTACATCTTAATGTTAAGGTTTACGTAATTTTTCCCCATTCCCATTTCTTCCCGTGGGTGTCGTAAAAGGCGACTAAGGGACTTACTAGAGAATGGGCAGCAGCGTTCTCTATGCATTTTACCACCATACTGCGATCGCCAACCCGCCTGCCAAGCGTGGCGATTATGGCAAAGCCCCCTAAATTGGGGGAGGCCTAAGTCCAGCAGTGGACGTCTTATGGCTGAAATGATGATGATGATGACGTAATTTTAACATTCTATATCCAATGTATGTTGGGACAAAATGACAATGAAAGCATTTGACATTCATTTATAAAACATTAATTAAATTTCAACTCGAGATACGTAACGAAAGCAAAGCGAAAACAAGAAAAATTGTGTAAAAATGAGACTGCCAATTAATGAAGAAGCAATTATTTTTAGTATGGACATTCTAACGTTCGAATTGGTTTGAAGTTGCTAAGTTTTTTGGGGCATATTTTTAAGTGAAATTTTTATCATGAAAGCTTATTAAAAATCTTTAAAATAAACAATCTTACTCTGTAATATATATTTTATGTACAAGTATATAAAGAAAACAAAATTGAGACTCATTTAATTATAATATTGTTTTGTACTTACTGTGTTATATAAATTGTTACGTATTTATCCCCTGTCATTATTACACACGCCTGTAATTACTTTTAACTTAATTACTGTTTAGGTCAACCTACCCCTGACTTGTGGTTTCCTTACACAGAACAATGTCGTTGACGTATGCGACGGATTGCGGTGGCTGGATAAGTTCATTGTGATGTAATTAATGCACAGGTAAGTGGATTTCGATGCTGAAAAAATGACGTGAATGTCAATATGCCTATAATATTTTTTTTATCACAATTACTCGCGATATTATAACGTAAGAGACGTGTAATTTTTATCTGCTCAGACAAAACAAAAAAATACTCATTATATGACTCCATATAATGAGTATTTTAGTTAAGTTGCTCAACTTAAATGACGTACATATTGTTATCACTATAATTTAATAAATAATAGTTAAAAAAAACTAAAAAACACGCTTCCATGGAAAACCAAACTAAAAAGTACAAAATAATGGAAAAAAAGCGTGCGGTGCTTTTAAGGTATTTTTTTATTGATATCAGGCACCCCACGCTTTTTTTCCATTATTTTGTACTTTTTAGTTTGGTTTTCATGGAAGCGTGTTTTTTAGTTTTTTTTTTAACTATTATTTATTTTCAATTTTTTAGGGTATTTCGAATTTTGAGACGTATGTCAGCGTAGTTTGTGACAGTTTTTTTGCTGTCCTGGTAACCCTGGCAAGGATAATGGCACAAATTTATGAAATTATTGCATTGTCATCAGTCCTTGACAGGTGTGCAAAGTTTGAATGAAATCTGGTCGTTTAAAGTGGGTCAAAATCGCACTATAAGGAGTCGGTTACAAACAAACATACAAATATACAAACATACAAATATACAAACATACAAACATACAAGTGAAGCTAATATAAAGCGTGTAAAAATATTGTTAACGCCAATTATTTTTCAAATAGTAACCGTGTAATTTTTTGCTGGCTTGTCTTAATAGGTAACGACCAATTGGAACAGTGCACCTCAGTTTTGTGAAATAATACATTACCCTCCAAAAGTTAGTTGAAATTTTCAATAATGAAATAAATGTGAGGAAATTCAAATAAAATCAGGGCTTCAAGAACTATATTATTAAAATATAATCAATTTAGAATATTTCTATCAATAAGAGAACCATACCAACTATAATAATTATGATTTATACCATGTTTATGTAGATAAACAGTGAAATTACGGTGCCAAAAGTTAGTTGAAATTGATGTTTTTTTTTTTTGTAGGATCATTATTAACCCGCAGGGCAGCATGTGGCGTGCTGTTGGGCAGTAGCGACCCCACGGATCCTATCTCCCGGGAGAATTCTTGTTCCTCATCTCTGGCTTGCCTTTACTGGCCGGCTGGAGTGAACAATAAAGAGGTTCAGAGCTCCCACCTCATTCTTGGCCGGCCGAGATTTTTTGACTTTATTGGCCGGCTTCAGTAGAGATTCGCAAGAGCAAACGTGCTCGGGGAAAGGAAGTATTCCAGTAAGTGCTCGTAGGGATCTTGACCATCTTCCGGGCTCTGTGATTGTTCTGAAAGCCGTGGAATACCTCTCCACTTCTCAAGCACCTCAGGAAGTGTTGCCCCCTTGTCGCTGCGTCACTATGTGACAGCGACGGTTTCCAGGGGCCCATTATTGAGTGCGCAAGTCACTCCCTACCATTTTATCCGTGTATACAAAACATTGATCAGGCAGGGGCCATAGTCCTTCCATAGTTGCGGTTACCAATCCACTATAGCCGCCGCAGGAGACGCCCCAGGCGTTGCAAGTCCATTGCAGACTTGCGGCCACCGTAGGCGCCGGCTTGCAGATGTTGAGCAATGGGTAAGGACCAGGCCCCGATAGACGCCGCGTTGTTTTCCATGTGCACCTCAAAGAGGTGTCAGCACACATTAAATGGGTCTGCCAGGACCAGTGTCTTCCAGGGTTGCGGATTAGTTTGAAAAAGTTACCCTGGCACAGGTAACTGAAAGAACACGAGTAGGATTTAGTTAGTAAAATACTGACACGCCCTCCCACTCCACCTAGAGCGGGAGAAGTCATTTGATGATTTCCCGGCCAATATAATACATGTAGGTAATAATTAAGATAGTGCTGAGCGTTTGTCGTGCAATTAGCTAGTATATTAACTATATTACTCATTAAGAGATTATGTAAATCTTTGAGTAATAAATGATATTTTAAATCGTAAACTGTGTTATCTACTTAATATCTTAAATTCACTTACTGACAGACATCGCACAGTCTGAACCGTTGGATCTACAACAACGAACAGTGCACAATAGTTCTTTAAGCAACAAAGGCAAGCACGAAAAATGCTTTTTCTTGCGGTCTACACAAGGTCATTGATCCTTCCGATTGGCTTTGTAAGGCTACCTATTCCGATACGCGATCGCCGTTACAGAAGCTTTCGATCCCATCGGTAATCTGACCAGCAAGCAATGTGCCTACGGCCACATAAGTTTGTCAGTTCTTCGGGTTATGTCGGTTATCTTGGTTCTTCTGCTTTCCTCTCCATTGTGCTTTGGTTGACTTTTAGCGTTGTAATGAGTCGCCACTCAAATATGTTTACAAATAAAATACTGAATGGAAGTTCGTCACGTGCCGATGGAAAATAATGACAACCGATTTTCACACAAGTTTTCAGTGACCGGTCCCACTTTCGGAATTCATCATCATCATTTCAGCCCTAAGACGTCCACGGCTGGACTTAGGCCTCCCCCAATTTGGGGGGCTTTGCCATAATCGCCACGCTTGGCAGGCGAGTTGGCGATCGCAGTATGGTGGTAAAATGCATAGAAAACGCTGCTGCCCATTCTCTAGTAAGACTTCTAGTAGTCTTTCAGACTTATTTTAGCTAAAAGTCCAGATAATCGAGGATAATCGGGACACGATATTTTCCTTCACCGATATCAGTAAAGCCCAAGAAAAACTTAGAAATTTAAAAACAATATGAACCGAAGAACTCACATATAGGTACGTACTTGCATTGATTTTACCCACCACGTTATGCATAACCACATAAAGGCTTTAACCACAGGGCCATAAGGACATCTTTTGACGACGATGATATATCTAATACTAAAAACTTTTTTTTGGAATGCTTTTATGACATAAGTATGTTGCATAAAATTATTACACATTTATACTAGGATAAATTATGTATTTAACTTGTTTGCGAGAGTCAAAAATATACGAAAAAGACAAGCTTGGTCATAGGAGACAAGAAAATGATACGAAATATACAACTGCAATATCGTATTTCATTAGCAGTATATCCGTTAGCTAAGTTAGTAACAGTTTCGCATAAATAGCTAAATCCTTTCATTACCTACTACCCAAGTATATAAATCATTTGGTAACTTCCCTTGAGCATTATTAGACATTATTACAACAGTCAAAATGATACGAAAATATTCCTGAGACACCCTATTTTAACTAGGGTTTACTGGGAAAGTGGGCATTATTTTGAACGACAAAAATAGCTCGGTGGCTGCTCGAGTGCCAAGCTTCCCGGTGGACTCAGAGAATTAGAAGAGTACTTAAAAACTTTGAAACAATATTTAAATTCTATTATTGTATTTGGTCTTACTTTAAAATATCCATCTTAAACAAAAGTTTAATTATTTCGAGAAGCAACCTTTCCAACTCAATTTGCGATTAATTTACAAGATTGTATTCTTTATAAAAGTGCTACATTATACCGTACTTTTTGTCAGTGTCTTCGCCTTTTATTATATTACGAGCCATGTTCCCGATGAAATTTTCCATCGGCACTTGACGAACTTCCATTCAATATTTTATACTTAAACCTATTTGAGAGGCGACTCATTAGAACGCTAAAAGTCAACCAAAGCACAATAGAGAGTCTCCTCTCCAAGATAGAAGAAGAAACAAGATATAGACATAGCCCGAAGAATTGACAAACTTATGAGGCACATGATGTAGGCACATAGCTTGCTTGACAGATTGCCGATGGGATCGAAAAGTAAAGTTCTGTAAAGGCGATCGCGTATCAAAAGAGGATCAAAAAGTTTCTTTAGCCCTTGCCTTTGTTACATAAGAAACTCTTGTGCACTGCTAATTGTTGTAAATGCAACGGTTTAGGCTGTGCGATGTCTGTCGGTAAGTGAATTTAATATTTTAAGTAGATAACCCACTTTACGGTTTAAAATATATATATTTTACTCAAAGATTAACATAATCACTTAATAGGAAACAAAGTTTTAATATTAGCTAACTGAACGACGAGCGCTCTTAACTATCTTAATTACTCGTATTGCCTACTTGTATTATATTGAGGTGTATTTTTTGCCTCGGAAATCATTAAATGATTTCTTCCACTTCAAACGGTCAGATTTTATTTTAACTTTGTAGACTTATCGAGGACTATGACAATACAATAATTTCATAAATTTGTGCCATTATCCGCGCCAGGCTTACCAGGAAAGAAAAAAATCCGGTTTTCAAAAACTACACTGACATACGTCACAAAATTCAAAACACCCTAAAAACAGCGTTGGGTGCATTTTGAGGTATGTTAATTGGTATCAAGCATCCCACGCTTTTTTTGTCAATTATTTTCTAGTTTTTGGTTTGTTATTCTTTGGAAACGTGTTTTTTAGTTTTTTTTAACTGGTTCTTTAAAAATATATATTTTAACGCGAAGACATAAAGAACTAGTTTTGAAACATAAACATAAGCATTAGTAATTTAAGAGATGAGTTTAACACGCTATCATTAACTCAAATGCATATTCAAACTGATCTGTAGGAACTGCGTGTGGAAGACTCTGAGGCTAAGCAGAAAATAGAGGTATTAAGTATAAAATTTAATGATCTGTCACAGAGTGTGCCTGATCATAAGATTACACTGAACTTGAACCCCGAAAAATATATTGACAATGCAGAGAGTATTACTGAGTTAGAAACGTAATCTACCAGAAAGACAGGTTGAAAATATGGTTTCCGTAAAGCAGTCAAATACATCAGCAATATAAATACACATATAATAATATACCTATTACCGACTGAGGTAATAGGAATACAATTCTCCGTGTTCCGCACGCATACACGCAGAATAAATGCCCTAATAATGTCATAGTAAAATTTGCATCTCGCCTGCTTAATGATCACGTTCTCAGCGCATATCGTCCGTCCAAAGGGCTTACAACCGATCGCATCGGCCTCACGGAAGCTCCATGTTGTATTTACATGAACGAACATCACTTCGCAAGAAGGAGTTATTTCGAAAATGCCGTGAGAAATTCAAAGCGTACAAGGTTAAGTACGTGTGGGTCAGGAACGCAACAATCATGGTCAAAGACTCGGATGATACATCCACGTGTGCCATCCGTACAGAGGCCGATATACCAAGTAAAAGTTGATCAAATAACAAGTCCGAGAAAATTGCTGCTAAATAAATATATTTTACATACTAATTATTTTTTTTCAATCTTGCTTGTAGTAAATTTAAATTAAATAAATTTGTGAACTTTAATAATGGCTATCAACTATACCTCATCTATTTATTACTAGAATTCTCGAGGAATCATGTCAAATTTCAACGCTTTGTATCTAAACATTAGCACATTATACATTTTAACATTATTATTCTCACAGAAATGTGGTTAACACCATGAAACCGAATTTATTGATCAACGTTACGTAGTTTTCAAATGTAACCGTAATCGTGTCAGAAACTAAAGACGGTGGTGGGGTCCTTATTGCAGCCACTTGAAAGTTAAAGCCATCTTATCTTATATTATACCTAGCTGAACAAATTATAATTCAATCTTACAACAATCGATAAAAAATATATATATATATATTATATATATATGTTAATCTCCTTACTCCTATCGCAAATTTGTTTGATAATAATCACTTAGACAGTATTATTTTAAATCAGGTGACTTTAATACGCCACAGTTAAATTGGGCTCAAAAACCGTCACATATCAAATATACTACTAATACTTCTCGTAACTTAACTCGTCACGTTTAAACTTTTGCTCTCAATATAATATAACACAATACAATTCTTTGATCAATTATAGTAACCGCACATGTTTTTATGTTATTGTATATTTGTGTTTTTATCACCAAGTGCATGGCATAAAAAAGCTGGATGATAATCCAGCTTTTTTGTGTGCAATACATTAGGCATCCTAAGATGAGTTTTAGTTTAGTTGTAGTTTTTGGTTAGATTCTATGTTCTCTTTTTTACACTAATTCAAAAAATTAACCTTTAGTATCGTTGGTTTTTAAATGAATTCGAGATTTTCATAACGTCTTACATTCGAATTCCGAATCCGAGATAACTATCAAGTTTTGGTACAACTGCCTCAATGCCATGCACAACAGTGTTCGAATACCATTACAACCAATAAACTTTTTTTTGGATCTGTGTACTAATTGCATTGGTCATTGGTGCATTGGTCCTCAAAAATGAACTTTAAAGTAGAAATATTACACAGTAAAAACAGCTCTGAATAAAATACGTAGATAGTTAGAGTAAGTAGCGATGGAATTTGAAATTATCTTATGCTGCAGTATATTGAAATATGAGGTATTCACCAGCACCATAATTCTACATACAATCATAAAACAATTGATTTCGAAAATAGTCAATATTAATAATTTATTGCTTCTTTTTTTTTATTTGCGCGACAATGTAAACAGGTACTGCAATGAACATTGTTGAATTATACAAATGTAAAGGATTGTGGGTGAATTTTTCAAGTTAGAGAATTGACTTCGTGGACAATTAAATTTGTGAACAACATTGTGGACAATCATAAGGACACAATATGTAGTTATTGTATCTGACACGTGAAATTATTGCACTCTCGGATTTGAAATCGAGTTTTATCTAAGGAAAAGTCTATTCACCAGGCCTCAGAAGCCAGATAAAAAGAGGCGGGACTGTGTCAGGACGCCTTCGTACAAAGTGCCATTGGGGTTATTATCGTGTACGACCGAGAGGGATAGAGCTATATAGAATGAGAAGCACCATCTCTTTCTCGCTACGGAACAATGATAGCTCTAACACTTCATAGTACGGTCCCTGATCAAAACACGTCTGAGACTAATGACGACGACGCGAATTTTTATGGCAGTTTCCGTTCTTCAGGGACTACTATTTGTTCAAAGATATCCGTTGAATTTTCACTCTAAAGGCCGCTATAAAAAGTTTAAACGTCTAAACTGTGTAGGTACCGAAGGGATTTTATGTGTTTTGCTTTCCCTTTTTTGATGTTATTAAAATACGAAGAAACGCTTTCGCTGGTAAAAGATACTGTGAATTTTCATAGCTTCAATTTAACTTGTCAACAAAATGTTTAAGTAATATACTTTAATTAAAACTAGTTAGTTTTTCTGTGCTCACTGTTTTGTGTGATACAGTCATAGTGTATTTACACTTGTTAAATTCATTCAATAAGTAATTTGATCATTGGTACATCGGTATATTTATTTATAGGTACTTTTTTACTTATAGCTGTTGCCCGCGATTTCGCCCGTGTGAATGACTGAAATTCTGTTGCGTTGTTTCCACCATATGGCAATATAATAAATAAAAAACCCCTAACAGATTGCACTCAAATAACCGATTCGACAGTCTATATACCTGGATACTGTCTATAGTTGTCATCATCATCATCATTTCAGCCGAAAGACGTCCACTGCTGGACATAGGCCTCCCCCAAGCACCGCCACTTCGACCTATTCTGTGCTTCTCGCATCCAACGTATTCCTGCGGCCTTCACCAGGTCATCGGTCCATCTTGTGGGAGGCCTTCCAACGCTCCGTCTTCCAGTACGCGGTCGCCACTCCAGAACCTTCCGACCCCATCGGCCATCCGTTCTGCGAGCAATGTGCCCTGCCCACTGCCACTTAAGTTTGGCAATTCTTCGGGCTATATCGGTTACCTTGGTTTTCCTACGGATCTCTTCATTTCTGATTCGATCGCGTAGGGAAACTCCAAGCATAGCCCTCTCCATTGCTCTTTGGGTGACTTTGAGCCTTCTTATGAGGCCCATTGTGAGCGACCACGTCTCAGTGCCATATGTCATCACTGGCAACACACACTGGTCAAAGACTTTTGTCTTGAGACACTGCGGTATTTGGGACGAGAAGATATTGCGTAGCTTCCCGAACGCTGCCCAGCCGAGTCGGATTCGACGATTAACCTCTTTCTCGAAGTTGGATCTACCTAACTGGACAGTCTGTCCTAGGTACACGTATTCGTCCACAACTTCGAGTGTAGCGCCTCCGATCTTCATTGGAGTGGGTATCACACGAGCATTGGACATGACCTTTGTCTTGTCCATGTTCATCCTAAGACCCACTCTTTCGGAAGCTCTACTGAGGTCATCGAGCATTGTACTGAGGTCCTCCATAGTCTCAGCCATGACTACTATATCGTCGGCAAATCGAAGGTGAGTGATGTACTCGCCATTGATGTTGATGCCAGCCCCTTTCCAGTCCAGAACCTTGAAGACATCCTCCAGTGCAGCGGTGAACAGTTTCGGAGAGATTACGTCTCCCTGTCTCACCCCTCGCTGCAGAAGGATAGGTTTCGAGGCTTTGTCCTGGAGCCGGACTGACATAGTGGCGTTTTCATACAAACACTTCAGCACCTCGATGTACCGATAGTCAATCTGGCACCGTTGAAGAGACTGCAGTACAGCCCAGGTCTCGATCGAATCGAAGGCTTTTTCGTAGTCCACAAACGCTAAGCAGAGAGGCAGGTTATACTCTTCGGTCTTCTGTATAACCTGCCGCAGCGTATGTATGTGGTCTACGGTGCTAAAGCCTTTACGGAATCCGGCTTGTTCGGGAGGCTGGAAGTCGTCAAACCTGCGCGCGAGACGATTCGTGATGACTCTTGAAAACAGCTTGTAGACATGGCTCAGAAGTGAGATGGGCCTATAATTCTTAAGCAGGGTATTGTCACCCTTCTTAAAGAAAAGTACCACCACACCTCTGTTCCATGCCTGTGGCGTTTTGCCCTCGAGTATGACGGAATCAAACAGCTTCTGAAGGGCCTTTAGAACGGGTTTTCCGCCAGCCCTCAGGAGTTCGGCTGTAATTCCGTCATCACCCGGCGCCTTGTTGTTTTTGAGCTGCTTCAGAGCCATCCTAATCTCGTACAAGCTGACGTCCGGGATATCTTCAGTGTAGTGTCGAGTCAACCTAGCTCTCGGGTCGTTAGCTAGATTCATAACGGGGTTTCTGGTGGACGTGTATAACTGTCCGTAGAACCTCTCAATCTCCTTAAACAGCTCAGGTTTGGCGGACACGATTCTGCCATCGTCGGTCTTCAGTTTCGCAAGCTGACTCTGCCCAATAGACAGATCTCTTGCAAAGACTTTGGAGCCCTTGTTTCGCTCTATCGCGTCCTTAATACGTTCCGTATTAAAGAGGCGAAGGTCGCTTTTCAAGGACTTAGAGATCCGTCTATTGAGTTGCCGGTACTCGAGTGCAGCTTCTGAAGACTGCAGGATCATTCCGCGCCTCTGTTCCATGAGCTGTAATGTTGGATCTGAGAGTTTCTTTTTTCTATTTGTACGGCGGGTCTTGAAAAAACTTAGACCCGACCGTATGGACAGTTTCCACAAACCCATCGTTATAATCGTCCACGGAGCTCCCTAGGCACTCAAAACGATTCTGGAGTTCGAGCTGAAAGCTCTCGGGGTTCTGAAGTTGGATCGGTGCTGGTCGGAGCGTTGACTTCATCAGCCGAGATCTTTCCAGCTTGATATTGATATTCAATGTGCCTCTTACCATGCGGTGATCACTCCCGGTTTTCACCGCGTTGATCACAGAGACATCATTGAATATTTGCTTCTTCGTCGACATAATGAAGTCAATCTCATTTTTAGTTGCACCGTCGGGACTCTGCCAGGTCCACTTCCTGTGCTCACGTTTTCTGAAGAAGGAATTCATCATAAAGAGGTCTTCCTTCTCCATAAAACTAGCCAGTAGGTGGCCCCGGTGGTTCCGACGTCCAACTCCAAATTGCCCCACTCTCAACTCATCATCGCTTCGCTTGCCCAGTTTCGCGTTGAAGTCCCCCATAACAACTGTGAAGTGAGTTTTGGAACCATGCATGGCTCTAGAGATATCCTCATACATGGTTTCCACCTCATCGTCGGGGTGTGTCGAGGTCGGGGCGTACACCTGTATGACCTTCAGCGAATACCTTGCGGATATTCTGAGTATAAGGAACGCCACCCTGGTCGACACACTCTCGATCTTCACAACGTTGCTCACAAGGGACTTGTGGACGATGAACCCGACACCACCTTGAGACTGCTGGTCGCCCTCCCGGAAATAGAGCAGGTTTCCGGAATTCAGGATTATCGAGTCCTCCCCCTCTCTTCGGACTTCAGATAACCCTACTATACTCCATCGTAACCTGCTCAATTCTTCCTCGAGCTCGGCGATCTTCTCGTCGGTCCGGAGTGTACGCGTGTTGAATGTTGCCAGGTCCAGTTGTCGGTGATTGTGGTAGCTGGATCTCTTCCGGGGATTCTTAGCACCCCTTGCCTCACCGTGACCTTGACCGCTACCGTAGCCAAGGGTAGGTGGGCCGCCGGGCACTAGGGGCCGTTTTTTATTCGTGCTTGTCATTATTTGGGGGGGGGTTTGCCATAATCGCCACGCTTGGCAGGCGGGTTGGCGATCGCAGTATGGTACTCTACAATGCATAGAGAACGCTGCTGCCCATTCTCTAGTATGTCCCTTAGTCGCCTCTTACGACACCCACGGGAAGAAATGGGGTGATGCTATTCTTTACGTCCGGCACCTACACGGACGATAGTTGTAGGGCACCATAACTCAAAAGACATTTTAGGATTATTCTTGTGGCCGTTTGTTACAGTCGTTTTTCTCGAATGCTACCTACTCGACGTACAGTTAGCGCAGGACGAATGTTTTGACTTCTGAAATCTAACGTCAGTGTTAATGAATGTAGGTAAGTGAATATGTAATCGAAAATACATTAAATTTGTACTTTTTTTACATCAAATGATATTAAGTTATCTCCTAGGACTAACTGCCAGAATTTTCGTTAGTGTTGTACCTACTTTATTTAAATTTATGAAACCTAATACATGTTTTGCCCAATTGACGTTTGGTTGAATCCTAATTAACATAACTAACCTATAATGTTCCCCCTGCTGGGACACAGGCCAACTCTCTTAGATAAGATGGTGGCTGCAATCTATAATACTACACGAGCTAATTGCGGCATAGTAGATGTCACATGTCTTCGAATTTTTGTTTCTAGGACATGTAGGTACCTATGCTACCTCACGATGTTTTCCGTTACGGTTTTGAGCGCAGTGGTGATGAATTTATTCACATAAAGTAAAGCGCCTTCCTGGATTCAAACCTGAAACTCTTCCCAATTACGAGATCCTCTATCTCGCAATTACCAGGTTTTTAACATACATATGTGACTGAAATGAGGAAAACGTTCACAAAATACCAGTTTTCAATCTAAGCATATTTTGGACAAGTTCTGTACTGTGTTGCTTTTATAATTTATGGTGCGTATAACAGCACCAAAGGACGTAAAAAGAACGCTTAATGCAACCGGAAGTCACTTGTTTTTCCAGTCATAGTGATTATTGTTTTGGCGCTATAGTAAGCAGTAATTTTTCACAATTAAAATAGAACCCATTTTCCAATTATTATTTATGTACAATGTAACTTAGTTTAATGTACAGACTGCGACGTTGTGATGAGTTCTTTTACACCTGTATACCTACATTTCCTAGAAAAGCTTTTTTGATGTCAATTTGGGAAATGTCAACTCATAAGTCCTTTATTTTATACATTTGCTAAGTGATGTGTAAATATTATAATGTTAGGAATTGAACATGTCACTTTGAAAACTCATAAGCAGTCAAACCTACTTGTACCTACAAAAATCAGTCAGTCTTGAGGTGGTAGGTTTTGTGTGACCTTTTTAAATACAAGTATTTGTTTTGCATATAGTGATTCTAGGTAATTAAGAGCTGTTTTTAAATTTTAAGGAACTGGCGATTACTCCTAATGCGGGTTTTGACTACTACTACAGGTTTAATCCAGTCAAAAGTAGTTTTTACACCGGCCCCGAAATTCAAATCTTCTTTCGTTTGTGCAGGTCAGTTTCAGGCTGTTAGTTCAACAAAATGTGATTCACGATCATTACAAGTATTATTTACAGAATCTATAATCTCATTCCCATCAATAAATTACTATTTCATGAAATACATAGTAATTAGTAGAAAGCATTATGAATTTCGCGAGTTACCATGGCTATAACATAGGTATATAATATCTAAACATAACTGGTACTATATGCACCACAGACACAGTAGACATTAAAGAAATACTAATAAAAAATTGATGAAGACAAATATAATACTAAGTAAAAATAACTCGGAGCAGAACTGTGCTTATCTATCTATCTTCACACGATAAGACGAAAAGAACGAAAATTCCACGCAAGTTTATTCATATTGTCGCACTGTAGGTGTACGTGAACCGTCTGTGGCAACCTTTCACGGCCTTGGTTCTATAATGGGCTTTTACGTACGTCACTTAACGTTAATATTACCGAACAACGTACGACACAATAATATACTAAAACCATTCCATTAAACCATGCACTCAGTTAAAGAGCAGTGTTAAAACCGCAACAGCTTGCCATAATATGCAGGTATACATTTCTATTGTCGCGCAATAATTCACCCGACCGCTTCGGAGCAAGACTATAACCACTTCTTTAGTCAAGCTATAAAATCAGCATAATATTTTGTAATTTTAGGTACGGAGAATCTGGCAACTTGCCAGATTCAATTTAATCTTTGTACTGCGCGTTCCGTTGTGGTCACTTCTCCCTCAGCCCGCTGCCCCGCTCCATGCTCACCACTCCCCGATCTACTCATGGAATTAAATCCTTATCATGCGCACTTCGCTGAACATCTTCCAACTTTACACCGCCATAATGAATTAAAAAATCCCCAACGCACTTTGCAGTCTACTGGGACACGCAGTAGGTGGGTACATGAAATATGACCTGTCCTAACTTTTTTCATCAGCTCTGTCATAACATAAGGTATCGTTGTTATGCCTCATTTGGTATTTCAAAATAAACTGGAACCATCCATCGCATAGGCAGATGAAGTCTATCATACTTTTACTAATTGTTGATTTATATAGATATAATGTACTATTCTGACAGATTACGTCTTTCATACATTTGCGTATTAATAGGCTTAATTAATGTGTGGCAGTATTTTGAGTACTTTACTTATATGTGTAATAGATATAACTGCGTCGCGACCCGAACAGAGGTCGCGCAGTAATTTGCGTCTGAAACTTGCGAGCGCAATCCCAATTTTCCCAAAGTAAGTACCTACGCGATAATTTGACAACTTCAAAGTATCATTTAGACACTCGTGTCATGTAACAGATGGTGCTAGTGGTAAATAAATCAGAACCCGCCTAAAACCCTGAGTGACTCGCTCGTTAAGGCTTGCCGTACACAAGTGTGCAGAACTTAGTCAGCCCGAGTTAACTTCGGCTATTAGTTTTCAGTAGCATGCAAGATATTACAATAAACATGTCTTCGAGCATTGCATTTTGTTATATTAATTATAATAATAATTATTTATATATTTGAATAACACTCACTAGTTACTTACCTACTTAAAATATGATAATATAAAAATATTGTAGTGTAGTTGTGTATATAAGTAGTTGTGTTTTAAACAGCAAGAACTAATAAAACGTCATGAAAACAGTATCTGATCAGGTTTTCTCAGGACGTCCTCCTCATATTTGAAATAAAGCTTACACCAGTATTTATTAAGAATCGAAATGGATTGGTTTTGACATGTGTTTCAGGTATTTTACTTATTGAATTTTCTTTTTTTTTTATTCACGCAGTGTTCGCTCAAAAAACTCTCGCTCTGTAAAGCCGAACTTTTCAATTTTTTGTGGCTCTTGTTCTGCCGTGAGTTAGATGTCGATGTGTGAATACAGTAAAGTATTAGGATCTGTTACAAGCTTTGTTTACTATAATAAGTCTATATAAAGTACGACATGTTGATCTTAACAATAATAACATCAGCATTATCATGAATTTTACCCTAAAGTAGTATGAAACCAATCCAACAACGTTTGTTTAAAAGTATGTGGGATATCCAGTGAAATTATTAATTTACCCAGAACAGTCAAGCGATTTTCTGAGGCCTATACATTAAGCCCTCGGTTTGAGCCCGCTGCTAAGCGCTATACTCAGTAGGAACATGCAATAGCTTTCAAGCAGGATTTAATGACACAAACAAAGACTTAAAAAAAGATTGAAGACAGAAAAACCTTATTTTATTAGAAGACGTTAATTTACTTGAGTGAGACTGTGAACGAGTAGAAAAACACGTTTAAGTGTTGATTTCATAAATATAAATAATGATGGCATTACCTAGAGAATGGGCAGCAAACTGGGGGGTTATACGTGGCGTTCCTCGCATAAAGGTACCATTAGGGAGATATTGAGTTAAGGCCGGACGTAGAATCTAGAAGAGTCCCTTTATTATGCTGATTACAAAAATAGTATATTTCCTAATACTTTTTTTGTAACAGACATCCAAAGTTGAAATTCTGAAAAACTAGTTTCGAGAAAATAGAGTTTGAAAGTTAAGATTACAAAAAAAAAAAAATGTTCTACTTGTTTGTTACATAGATTTTTCCACATAGATCCCAACACATTATATGCATCAATGTATCACTAACATAACCGATACTGTACTGCCAATATATAAATAGTATTAAAAATCAAAAACTCAACATAATAATAATGAAAATATCGACATTTTATAAGACCTACCGACATCTGGTACCTGTTTACTAAACATTACATTTAAAAAAAAATGTGCTTAGAAATGTTGTCTTTAGATGTTAATTGTATCAAATTGTAGCAAATTTCTTGTAGAACAATAATCAGTAAAAATCACAAAATGCCATATTTTCACCCGATTTTACAAAAACGCAAATAACTCGGAAACTAAATGCCGACATCTGGTACCTTTATGCGCGGAACGCCACACATACGTG
This sequence comes from Aporophyla nigra, assembly GCA_947507805.1. NCBI lineage: Eukaryota > Metazoa > Arthropoda > Insecta > Lepidoptera > Noctuidae > Aporophyla > Aporophyla nigra. The sequence continues at coordinate 21,145,036 of OX382291.1, read as the reverse complement.
TATTTTATGGTTTGTTGAGCCATGAAGAGAATATTTCATATTGTCAGCAGAAATATTTTATTTCCATTATTATTTGTAGATGAGGACTCACACAGCTCTAAATAATCTCTTTTCAAGAAAATGTATGTTCACCTTACTATAAAAGGGCAAACTGCAGTTCAGTTTCCTCTTTGAAGACCGACTTATCGGTGCTTGTTAGCATTCCAGTTGAACTATATACATACATAGTAATTCCATGCGTTTATCTATACATTATAAAGCTAAAGAGTTTGTTTGTTTGTTTAATTGAACGCGCTAATCTCAGGAACTACTGGTCCGAATTGAAAAATTATTTTTGTGTTGGGTAGCCTATTTATCGAGAATGGCTATAGGCTATATAACATCACGCTACAACTAAGAGGAGCGGAGCAGTAATGAAAAATGTTGCAAAAATGGGGAAAATCGCACGGGTAGGCGATTCGACGCGACGGGAAGGGTTGTGGTTACAAGAAATTTAACGCGGACGAAGTCGCGGCCAGAAGCTATTGTGTAATAAATTGTTGTTTCAAATATCATTTTTTAAAGTCTATAAACGGACATCTTGCGATGGCCTCCTAGATGCCGTTTTAAAAATAATGTTTTCAAGTGTCGTTCGACCGGACAGAAAGTTAAGCCTGTCACATTCCCCAATAGCGTTAAGATTATAAACCAATGGACATTGTAGTTTAATGCTATTTGGATTTAGGAAATATTCTTCCAATCCTATTACAATGACCACAACAGGCACAACGTTCACTTCGACGTATCCATTAAGCTATGTGCAAAACGTTGGCATAACATTAGATTAATATTATACTGCAAACTCTGAAACTAAGTAATCATACACTTTTATTCACTATACCTCTCTACCTCTGAAATAATAAAAGATATAAATGCACTTCGAGAAAAACTAGTTTCATTTTTTTAAAACAGGTGTTCAACAGACTTCGCTGCGAAATGCATCACTCATTTAATTAATTTTTGCTTTCTGTATCCACTATGCTTCAATGTTGATACCTACATGTATTTATTTTATACACGAGACTTGCTGCAATGGAAACAGTGTCAACTCATTGAAATTTCTGTTTTGAATTACACAAAAACCTTCTGGCATAAATGTTCTAAACACAGACGGACAGCCACGATGTTTAATTTTATGTAGGCATAGATGCGTAAAATGATACTATGAATGATATGATATGGTATGACCATAAATGGGTAAACTCATATTAAGACACTAGCTTCTGTCCGCGACTTCGTCCGCGTTAAATTTCTTGTTCCCTCGACCCTTCCTGTCGCGTGGAATCGCCTACCCGTGCAATTTTCCCCGTTTTTGCAACATTTTTAATTACTGCTCTACTTCTCTTGGTTGTAGCGTGATGTTATGTAGCCTATAGCCTTCCTCGATAAATAGGCTACCCAACACAAAAAGAATTTTCAATTCGAATCAGTAGTTCCTGAGATAAGCGCGTTCAATCAAACAAACAAACTCTTCAGCTTTATTATATTATATAGTATAGATTAAAATAGGAAACCGTAGCGATACTGGTGTCATAAACTTGGAAAAGGAAGTACATACCTATTTGCTGTTTATCAAAGTAATGTAGTAATATTACGCCCTCTCATAGACTATATAACATCTCGTATGGACCCTCAGGAACCACAAAAAAAAAAAAAGTCATGAATACGAAGACCTTGCACGGGCAGGCGATTTGATGCGACGGGTGGGTCGGGGCAGCAAAAAATTTAAGCTGGACGAAGTCACCAGCCGAAGCTATTTGTGATAAAGTCGCCACATGAAGCCAAGTACAAATTAATGTTAGAACGCATCCAGAACAAGTTTGTGAGATTCTTATTCTTAAAGCAGTATGGTGTGTATCCAGGGTATCCACTGCTGTATCCTACTCTATTTGTGCTGGGTATGGTAGGCTACAATAAACTGGAAGTAAGAAGGGAAGTAGCTCTCGCAACTTACTTATTTAAGGTACTGCGTGGTAAAATACACAACCCAGGCGTTCTACGCACGGTTGCGTTGTGTGTACCTGATGGGTACGTGGGGCGACGGAGGCGGCCGCCGCTCCTGTGGGTGCCACCCGCTCGCACCAACTTGCTGCAACACGCGCCGCTGACGCGCGCCCTACGTACACTCAATATGGTGTCACAACAGATTGACTGCTTCAATTGTACTCTGAGCGAATTCACACAGGCCGCATTTTTTAAGATTTCTCTTGATTGTTTACAATAATACGCTATTGTAAGCTATTATAACTACACTATTGTATTAGGTTAGCCTGTAATGATAGTTGTATGTGTTTTAAATAAATAAATAAAAAGATTTAATTGAAGTTCAATGTGTAGTAAAAACAGTGGATTATTCCGCAATCAATAGATTATTCTAACAATTTTGTTGAAGTCTTCCGATATGCTAGCATTCTCAAGACCTTTTGAAAATTTGCTACAGGATGGGATTTTCTAGTGCTTACAGGGAAGTAATTTGGCTTGAAAGATCTGCTATCCTCCGCGAATAATTGTTACAACTCATTGAGGAAATTTCATTTAGCATTGACTATGCAGACGTGAATGTAAACACATTATATGGAGAGAGCGCGTTCCACGAAATGGGTGGTATGAAGATCATGTCACTATATTCCTCACTTCTGCCTGATAAAAGCATACTCGGATTGAGGTTTGTCGCTGCAGATGCAATCAGTTCACACACAGACTCAGAGCTTAAACATTCTACCATGAAAAAGGCAGGCTTGTCAGCCAGCGTAATTGCTGATGTAACAATTAATGAAAACATGCGGACGACAACTCTAGACCTGCTCAGGTTGTAAAAGAAACCCAGCAACTTGACAGTATCTCTGGGTGCAATGGCTCCTCCAACCGAGTACAACTTTGGCCTAACATACACACTTGATGCTAGCGAAAAAACATTAGCTCCTGGCTAATATTAAAATCATGTATTGTTTACCAGAGATCAACTTGAAAGGCCAAGATATCGTTGAGGAGTAACAGTATCCGAATGTCAGCAGTGTGATAGTGAGACTGGAAGGATTTCACGTATTAATGTCTTTTCTAGGAGGAATTGGTATTGAAGGAACTCCTCACTACCATATACGCTAAGATCAGTGTGATAAATAATAGAAAATAGGGAAATCAAAACAAATGAACCCCCACTAGTGCTGCCTCTGGCGGATCTATTTTTACTCTTCAGAGTAAACAAGCTAATTGAAGTAATTATTCACACAATCAATCAAATCTTGCTTACTATATTGGGAAGTTGAATGACCGCTATAAATAAAATAAATGGATATAAAATAGTTTATTATATATAAATATATATTTAAAATGTTAATTGATGAGTTTAATGTGATAAAGAAAATCAATTACTTTGAATCTTTGAAAATACAAAAATCGAAATTGAAAAGTTATATCCCTTCTTAGAAATTACGTGACACTGAATTACTGAAAAAAATATAATAATAACGGAGTCGTTATAAAAAGTCGGAATTCAAATTCATAACATTTGTTTTAATCAAAATGTTGTGTTGCTTGTAGAAAGTAACACGCAACGTTCCCTTAAAATGTAAACAAACCTTGGAAATATAAAAACAGGGGACGTAGTTTCACATGTTTTTGTATGAATCTTTACCGTTTACGACGTAGGTACATTGTATATTCTTTGACCCAAAAATAATGTATGCGCATAATTTTGAACAGGTATCTACTTAACACTTTATTAAAGAACCATTTTCACTAGCACCTTCCTTGCTGACATTATTCATCCGAAGCTTTTACTTTGACATTATTTTGGAAAGAAATCTTTGCAGATACGTAGAAAATTGTAAAGAATATTACTTGAGATAACTACCTATATGTGTAATCTGCACGAAATCGAATTGAACTGCTACGTCAAAATCTTTTGGAGAGCCGAATTCTAGTTTTACCTCTAAAATGTGTTGTACAAACGGTTGTTTCGAAAATTCACGCGGCACCGCTCAAAAGTGTTTTGATCAGCCTCGCGTGACGAGGCGAAATAAAAAGAGAGAAAGGTCTTGCATTCAAATGAGAGTTCTGTGTCAAGGAGGACACCACGAAATACAAACTTAATTTTCTTGACCTTACAAATAAAACTCGCTGTTTATCTTCGTTTTTTCCGTTGGTTGCTACTTAAATAGATGTTTTGTTTTTATAGGTCTCAAAAAAAATATATAAATAGAAATAGTGAAGTTCACAATTTTTTTTTTTCTAAGTACCGATTACAGAAAGGGTTTAATATTTAACGATCAGTAATATAATGGTTGCTCATTCCATTATAGGTACGTAAAAAAACATATTATTTACTTTATTATTCAGAGAATGAGGCCCGTGTAAGAGTCGCATGTTCAATTGTTATTTTTAGATTAAAATCACCAGAAGAGTAATTAATATAATAAATTAAACAATATATGTTTTTATAAAATATTGTAACTTGTGTTTTGTGACTTCCTATTAAAGGAGTTTTCTTTCGTTTTTGCATATGTCACCTTAATAAAGTTAATTAAACCGTAGATTATACATAAAGTTAACTAGTTTGATATTCTAACATGAATGAAATTAAATCGCATATTTTTTTAAACTTTAATGCGCTCGCACACTGTTTAGGTTTTGAATGTTTTACAGTCGTTCAGGTTTTTTTTGTGTGATGTGTGCGTTGATTAATTTGAACTTCACTGTCTCAAAGCTCCATAGGCCAATGACTTTAAAAGTTTTGCAAACGATCTTAATCTGTGAATATCCGTACCTATACACATTTTAGGGTAACGTTTTTTTTTTTGAAGATGGCATGATTCACAACACTCACTCGGGTAAAGAAAACATTTCTGTTTACCTATTAGTTATAACGAGTATTGACGGTTCGCGCAGTTGTTTTGAACTAACTTCTGAAACTTTTCGAAGTCTAGTAAAAGAAGAGTGGTTTTCTTCGAAATATTCAATTATTGCACTCCAAAACTTTGAGTGTAGGTACTTCGTTTTATGTGTCTTCTTAGTTCGTGAGCTCATCGTTGTTCGTTTTCATATTATTCTTAATGACTTATTTCGCAAACGTTGCAAAAAAAACAGGGCGGTTTATTAGATTTCCTGACTTTAAATATCGACATATTGATATTATTGGGAGCAGTGGTGCCCCAGTGGTAATGGCCGCGACTTACAGTAGTAGGTCGTGAGTTCAAACCCCAGCAGGCGGATTACTTTGTATAAATTATTTCATCGTCACTGTTCTCAAAACGGTGAAGGAAAACATCGTGAGGAAACCGGCATGTCTTAGAACCAAAAATTCGAAGACATGTGACATCTACCAACCCGCACTGGGCCCGCGTGGTGGATTATGGCCCACTCCCTCTCCCCGAGAGGAAGCCTGTGTCCCAGCAGTGGGAACAGTATTAGGCTGATGATGATATTGATATTGAACAGCTACGATCTACTTAGGATGATACAGCTGGTCCTTAGTACAATATGAAATGAGTTATTTAAACATAACCAGTTGGTTTGTCAAGTTATAACGGTCCAGTGGTAAGGCTTCGCTTCCCATGTACCAGGATTTATATTCAAATCCGTCCAATATAACTTCTTCAATTCAAATCTAGTTTTTAAGCGCATCTTGGACATTATTGACATTGGTGAAAGAAAATATCATGAGGGAACCTGTATGGTTAGCCAATATATAAACCTTAAATTGTCATCCAGTCTTCAGCAAGCGTGGCTATCAATGCTCGTGCCATTTCTGTTTGAGAAGAAGCTTTGTAGTTTGATAATAATAAGCTGATATTATTAATTACTGAATTTCAAATATAAACTTCTTTCGGGGTTGTTCCTTTTAATTAACTGCACAATAAACAAACTAAGAACTATTTGCGAACGAATTATTCCTTTTGCTAATGAAGCATCGGTAACCTAAACATCCAGGGATCCAACCATATCGTGCCTTAATAAGAAATAAATTTTTAAATGCAAAAATCCTGGGAACTATGTTGATCACATTTCTAAATAAATTCTCTAAGCCGTACGCCAGATGAAATTGCAATAACTTAGGAGAACTTACTGCAATTTCAACATAGAAATAAGGGAAATGCACTTACTGAGTCTTGATAATTTGAAGGCATCAGCTGTGTTGATGACGTCCACTAGAATTTGAAATTCGAAGTCGGACTTGTTCATATTTGGATACTGCAGCACTGCAAACCTGAATGCAGCCTGTATCTCGTCAGTGTTTTGATCGAACACCGCGCCTGAAAAAGAACAAAATACGAATGTTCATTATGATAGCAGATTATTCACAAAGGGGATAAAGATAGATGTTTCATGAGCACTGTATTGAATTCTCTCGTTGCACTTAGAATTATAAGTCTTAACATTATTCATCCGAAAGTTTTACCTTGACATTATTTTGGTAAGAACTCTCAGAAGAAAATTGTAGAGAATATTACATGAGTTACCTACCTCCTATATCTGAACGAAATCGAATTGAACTCCTAGACTACATCTTTTAAACTTCTAGTTGTATCTCTAAAATGTGTTGTAAGTCGATAATAAACGGTTGATTCGAAAATTGCGGGTTAACCTGAGCGAAATCAGAGCTTCATACAGGAGTTAATCTGTATAATGAAATGCATTAGATACAATATTACTGTCCGGGTGGATTCTAGAGCTACAATACCTAACTTTAGGCTCAATGTGCATGAAATAATTTAAATTATTGTTACATTATCTGGGTGTGTGAAAAGTATTATATATAGGTGTAGTCCTTCAAACACTTTTTCGAACAATCTATTTCTGAATTCTTATTAATTTATATATCTTTGATATGCGTTTAGTTTATATAGAACCAATAGTAATGGGGTGATGATTATTCATTTAGAATTAAAACCTGGTAAGCTCCATTTAGGTACTGGTAGTAAATTACGTAGATAGCAACATGACTGGCCTGTTAGTCTGGTGTTTAGTGACCCTGACTGCTAAGACTGAGGTCGTGGGTTCGATTCCCACCCAAGACAAATCTTTGTGTGATGAGCACAATCATTTGTTCTGTGTCTGGGTGTAATTTATCTATAATGTGTATGTATATAGAAGTATATAAGTATATTTATCAGTTGTCTGGTTGCCATAGTACAGGCCCTGCCTAGTTTGGGATCAGATAACGGTGTGTTTGTTGTGCTAAGATATTTAGATATTTATAATACCTGGCGGAAGTGGTGCAGACAACTTCCGATGTTGCAGTAAGTTTAGTGTTAGTTTAAAATAATAAGTGCTGACTCTTTTTTAACGCACTGACAGTTAGAGCTGGTTAATTTATTTAGTCATACAGAATCAAAATTCTGAACAGAAATCTGTTTAGTGTCCGCATTGAAATTCGCAAGGAAGTATAAAATTATTATACCACCGCAATATTTTAAATAAATATTGTTGGTATTCATGTCAGTGGTTTACATGATTTGTATAAACGAATAATTTGGGTTAATTTGAAATAAACTCAAATTATGGTTAAAACAAGCTTTGATTCGAATTCAACGTAGTGCATCATAATGACGCTATAATTAAAAACCAATAATTAAAAACCAATAAAATATATGCATTATGGTCGGAAATGATAATGATTAAATAAAACCTTTAGTCGTTCATTGGTTTATGAATATGACTAGAGTGTGCGGCCGGCGTTCGCAATTTATTGTTTTGCAAGCATACGCGGGTATAGTATTCCGGTATGAAATTTATAGCTTTAGTCTGGCTGGAGAAAAATATGGATTTATTGGTCGAGCTTTGCAACAAATCGTTATTGCTTTTAGCGATCTGATATTCCATACTCGATAAAATGTAAACCTAGAATTGGCTTATAAGTGTGACGTGTTAGGGTTATTGATGATTATTTTATAATACTGTCTATAGTAAAAGACTCACTAATGCTGATATTTCGGTGGAGTTTGTTTGCTACATATATGGAAATAAAAGTACAACACCTGTAAGGGAATAAATATGAAGACATAAGTAGTTTACGCACCGACATAGTTTTCTACTCCGCTCACCCTGAATGTTTTTAAGTCATGAAGATGGTTTCAAGACCATCAGCGAATTGCTTATATTTTTTTATAATACCCAAGTTCTGTATAATATCTTTTTTAATTCTGCGTTTTGTGTTAGATTAAACGATCTCTTCCTGTGATTAGGCGTAATTTTTTATTTATTGTCAATTTTGGAGAGCAAAAGCCACTTACCTGTATTTAAACATACTGTCTATCACTTATTATATTATAAGCCTGTTTAATTGCAGTCCCTGAAATAAACTCAAAAAAAAAACCACGAATTCTCAGCTTATTATTTTGCCAATAAGACTGTCAAGAACTCACTAGTACTATACAACTTGCTCTGTTCAACGTAATAAGAAGTTTTAAATAATGTAAACAAAACAACGTTTGCTACTTTGTAGGTAAATCCTACTTTGTATGGTATAACGAGGCTGCTACCGAATTCAGATTAATGGATGAATATCGACGTTACTAATACCACCGTATAATGAATGTCAGAATCCAGTGAAATTCTGTGTATCAAAACGTTGCTGTTACCTGCCATAGAAAAGAAGGTGCATAAAGGATATTCCCATATAGGTTCGGAATATCATCAATGCATGTTGAAGCTAAATGATTCAGAATCTAAGCTATTTGTTTGTGTAGTAACGTTGCCTTTTGATCTTACATCGCTATTCATATCAAGCCTTTATAGTTTAGCTGTCATACATTCTCATATTCAGTTTTGATGTTCCAGTTCAGTTAATTACTCGCATAGATACCTTTCCTTTCAACTTATACTTGAACATACATTGATATGAGATAGGTTACTGTTTGTATGTTCAGGTTCTCAAAGGTTTATTAAATGAATTAAGTTTATGGAGCCTGATAACAATTTGAAATATTTGGAAGCGAGATTTTTGTTTTCAGATATTATCAAATGTTTGTCTTTAATTCTAATCAATAATACCGACTAATGCTATAAAATGATCTAATGTACATTTCACTGGTAAAAATTTAGAGTTCTAGGTTATCTACCATTGTAACAATAAGTAGGAATATTCACTCAATGGTTGTTTGTCCAAGATATTCATTATTTATTCATATTAATTATTTTTCTCTGCCCTTACAAACATAAAATCATATTTAAAACTGATACATATACAAGTTGAAAAATACATTACGAAAATAAAAAAAAATAAGTTCCATTTAAAACCTATTTCCTTGCTTTGTGTGAGAACCATTTTAAACAGTAATGCGAAAGTTAAGTGAAAATGAAAAATGTTGTCGAAATTTTAATTACAAGGTAACAAGGAAACTTTTAACGCTAATTCTTTTTAAGTGCCAATTATTGAAAATGGTTTTTTCTGATGTTATGTGGATTCTTTCCCAAAATAAATGAAAAGTCACGTTTTGTTTCAATGGTATGAAATAACATAAATTTTAGTCACTATTGACCCGGTTTAGCGGGAACAATAAAAATTTTAGCGCCTTCTATCCCAGCAGCAATTGCACCCAATTGGAGCAAAGTTTCTGCTATCATGAAACCACTATATACTTTTGTATAGCATTTGTACAAGCTTAAATTTACATTTGGAACTGAAAAAGTGTTGACATCAAGGATATAGTCTATTTGACAGATGAATGTGTCTGAATTGGTAATACGATTTTTCTGCCTTAAATAAATAAAATAAATATCTTGGGACAACCAACACACCGTTACCTGATCCCAAACTAGGCAGAGCCTGTACTATAGCAACCAGACAACTGATAAATATACTTATATATTTCTAAATACATACATACCTATTATAGATAAATTACACCCAGACACAGAACAAATAATTGTGATCATCACACAAAGATTTGTCCTGGGTGGGAATCGAACCCACTACTTCAGTCTTAGCAGTCAGGGTCACTAACCACTAGAATAACAGGCCAGTCTAAATGTCATGTCATACGTAGGCTGCCTATCGAAACTCGTTTCTAAATAATGGTGTAGGCAATCTGTCTGGGATAAAGAGAGAAGTGCATACAGATTTTCGAATAGCACTCGTGTAAAATATTTTCTGCATAAAGTAACGTTGTTTACGTCCAGTCCATTAAATACAACGTTAATCGATTTTACAGTTGTATGCCGTTGATGTTCGTTTAAGTAATGATATAATTATATTAACGGTAGGTACGGTGTAACTATCGCACATAATTATTAAAGTGTTCAGTTTAAAGTACTCTGTGATGTTCGATACGGGACAGTTAATTCAATTCAGACGCCACATGTGAAAGTTTTATCCACCATTGTTAGTTGCTTCAAAGCGGTCACGTAAAGGGTAGTTTTGAAGCGGTTCGTCATAGAATAGCAATGGTATTTAATATATCCCAACGTTAAATCCTTCAAAAACGACTAACTTATACTCAGCTCTGCGAAATAAGCCTTAAATTCAGTGGTTAGTTGTTTCGAGTTTTATTTGTGTGTGTTAAAGGTTCTGACGAAGGAAATATGACGGCTTAGTTTTTATTGTAACGTAAATAAGCGCGGGTCAAAGGAAACTTTCTTTTACGTAGACCTACCAGATGTCCTTGATGTTCGGGTTCAGTTTGTTCATGACCTTTGGGAAATAACTGATAATATTGATGTAAGTAATAGAACACACAAATGTCCAAATAGTATTAAGGTTAAAATTACAAATTGAATATTTTAGAATTCACAGGGGGTAACATATTTTTTTTTTAGACCGTATTAATTAACTACTCTCATTAGAGTGTTGATAATGAGCACTACCTAACAGTAATAAATTAACTAATACACTAAGTCCAAATTAGACCAAACTTTTGTATCTGAAAGCTGTGGGTATAAACCTGTGATTTTTTGAACTTCTGTTAGGTTTTCAAACAAAAACTGTCGGACGTCAAATTCATCACTCCAGAGGGTTTATTTACAAACCTCTTATTAGACAACACTTTCTTAGACATATTTACTTAACCCTTTTATCCAGTTTTGTGACTGACTAAGAAGTAAATTACTGACTGGTCCGCGCACGCGGTTTCAGCTGATTGCACCCGTACGAATGATAAAATTTGGTACCTTGTCAGCCTTGCCGGCTTGCTATTATGATGGAAGCGACCAATACAGATATGAAAGATACAACTTGCTGGCTGGCGATAACATCCGAACGCACGCGGCCGTAGTCGATCGGGACGACTACGGCCGCGCGAAACCCGACGCGGACGGCAGCGAACGCAGCCGTTCGAAAACGGTCTGGTTATGTTAATTGTTGCCATATGACATTCAACTCATTTATAAAAACTTTAATTTCCTTTCACACATAGTAAAATACGCCCCTATGTGGCCCAACACACTCATCAGCGTCAGCAATGTTTATAAGGGACTCAAATTACAGCAAATATGATTTTTTATAAAACCCTTTTTAATTACAAATTTTAATGTGCGTAAAGTAATAAATTAACTTTTCCATCATAACCTTTTAGATAGGTATTCATTTCCAAGCTAATTAATGAAGTCACGAAAGGATATTCACTTGTTATTTCTTAAAACAGACCTTTCCTTAATAAGTTTGAAAATAACATTTTTGGTATCCATAATTTCAATGCAGGTAATGAAGAGTTATTTGGCTGATTTTATCGCTGCCTTATATAATAATTAGGGCAGGGAAATGGAGGCGTTTTATTGCTAAAAGGATTAAATTAATCAGCCTCCGAAGACGGCGACGAAATATTAAGCACATCTACTAAAATGAGAACTTCGAAATTCAATTCTTTTGTATTGTCATAAATATATTAGATATCCCGTGACCTGGCAATAAGTTTGCGGAAAACAATGGAAAAACTTTTGATTGATAAGTCCATAAATCTGAGGCCGGGATTGTCTTAGAAGGAAAGAACAATATTTTCCGGAATACTAAATACTAAACGGGATGAATATTATTCTTGGAACAATATATAGAAAGAACACGGCATAAACAGGTAGTGTATTCAGATAAGTTTGCATTATTTATTTTCTGGGTTTTTATCTTCTTAATCTTTAAATAATAGTCAAAATACTTTCTGTTACCGTATACTAACCTTTTATCTTATTTACCTATTGTATTTAGGTAAATAAATAAATATCTTAGGACAACCAACACAGCGTTATCTGATCCCAAACTAGGCAGAGCCTGTACTATGGTAATCAGACAACTGATAAACATACTTATATATTTCTAAATACATGCATATTATAGATAAATTACACCCAGACATAGAACAAATGATTGTGCTCATCACACAAAGATTTGTCCTGGGTGGAAATGGAACCCACGACCTCAGTCTTTGCAGTCAGGGTCACTAACCACTAGTCTGAACTACTACTGAGGAACTTATTAAGATAAATTGTGGTACCTACCTTACTTAATCCTTCAATTTATTTTAAAACTATAACTAATCGTGTTTTCGGTTCTATTAGTGAATTTACCTAAGGCAAACAGTAATCTAGTTGTTAATATGGCACTCATCCGGATTAATTACGTTCTTGTTTCTTCCGGATTAATTAACTCAGCGCCTTGGTAATTGAAGTATTCTACATATTTACTACCTAATTTTAGTAAGTAATACAGCGCGCTATCACCCTTCTCTGTAGAACGAAAGTAGCTAGATAGGTACTAAGTCTTATTTTTCACTAGAGCAGAAAATATTTATATATTATATATTACGACTTAGGGCCGATTTTTCAATTCTCGCTATTATCTTCAGACATGGCAGGCGGGTTGGCGATCGCGGTATGGTGGGAAAGTGCATGGAAATCGCTGCTGCCCATTATCAATTAAGGCCCTTAGTCGCCTTCTACGACGCCCACGGGAAGAGATGAGATGGTGAAAGAAAAGAAAGAAAAGAAAGAAAAGAAAGAAAAGAAAGAAAAGAAAGAAAAGACATTTATTTAGCACAGTTGAAAGGCACATAATAGTTAATACAGCAGGAAAGAGTAAAAAAATAAAATAAAAAAGTGTTAGGTGAGATGTCAGAAACTAGCATTATAGTGTGCCTCACGGCTGCGCCAAAAAGGTCCAGTTCAGCAAAAAGCCAGACAACTAGTGCCAGACGCTGGTGCTATTCTTTACGCCCGGCACCACACGGAAGAAGAGATAATAATAGACAAGTATATGACACGGATCAAAAAGGACAAGGTATAAATCGATTTATTTCATTATACTTCATTGATACAGCAAAATACCGCCAATATACAGCCACCAGGAGAATATATTGTTCGTGAATTTAATTAAGCATTGATCTTGAAATGCCGCTATATACGAGTATATCAACAATATAATTGGCTATTTTCTGTTGCTCCAAATTTCACTACTGATAATTTTTAATAGCATTAAAATTGATGTTATAGATATGCCATATACATTTGAGTATAAAGGCATGGAGTAATATACTTCTGTACTCCAATGTTATATAAATAATAATGTATATGAAAAATTTCTTATAAAAAGCATATTTTTTTGGAATTTTTCTTCCAGCAGAGCATTTTCTTTGTATAGTTGCCTATTATTTTACTGTTTCAGTTCTTTGTCGTTATTCATCCATTTATAAAACATAATGTCAAAGTGCAGTTCAGGAAAACTGTAGTAGCAAGAGCAATAAGTCAGTATAGGCAGAGTTGAGTGCTGATGAATTAAACTACGAGCCGGTAGAAACAGTATGGAATATGGCCAAAATTACGATAAATCACTGCGATCGTTTTAATTATTTATTTGAGCTGTGGTTTTTTATTGGAATAAAGAAAGATGGCGTAACTTTAGCCGAGAACACAAACTTAACACATGTACTCTTAAAATTTTCATAGTGCTAATTTAATCATTATATAATTACTTTTTAGAAGATTATTACATAACCATATGATACATGACCCAATGTCACAAGTCTAAGTAACGCCTATGGAACTAAGAAACGTCATGAAACAAAGGAGTGCATTTAGATAAGTGCTCATTAGACGTTGATTAGGGAAGCGAGGCAAGTCGCCACAAGAGATCTCTCTCAGTGTTTTGTATGGCGATATGATTGAGAATGGCTGGGTCTTACAGTGGATATGTGTCGGATGACGTGGAATTAATCTGCGTCGTGTAAATAAATGTGGGGTGTATGTCAGAGCGACGACGGCGGCGACGAGGCGGGGCGTTTGCCTCCTCTCACCGGAAGCGCCCGTTCTCAACAGATTGGAGAATATACTCGTGTACGCCGCGTAACGCTTGCCAAATTATTCTTTACCCCTAAAACAGGAACAAAGCCTTCATCATCTCGTGTAATAGACGCCAGTAAATCCACCTAGAAAATTGAAAATTATGTGTCGAGATGTGTTTCAAACAACCACTCACGCTAAGAATGTGATACTGTTTTATCACTCAAGAAAATGGAGTACTTAAGTAAATTATTAAAATTAGAATTCAAGAGAGATATTTGGAAAGTATAATACTATTTTGTGGAATTTACAGGTCCTTGCCTTTGAATGGATGTGAAGAAAAATCAATGAAAGTAATCTAAGTTGGCCAATTCGAATGTAAACCTGCAACCTGTTTTGGCCACCATGATGTTTTAGCGCTGAATTTTGCGGTTCTTTTAGATTCAGTATTTAGTTTAAATGTGGCTAATTTTTTACGTGTCATTTGTATAGAGTTGACTACCGCATTAAAGTAATTTTATTACCAAGTTCCTTAACAAATTGGATATTTTTAAGCAAATCAACGAGTGACTTATCCCATTTTGATCACATAAGGTTTGTAACTTTGTCTATTGTGGGGAGGCAACCGTGTTAAGTTTTTAATTGTTTATTTAATTAAGTCAATCGCATAGACCTTTAAGTCAGTGTTTCAAATAATTTGGAGCCAGAAACCATGAAGCGGAAATTTTGAGAGGAATGTTTCCGAATTAATAAATTGCAGGAAATGGTGACATTATTAATTGACCCCCAATTTCAAGAGATTCGTCAGGTCCAGACTTTGTCGGTGAGTTTATCTAAAGAATCGTGTTGTGGTCATTTTCAAATATTAAACAAAAAGTGTCGAGGGTCATCAGAAACAAAGTTTCTTACGCTTTTTCTCCAAGTCTGAATGTTACGTCGTTAATCTTTAAAATACTCAAACATTATTTTGACCACACTAGGCTGATAGGCAGCACCTTCAAAAACCATGAAAACGACACCCATGGTGAAAACTTATACAATTATTGTAACGAGTCGTTTAACTCCTTAAACTTGGGTTGAGCTATATGATGACTGATACATACATGCCGTATGTTGGGACAGGTAAGCTCAAAGCTGCAATGGCTCTTTCTTCAAATGGCCCTTTCAGACATAGCCCTTTATTGCTAGACTTACATAAAATTCTTATAATATAATGTTTGAATTTTGAAAGAGACTATGACCTCTGAGTTTGCTTTGGCATTTCTGCTTTCGGCTGTAATGCAAGCGCTATCAAGTTTTTAAGATATTGAAGTGTAAAAGTGTCTTATAAGATCTTCTTCCAGAAATAACCAATTTATTTCATTTCGTATCATGACTTCCTCAGAGTCGGTTTTTGCTTCGCTGCGCGTAGTATTACGAATGCACTGCTCGTATACTTGAATAAGAATGGAATTAGAGTCACCGCTTATTTGAGTGATTATCATAATTTTGGAAAAGACTCGATCATAGGACTTGTAAAAACAGGATAATTTAGATTGGTTTCCATCGAAATTATCAAAATTCACAACAACCTTATGCATTTCATTACTACTCGGGTAGAAATAATCCCGGTATTAATTATGTGATTCATAATATTTCTACGTCCATGAGCGTACAGCTACAGGATAGCTGTGTAACACATAGTGGCAAATGCCTTGCCTACGTTGATGTGTCGGATTTCCCGGAGACGGATTTTCCAAACCTATGAAGCAATGCAATGGTTGAATAATGTCCTTCAAAATCCTTCGGATTCTAACTGATAGTATGTTAATATTGGTTAGGGTGCTGATTATCGAATAATTTCTTTAGAACTTCCTGTTGAACGCCGACCACTGCTACGTAGGATATGCACGGGGAGGTTTTCCACGTTAGCTGCGGGGTTCATTTGTTTGCCAGCCACACATTCGAGCCGTAGGTCGTAGTGGACTTCTCTACATTTTCATGCAAAGTAAAGTTAAGTGCACGTGAGTAGCTTAGCCGTGGGCTGCATTGGAGCGGAGAGTATTATAATGCTGAGGCATAAAATAATATACCAGGCCACTCAGAAAGTATTGTGAAAAAAAGGTTTTTTGTATGAGAGACTGGCCAGTTATAAACTATTATAAAAATAATGATTATTTATAAGTAAAAATAGGTACATTCCAATTTCAAAATTTCCCTCCACATTTTTGCGAGCTAATTAAATTATCGTGTCTCTTTTGAAAATGGATTTGCGCCGGGAACATTTTCGCGCTATGAATTTTACGATTTCAAGTGTCGCCTGAAACCGGACGAATCATACGATAGACTTCAAATGGCATTCATGGATGAAGGCTCTTCCAAGGCAACTGTGTATCGTTGGTATAACGAATTCAAACGTGGTCGACTAACTTTGGGGGATGAAGAAAGAAGTGGTCGCCCTTTGACGGCTGTTACGGAGGACAACGTGCTAGCAGTGAAAAATTTAATCCAAGACAATAGGCGAATTATATATCAGGAGATTCAACACATACTGCAGATTGGATCGGGAAGCCTTCACGAGATTCTACACGCGCATCTTCACGTGAGGAGGATAGTTTCACGCACAACCTCACCGATGCTCAGAAGCAGGCCCGGATGGAATGGTGCCACGATATGATAAAAAAAATTGAAGCAAGCTCATCTCGGCTGTTTACGACATTATTACAGGTGATGAGTCCTGTATTTATAAATACGATCCAGAAACGAAGCGCCAGCCGACGGTTTGGGTGTTTCAAAACGAATCAACGCCTACCAAAGTGAAGCAACCTAGAAGCGGGGGGAAGATTTTGATCGCAAGCTTTTTCAATTTGACTGCCTACTTGGTGTCAATTCCTTTACGGAACCAAAGAAGCATCAACGCTGAATGGTATACTACCAAGTGCTTGGCAGAAGTTTTCTCTGTTGTGAGCAACAAGCGACCAAACACAGGGCTTCGCGGGCTACTGCTCCACCACGACAACGCGCCAACGCACACCGCGCTCAAAACGAGGGACTTCTTGGACAGCACACCGGTCAAAGTTCTGGGTCACCCTCTTTAAAGCCCTAACCTGCACCGTGTGATTTCTTTTTATTCCCAAAAATTAAAAATCAGCTCAAAGGGATACAATTTTCGTCGCCGGAAGATGCACTGTCAGCGTTCGAGCAGGCTGTAAACGATGTGTCTGCGGCGGACTGGAAAAAGTGTTTCGAAAACTGGTTCAGACGCATGAAACTTTGCATAGAGGCTAGTGGAGAGTATTTTGAAAGATTTAATAAAAAAAAATACCTATAGAACACTTCTTTTTATTTTCGCAAAACCTTCTGAGTGTCCTACGTACAACTAAATTGAGAACTGGCTCGGTTTTTTGAAGTCAGTTAATAATTGCATAGTAATCGTGAATTTTTACCGCAACGACATATTACAACAAAAAAAGAATAGGTAGATATGAAAATGTTGCACCAAAAATATTACATTTAATGTAAAAACCATTGGTTTATTCTGCGGCGTATTCAATCATGACAACGCACGACACATTTACAACAATTGCATCAAGTTTTACGAATAAAAAATAAACATTGTCAGCTACGCTTCACATGCGCGATTAATTCACAGTGTAATTAATTTAATCGGTCGCTGTCAATGCAGACTAGCGTTTATTTTACGCATTAAGGAGATTATTTTGTGCTATCGGTCGGTAATATTATCGCACGTGTCGCCTCGGACTGCTCGATGCGCGCCGTTCTCCGCCAATTTTAAACTGAATATACAAATAGCTCAATTACACCGTTTATGTTTTCTTCTCAATGCATATCTGTCATTTATATGTGCAGCGTAACTTACGACAGTACATCCTTCAATTGAAGTATTGTAAGTATACATTGACTTGCTCTAGAACTCGCAATAGGCTAAGACGCTGCAGGTGGAGGTAATGATTATTCGTATTTGTTTTCGTCGTCATCACTGATTAAGTGTATAAAATGAACACTTTTGAACGTTATTTGGCTTGACGTAAAATACCGAGTGGCCAGCAATGGCAGAAAAAAAACCTATTATAGGCATAAGTCATAAGTAGAAGACCCGTAAATATTACTCTATACCGAGTCGTAAAGTATATTACAGCAACGAAAACACCGTCAGAACGTGACATATGTTGCAATTGTTACGGAGACCGTACTTAACATGTCGATATAAAAGTTTACCGGATCGACACCGATCAACCGGTCCGAAACAGATTGTCGGGTTGCTCGGCGTAAGCGAATCTATTCGACGGCTGGAGCACGTGTTGCACACGTTAATGTTAAGTTTCACGACGACGTATAATCATAACACGATCCTTGCTCGCACTGCACACAGGCGACTCTGAGCGAAACGTGTGCCTTGTTGGTGTTGCCACAAATAAAATAGAGCCGTAATGCCTTAGGCACTAAACACTACGCCGCTTGCCGGTTACTAGCTGAGTTTTTTAGCCAATAAATTAAACAATAACTAAGTTCTCCGCTAGCTTACTATTACTTCGAAGATAACGTAAAATTTGCCCCCTAACTTACTTTTTTTAACGATATGAAATAACATCTGTATGACGTTAGATACATACAAGTAACGGATCAGGTTTAGTTTCCGTACTCTACGTATTATTCAGGCCAACGCCGATGGCGATGGGACCATTACGGCATTTGCCGGCAAATATATTTTGTATCTAACTGGAACGGAAGCTTCTACTAGGTAAATGCTATTTTTGATGCTTTTTTTGAACTTTGTAAATGTTACACAATAAGCGTAGTTATACTTTAATAAAAAGGATCTATTCATTAAAATTGTAACTGTTAACTGTATATTTCTTAACTGATAGAGTTACTTGTATTCGCTATTCGGGTTTTTTGAAATGTTAAAATTTTTAACGCATCGAGTAAAAAACCGAACTTCATCGGGAATGGGGGAATTTCAACATTTTTTTTGGATATAGGTATATGCCTCGGAGCGATTAACGTGAGGCCGGACCGCGTTGTGCAACGAATTCAAGGGAATATAAACTTTTATTAGTTTTTTATAAAGTATCGATATGAAGCTTTCCCAAACCGAACAAACAGCAGCAATCAATACAGGCTACCAACCAGGCAATTTAATTTTCAAAGTAAGCAACTTCAGTGGGTTCTTTTATACAATGAATGCCTATAATACTTTAAAATATATATTTTGTGAATATGAAAAGATTATGTTTTGAATATGAGGAATATAAAAAAGCAAAAATAGTTGAAGTGTTGCTCAGCAAAATCGGTGGTGGGACGGCCCGTAGTAGCGCGACTTATAAATAAGCTTTGTCACCCTTGGAAGCTGCTATGCACTCCGTATCGACCATTAATAAAACTAGTAATCTTTGAAACTCAAAACTATATAAATATATAACAAATCCGATTCCTATGAAATCTTGGACCTCATTCACTGGACAAATATGAAACATAGAAGGGAGAATGAGCTCTACAGAATACACTGTTGGGTATGATGCGAAGTCAAATACTGCATCGACTAAGTGCCACAACTCTTGTTTGTGTAATTTTATGGTCTGTGAAAGCTACGAGGTAACTAAATAACTATTATAAGCTACCTCGAAATACGTTTGAAGTGAAACGCCTTCCTGTTGGTAATTACATAATCATGTTCCAATTTTATAAAACGGCCAGCCACAAGTTAAACATTCTTCTCGTTTCATCTTGACTAATTAGCAATTTGTTTCATTTAAGTAGCTCTAAATGGACAATGTCAGTTCATTAAGAACGAATTGTTCAAGCCTACAATAGAATATTACTCTACTTGTATGTGTTTAGTACTTTGGGTAACATGGTTCCTTAATAAGGACAAAACGTCTACCACGATCAATTTTTAAATTCTAAACATAGATTAGAAAGTTTAGAAAGGCTGCACTGGCCATCACCTACAGGCATACTCTGTATTAAACTTGTTTATTACAATTCGTATGTAGATATATATAATACTATAATAGTAAAATATATAATTTTCGCTACTATTGTAAGCTTGTTTCAGTTTCATGACCATATGGAATATTTATTACCGAATCTTCTCAAGTTTCAAAATAATATTGTTTTTGTTTTTTGTTGAAATTTCAGGTTGATAAATGATTCGGTTTATACTTGCAATTTTATCAGTGATTTTCCAAATGTTGCAGGCTCTGTCTTGCACTAGTTAGTGCCAGTCAGATTTTTAAAGCAGCCGTTGGTCATACTAGATCATCATTATCATCATCTACATTTTCCTCTGTTAGGGTAGATAAGTGAAACGGACGCGAATATGACCAAATAACTTTCATTATAAAAAAAAATTAAGACGTGAGCCGCGGAAAATACACACATGCGATCAGAGCGGTCGTCGTCGTCCGAAAGCCGCTTCGCGCTTGGCCGGCCGATGCTCCCCGCTGCCCGTGCGTCTGTCGCGGCCTCCGGTGCACCCATGTGCGTGTACATCCTGTGTAAATACGTTAGTGTCGGCCTCCAGTCTAACCATTAGCAACTGAAAGGTACCATTACTATACATGGAGCGTCTGTATATCTGACTTTTACAACCCAGTTACTGGGTAACACGATACCCCCATGTAAGACTGGTTGCCACACCAACGCGCTTCACCCAGTTACTGGGTAACACGATACCCCCATGTAAGACTGGTTGCCACACCAACGCGCTTCTGACTAGCCATAGTTAGTCACACCAATAGATTATACACGTATTTGCTGTTGAAATAAAATCGCTAAATGGTATTGAAATTGGTCAAGAATTATACCTACACACATATTTTGTCCAGAGAAATTGTTTGAAGCTAAACAAGGTGTTGTGGCACAACTTAGGACAGAGCTTTGTCCAGCAGTTGACTTTCATAGGTGAATTAAAATAACTACTCGATTACCTACTCGTCTTATTATATTGCTAGTCTACAAGAAGTCGTATAAATAAGGTAAGCCAGGTATTTTACCGATCCTTACGTATCACAACCAAAATAAAAGCTTTCAATAACAGCGGACGGTTTGAACACAAACACGGCATAGTAAAAGCATAGTCAAGACACAGTAAATCACAGTGTGTAACCGACACAAAGGGTTTGCTGTGCTCTACTGACATCATAGTTTACCAACAAAACGACTGACATCAAACGAAGCGAGTGCTGTATCTGTTACTATTTGCAGCCAACGGTCATTTTAATCCTGGCATTAAATTTTTTGTTGAAGCTTGTGCTACTCAGATAGATAAGTGCGTAATGAACAGAACCAATTGGTTGTACAGGTATCAAAAACCCTTCAAGTAGCTATCACTCTTTTGTGACGTGAGTAACCGATCTAACTAAAGGTGGTAAGCGACCCTTCAGTGAAACAATAGAGCTGTATTGATGTTAAAGGGGCAGCTGATATTATTACCCTCATTTGGGTTCACAGTAATAATAACTAACTTGTGGACAAAACCTTTATGCTATTTAGCCATTTGGTGCCCGAGAATTGTGGATACCAACGTATCAAATGAGGCAATCACAACTCAGTTACCACGCTTTCTGCAGCATTCTGCTGAGTGATTACTACCTAATTTGATACGCCCTTTAAAGGACTACCCGCACACATCCATGCTGCGTAAGAGATGTGGTGGACTTTTTCATATAAAGCGTGATTAGTCTGTACAATTTCATAAATATACGCAATGATATTTTTTTTGAAACCCTGATGTATCACGGTTTGGCCACATGGAGGTGACGTCAGAGTTATGTTTGCTTAGACCTTAAAACTCTGAAATCAAAACACGCAATTTACCTACGCGTAAAACGTTTTAGCATTACTTGGTTGTAGTCTTTTTGGGACCGGATCAAAAACAGGACTAAATCTTTACGATCGGAAACATAATAGCTACCCTCAATATCCCAAGGCATTCAACTAAGCAATTTAAATTAAGCTCTATTGGATACATGGGTATACAAGTTTGGCCAACGCAATAAACTTGCTCTGAGGTCTTATGATTAATATCGTTATCAAATTAGTTCCTACATATGAATAGCTTCAAGGGTTTTAGTAATATGTTATGACTTTAATTCCCTATTGCCTCTTGTTACCGAATCTGTAAAAGTTTACGAGTCGTAACTGTGTTACTTACCATTGTCATTTTTATAGTTTGTCAAGTGTAGGCGGTGACGCATGCTACGAGAATGTCATAAGTTTCGCACAATCATGAACTACATAAATTCTAATTTAAAAAAAGTAACACTTCTATTGGCTTATCAAAAATAAAATGCTGAATAAAACTAAAGCTTTTGTTTTTTTTTATGTTCAGCGTTCATGCCTAAACTATATAACTACTACTCCGTTGTAAAATTATCGCACTCCAAGCAGACACAGCTACTCTTAGACGTAGCGTGTATCGTTATGAGGTTCTTCAATCAAGCTAAAGTACTGATAGTCGAAGGGGTTTGTTTTGTAAAGCTGCGGTTTCCTAGAAGAGCGCTGTCATCATTTCCATGAAAGCCACTACCGATTTCATTACAGACGTGAAAATCACTATGACAAACAACTGATTAAAGTTTAACGTCATATCTGTACACTGAAAAATAATAAAATAAACACGCTTCCATAGAAAACCAAACTAAAAAGTAGAAAATAATGGAAAAAAGCGTGGGGTGCCTGATATCAATAAAAAAAATACCTTAAAATGCACCTCACGCTTTTTTCCATTATTTTCTACTTTTTAGTTTTAGTTTTTTTTTAACTATTATTTATTTTCTATTTTTTAGGGGGTTTCGAATTTTGAGACGTATTTCAGCGTAGTTTGTGGCATATGTCAGCGTAGTTTTCGAAGACAGCTTTTTGCTGTCCTGGTAACCTTGGCAAGGATAATGGCACAAATTAATGAAATTATAGTATTGTCATCGGTCCTCGATAAGTCTACAGAGTTTAAATGAAATCTGGACGTTTAAAGTGGGTAAAAATCGAGCTATAAGGAGTCGGTTACAAACAAGCATATAAGTGAAGCTAACATAAAGCATGTAAAAACACTGAAGGGGTCTGCTAGGACCGATACCTGCCGGGGTCGCGTGATTGTTCGAAAGAGATACCGTGGCCCCGGCACATGGGCAACTGAAGGAACACGGGTGGGTTTTAGTCAGTAAAAGTCTGACACGCCCTCCCGCTCCGCCCAGAGCGGGAGAAGTCAATCGATGATTTCCCATCCAAAAAAAAAGCGTGTAAAAACATTATAATTTAAGAAGAAATATTTGATGAAATATAATGATTGTTTATCATAACTTATTTATTTTCACTTCAACCGCACTTACTCATCAAGCCCCTAAACCTGGTGCCACAAGAGGCCTTTGAGCAAGCAGCACTCAACGAAAACAGAGTCAGAGAATCCATGTAGGGTTAGTGATATTGACTTAGCTGCTTCGTGTTTTGCTCAAATACATATTTGGGCAATACACGAAGTAGCTATGTTGTTCATTAATAGGGATTTGTCAAATAACTATGGGAATACCTACCCACTCCTAAAGACTATGTATTATCACATGATTCATATTCTATGTCTATTTGCCAAATGTCAGACAGTGGCAATATCGAACAAAATGCGATAAATTCAATATTCACTAATTAAAATCTCAAAAAGTTATATACATTGTCCACAAAATTGTTAGAGTCGTGCTTATATTTATCAGTCGACAAAATACTAAAACTTGTATTATGTCAAAGGACTGTCACGGAAATAGTCACTGAGACTAACATTTCTGTTGTAATGTAGTTCCATATACTATATATACCATGTTTGGGTCACACAAAACTAGCTTTCCTCATACCTGCATTTGATGCTAAAGAATCTACTTACTGTCAGCTGTAACTTTTTTTTATTACGTATTTTCATATATTGGCTTTTGCTCAAAGCATATCAGATTTCTCAACCGGTGGTGGTGGTGGCCCAAACTTCCACTCGTTTAAAGTTAGCTTCTAATGGTTTTCACAACCTTTGTTATATTTTATAGTTCGACTTTCGACTATTTTATCAATTTGCCTTTGATTGTAAGAATTACCTTTCTATTGATCAGGTTTTTTTTTTGCATTTTATTATGTTATTTATAACCCATACACTACATTTTGTGATGGTTTTGCCTCCATGCCATTTTGGCGGCTACGTTTAAAGTAATACTTTAGGTATTACTCCTAAACAACACGTTTTCCTTTTCATTAGCTAGCATTTTAAGGTATAAAATAAAATGACATGGTATTTTCCTGTACCTAGTAATAAAGTCAGCGAGATGCCATCTAACTCACACGGAATGTTAATAAAAGCACGTGGGTTTCATTGGTTGGACATTTAGTATGAAAAGATTATCTGCAAATGTAGTTTCGAAATTGCAAAATGTTAAATGCAAAAAATTCATGCAGCGGAAATAAACACCGAAATATCTATTTCCTTGAACACTTTATTTCGCCGCCACCGTTTTATTCCCCTTCCTGGAATTGTACCATTTAAATGCAACACTACTGTCCGATAAAATCGACATTGCCCGATCACGCAGAGACATTAGTGAGTGCCTGTCTTTGTATATACCGTATAATGCTCAAATTGGCTATGAGCATTATACGGTGTCCCTAGACAATGTACAATGTACCTAATGCTATTTTCTACTTACCTTATGTAAATTTAAAGATGGAGATAAAAAAAACTGAAACATTAAAAATATAAAATCTAAAGAGAATAAAAATAAATAACTACGCTATTATTTATTTAAAGAAATTCTACTTTCGATGGACTATATTTTATTGACAATACCTCTGTAGAAAAGAATTGTCGTAAATACAAAAATGTTATTTCGTCATTATTTAATCCAATTAAAGCAGTTGGACAAATACGACAGAAAATTATACACGTGATTAATGAAATACAAAATCATTCACGTATATTTCAAAACTTTTACGTCTTTTTTACTTGAATTGGTTCTTGCAAATTAATTTTGTTGAACTTCCCCTCGGCCTATAAAAGTGAAACTTTGTGTACTCCATCCGTTTCAATAAGAATTCATTTATTTGGTAGAGCAAAAATGCGAACAGTAAAAGGTATTATTTTCGGCTACTGTTTTTCATGCGCTTTCATTACATGTCAAAAAAAATATAAACTGGAACAATTTCATTGATGACTTTTACACGTATACGATGTCGTATGGTTTTATAAAAAATTACTCCTGTGAAGCCACACAGGAAATTTAGAGATTTTTATCACAGATTCCATGTGGTATCATAAACTTTCCACTTGTCTTCAACTCGCTTCTATTACGAGGTTGTCTGAGCTATCTCACGTCTTGAGAGTACCTCATGCTTATTCTAGTTTCTTTATAGTGCCCATAAAAAGAAATATTTGTATTCGTCTTTCCATTTCCTTTGGTAGTAGGTATTTGATTTAACAGGAGGTTTTGCAACCGAGCATATAATTAATAATACTATTTTAATAAAGAACGTTGATTATAATTTCGAAGCTTATTTCATAGCATTAGTTAAAGGCGTTACGATTGTATATATAGTATGATTTATAACTAAAATGTGTAGTAGAGGAGGTATGTTATTACTTGACTCCGTATAGTTCGACTGTGAAGTTTCTTGTTTTCTGGAGTTTGCAGTATTCCCACATAGTTCAAGTCACACGCAAATTGATATATGAACTCAGAGACATTCAGCAATGATCATCTACTCCTGAACTATCGATGGAATGTACAAGGTTTTATGCATTGTGATTAGGTACAAATTGATGTTTTAAATGAATAAGTACACCTAACGCTTCAAAGCTTATTTAAATATATATGAATGATTACCAGATTTGAGAAATGCAATACCTCGAGAGTTCTTTGTTCGTAAAATCTATCTATCCCTATCTTATGTAGGTACATAAGATAGGGATAGATAGATTTTACGAACAAAGAACCTGATAGGTAGGTACCTATCACTACAAACGAGATAGAAAAAGGCATTCCGTTGATCCTACGACCTATGTGCTATGGCATAGTTTTTTTTTTGGATCGGAAGTTATCAAATGACTTCTCCCGCTCTGGCCGGAGCGGGAGGGCGTGTCAGACCTTTACTGACCCGTGTTCCTTCAGTTGCCCATGTGCCAGGGTCATGGTATCTCTTTCGAACAATCTCGCGACCCTGGCAGGGCTATGGCATAGTTGACGTAGCCACTCGGATATTCTACGCGGGCTAGCCTCTCGTAGCTGATTCTCATTTTTTTAAAGGGCCTTTTGTTTTTAAGCTGACTGTTTGAACAAAAGTATTCAATTGAATTAATGCCGTGTACGATTGCATTTTAGTAACGTTATTAACTTATACTCTTTAGGGTTCCATAAGACTGAATGAAAAAACTTGAAAAAAATGTAACCTTTTTTAGATGACTTGGTCTGTCATAGCCTCTGAAACTACTGAGCTGATGAACTTGTAATTAAATACACATATAAAGTTCTGATTTGTCTCTCCGAAACTGTCCACCGCTACACTGGAGGATATCTTCAAGGTTCTGGACTGGAGTGGTGTTGGCATCAACATTAATAGCGAGTACATCACTCGTTATTAATGTTGATGCCAACACCACTCCATATCGTCATATAGTAGTCATGGCTGAGACTATGGAGAACCTCAGTATAATACTTGGTGACCTCAGCAGAGCTTCTGAACGAGTGGGTCGCAATATGAACATGGACAAAACGAAGGTGATGTCTAAGACCCATGTTACACTCACTCTCACGAAGATCGGAGACTCTACACTCGAAGTAGTGGACGTATGTTTATATTGGACAAATAGTCCAGTTAGGTAGGTCCAAATTCGAGAAATAGGTCAATCTTCAAATTCGACCTGGCTGGGCAGCGGAGGAAGCTACACAATATCTTCTCGTCCCACATACCGCAGTGTCTCAAGACATCATTCTTTGACCAGTGTGTGTTGCCAGTGATGACCTATGGCACGGGCGTCGTCGCTCACAAAGGGCCTCATAAGAAGGCTGAAAGTCACCCAAAGGGCAATGGAGAGGGCTAAGCTTGGAGTTTTCCTACGCGATTGAATCAGAAATGAAGAGATCCGTAGGAGAACCAAGGTAACCGACATAGCCCGAAGAATTGCCAAAGTTAAGTGGCAGTGGGCAGAGCACATTGCTCGCGTAACAGATGGCCGATGGGGCCGGAAAGTTCTGGAGTATTGACCGCGTATTGGAGACGTAGCGTTGGCAGGCCTCCTTCAAGATGGACTGATGATTTGGTGAAGGCCGCAGGAATTCGCTGGATGCGAGAAGCATGGAATCGGTTGAGGTGGCGGTGCTTGGGGGAGGCCTATGTCCAGCAATGGACGTCTTTCGGCTGAAATTATGATGGCAAATTTCTGTGACTCAAACCAAATTTATGTGTGACAAACTTTGAATATGGAGATCACTTTTGGAGGGAAATTTATCCATCATATTGAATCCAACAGATCTCGTCCGAACACCGAAGTAAAGCTGTACCATGTGACATGTCAAATTAAAGAACTTGTTGTGAGGGTCTATAATACATTTAACAATAAATCGTAGTAAAGTTATATTCAATAAAATAGATGATAATTCATAATTCGCACACTCCACTTTTTAATACCGAAATTGCGGAAATAGGAAGAAAAGTAAAAATAAGAAAACCTTTAAGACATTTATGGTCTTCAAATGACATGGTTAATAACTCAATATTGTGTGTCCAAACTTAAAATTGCAGTTGGAATGAATGAAAGAATATATTTTTCATTACATTGTTAAGTTTGTTCTTGGAATAAACATGGTAGATATATAAATCGTACTGAACCCTCTCCCCGCGACTAGTCCGGTTTTTACCTTACATTGTAGATAACCATGGTGGTTATCTACATGCACAATAACAGTAAGTATGATCATTTTATATCAACGCATTTTCCGATGTGTCAATCAGGATCGACAGGGTCAACTAGCGATGGTCAAGACTGACAGGACTGACTGATAGGTTCTTTTATTTAAAAACCTATTCGATAATGATCTTGGTCGAAGCACCTCTAACGCTTAAAAATATCCCGGAAGTGTATCTATACTGGGCTAACCTTCATTAGAATATCCTTTATAGTTATTAGGTATTAGTCGGCTCGGCAAAACCGAAAATACGTACAATTACAGATCCTATTAGAACCTTGAATTTCTGTTAAATTCTCTCCTCCGCACAAATTATTGCAAGGTAACTGCGTAACATATTAACAGTAGAAATTGCTTTCATTTCGATAGATCAGCCACATTCACTGCGTTATTTACGTGGCTAAGCCTACAAATTTTTGGAACATATGATAGGATTAGCACTATCCTAATCAAAATTATTCAAATTCTGATTGATAGGTTGTTATGCAATTAGAGTTCTGGTAAACCTATGCTTGTTTAATAGTAATAGGGTAGTAATGTGTAATAATAGGGTAGTTGTGTGAAAAAACGTGAGTGTAGTGTGGTTCATTGATGGACATAATATATCAGGCTAAAAAATATCGTGAAACTTATATTAGGAACTTCGAGAATTTGATGGGGAGAAATCGTGAGGCAAATCATACAAGCTCCTAGACAAGAGGACTACAACCGCTCTGACAAGAGTGTTATGAAGACGAAGAAGGAACTGCGAAGGTATATATAGATTGATTATCGGATTTAACTCACATATTTTTACTTCACACGAAAATTATTCCATTAGTAGTTTCAAGTGGTACACAGTCATTAAATATTAATTATTATGATACAAGTTAATCCCCCAACTTTCTATTGCAGAAATTACAGCTGACGAAAATTATTATCGCCTCGCATCGCAGCACCAAGGTATCAAATAATATATGTTGATTCTAGAGTGACTATTAATTCTTGAGCGTACGCCTGGAAGCATTATACCTTCATAGAGAGAAGGAGGCCACCTATTATATAATAATAATAATAAATAATAATAATAGCCTTTTATTCAGATCCATATTGCAAGAAAATTATGTGATGAAAATACATAGAAAACTTAAATTTAATGTACGGTAATTTAGTCTCTTATTTGAATTTTACTTATTTTCTGTAGATCTGTTTGCCAGTCGACAAAGGCCTCCTCCAACCTTTTCCACTCCTGTCTTTCTTGAGCCACTCTGTTCCATGTGACGCCTGCCACTTGTCTTATGTCGTCATCCCATCTTTTTTGCGGTCTGCCTCTTTTCCTTTTACCTTCTCTAGGGTACCATCGTGTCACTATTTTGCTCCATTTGTCTTTTCCTCTTACCATATGCCCTGCCCATCGCCATTTAAGCCTTCTAATTTTGCACGTTATGTCTATGACCTTTGTTTTGCTTCTTATTACACGGTTTTTCACACGGTCTGACTTTTTCACATTCATCATGCTCCTTTCCATTGCGTATTGGCATGATGCAAGTTATATATAGAAGATTATATAGAGAAGATTATACGGAAACACATTTATTCCCAAATTGTAATCTAAAAAGCTGAGATTTATTTCTACACCGTTGACTTCTTCTAGTCGATGGTTTGTCTAATTTCGACACTCTTTTGTTCAGGTTGAAGCTTTAATTGGGAAAAACTGTTGCTATTATTAATCTTGAAGTTATTTATGTTTTATAACTACATGCATGTCATCATCATTTCAGCCGTAAGACGTCCACTGCTGGACTTAGGCCTCCCCCAATTTGGGGGGTTTTGCCATAATCGCCACGCTTGGCAGGCGGGTTGGCGATCGCAGTATGGTGGTAAAATGCATAGAAAACGCTGCTGCCCATTCTCTAGTAAGTCCCTTAGTCGCCTTTTACGACACCCATGGGAAGAAATGGGGTGGTGTTATTCTTTACGTATGCATGTAATATGGCGACAATATTGTCATATACGTTACAGTCTCGTCTTTGCTAGTGGTTGACATTATTCGGGGTAGCGGTAACATTCCATTAAACTTTGCTCCTTAGGCTGGTTTTACTGACAAGCGCATGAGGTTCTTCGTCCATAGTAAGCTGAAAGTGTTGTAACAAGTTTGTGGACATCATTTTGATAATTCTCTACCGCCAATTTGGCACCACAAAACTTAAACGGAATCTGTATTATCGTTATTGGTCAATAGATTGATTCAAACAAAGAGATGAAATGCTTCTGTAATATTCACAAAATATCATCGTATCAAAAATTGCATCAGAATTGAAAAAAGAACAGTCGAGTAGCCATTTTACGAAATCATATTCACACGGCTCGTTTTGTACAAAGCAGAGAACGTAAGTATGAGATTCCATTTTCAATTATTGTTTTTTATTTTTCATTCTGACTCGCAAGTGGAACTCCATAGACTTGCAGCGCATTCAACCTTTTTTATAGCCCAGTTGTACACATGTCCCCCTTTGCGACAGCAGTCCATTGAAACTTTTAACAGGATACGTGTACATTGTAATAAGCTCTCAGCGATGAAGTATCCCTTCACTTAACTGTATAACCAGTGTAATGGTACTAAGCGCTTAAAGTGTCACCCACATCTTTACACACGAACGAGGGTGGTTATGAATTTAATTAATCTTCTTCGCGATGATTTAAACGTGATATTAAAACGTTTTTATTGCATTTGACGATACTGTAAGGAATCTTTGTGACAATCTTGTTTGTGACGAAGGCGTAAGAGTTTTAGTAGCCGGTGCCGTTGGTTTGATACTCTTCGTTAGTTAGCCGAAATTATTGTTGATAATTCAAATCAGTGCTCAGAATTAAGTATTAAATCGCACATTAATCTTTGATAAATGTCACTGGTCGTTGTGTAGGTACCATACCTAACCAACATAGCATTGCTTGGCGTAACGCAACAGTTTTTTTTAAATTATTTATTTATATTTATTAAGAGGTAAGTATAACTTATAAACTAAGCCCCACAAAACCGTAGTAGTGGTTTGACTGTGGGGTCGGTGAGTCTCTATACACTAAATAAACTTATAAGGTAATTGTAGTTAATTACTATTACGAGGTAGCACTTTCACACATTTCCAAATAATATTTTTTTAATTTAATTTTTAAACGAAGTTTTTAAGTTAGTTATGTCAAACATAAAAATCCGGCCAAGTGCGAGTCGGACTCGCGCACCGAGGGTTCCGTAAAACGTTGTAGTACCTTTAAAATTATTAAAAATATTTTTATTATATGATGTAACTAAAAATTTATGGTTTTCGCAATTTTTCCTTTATCTGTGCTATAAGACGTTGCTTCGTACCAAATTTCAAAATTCTAGATCGACTGGAAGTACCCTTTAGGTTTTGATTCCCTTGCGAGTTTCGAAAATTTGCGGAAATTTGCGGCATAAACGGCTACATCTTTTGATTGCGTTAGCTTAGAAGTTGATTTTTTCACAGCTCCTAGGGACAGTAGATTTGAGTATTTGATATAAATTTCAGCTTGATACCTCCACGCGTTCCTGAGAAAAAGGGTCTTGACAGACGGACGGACGGACGGACGGACGGACGGACGGACAACAAAGTGATCCTATAAGGGTTCCGCTTTTTCGTTTTGAGGTGCGGAACCCTAAAAACAAGAAACAGTTACTTGGTGCCAGGTTGTAAGTACTGGACTAAACATTAAGATGCTTGTAACACTACGTACTCAAAATCAGTACTATACTCCATTTGTTTAGGTAGTTAACTAAAGGTAAACAATCTTGATATGTCTTTTTATATAAAATAAATCGTATAAAAGACCAACAAATATTATTTAAATTAAGTTACTTACCTAACATCGGTTTAAGTAAATACCTAATTGTAACAATTTTTAGATTCAATTTTTAGACAGTTTTTTAGATAAAAGACATATTAAGATTGTTTACATTTAGTTAACTACCTAAACAAATGGAGTAAGTATAGTGATTGAAAACCGGTCTGCAAGAGTTGCGGATTTGTTCAAAGAGTTACCGTGGCCCTGGTACAGGCAACTGAAGGAACACGATGGATTTAAGTCAGTAAAAGTCTGATACTGCCCTCCCGCTCCGCCCAGAGCGGGAGACGTCATTTGGTGATTATCATCCCAAAAAAAAAAAAAATGTAAACCGGTACGACTTTGGGTACCGGTTCAACATTTCGTTTCCAAAAAAATAAGTGCTTCCTATCGATACGGTTCTGGTTCAGGTTCTATTCTGTTAAACATTACTGGTTCCCAATAAAGCAATAGTTTTATAATGTTGTGAATAATCTATATTTACTGAAGCATCGTATGAAATCGTTCCGACTCGCTTTGAAGAAGAACCGGTAAAATAAAGGTTCCAATTTATGTTCCTGTTCAGGTTCGGGTTCTAAAAACGAAAATACCGGTTGTTTACTGGTATTTAAGGAACCTTTTCAAACCCTGATTAGCATGTCCTAAGCGGCCTAAAACCTTGTATTTGCGACCAAGTGCACAGCTTAAGTTTACCATCGGCAACAATACAAGTTTATAAATAAGTTATAAACTTACGCAATAAATACCCTTAGAATGGCTATGGTTAAGTACTATGTAACTTCGGAATGAACTATTGGTATGACGTGAATGTATCCAGGCATGAATGTGCTTGTTTATTATATCACGTACCTACCTATTATTCTTTTTTATGAGACGCAATATTAATATCAAATTATAATTAACCAAATAATAATATAATATAATTTAATTAATTATAATATCAATAAATCAAATAAAATAAATAATCAAATTATAATATAATTTGATACAAAAGAATAAACATTGCCATCCAACGTGGCAACGCTGCCAGCCTTCTGGGCACTTTTCCCACCGACAGTGATGCGGACGAATTTTTTGATGCCCAGTGAGCTTTTTCCCACCTTTTTTTTCTTCTTTACCTTTATTTAATTGTATATAATATATTTATTTTAGTGTTATTTTGTGGATTGCATTTAAGTTAGTACGTTATAAAGTGAAGGTGGATTTATATAATTTGATTAATTATAATATAATTTGATTAATGATAATGTGTGTTTAAGTAATGTAGGTATACTCCAGCTTTTAATTTTACAAGCTTTCATTAAGTTTTACATCAGAAAATATTGCATGAATTCAAACAGTTCACTTGTGATTACTGAACCAAAAGTTGAAAAATTTGTAGGAACCGATTTGAAGATTATTGATAATTACATTACATTACATTACATTACTAGCCTGCACTGTCCCACTCCTGGGCAAAGGCCTCCCTCCACTTCTTCTTTATTGATAATAAACTCTAAGTATATAATTTTAGTTGTATTACATACAAGCATTGTATCGGCTTATACAATATATCGTTGAAACCTTGTTCGATAGTTATACATTTGTTTTATCTGCTCTCGGTGTCGGTGGCAAAAGCATGCCTCGCGCATGCTCTACCAACCACTGCGAAAATAAATATTTACTGTATGCAGCAAACAAAAACTGTTTCAATAACCTAATACGTATTTCTGGAGTGATCGATTCGCTAAAAAAATATTTTTTTATTACCTACAGAAAATAATCTAATAATTATAAGTATCGTTTCGCCATCATTCAATCCATCAAAATCATATTCAGCTTATATTGTTCTCACTATTGGGACACCGGCCTCCCTTGGTGAGAGGGAGTGAGTCGTAATCTTCACGGTGGCCCTGTGGGGGTTGGTAGATGTCACATGTGTTCGAATTTTTGGTTTTAGGACGTGCCGGTTTCCTCACGATATTTTCCTTCCCCGTTTCGAGCTGTGGTGATGAAATTATTTACACAAAATGTGTAGCGCCTGGTATTTTTTATTTTTTGGGTGTAAAATCATCAATGACGTTTCCTGCTCTGGGTGGAGCGGGAGGGTGCGTCAGATTTTTACGACTGGGTTCCAACCCACGATCGTAGGTCGGGGCCGAACCATTGAGCCACAACTACGGGCGAGTAAATTAACAAATGCAAATCGACAAATCAGCCATATTAAGACATGAAAACGGACCATCGACTATATGGACCATCAATAAGTAAATATCAGAGTTGTTTAACCGTATCGGCGCATTGTTTGACTTCAGATAGACCGTTGGATTATTCCCGTGAAAAAAACGTCAAACGAACGTCACAGATTATCATCTTGTTCATTGGAAGCATGTACTTAGCGCTTAACACAGACAATGCATATTATTGGCGACTGCAGGATTCATCCTATACATTTGCATTATGATCGATATGTTGCTAATAGTCTAGCAGGTTAAGTAATGAGGCATACGGTGTGTCTCTTAGCGAGCATACGTTATGCATCCACGTTTGACGGGGACAGGTGCACAAGAGAATTGATGTCGGTCACGTGTCGCTCTAGCGGTCATATTTAATGCCGGAACTAACCTCAGATCACGTCTCGCAAACAATGCGGTGTTACTACGTAAATACGAGTTTAACTATGTAGCTGTACACTCCTAAAAAGAATATTCGTCACTTGCTTAAATACTGGCTTTTATTGCACCGCTTTTAAGTTCACAATATGGAGTGCAAAAATGTATGGAAGACGGTAGCTTTTACTTTCTATTTCCTATTTAGACTTTGAAAGTATGCCATTGATTACATACAATGTCAGACTCGTGAGTTTTTTTAAAATTTTTACGGGTTTTTTTACAAGATGTTTTGTATAAAAGACAGCACCTATATATACATATAAACTGTCTAAATAAATTTAATATATGATAAATAAACAATTTATTTCAAAAAATTAGTTACTTTTGTAAGCAAATTACTTTTAATGTGTATTCTAAATGGTAATATATCCAGATCGTTATTTTTAACATTAGGCTTTTAGTGCTTTCTACCTTGCTGGGCTCCAACTACAAAAACAAGGCACGCGAAAAAAAAACAGCTAATGTACTCATTCGATTATTTTGGAAATAATATGTAATATTGTTTGTTTGACTTTCACAAAAAAACAATATCCTTGATAACGATCTACCCTCTAACTAGTACAATTTTTATCCTTGTTGGACACTGGAAAATCAAAGATGGTATTACAAAAGCTAATATCATACTTTTTTAACGCCCTTAAACTTTAGCTGTGGTATATTCATTCCGGATACACTCCATCAGAATATGAAACAGTACTAGTCATCAGAATTGTGAGACAATGCTTTTTTAATTCTTTTTTAAAACATTTTTGAAGGAATATTTTCCGAACGTAGTCAGTTACTAGGTTTTTATTGATGTCACAATCAGTCCACAGGAACCGAGAAATCTCTGGCAATAATTAGACGTCATATCTTTTCTCTTTTGATCTTTCGTCGGAATGATCCTGCCAAAGATTTAAACACTTTTGTTTTAATCTTTCCAAAATAGTCCGAATACAGTGGAAGACCTAATTATTCATGAGAAGTTCAACAATACACGCTCGCCAGAGCATATCTACCTTATCATTTACTTCTACCTGACAATGCGACATAATGCATTGAAGACATACCATTTTGGAGTTAGATTGAAGCTTTAAGAGCATTTCATATATCAATCACGTAGACTGTCGGAATGCTTCGCAGCGTGAGAAGTGTACCGAGCCAAGTGTGTTGCGAGCTTATGGAGACTGTCGAAATCACAAATGTATAGCCATTAATTGATAGAATATAGGACAAAATTTGCAATGTCGCGTCAATTCAATGGGGACAATATAAACATCTGTATCAATCTTAAGCATTATAATGATTCAAAAGAATCGGTTCTAAAAAGACAGCGCCACCCAAATGTTTACCTTTGGGTCCGTCAGTCATCATCATCATCATCATTTCAGCCGTAAGACGTCCGCTGCTGGACTTAGGTCCGTCAGTAATTCTTGTATACATGAAGTAGGTACATATACCTACTATTACGTGACATCAGTTATATACTATTATTGTGGGAAATTAAGTCGTATTCATCAGCATCCTCTTGCCAATTCTAATTTAGTTGAGTTCGGCACTCCACTATGGGGACCTAGCGGGTAAAAATATTCAAAGAACTTATTTCTTTTTATATCCCCTACAATTTTATTCAAACGCATTCAAATAGTTTAAGGATAATGCAAATAGTTGAAATAATAAAATTGGCGAACTGGGGCAAAATTTTGATCCCATTATGTCAAACACAGAAACAATTTTGCATAAAACTTGAGCGTGTAACACAGCTATTGCAATAAAAAATAAAATAACGACAGTTCCATCCTAGTGACTAAACCACATTAATAAAAAAAGAATATTTTTCAAAAAGTTATAAAACGTTACGAACGAGGATAAGTCCGATTTCCGCGACAATGGCATGCGAAGCACTTTTGAGTTGAACTCGTAATTTATTTCGCTTTGTGATTTTTCATCGCGTGTTTCGGCAGCGCCATTTCAACAGTCACATTTCATCCGATGCCAGCGTCACTTTTCACCCTGTTTCACGCCATGCTCTAGCCGAAACCCCCCGTTAGTCTTGTAGCCTCTCCCCTCAAGCTTACTTATCTTTAACGTTTCTCGTTAATTTCGCGCCACACGCCCGCATCCACGCGTCTACCCACAAGCTTTAGCTAGTGTTTGCCAATCGCTAACATAAATTATATCCCACTGCAATAGGGATGATGACTATTGTTAGAAATGTTCGTATGAATAATGTACCTACTTCATTTTAAAAGGATGCTTTTATTAAAACTTTATTCACAAGTCATCATTGCAAATGCTGGAGGTTTTCTACCAGTCGACGTTAAGGTGACAGGAAACAAAACATGGCAGGTGTAACATAAGGCATAGATTACTCGAAAACGAATAAACACTAATACATAGATACTTATAAACATGACTTTTTTACTTAGTCGTGACCTGTTTTCGCCAGTCAAGACAGGTGTCGACATGCCGATAGTCGTAGATCTCATTATATTAATTTGGGAAAATAAACGGTTACACCTTACAATATTCCATAAAATTTGAGCCACTGAGTGCATAAATGTATATAACCCACAAAATTTCCCATATCTTTATAATAAAGACAAGTTATAAAACTACTTTTCCACTTTCTTTATTATAGTTTCCAAAAATTGGAGTAAAAATGTGAAAAATGTTACCTTTCCTAATCGAACAAGTGTCAAAATAATATTGCATGAAAAATCAATAATATATAATTTATTTTAGGTAATAAAAACAGAGTCAAAAACATGCTGTCTGTGTGTTGTGCTGCTGTCATGCTGTCTTCATATCCATTGCATTAAAATATGGATAGTCAAAATTTCGAATTAAATCAATACACAGTTAAGCTGTGTTTCGATTACATTTATCTACAATTAAACTACAGTGAAAAAGCAAATTTACTTATATTTTAGGATTGTTATGCACAAACAAAGGACCAGTTGCCATGGTATCAAATGAACGATGTTCAGAGTTTATTTTTATTTTTAATATAGGTTATTGGTTTCAAGTTCTTTTCTAGTTGCAAACTCAATTTGTTGAGCTTTTCATATCAGCATTAAATGGTTAGTATGCCAATTGAGAGATATCATGGCAGCCAAATGAAAAATTTAACTTATTAAAAAAAAAAACACATACAAGTTTTAAAAAACGTATCTCGTAACATCAGCGTTAAAGAATAAATAAAAAGTTTTAATGGTCGAACCGCGTATATTCAGTTGGAACCCGCTTCCATCACATGATTATTTGATAACATAAAACGTAAACAATCACCTTCCCTTTATGTGTATTTACTTCATTTATGTAAACATGTACATATGTCTACAAAATACTGTTTTCTCAAAGTTAGCCCTTATAAATATATTTTGTGGGCGTCATATATTATACTCACTACTAGCTGGGCGACTTTATTGAATTGCTCTTTCACTTTCTCAATTTCCTGAAAGACTAATGTTAATGAACGTTAATTGCACCGAAAATGAACGTAGTTTATATTTAAATGCCTGGAATGTACTTGGCAACTGGTTACTTCCACCCAGTTCCCTTAATTAATTAATAAAAACTCCCGGTTTAACAGTAGGTACTACTATCTAAAATTAATAAAATATTTAAATAAAATTGTTAACATTTAAGCCCGACCTTTGTATCGAAATACCGCGTGTGTACGTTGTTTTATAGATATAAGTTGTATAGAATTTCGTTTCACATAAAAGTTTTCTCATATTACCATTTCGGGTTGGGCTTTCGGGACCAGGACCATGGTCCCACATTCCACCTAAAATACAATAATTACTATTTTGTGACTACAAGAAAACTGAAGTTAAAGTACAGTGAACAAAAAAGAATTACGAGAAAACAAAAAACATTTTCTCATACATTTTGTGTGTCAGCTACAAAACGCATTATGCCTTTGAAGTACCAGGTCGTCATAACTTAGTAGGAGCTTACCAAACATAGGAGTGTCAGCTAGAAATCGCTTTATATCTTCGAAGTACCAGATTGTGATAACTTGGTAAGAGCCTAATAAGTTATCACATCATTTATTGACTCTAAGGCAGTACAAAGTTCGCTGGGTCAGGGTGATTATAATAATTATGACCGCAGCTGCTGTCGTGTTTTATTATGATAGTTAAGTTTTTTTTTTTAAGTTTATTTTTACATTTCGGTGGGTGATTAGGGGGACGATAGGTGATTTAAACACACAAGATTACTTTTTTTTTTAATAGTATTTTGTGTTCTTTTTTAGGTTTATTTCTTATAGAAAGCTGCCGTGGTTGCAAAAAAAATACGTATATCGTTTTATAAAAATAATTTTATTTGAAACTTCAAATTTTTTGGTTGACCGTAATTTTCCAAGACATAACTTTATTTA
The DNA here is from genome assembly GCA_947507805.1 of Aporophyla nigra. Lineage (NCBI taxonomy): Eukaryota > Metazoa > Arthropoda > Insecta > Lepidoptera > Noctuidae > Aporophyla > Aporophyla nigra. The sequence continues at coordinate 21,106,007 of OX382291.1, read as the reverse complement.
TTTTACTTGTGGTCCCAAAATACTACTAAAAATATTTATTAAATTAATAGGTGGATTTTGGACTTCGGTCCCGGTCCCGAAATCCCCAAATGGTGGGTCCATTTCATAGCATAATCAATACGCATGAATACTTACTTAGAAGCAATTTAAATCATTGATTTTTGTATTACAAATAAATATTGAAAATACATACCCTGCTATGAAATTACTACAACGCGTTCACAAAAGCAATGCATGTAAACTCATCAAGCAGGAAAACGACCTGCCAGGGTCGCGAGATTGTTCGAAAGAGATACCGTGACCCTGGCACATGGGCAACTGAAGGAACACGGGTGGGTTTTAGTCAGTAAAAGTCTGACACGCCCTCCCACTCCGCCCAGAGCGGGAGAAGTCATTTGATGATTTCCCATCCAGAAAAAAAAGCAGGAAAACGATCTTGGTACTTTCATTAATAGGGACTTCATAAGCACGTACTGTGTTTGTTTTCCTATTAGAAATAAAACACAGTGATACAAAAGTGAATAGTACGAGTACCTATGAAGCGTTAAATCAAAGAGAAGTGGATTCGAACGGTACGTAGACTGTTATATAGACACAAAAAATAAACAAAACAAAAAATGTCCTGTAGTGGTTGTGTGACAAGTATCATAATAAAATTAAAAAAAAGCGTTTCAACAGTCAAAACAACAGTAAGTGATTGTGGTCTACACACAATATGTATACAGCCGCGAAGTCATAACCATGGGCCAGACACGACCGTAAAAGAAATTGAAGAATTAAAACAGAAACTGAAAGACAACTCATTTTCAGGATTAAAAGTGTGCAGCATTTTTCTCTGAGGGGTGAACCAGCGCACCAGAACACATTGCACGCCGTGACTAACCCAGACCCCGAAAAGCACAGAATTAACTTACACAGAATTTAAGAATTAACAAAAAACACGGCTGACATTGAAAAAATTCTATGTGGTAGCCTATGAAGACCTAAGAAACGAAAGTACTTCGACAAAGATGATCGTATTGATCGGATATTGCAGAATAAACAAGAATATTCAGAAATTAAATTATTTAATAAACAATCGAAAAAAAAATGTATTTTTCTGTTCGAAACAAACGCATATGAAACTGGAATTTGTAGCATTTATAACTTGCAGCATAAAACTAAAAACACTGAGTCTTTTACTATGTTTGTTAAACACTTAATTAATATATAAGGTATTTATTTATAAAATTACGGATAGCATAACGTCTACTTAGATTCTTGTTTTTATGGTATTTTATTTTAACGAAAACGTACGTTGAAACAAAATATCATGGAAAAATACCCGAACAAACAATATTAGTTAAAAAATATTTCTACAGCTTGAAGAGTTTGATATATACAAAAATGTGAATATAAAATTCATCGAACCGTGTTTCTACGGTAAATGTTTCGTTCAAGTAAATAGACGCTGAAATAAACAATATCCGAAATAAAAATACAAGGATCAAATATTACAAGAAACATTCGCTGCAAAACGAAATTCTATGACATTTCTGTTTGCGAAACAAGTGAACACCATTTACCGCATTTTTACCAAATTAACCAGATAGAGGTCACAAAAGGATTACACGATGGAAGAGTGTATAATATCGACAAAGTAAGGCTCTGTGTTTGACGGGGCAAAGAAAATTGAAATAAACAGTACAGCTGAACCTAAAGAGCTATTTCAGATAAGAGTGTTTAGTTTGGTTACGGGAAAAACTGCGTATGTACCGACTGGATGGAATGCCGCTCAGAGAACGATTAATAAGCTCTTTATACTGATTAAAGATGTAAACGTAATGTTTATAATATTTATTTGTGTCGGCATCGCATTAATTATGTAGGGGGTGGTGTACTAGTCGTTGTTTTTTTTTTTTTTTTTGATGTGGCGTTTTGTTACTCCTTATTTCCTCATTTTTCCAAAATGGTTGAAAATTAACGGTTAACCAGTTTTTATTTTATTATTATTTTGGATTTTGAACATTAGATTTGCAGTGACTAGCCTGTGCCTAAGAGTTTTGACTTGGTATATTAAACTGTAGTAATATTAATATCAGCTGTCATATTTGGCAGGAATAACTATTTAGTCGTGACATTTCACCAAGGGATGCTACACACTTCAACAACGCGTAGAAATTCTTAAAATTCATTTTATCAATTTCAGGGTTCTCTTCGCCTAACATTTCGTACGTTGTCATCGTTGTCGAAAAGTCCACAATCTGTAATTTAATGAATAGATTTGAGACAATCGGGTCGGTGATTGATGCAGCAGTGCCTGTACAAGAAAGAAACACAAGAACTTTGGAGAATTTTTTCGCCGTTCGGGACAGGTTGCGAGAAAATATCAGACAGTCCATTCCGTCGTGTGCAAGAGCTGGGCCTTGCTGCAACATCAACTGAAACAAGCTGAAACCTAACGACCCTGTGGTCGGTCAGCGCCTTGTATTCGCTGATTAGAGCAGAGAAAGAAAGATTTAGAGCATTTGGCGGCTGACCCTGTTTTTGGCTCCTTTAGACTTCGTCATCACGGGAGGTGGCCACCAAGATCATGTGACTTAATCCGACGAAGCTCAGCTATTTTATGTAGGATTACGTGATATGTTTGGTCTATGCAGACAAACCACAGACAATTGCCGTCCTGAAAGCCAACATAAATCGCATTCTTTGTGAAATTGAGCCCCATTTATGCGAAGATGTCGGCCAAAATTGGTCCATCAGGATACACTACCTGCAGCGGAGTCGCGGCGGATATTTGGCTGAAATTATATTCCATAAATAATGTCATTGAATGGTCTTTAAAATAAAATAATCATTTGAACAAGTCGTTTTGTTTCATTTCAAAGTTTGAGCGCCCATAATGAAAAATTCTGTATTAATTAAATTTGGTCGTATATTTTAAACACTACGTTTTATTACGGCCCTAAAGGCTTGAAGGGTTTTAACCACACATGAGCGGAATACTTCTTCAAACGATAAAAGCAAAAGAAAAAACTCTCTTACGCGAATGGGGTGTGTTATTTGTCACATATAAAAAACCGCGTAGAAAGAAAACCACTTATATATTGAATTTGATTTTAGTCGTGTCTCTCAACGTTACCTCGCATTTAGTTACAAAACTTCACTGGAAACCTTTTAACTTAGTTTACATCAGAAGCTTATGATCGGACGATATTAAAAGTAAACAAAATAAAATTGAGAGAGATAAGTGCTTATAACAAGTACGGTTATTGTGAATTTTGCGGAAAGCAGTTCTACCAGCCTGGACTTAAATGTAAATACCCGCTTTTTCATCAAAATATGTTAAAACACAGTAGTATCGGGTATTGGTGAAAATTAGGGTTATTAGTAGAGTGCGGATTAAAATCTTATTTTGTTTACATTAAATCTTTGATGATAGCCCTGCAACATCAGATTTACTGAAAGGAAAAATGTCGACAAACAGTAGCGTTATTCATTGTTTAGGTAGCATACTACAGTTGTAGACGCATGTACAAATAACTTCCAGCGTGTGTCCTACATATTCAATAAAATTAAATTATATGGTGTTAAACGTTTATAATATCTACTCATTAAATAATAAAAATATTTCCACTTATTCTTGTGGACGTCTGAAAAATAACCGGTAGTCTACAGGAAGGTAGGTCTTTTAAAAATCATAAGTGATCTGCTATGAAACTGAATTCGGTAATCATCATCATCATCAGCAGCCTTTTAACGTTCCCACTGCTGGGACATAGGCCTCCTCTCGGTGAGAGGGAGCGGGCCATAATTCACCACGCGGGCCCAATGCGGGTTGGTAGATGACACATGTCTTCGAATTTTTGGTTCTAAGACATGCCGGTTTCCTCACGATGTTTTCCTTCACCGTTTTGAGAGCAGTAGTGATGAAATAATTTACACAAAGTAATGCGCCTGCTTGGGTTCGAACTCACGACCTACTACTTGTAAGTCACGGTCGTTACCACTGGGTCACCACTGCTCTCTGAATTCGGTAATATCAAAACCTATTTTGGTCCACTGGAAATATGAAATGTGCATTATACTGTATTGAAATTTCATATTTTATAGGAATCAAAACAGATTTAAAAAGGTTGACATTTTACATCTACTTGATGCCTACAGAAATCAACCCTGACTTTTTGTTCGGAAAAAATCCTTTTTAATTCGACATAACGACCCTGTCATCGTTTCGAATTGAAATTGTTTTTTTTTCTGGAATTTTGTATCGAAAATCATAGTGTCGGTTATTTTTTTATTAACCTATTGGGGTCGCTTCATGGTTTACGCGGGTGCTATAATATCTAAGTCTTGGATTATATTTTGACCGATAAATTAGATAATAATCGCATCTTGGGATTTGACTTCAAGACAAGACATTTTAATTCAATTCAATGCAATTCAGTTCATTTATTTATTGTAAAACATAGCTACATTATTAGTTCTTATTTGCTAAACTGAGGAATGTTTTGCCTCTAGGGCGTACAAAAGTAGTCATAAATGCAATATAATTAAACAAGAAATTAATTTAGATACATGACACACAAATAAATAAGTAAATTAATGAGATCGCATTAAGAATTTTCAATCACACTGAACAATGTCAAAATAATGAAAATAAAAAAGTGTCCGCAGTTATTGTGTTAAAATGAAAATTGTCAGCACTTACTTTTCTAAAGAATGTCAAAGAAATTGAACGATGTCATAAATTTAAATGTCAATACGGAAGATAATATAATAATAAGTTGCCGCACTTTTTACAGTTTTGGACTTCTGACGACCCATAACTTCTGTCAAAGACCCCGATCCCGTGTTGGTCCCGGCTGTCATATGTTCCACATATGACAGCCGAGACCAACAGCTTTACGTGCTTTTCGAGGCACGGAGGAGTCTTGGTATGTAAAGATGGTTCCCATCCACGCCCAACCGTGGCAAGCGTGGCTTAACTTGATCGCTTGATAGCTCAGCCACAAGCCCCGTCAAATATGTCTCTATAAATATTACCTGTTTTTGCAGCGGTGTTAAAGGAAATCCTAAATGTATATCAAATTCTAACAAACACAAATGTTTTGCCCTCCTTTTAATAACACCGAGTATGACGCGTAAATCTTAGTATTGGATTTCCTAGTAAAATTATACGTAGGTGCACTGAGATGCAAATTATCTTTGACAATGAGTATGACGATCAACAGAAGTGAACCATGCAAATCACAATTTTGGCTTTATATTAAACGAGATCGTTGCATAAAGTACCTACGCATCTTACAATACAAAAGCTAAAGATACTTATAGCTTCGGTAGCCGCTCGTAAAATTATACCCACTGCCAAAACCTTAAGTAATTCCTTAGGACCGACTCGTAAAGGCGCAGTAAAACAATTGGGGAAATGCTAGACGAAGAATAAGAAATAAAACGTTTGTTACTGTAGCTAAGCTCGATTAAGTTGGATAAGTCTTGAAAGGTAGAAAACGAAGCTCACTTATTACAAATACATTTTATTTTCTTCTCTAGTATAATTGCTGTTTGTTGTCATGCGCCAAATATATTTATATTAGATAGCCCTTATAAAGTCGACGAAAAAATAATGGAAAGCTGTTCATTAAATAAATTGATATTGAAAATGGAACTGCTATTAAAACATCCAATTATTTCATTCGACATCGTTTAAATTAATCCCATCTACGTAGTGGACAAAAAAAAAATATAGGGAAACACTTTCATTGTTTTTTTTATTATCTACTCAGGAATAGCTAACGCGTTGGAAAAATATAGCTTATGACTTAAAATCCCAATAATAGATGAATAAAAGTATAGGCTGCGTTCACTTTACAGATAAAATTATTAGTAAAACATCCATAATACTGAATTACTGTCAATGTTTCCGAAGGTTTTCAAAGTCACCTCGTTTTTCTAGTAACTAATATGTTAAAGCTAAATCCTACTATGTAGTCAAAGTTATGAACCGTTAAATGAGCTTGGATCATTGTTGCATGAAATCCCATCCATACGTACTGAGAGACATGGATGCCATTACGTAAAGGATGTTTAGTTCATTCTTGAAATGTCATTCTTTTTTTTATGCCATCCAGACGCAGTATCGTACAAACCTTCGTAGTGTAAGGAACTCAAAATGGCTCGTAGCACAACTTTCATTCTTTTGTTGTCGGTGGTCCTTCACATAGTATTGGTGAGTACACCGCAAAAATTGTATTTTAATGACAAGATTGGGGTTGCAGGTTGGCAGCAAAACGATTATTTAAAAACAAATTGTAACTGTTTGGTTTATACAGACATGCATAGTTGGGGTAACTGTGAAAGCAATGTGACGTACGCCCGGTGTATAATACATAGCGTGGCTAAATGCTGTTCGGTTTATGTTCGCGTTTGTCTGATAAAATATTGACGTTAAAATTGCAAAATAGATTTTTATTTATTAATTTAACCTGGACCTATTACGGCTTCTGAATTCGCGAGAATTCTATTTCTACGGGACCAATTCACCGTAGTAGTTCAAATAATTGGAAAACCATTAAAGAAAATCATTTATTGTTTAGATTTGTGAAAACGTGAAGTGAACTGAAACATTAAATTCAATAATGTTCTGAATTAACTTTCATGACAGCTTTCAAACTACATAAGTGGGCTAAGGTAAAAGTCATCGTGTTCAAAACAATCACCAGTAATATAAACATAATAAACAATATTCACTAAAAATTAAATAATATTTTCTGCGAACATTATTTTTGTCAAAATAATAAACAAGCCAAACTTCGTATGCTCTATATTTTTTTACTCACACAATAATTGTTAAATGAAACATAATATATATAGTCGAAGTTATGTAAAATTACAAAACAAATTGGCAAGATAAACCGAATTCTGATATATAACAGTACTTCGCGTGCACACCTGGTGGGACTCGAACCCACAATCCTCGGCTTAGGAGGCCGATACCTTATCCATTAGGCCACAGGGGCGACGATAGGCATGGCGGATTCAGGGGTAGCATTCTATTCTGGAGCGAATTTGGTCTAGTGAAAACCAACGTGACTTACGAGTTGCAGTTCATTGGTTCAAACCCAGGCACGCCTTTACTTTGTGTACATTATTTCATAACTACGGCTGTGCAATTTCAAAACCTAGCAACAAATATTTCTCTACAAAAAAAAAAAAAAGTTTTGCAAATTGACTTGCCAGATATTTTCCGATATATTGTACTTGTCAACACAATTTTTTTTGAGAAATGTCATCTATTAAGTTTTGAAATGAACAGACGACTAGTACTCTTAAAACGTTGAAATAAAATATCGTGAAGGAACTATACCAAATAACCGATGACTTGTGACATAGCCGTGTGCAATCTGCACTAGACCCGCGTAGTGGATTACGGCCCACTCCTCACAGACAGGAGAGAAGGCCAGTGTCCAAGCAGTGGAAACATTATAGACGGATAATGATTATTCTGCAGCTTGTTGTTTTTCGTTTTACATTTTAAAAGAACGTGATTCTTTTCTTTTTACAAAAAAGTTGTCCGATAAACTTTATTTGCAGTTTGTGTACTTTTTCAGTTACTGTTATTCGTTGCTTTTTTTAAGAAAAGTAATCAATTTGTTATCATTACAGGTTAACGCTGAAAAGTACGATAAAAAAACATTAGAAGGAATGATTTTAAAAACGCTTTGGACAAAAGTATATCACGGTTATGATGCGAAATCTAAGGAACATGTAATTAGAGAATTAAAAAAAACAGGTGACTACGACAAATTAATAACACTTTTAATGAAATTAAAGAAAGAAAAAGTGGAACGTGTTTTAAACTTGTTAACGGATATCATGATATTATATATGGAATAAAATGTAAGTTTTTATTTTATTTTCCTTTGTTTTATTTTTGTTCCTTCACATGAAATTTGGCTATTACTTCTTTAGTTTTGTAAGAAACTGTATTATATTTCTACTAACCCAAGAACGTTCTTACCTGAGGTTTGTATACTATCCGCAACAGATCGAAAGCTCACATGTGGTTATAATGTTCCATATTTATGAAAATATAAATGTATAATAATTCATTTTAATTATTAATATACTTGAAGCCTTGCGTTTAGGTAAGGTAGCCTGTCGGTCAGTCGGTGCTAGTGTATTGGTTTTCATTTATTCGGTTTGGAATTCAGTAGACAAGCACATACCATTACGGATCGTTTGCAAACAAAGAGTGACGCGATAAATAGCTGTTAACAGCTACCGTCCCCAATGATTACAGTTTTTCACTGTTGATGAAACCCGCCTTTTATTTATGAAAATTTGCTTATAAAACTTTGATCAATGCATACATATAAAACCTTCATATGATATTACTTTCTGTATGAATATGAAAAGTGAATTAAAATTAAATGTTTCATCAAGATATTTATCGTCACACCATATTGATGAACATACTTGACTGGCCTGTTAGTCTAGTGGTTAGTGACCCTGACTGCTAAGACTGAGGTCGTGGGTTCGATTCCCATCCAGGACAAATGTTTGTGTGATGAGCACAATCATTTGTTCTGTGTCTGGGTGTAATTTTTCTATAATATGTATGTATTTAGAAATATATAAGTATATTTATCAGTTGTCTGGTTGCCATAGTACAGGCTCTGCCTAGTTTGGGATCAGATAACGGTGTGTTGGTTGTCCTAAGATATTATTTTTATTATACATTTACGATTTAGCTGAAGCAAACAAAAAATCATTGGATTTTCACCGTACACCATAAGAATTGAGTACATCATCTCAATCGATGTGAAGTCAAAATGGACACTGAATATTTAAAAAAAAACGACTCGAGGTCTGGGAACAATTCTAATCTATACTAATATTATAAAGCTAAAGAGTTTGTTTGTTTGATTGAACGCAAAAATCTTAGGAACTACTGGTTCGAACTGAAAAAATATTTTATTGTTGGGTAGCTTATTTATTGAGGAAGGCTATAGGCTATATAACATCATGCTAGGAGTCTTAGGAGCCGAGCAAAAAGCAAAAATGTCCCGAATATGAAGACCTCCCACTGGCAAGCGATTCGATGCGACGGGATGGGTCCGGGGAGCAACAAATTTGACGCGGACGAAGTTGCAGGCAGAAGCTAGTGCCTTAATAATTATAGTTTTTACAAGTTTTGGAATGAAGTTCTTTAAAGCAGCTTCCGGTAGAAGTTAACTGGGAGAAAACGTCAAATAACTAAAAAAGCGTAATGGACTATTGAAAGCCCATATGATTTTTTTTCTCTTTGTCTTTTTCAACAAAGTTATTAGCTGCGAATCTTACTATATTAATATTATAAATCTGAAGAGTTTGTTTGGTTGAACGCTATGATCTCAGGAACTACTGATTGGAATTTAATATTTTTTTTAGTTTTGGGTAGCCCGTTTATCGAGGAAAGCTATAGGCTATAACATCAAGAAAAGGTCTAAAAAAGTCCGGATAACATATGTCTATCTTTTAAGGTTGGTTCACTATAAGGTTTTAATTGTAGGTACTAAAATCGAAATATTTTTAAAGCTGAAGAGTTTGGTTGCTTAAACGTTCTTAACTCAGGAGCTACGTTTCGTGTTGGATAGCACATTTATCGACGAAGGCTATAGACTATATTACATCACGCTAGGATCGTTAGGAGCCGAGCAAAAAGAAAAAAAGTCAAGAATACGAAGAACTCGCACGGGCAGGCGATTCGATGCGACGGGCAGGGTCGGGGGAATAAGAAATTTAACGTGGACGAAGTCGCGGGCAGAAGGTAGTAAAGTAATAAAAATTGGCACTTAACGGATAAGCATTATGCCCTAATGCATAAGAGATATAAAAGAGAAAGAGAGAGAGAGATAGTTTTCACGGTGTTGAATGTTCTAATCCAATAGTAAGATCAAAATGCAAATCGAACGGATCGGCGGTGAAAATCTCTCGAGTGTGGTGAAGTAATAACCAATGGTCAAAATGAAAATACAAGACGGCGGCTGCGGAAATTTTCAAATTTTTCAGTATAAATGTCATTTTTAAGACTTAGGTACGAGGGAGATTGCTAAAGCCAATAATGCAGTCTAAATAAGGTTGACAAAGCTCTAAATAAGATTAAAAATACTTATGCCCGTTTTCACCAACGACCCCTAAATTTTAAGGAGCCCCTAGGCCAATTTAAGTATCACTTATCGCAAGTTTTATTTTCACCAACGTTTAAGGGACACCTAAACTCTAAAGAGATACCTTATATTTAGGGGCCCGAATGTTCGGCCCCTAACCGACCCCTAAGCTAAGTGTTAGTTTAAACTTGTTTGATAGTTGCGTATTCTTGAATATTTAAAAATATGGAAGATCTATGTTGTGAGTATTTTGATAGTGTTGAAGCTGCGGAGATGGTGGAATCATTGGCAACCCCTAGATTATTTACACGGCCGCGTGTTTATCGTGAAAGACCAGTCTTTTTCACGTAATATGATGTAAAGAGTTTTTTTACAAGATAAAGTTTATTCAAGGATAGCGTGATATTGCTACTTTAAAAACTAGAACATATTTTGGGTCCAGGTTTGAGTCTGTTTTTATTTGTGAGGGTCCACCACCAGTTTTTGTAGCACTCCTTCGTGTAGAGCCACATAAGCTGGTCTTTACTTCTAAAAATCAAAATATATTTTACTTAAAGATTGTGTTCATGGTGTGTATTATGTATGTATTTACATACAAGAATGGTGAAAATCACATGAAATAGGCTCCCGACATGAGCCTTCTCTATTAATGTACGCATGGTATTTTTTTTATTACAATAATTAACACGTAAGAGATAAGATACATAAAAACAAAATCAGAGAGAGAGATTCGTTAACAAATATTCAAACCTATAAACAGAACTTGAAGCATTAAAAGCGTTTGTAACTTCCATCCATGAGATGTGTTTCGCCTCGTTAGTGCTTTCGTCCGTTTTTTTAATTTAAAACAAGCTTTCGTCCGCGAATTCGTCCGCGTAAATGTCGGTTATCCTGGACGCAGACCAAATTGTGGAATAAAAAGTAGTCTATGTCCTTTTTTGGGGTTCAAACTTACCCCGTACCAAATTTCATCAAAATTGGCTCCTTGGTTCAATCGTGAACAGACAGAAAGAATTACTTCTCGCTTTTATCATATCAAAGTAAAAAATATAGATAGATTGTGTATTTGTAGACCGAAAGCAATTTCACCACTTTTGCTTTTGCTATCCTCAGCAGTAAAATTCTGACCACGTTTCTTTTTCTCAGCCATTGTAAGTAGGTATAAAATTCATATAAATACTAACAGCCACACACAATACTAAAGAAATAACCTGAACTGAAATGTCACTGTCAAAAAACTTTTTACAAAAAAATAACAACCGACTTCTTAAAACACTAAAAAGTGAAAAATAACTTTAATTTTGGAAGTCGGTGGCAAAAAAAAAAACATTAAATACAGATACTAAGACACCGACTTCCGAAATACTTAATGCAAATTTAAGACTCATATAGTTTTCACATGGATCTCTCCAAATTAAAATAGGACCACACGGGAAGCACCAGCTTTCAAATAAAAAAATAATCATCAAAATCGGTTTACCCAGTCAAAAGTTATGAGGTAACTAACAAACATTAAAAACCTCCTCCTTTTTTTAAATCGGTTAAAATACTTTTAAAAAAGGCACTGGAACTTAGTTATACTGACAAAAAATTTGAAAATATGTTAGTTTTGCGATGTTGAGATGAAATTGTGTAACGTAATTGTTGTTAAAACATGTTCATAATGTAAAATATTTTTATTTTGTTCTGAATTAACGTAAAAATGTAATAAAAAAAATTATCGGTAAAAATACGGTTTTGGAATGACTATGACGTAAAAAATCTGTCACTTAATTAAGTAGCCACTATACGAGTGTCCCTTAGCTTCGTGAAAACGAATTTAGTTAAGGGATGCATTTTAAGGGTACCTTAGTCTAAGGGATTCCTACATAGGGTATAGTTTAGGGGTCGTTGGTGAAAACGGGCATTATTGTATTAAACCCTCTGTATATTTGTGTGCTCAAAATTTTAAATCAATGAACATCTAAGAAATTAGTTGCTACTTTAAAAAAAAATCATCATGGGTGTCCTTTTCAAGGGCATAGAGTGTGTTGAAGCCGATAGTATAGTCTAAATAAAAATCCAAGATAACGACTAAGACAATTTTCCATTTTTTTCACAATGAGTGTCTTTCATGGTTCTCGACGGTGCTGAATTCAATAATCATGTAATATTTAAATATAAAGTTAGCGACGTTATATTCGTAGTTAAATAAAAAGCGTTAGGAATGTCGTTCCTCACGGTGTTCCCTATGACCTCAGACATTTTTGTGGTAATACACCCACATTTCAGTTATGTTAAAGTCGCTTATAATGGGCGGTGAGCCTTTTGCCATCAATCAAGTCTTAATTTAGACTCCTAGCTGCTACTGAAAAAACTTTTTTACAAAAAAAAAAAAAAAACAACAGACTTCCTTAAAAACACTACAAAGTGAAAAATAACTTTAATTTCGTAAGTCGGGTATTTATGGTTATTTTGCCACCGACTTCCGAAATTAAAGTTATTTTTCACTTTGTAGTGTTTTTAAGGAAGTCGGTTGTTTTTTTTTTGTAAAAAAGTTTTTATTTTTAAATTTTTAGTTGTGGTATTCACCCCGCACTAATTCCAAACAAACAATGCATATTTATGCGATAGCAGAAATCGCGGTTGATTTGCTGTCATTTTTTAAAGAGTTCCGGTGTCTGTCTCCGGAACTGATCATCAGATATATATGAAATTTACATGGGACCATTTCGGAATAAACCCCTTTCGAACAAAAAAAGAAATTTTGCAAATCCGTCTATATATGGCCGAACATACATTAAAAAAAAAACATATAAACATCCGAATTGAGAACCTCCTCCTTTTTGAAGTCGGTTAAAAAATCCTAATCGAAAACCCTATTAACACTTTGCCCGACACGGGAATCAAACCCTCAAGTACAGCAGTAGCACTTGCTAACTATAGAGGCAAGCAATAATCAATTATCACTTAAGCGAAAATTATTAATTGCTACCATTACATTAAGTAGGGCAAGAGAAGCGCCATTAACAAACAAACCGACTGTAAAAATAGCGTTAGTATTCGAGAGGGTAGTTACGAAAGCCTATGTGCCCCCAAGGGCTACAAATCACTATCTAACTACACTAACTCACATGATGAGGTTTTGTAATGAATGTGTCCTATGTTAGCTCAGTGTGCTGTAAACATAATGTAAGGCCGATATTGTGTTTTGGACGTGGTTATTCCGGTTCGTTGATGCAGCCGATCTACTGCCAAAAACACTACTCTGCAACATTAAGATAAATATTGATTTCAGTTTACTTCCCTATAGGTTATTGAAAATGCTTAGTAGGTATCCTTTAGTTACTAGTTTCAAATATAAGACACGAGGAGTAATACCGGTGGTAGTAGGTATGATGATTGATATTAAAATCATTTTTTGCCGCATCATTAAACAAGTGAGTCGCTACCTCGCGTAATAAAATCTGTGATTATGATTCGTACATCTACTTTAAACACAGTAACAGTAATCTTTGTTACTTAATTTCTATGTTTGGAGCTATTCTCTCCCATACATATCTATTAGGAAGTGCATTAGATGATTCCTGCAATGCATCTTAACCAAGTGCGGTATAGCGGATTAAGTAGGGGTACTCTCTGAAATTTAACCCACCTGAACACTAAGCAAACCACCTCTCAACGAGAAAAGCAGCGAGCAAACCACTGAGCGCGTACGTGAACGTAGACACATAACGCATCGTAATTCTGTTTAATCCGGCACTGGAATACAACGCGTTTATAACTAGGACACTGGGTTCACGGTTCTGTAGCTAAATGGATGCTATCACTGCACCGACCAATCTGACACTGTATTTCGCATGGACACAACCTGCCGTCGTTGTGCCACGTTAGACCACAACGATGGGCGGTCAATCTCGCCCATAGGCCTTAAACAGTTGAAAGCTTTTGCTCATATCACAATGTTTACGAATTCTTATCTTCCAGTTTCAGGGAATAACAGACATGGGGCTGATGAATGGCATGTTAAAAATACACTTTCAAAAATAAGAAGGAACAATACCATAATACACGGGGAAAATGAGCAAAAAAATATTGTAAGGTAAAAACTGTGGCTCGGTTAAAACACGCTTTCAGTGTATGTGGGGAGACTACAAGACGAGTGGGCTCAAGTGGCCGCCAGTTGCAACGCCCACGCTGAATAAATACGGATACGTTTGCCGCTAAAACATTCACGTAATAATGTATCAAAACGGATCGTAGTAATCGCCTTTGCCCATATGAGGTAGACAGACCTCCTGAAGCGAAGTTTAGGGACTCAGTACTTTAAAACTTTATGTAATATTAATGATCATTTTCACTTTTATTATGTTTTTAATACTGTTTGTATTCTATTTAAAAATGCTTTAGGTAGGTACTTCGGCTGAGTTAGATCTTTCAGGGCTTAAAGTTTAATAAAGGACGCAAGAAATATCTGATCTATGTTTCTAATATATTTCATCAACTTTTCCAACAAGTTAATAAGATTATACCTCGTGGAGTCCATTTTTCATCGTAGCTCAACGACGGCAGATAACAATTACTAGATTACTTGATCGGAAAATTGACTACCGTACTTTTGAGCTTTATTCATTTTAACTCAGCCGTGGGAAATCTATTATTCGTGGCCGCTCAAGTTATTTATCCGCCAAGATGAGCCAAACACAAAAAGCAGGGGCAATAGGTACCTTTCCTCTAAGTGTTTCGTCTTATTTGCAAAACATTCATAGCTTTTGCCTGCATAGTGCTTAAATTCTCAGAATAAGGTGAAGTTATCAAATTTATAAAACAGTAAGTTTCATTTGTGTAGCTTCTATTATTTGGAATTATTAATGCGTGAAATACGACGATTCATATATTCGCCACTTCAGCGAGGTCCTAGAAAGCTGAAATTTGATATGCAGGCTAAGATTTCCACAGAAACAGCAATAAAAAAAGAAATCTGTAACCTTTCTATAGCCTTGTGAGGGGGTGCAAGTCTGTGTTTCTTCCGCCCAAAACACAGGTTCAAGTACCTTAGATCGCTACGTATCCATTTTAACTGACGAAAAATGCGGAGGAGGTTCTCAAGTCGACGCGTATATATATATATTTTTTTTTATGTATGACCACGCATAACTTTTAACTGAGTAGTCCGATTTTGATAATTATGTTTTCATTGTAGTATCTGTAGTTACAGAACGAAGTAGAAGAAGCAGACAATTTGGTGTTTAATCATTTGGGATTTTAAGCGCGTAAGTGCCGCCACTTTAACATCAATTTGAAAAGGAATATAAAGCTTTGGTTTACATCATCTTAGGTAAGAGCAACCGCGAAGGAAAATAGAAAATAACGAAGTTATTTACCTACTTCTTAAGAATCGTGTTTAGATAAGCGCTTTGTCCTGTCTATTCTGCCTTTTATTTCCTCTGCCTAGGTTATGCTGACTTTTTTAGTTTAAAAGACAGACTATCTCAAATTTCCTAAGGCAGCCTACGCTAGAAGTACTACGGTATGTAGTTAAATGAATTCATAGATGTTGTAATAATGGTATTATATAATTATGTTAGGTAATCGCTACAATTCCTAAAAAAAAATGAAACTGGAGATGATCTAGACAAAAATAGGTAATAAAGAACGTTTCTGAAAAAAATCGGTTCTAAAATAAGAATTTAAAATGTTTGTAGGTGTCTAATATGTTTCATTATTTTATGTGTATTTTTGATATATACGAATCCCATTTAAACCTAAAAATGTTTGAACACCAAACATTTTTTAACGATTTCTCAAACATTTTCAAGAATTCTCAAATGTGCCTCAGGGTCTTATTCTTGGATATTTTATTCTACTTATCATCCAAGAACAATTTACCGAGTACTTACGCATTATTATATACATAGATTAATATCGCAAAACGTTCTAATGAACTAAAATTTTGTAGTTTCAAGATAGACCTTAAGTCTAGAGTCATGTTATCGTCCGTTTTTAACCCGTTTGGTCTTTTGGTTTGGCAACAATTTTACTGAAGATACTAACCTGTATTATAAAACAGAAAACGTCTCCGCGTTTATCTCACGAAAGCAAGCGGAGGGCCAGGAAGTAGTCGACAATCTTATTATCGCCTACAAGGGGACCCTTTTTTTTTTTTTTTTTTTTTTTTTTTTTTTTTTTTTTTTTTTTGGATGGGAAATCATCAAATGACTTCTCCCGCTCTGGGCAGAGCGGGAGGGCGTGTCAGACTTTTACTGACTAAAACCCACCCGTGTTCCTTCAGTTGCCCATGTGCCAGGGTCACGGTACCTCTTTCGAAAAATCGCGCGACCCCGGCAGGCATCGGTCCTAGCAGACCCCTTCAGTGTTGCTGACATGTCTTTGAGGCGCGCGTGGAACACTACGCGCCGTCGACCCGAGCCTGGTCCTTACCGGGCGGCGAGCTACCCATTGCTCGCCACCCGCAAGCTCGCGCCTACGGTGGCCGGGAGTCTGCTATCGACTCCCGACGCCCGGGGCGTCTCCTCCTGCGGCGGCTAGGGACGTGAGGGCGCAGAGACTGCCACTCCCTCACGCGCCCCGCCTCCTCCTTCGCGAGCATTACTGCTTCGCAGAAGGAGGTGACGGCTTCCCATGCCCTCTCGCTCCCAACCATGGCTCGCACCAGGGCCGGACGCGAGAGGTCGCCGCCGCCGATCGCCTCCACGAGGACACGGCGGTGCTCCGCCCAAGCAGGGCACACCTCCACCGTATGCTCCACCGTGTCCTCCAGACGATCCTCGCAATGGAAACACCCGGGCGTTTCCTCCCGCTTTATCCTGAACAGGAACCCACCGAAGCACCCATGCCCGGTGAGAACCTGCGTCAGGCGGAAGGTGAGGGCGCCGTGGCGCCTCTCTATCCACTCCTCAAAGAGGGGACTTACCGCCGCAATTGTGGCGTGCCCGGCGCTGGGTTGCGACAATCGTACTTGCCATGTCACCATGAGATCCTGCCGGAGCTCTGTCCGCCGTGC
The DNA here is from genome assembly GCA_947507805.1 of Aporophyla nigra. NCBI lineage: Eukaryota > Metazoa > Arthropoda > Insecta > Lepidoptera > Noctuidae > Aporophyla > Aporophyla nigra. Next base: position 21,088,874 of record OX382291.1, on the reverse strand, counting down.
CGTGATTTGTTGCGGCAGCGGAGTTTCGCCCCGGCGTTTCGCCTCCTCGCGCCACTCCCACATGTGGGCGAGGACCTTTGCCTCCAGATCCGATTAGATTTGTGCCGTAGTTTTGCCTAGAATCTATATTTCGTACGGTGGTCAAGCTTGAATTTCAATTTAAGCTGATAGATTGCAAATTTAATACCATTTCATTGTCAAATGTCATTCATAATGTTAACTTAATCACAGTTATTTGATAAATTGAGCATGGGCTCTCACACCATGCCTTAGAAATTGAGTTTTTTTTTTTTAAACATATACTATAATAAAAATCTTTCTGGTATCCGAAACATATATTATGACAAAGAATTATCTAAAAAATTTCAATTATTAATTCTAGCATACAATGCATCCAGATTGTACAGCTCACGTAGGATTAAATATCATGAAGCCGAGCCTTATAAAACTCCTGAGATACAAGTTACATGTGTTATTCTTAAAGATTGGCCGGGGATATTTGACTGTCCCTACATTGTTTTCTCCTCCAAAACATGCTGTCAAAAAAGAAGAGTACGTCAACTTGTTCAAGACGTTAGGACCCAGGTTTATAGCCAGAGGAGATAATAAGTCCAAAATATGCTTAACGACTCCCATGGACGTCATTTACAGGCAGCTATAAATGATCTACACCTGGAAATAATATTGAACGGCCGTATCGTAACTTTCCGGGTTAATAGTGAAGAGGTGAATATGACAACAGTAGAATTTCAACAAGTGCGTCCAACAGGCTGCTTGGGATAGTACTTCTACTGCCGAGAAATATACGGACCAAGACTGCTCGAAATCCGTGATCGGAAGCCGAAAAAAGTCAAGCGCGTAAATTTTGGCAAATTACTAGATTCCCGAGAAAAAATAAGGCTGAGCTTCCAATCAACTTAAAAATATACTGTATACTCAGCAAAATGGTTATGTTCAGAACAATCTACGTTATCTGGATGCTACGGTTGCTAATGGTTATTCTCCTTGGAAAGCAACCAAAAGACTCAAAAGACTCATTGAGTGCCTCTAATCCTTCGATACACATACCTAGAAATATGAAGCATTTGCCTCTCATTTAGCCGATGTTTTTCTACCAATCACAGCCCAGAACTCATCGAAAACCAACAGTGAAGAACTCATCAGCTTCCTAAATGAACCTAATCAACCCGACCTGCCAATTGAAAGAACAAAGATACGTGAGGTCATGGAAACCTCTAGAAATCTAAATTAAAATAGAGCCCTCTAAAACGATTTAATTACTGCTAAAATATTCCGCGAAATACTACTCTCGACAGACCTGTGCAACTGCATACTGATCAGAAGCATCTTCCCAAGTCAATGGAAGATAACTCAAACTAAAATGAGTGTTAAACTTGGTAAAGATACTGACGAAGTACCTTCCTACAGACAAATCAGTAGACAACGCCGTCTTCCAAATGATGTGAAAATTCTTTTTTTAAAGCGATTAAACACAGTAATAGCAAAAAATAAAATCATACCATTCCACAAGTTAGCTTTAAAAAACGTCATGGTACGATAAAGCAGGTGTGCAGACTGTCAGAAGAAATCCACAAGGCTTTCGAAAACGAGGAATATCGTTGTGCGGCATTTCTAAATATTTCCCAGACAGATAAAAAACCAATTCCTGACAAACTACTACATATTCCTAAAATCGTATCTTGGTGACAGGTTATTTTACGTTAGGCAAGGAGAAGACATTACCAAACTCCACAAGGCTCATATAAGAGTGCCACAAGGAAGCTTTCTTGGTCCAATTTTCCAAATGACATTTACCTCAGACATACCTGCCCATAACAGATGGCGTCGTGATCGGTACTTTTGCTGATAGCACAGCAGCCTTAACTGTTCATGAATAACCAGCACAAGCATTTTTCAACGCTCCCTAGACAACATCCCGAAATGGCGCAGGCGGATAAAAGCAAACGAGACTAAGTTGTTACAGGTGACTTTCACGACGCGATGCGACACATGTTGTATCCCCCTGTGTCACACAATAGACCCAAAGTAAGCCAGATATCTTTGAGTTTATGTGGATCGTCATCTTATCAGAAAAAAAAAACTCTCAAAACGAAAAGTACTGGGAATCCATCTAAGGAAAATGTAATATTTGCTCGGCAAAAATTGCAGTAGTCCCTGGGAAACAAACTACTGCTGTACAAATGTATCCTCAAACCAATCTGGATTTCTGGAGCACAGCCACCAACTTAAATGCCTTAGAGGTTGCAGTCCAATATGTGGGTGATACTTACTAATGCTTCTTAGTTCATAACAAACCAAAAATTAAATCACGATTAGAATAGTACAAGAAGAGATTAAACACTCAATAAAATCATATAGGAATAGACTAGGCAAACATCCAAACATATTAGCTATGCATTTAATGAATAATAATTCAACATTCAAAAGGTTAAAACGAAAGGCCCCTATTGATTTATAGGGAATATCATACATAAAGGGAGGGACGTCGCTGGACTGACTACCCTTCAAGTGAAATGATAAATTCCTAATCAAATGCTGAATGTTCGCACGGAGCAGAATCCAATAGAAGTATAAAAATAAATAAAAAGTAGTTACAAAAAAACTTAAAACCACGCTTCCATAGAAAACCAAACTAAAAAGTTGAATATAATAGAATAAAGCGTGGGGTGTTTTTTAAACTTTTATTTATCTTCTATATTTTAGGGTGTTTCGAATTTTGTGACGTATGTCAGCGTAGTTTTCGTAGCTAATTTTTATTGGCTTTCCTGGTAACCCCGGCAAGGATAATGGCACAAATTTATAGAATTATTATATTGTCAACAACGGTCCTTGATAACTAAGCCAAATTTCGAGTTAATCCGTCGTTATGAAGGGGGGCACATACTTTTGAAGCTAATAAAAGCGTGTTAAAAATGTATAATTAAGGTTTTAGTCCTAACATTCTCATTACCCTAGACATTTTTTTAGAAAACTAGAGGTACTAAATATCTAAACCAAATGTTTAGATATCTAAAAGAAATGTTTAGATATTTAGAACAACAAACCAGCTAGCTAGCTTTATGTCAGTATGCGCAATTGTAACCGCGGGAATCTCAAAAGAGACCATCTTTTAGACTACAGAATTTGATTCAAAAGTTCCACGAAAATGAAACTTACTGCGTTTGTCCCAAATACCAAATACCTTCATAACATCTAGAAAACGTAAAGAATCTAACATCTGGAAAGAATAGGCTAGTTGAGCATTTGGGAAACCGATTAGTAATTTTATTAAGATAAAATATGTCGTCGTAAAGCATTACCAAAATTTCACATGAACAAAATACTTTTTTTTACATTTTTATAACGTGACATAAGGGGCATGTGCTCACATATTACATCCAATTTGTAGGTCAGTGTTTTAAATGTTAATTATAATCGATCCAATACTGACCTGTAAATAGCAAAAATTTAAGTAAATATTATTTCAGCGGGGTGTTGTGATGCTTTCGCTTTAATTTTATTATTTTTCAAACGGAGCACACTGTCATGGCGGAATGACTGATATCATCATATATTACTACTCTGTCAATTTTGTGAGTTCTGCCACATAATGCCTGTTGTTTTTAACAATGTTACATGCACAAACTGCATCCATTACTGCTGCAGAAATATTAAATGATCGATAGTCTCATACAATAACGTTTTATAATATGAAAATCATGATTATGACAGATAGTGAAAATGATCTGATGATGTAGGCGAGAAAGTGGTTGGTCCTGTTCAATCACTTTTGAATTCAAAACGTGGATTTTTTTTTGGCTTAGACGTATTCCTGAAGTTTATTTACAAGTGTATTCATTCGTTTCGGGCGAGTAAATTAAAGCGAATAGACTAATAAGTCAAGACTGGTTGTCAGACTTTCGGGCTTCTGATGTACCGTAATTAGGCTTAAAGATACACGAATAACAGTCGAGCCCAATAACTTAACATGCTTTCTGAGGCACTAAGGGTTCGTGGTACAGAAGGTTAGCCATCCACTACAAGCGTAGCTTCACCTAATATATCGACCCGCACGGCTGTTTCATAAATTTTTCCTTCGTCATTAAATGTCGCATGAAAATCTAGTGGTCTGTAGACAAGCTTATTTCCTCTTTTATTAACGGGTTAGCGCGGAATTGCGTTTTATTCACAGGTCAGCGCTGTAATACATTAAGCTTAAATCCTAACTATTTATCACCGCGCGGTAGGACTGGTCTAATTTGTCTCACACACATATGCACGAATCAGTGGGTACCTAATTTGAGCACTACGTTATGAATGACAGAGTAACTCATCAGCGCCGTGCTCGCACACATCTGTTAATGGGGAGAACGTAGCAGTAGGGAGCTTGGAAAATTGTTTTATGTACCCACTAGGTCATATTTTTCATTCAGCTGTACATAATTTATATTACATTGCCGACATTAATTACGTAAAGTGGGTGTTGCAACTGCAATCGCGCCTCATTACACATTTACTGAATGTGAAAAAAGACTCAGTTATGGGTAAGTGTTTCATATTGTTTGCGTACTAAAATGAAAGTGCTTGCTTCGCTTGAACGACAAATGAAACACTTCTTTTTTAAAAGGAAATTAAAATGATTGTTCATTAACAAAACTTAAATATAACAACATCACGTCTGTCGTCCTCGTAGGTTAGGCAAAGGTGTATCACATTTCACTAGTTTTGTTTAAGTCCCAGGTGCAGTGATGGCCCCGTGGTATCGGCCCCGACTAACGACTTGTAGTTCGTAAGTTCGAACCCAGGCAGATACTTTATGTATTTAATTTACATCACATCTAAAAACATGCACTCTTCAAAAGGTGAAGAAATACATGGTGAGGAAACAGGCGTGTTTGAAAACAAAAATTCGATGATATGTGACATTCACCAACCTGGGCACGCATGGTAGATTATGGCCCATTTCCTCTTACAGAGCGGAGGCCTATGTCCCAGCCCTGAGAACATTATAGAATGAATGTGTGCTGTGTTTTAAGTACCGCCACAGTATTGCCTTCAACTACGCACAAATCTAGAATCCGAGCTACTACTGAGAAATTCCTCATGGAAAAACCGAATAACAGTTTCCCAACTTAAAAATCGAACTCAGGACTTCATTCTCAGCAATAGTGGTCGCCACCAACAGTAGACCAACGAGGCAGTCAGTAATTTATTAATGTTGAAGAAATCTTCATTTTGCTGAATTCATTTATTGCTCTACATAAAATAAGACTTTTTTTCTTAGCAGCACTTGTTAATAATTCTCTGGCACCGGCAATTTGTCACTCGACAAAAAATTAATTTCTCGCCGTAAATTCCTACTTTCTCCTGATGGTGATATTAAAAAATATGGTCCGATTAAAATTCTTTACATCAGATTTAATAGCGTATTACAACGATCGCTGTAGAAAAAAAGAAACAGAAGTTTTTTTCTCGATGATGACGACGATTTACAAGTCACTCTGTAAAATCTCAATGTTTACTGGTTTTGTTCCTTGTGAGATGTGATTATGCGACACATTTATTTCCAGCTTGTTATAATAAGAGTTCTACCCATATGTTCAACAACATATAAACGTTTGAATGATTAAAACAAAATAATTTATGAATATGTGCTATTCTACAACTGATTTAACGATAAACATTGAAAGATTTTATCAGTGGTATCAAGCCACACAGATCAGTCAAATTGTTACGGAAAGATTGTGAGCCGAGCTCTGGACACAAACACGGACAGAAACTGTTTACGTATTATAATACTTAAGTTAATTATATTTTCAAGATAACTACGGTTGATTCACATATGTTCATAACGCATATTGGTCAACTCAACTATTGTTTAACTTACTGAATGATGATTAAACTAAAATTAATCGCACTAACGCACGAGTAATCTAATGATTTTTTAAGACATTTGATATTTCAACTATGGACGAAATACCTAATAGACGACTCCCCTACAATTTATTAATACTGTGCGCTGCACTGGAATGATTTCTAAGGTGGTGGGTAGTTAAATTTGTCAATCTCTTTACACGTTACGTGTACACATTTTGTGTTAAACTGAGTACTTAATTATATGTAAATAAACTATGATTCACCGATTTTTGTGTTTTCTTAACTTTCTTTTTAACGGATAATTAAACAATGGTGAAAATACTTCTGCGAGCAACTTAGAAGTAGCGCTTGCCGGCCGCTCCCGCGGAACCGGGTATTTCGTCATTTTAAACTGAGTGAAATAGGTTAGGTTAGGTTAAAACTGTGACCAACCACGCACGAGCCGAGCGAGCGCTACTTCCAAGTTGCTCGCAGAAATGTTTTTACCATTGTCTATTTATCCTTATTTTTGAAATATCCCTTGATTTTTCACGAAAATTCGAATTAGCAAATCATCCAATCGTCATATACAAAATTCCCAGTAAATCAAACACAAGACTACAGATAAATCAACAGTAGGTGAATCGAGCATTAGTTTAATCAACCTTAGTTTAATTAATTGTATTTGAATAAACCGTAGTTGAATTCTCCTTTATGGATTTTGTTCATTAGTTATTACAAAAATCGGTGAAACGATCATTAGATATTTTAAACGGTCGGTCTTTTGACCATAGTTATCTTCAAAATAGTTGGACAAAACTTAGGAATATATAGGTATATAGGTTTAATACGTAACCCAGAAACTGCTGTAATATTTGTATGATCAAAATTGCAAGTTTTAAATACATACAATTGTTGACTTTTTTTTTTAAATAATTTGACTCTCACATTTCTGTTTAACTTTAATTAGGCTTTTTAATGTATTGTTTCTGCATATGATTATTTCATTTAATTAATGTAATGTTCAACACAATGTTAATTGTTATGAATGAATGAATGAATACCACCCAGGATAAAATAAGGTTTTTACCCAGCAACATTCAGTGCTTGCTTCCGTTTACGGTTTATTTTATTCACCAGCTGTTTTTGCTGCAATTGAAATAATAAATGGTAGCGTACTTTACGTTAAAAAAATAAAAACGATGGCAGTCAAGGAGACTGCTGACAAAAGTGAACGCTTAACATTTTGAAATATAAATGTTTTTTTTTAATTATCAAATGAATTTTAGGATCAAAAATTCCAACTTCTTGATTTAAAAAGCTGCTAGCAGAAGTAAATACTTAAAACTTTGAAAAACAAATGTATTTTTTTTTAATTGTCAAATAAATTTTACCACTGAAAATTGTAACTTCATTATTTAAAAAAGAAAATGCCCAAAAAAACCTAGCGCTGATAAAGAAATGTACAATAATCCTACATACATATATGATATAGGATTGTTATTGCGTCTGCATTCGTCGCCTTTTATTTTGAAGTAATTATTTCTTTCTTAATAATAAAAATATTGAGAAATATTTTTATTATAAAGAAATGTCTTATTTATCCGAATATAACACGTCCATTGATTGTTTCCACTACCTATATCTCGATAGTCGCGACTTCTTAGCTAGCACTTTCAGTGCTTAACTAAGTTTCTTTACGTTGCTTAGATATATGAATATGTACAACATAATCACATGTTTCTAAATCTGATACCTCTATAAACCCTCTATCCAATAAAAAACCAACCGTGGCAGCCGATTTGATTTTGTGTTCAATGACTGTTAACTAGGAAACTCATAATTCGAAGTCAAAAATCTGCACGATTGCCATCTCTAGACTTACCTAGTTATTTCATACAATGTTTTAAATTGCAGTGTTAATAGGAGTACAGTGTACAGAGATGGTATCAAAGGAAGTTTTTGAAAACAATTTTATAGAAATAAATTAAAAAGCAATTATATTTTTATTACTGTAACAATTACGTTTTATGTCAACGGTATTTTTGGCTCTAGTCGCGCTTTTTAAAATTGAACAGATACTCCACTTTTATTAATATGTTTCTATAATATGGGGTGTCTATATAGGTACTCTACAGCGTGCTAGATATATTTTCCAGTTTATTGAAGTAAGCAAAATACATTCTCAGAAAATTATTGAGTATTTCTCCTGTTTTTCCTCTGAATGACATTATTTAAGATTACAATGTTTTTACCTTTAAATCACCATGTACAGCTATTCAATGTGAGAAATTGCTTACTTTGTTTGAAGCAGGTGAACCCAAATACTGTTGACGAATTTTATACAAATTTTGCATAGATATTCCTTACAAGAGTGGTCAGTCTGTATGCTATTGATGATCACGTTTTTTGCTATGAGGAATGCGCAATTCTAGAATTTGTTTGTTTTCTTCTTGAGAGAACACAATATAGTAGTGTATGGCAACAATCGAATTATTACATTGCTTCACTAGACTGACGATCAAATATAGCAGATTGTTAGAGACATAATCTTTCAATTACATAAACCTTATACATGATTATCATCCCGCTATACCTTCAAGGAGGGAAACAGTCAATTATGACATGTACACGTATGTGTCTATGCTGTGCCCATATGCAGGACTGCATCCATACATAAATTGGTTAATAAAACGAAAAAACTTCGCAATCTATGGGAAATTGTTAATGAAGGTTGTGGGTGTCGACCTCAGGAAAATTTGAACCTCACACCGACAACTATACGTCGCTAGCTCCCGCGTATTCAATCCTGACTCTTCTTGTACTTTGGCAGGTGAGAAGTTTTATAAAATATAGCTTAGTGTAAAGTGGTGTTTCACGACTTTAAAGCGAATGAAGTCGCTGGCAGAAGGTAGTGTATACTTAGCCCATCAACTGCCTAGTATTTACCCAACTGTGTTGGGGTCGGTGGCAGCTAAATACCAGTATTTCAAATGAAGTTTCTGCCCGTCTGAACTCTACACCCCAGTTAGTGGGCAATATAATAATAGCCGGGAACAATAGCTTAACATGCTTTCCGATGCGCAGAAGTTTCTTGTTATATAAAGATGGTCACCTATCCACGGACCCGTCACGGCTACCTAAGCTTAACCCGGTCCTTCTAGTGTATACGTCAATTTTGATGAAAATGGCCCGTACAGCAGAACGACGTAATTTGATTGGCATCTGTGCACACGTTTAAAATCGAACCCTCATTAAGTGTTCAGCCCACGATGTACCACCTACTGTAATTACGAAGCAGGCTGCAGGGTCGCGGCCGATGATCCGAACGTCAAAGCGTGTAATTTTGTGATCCAATTACTTAAATAATTACCTCTACATATCACATATTTAACAAGGGCATGGTTCGCTCTAAAACGTGAAATTAAGTGTTCATAAGATCAGGTAGAACACCGTGAACATAAATTGACGAAAACCTAAAGCTATTAAGTACTTACTACTTAATTGGTAAACTTGAAGCAGTATAAATAAATAAATATCTTAGGACAACCAACACACTGTTATCTGATCCCAAACTAGCTACATATTATAGATAAATTACATCCAGACACAGAACAAATGATTGTGCTCATCACACAACGATTTGTCCTGGGTGAGAATCGAACCCACGACCTCAGTCTTAGCAGTCAGGGTTACTAACCACTAGACTAACAGGCCAGTAAAAGTCAGTTAAGTATGTTTTTAATGTGACTAAATTTAATTTATCCATGGTAAATATAACACATCCTTATGAAAAAAGTGAGAAATGAGCAAAAGTACATAAGTAACTACGGACTTATTTGTATTTACAATTGTATGTGCATTTATGATTTTATTGCTGCTGTTAAAACCAACAATGCCCTGTTATAATAAAAAATTGCCAATAATAACAATACTTTCAGTTTATAAATACTTGAAATCCTACTACATTTAGATGTATATTTAAATATTTCAAATGTAGAAGTTGCTATAGTTGTTACACAATCACACAAAAATATTGAACGAAAGTGGATGAAAACAGATTTGGCAGACAGATAGTTTGTAACTGTATCAACACACAGCACTTTTTTATCCCGGTATTACGTTCCCGTGGAACAAAATAATCCACACTCCCCGCAGGTGACACCTCGGACAAAGTAAAAAAAAGAGTAACCTAAAAATCATCTGACCTAGACTAGCTAAAAATCATGTCGCCACTGCCTGGTTATTCCGTTAACCTTCTAATAGGAACGCCAATAGACATTAGTAATTATTGCGTTAGAATACTATTCAATATTGAAAAGTTTATAGTAAAACAAGAAAACAAAACAAAGGACACTGGTCATTAAGTGAAAAAAAAAACGACTCGGCTTAATTAAAGAAACGCTTTAGCTTGAGAATGAATTTTCGCACGCCTCTTCTTACTCTCAATTTGGCTGAAAGACTGTGGGGACCATAAAAGAGCAATAAAAACATCGATTTTGCATAAGAATCCCGCAGATGCGGTTGCCGCTCGGGCGGGCCGGGACAACAAGAAGCCAAGGACTGCTCGGGATGCGAGCGCCGATTAAGCTCTTCCGATATATATTTTTTTATTGTTTTAAGTGTTCGATTTGAGATTCAGATATAAAATCATCAATGCATCGCATTTATATCAATGGTAAAGGTAAATCGGCATATCTGCCTACCCTTATGTGGAAATATTCGTTTTTAATTAAACGTTGTGTCTTATAATTGGTGCATTTGGACTCACTACCATCTTTTTCACTTATTAAATCACATTCAAACATTGGTATTTAAAAAGCTACATACTTAATTTTAAAATGTTTGTTTTCGATGATAGCTATCTGTTTAGGCGGAGTAAACTGAATAGAACCGGCTATTATGTAATAAAACCATTGTTTATTAATTGTTTCATATTGCCGCGGCTAAATTAATTCTTCAAAAGCAAAGTTTTCTGCCCAACCTTTTGGGAGAAAGGTGTGATGTAATATAATATATGTAAGTTTTTATTTATGAATATATCAACGTTATCTCATTCATGTCACTTTGATTTTTATTTGGTTTTTTATTTGGGTGTCAACATAATACTTCAATAATATACGTATAACAGTTTTGTTTCATTGTGTTTACTTTCTATCAATAATGTAAAATTTTACCTATTTCGTTTTGATATTAATTCCAAGAAAAAACTAACGTCTGCTATACTTTTCCTTGCATTGCTTCAATGAACTCAACCTATCGCAGTCCACTGCAGGACATAAAGCCTCTCCCATTTTACATTGTTGACTACTGCCTAAAGTTTAGTAACAAATAACAATACAAAGTCAAAAATATTTTTATTTCTACAGGGTTATTTTCATTGCAAAATTCACTTCGATAATATTAAGTTCGTGTCATGAAAGAAGTATCGCCGTAAGACGGTGCTAGCAGTCATGAGACGCACCACTTATTCCACTTACTTACTCGAAGTATTTAGTTCTACTACTTATGGCCACATGTCTTCTCTCTCGATACGGACTTAAGCCTAAAATTCAAGACGTTTTGACAACAGATGTCGCCACAAAAGGAGATCACACCCAAGCAAAACAGAGACAGGAGAATTTGAAAAGTTTGAGCATTGTCAGAAATGAACTCTTAACTGGGATTTGAACAATGACTTAAAGCAAAATTGCACTTTATTAGCGTGAAAGTTTGCATGTTGTATGTATGTCAACAGAGTAAAGAGTCCTAATAAAAATTATAAAGATAAATGTTAGCGTTTAGAATACTCATACCGCAAGTTGAAGACAAAAGCTTGAAACAGCTCTGCACAGATTCAACGCTATGTTAGTTACACACGGAAGAGCGCACATATAAATGACTACAAAATATATTTAAAAATAAATACTATTCGAAGCCCTAGTATTTTTAAAGAAATTTTGCTTTAACATATAAGGTCTCGCATACAATATTTTTATCTACGGTTTATATATTTTTAACTAGTTTTTTTCCGCAACTTCGTCCGTGTAAATGTCGGTTATCGTAGACGCAGACAAAGTCACGGAATATAAAGTAGCCTAAGTCCTTTCTTGGGAACTTACCCCGTATCAAATTTCATCAAAATCGGTTGAGCGATTTAGTTGTGAAAGCGTAACAGACAGACAGAGTTACTTTCGCATTTATAATATATATTAATAAGTTTAGATTATTACATTTTTTAGGTATTTATATGAGCAGTCTTCCGAGTTAAACCGTAAAAAAACGAAAAATGCGCAAATGCTAGTTTCCAATAAATGCTTCAATTTTAGTCCTTTTTATCCTCTTCTCATTTTTGCCAAATACTTTTGCGTAATACCGTAAAAACCAGAGAACATTAGCTACGATCGATAGTGTGGTCGACGCCTCGGCGGCGTGAAACTAATGGACCGAGCTCACGTTTTAAAACTATCCATATGTACAAAGTACCCTCGCTAGTTAAGATTACATCTGTGTGGAATAGCTGAACAGATATATTACAAACATACTTATGCAAATGAACCAGACTTTCAATGGAATAGCACCTTATCTCATTTTCTCACTGCTTAAAAAAACTTGTTTGCCGTGTTCATTATTGGTTAATAAATTCAGACAACGGTAACAATCTATTTGAAGCCTTGAAGAATGTTTCAAATGGATTTTAATTGATTTGCAGTAAGAATTTATTTTAACGAAGCTCTATCAAGATGATCTCAATAATTTCATTAGGTAGATAAATATCTGTTCTAAATATTACAAAGATTCAACGAAGATAAGAATACTGCAAACATTTTATAAAACAGAAATTTCTAAAAGGATAGGTACTACCTAGGTACCTATCCCTTTCGAAAGAGCATTCGCATCATTTATTGAAATAAAAACACTCCGAATGGAAAAGACCTTGCAGGGGGTTGAGTTTAACTGTCTTTAACTTTTGCAAGGGTCGAAAACTGCTCTACGGGTCGGTTAGTTTGTTCGCCCATAAATCTCAAGGCGGACAGTAACAATGTGTAACTGGCCTGTCTTCGGTCCTACGTAGTCTCACTAAAAACCGTCGCAGACGTTGTAATGGATTTTGTTGACACGATAATCTGGCACTACGTGCTAATAAATATTAATGTAGCCAGCTACAAAAGCTCAAAGACTGGGATTTGCTGATGTGTGTTACATCCTCTTAACGGATACGTTACAAAAATATAATAAGCGCAAACACGAGTATTCTCTTAAAAACATATTTCAAAACTGTTACGTATGATTTTTGGAACGAAGTTCCTTTTCGCGCGTTGTGAAAGGGGGCTAGACGGAAAAAATTCTTACGAAAAGTTGTCACGACATGCTTTAACCGACTTCAAAAAAAGGACGAGGTTTCTCAATTCGACCGTATATATTTTGTATGTTGTTGTTTTTTTTTGTTGTGAGTAGAGAGGGAGAGAGGGAGAGAGGGAGAGAGGGGGAGAGGGGGAGTGGGAGAGAGGGGAGAGGGGGGAGAGGGGGAAAGGGGGAGACAGAGGGGGAGAGGGGGAGAGGGAGATAGGGAGAGAGAGAATATTTTTGTTGAGTGTATACAGGTTTTTTGTACATAATAAATAATTAAAAAATTATAACTATTATAAATCCTGGAAAGGAACTTCGTTCCATCCGGGTGTCCCTTGACACCTCTAAAGTTTTTTTTTCTTTGTGAGAACGGAAACTAATTAAATGGAAAATAATAATACATTAGTATTAGTATTCTGATATACTCGCAATTAAAATAATAGTTAGAATGCATACCAACGTATCTTTTAACTTAATAATCTGAAGGTACAATATTCTAACTTTTATAATACTTAAACTATAATAAGTCAGGTTTTGTTTCAAAACCTTGTGTTGGTTGTTTGTTTGTTTTTTTGTAAAGTGCTAATTTCTTGGTCTAGCAGTCACATTTGTTGACCCAATAATAGAATATTTAACATCACATTACAACCCTTAGGAAGCGAGCAAAATGAAACCAGGGAGAAAGAAGTCTAAGCGAAAACGCAGTGAAAGCGCGGGTAGGTGAAACGATGCGACGGAGCGAGTCGGGGGAGCAAGAAATTTCACGCGGACTACGTCGCGGACAGAAGCTAGTCACAAATAAAAATAAAAATCTACTGAGACGCAATTCTCTTTCTTAATACAACCATCCGTAAAATTGAGCAATAAGTTAATATTGACGAAAAAGTATAGTAGGTAATAAGACCCAAAGTCTCCCTCCTCTATTTCTAGGCTATCTATATTTAAGGACAATTGGGAAAAATCTACTGAAAGAGAAAAAGAGAGACTACTTATCTGACCTAAACTATTCAGTTACTGGGCAAGACAATACTCTTTGGTAAGACTGGTTGTCAGATTTTTGGGCTTCTGACTATCCGCAGTTTATCACACCAATTATCTATGTATTTACTTTTTTAAACAAAGACGCCCATTGTAAGAAGTTGGGCAAGAATGATACCTACATCGTTTTTTTGACCAGAAAAAATGTTTGAATGAAGTACCGAGCTATCGAATGTCAAAGATCTACGAAAGACAACCGGGATCCGTCGGTCCGGGCTGTCGTTCGTAGATCTGATGGACAGCCTCGTGCTTTCCGAGGAAAGGCGAAATCTCAGTTTGTATTGGGTAGAGGGACCGCCAATCGAATACGTCAAGCATAGCTTGGCCTAGGATCGATGTAGAACATGCCGGTTTTTTCACGCTATTTCCATCAGCATTTCAAGAGCAGTGGTGATGAAATCATAAACGCAAAATAAGGCGCTTGTCATAGTTCGAACATACTTACAACTCGTAAGTCATGGCTGTTATCACTAGGCCAATTGCACTGTATTGATTTTTGGGATGTTGTTAGGATAGATACTAATTGTGAAAAATAAAGTTTGCAGCTTAAAAACAAAACTATGCTAACACTGTAGTGTCATAAAAACCTCGGAATGTTTGATTCTTTCAGTTTTGGACTTATAACTTGGAGGAGGGAGCTTCCAGAAAATGGAGCATCCTACGGAAAAGTCCTCCAGGCAAAATAACATTTCAATTTCACTCAGTGATTTTTTTTTATGTCCACCAAGTGCAAAAAGCATGCCAAGAACGTTGTGTAGGGATTTCAAAAATTGATTTTACGAGCGACCTAAAACTTATTAACAGTATCCCCAAAAATACAGATGAGAAATTACATGATCTCTAATCGTGATTACAATCTGAGGGGTAATTGCGGAACTTTTTATCGGTAGGAATTGGTTTAATACTCATAGCTAAACATCATTCATTGCGTTATTTACGTTGCTGAGCCGACAATTTATTCGAACAAATGACGCAATGGTTTAGAAATAATCTTCAATCCCATTCAGATTCTGATAAATTGTGCGTTTCACAATTAGGGTGCAGGTCAGCATTACGAAGACCAACTCTGTTGATTGTAATATTTTGCATAATTTCTGTGAAGTTATGTTGACGAAGGTATGGTTTGAGAGATGCTTCCGAAATTCAAAGTTAAAAGGTATAACATATGATATGTATATAAAAATCTCGTGTCATGTGTATGTTCCTGATAAACTCCGAAAACAAGCCAACTGATTTTTATTAAATTTCGTAATCATCTAATTTGGTTCAACTTAAAAGATAGGATATTTTTTATCTCAATTATTGATCTCTTTATTTTCCAATTAAATGTTTATTACACGAAAATAGTGTGTATTTATTGGTTAATTCTCATCATCATCATCATCATTTCAGCCGTAAGGTGTCCACTGCTGGACTTAGGCCCCCCCCAATTTGGAGGGCTTTGCCATAATCGCCACGCAAGCGGGTTGGCGATCGCAGTATGGTGATAAAATGCATAGAGAACGCTGCTGCCCATTCTCTAGTAAGTCCCTTAGTCGCCTTTTACGACACCCACGGGAAGAAATGGGGTGGTGTTATTCTTTACGTCCGGCACCACACGGTACACTGGTGGTTAATTCTATGAATTCCTAATAAATGGCGGTGTAAGTTCGATAAAACTCTCAAACATCGTTTGACATCTAGGTTGCGTAGACCATCCAGTTGATAGCGTTGGGTTTCGAATACTAGATAATTTTATAGTATAAAACAAAGTCGCTTCCCGCGTCTGTACGATAATATCTTTCAGCAACGCCTCGGATTTTAATGTGGTTCTCATCAATAGATACGGTGATTCAAGAGCAACGGTGATTCAAGATTCAAGCTTATAAGTAGAATACGCGGGCAAAGCCGCTGGAAAAGCTAATATATTCTCTCTTTATAACGAAATAAGCAGAACATATCTTAAACTTGTACAATATTTTACTTAATTTAAAGTTATTTTATCAGGAACAATATTTCGTATTAAAGTTATGGAGCCGACGGTTGCCGTTTTCGGCTACAATAAGTTTGTAGTTACGATAAATCTTCATAAATGCAGATGACAAAGGAGAGTACGCTGTGAGCATCCTAACTAATATTATGATGCTAAAATAAGTTTTTTTGTTACCTTTTCACGCCTAAACCACTAACTTGATCATTCTGAAAGTTTGCACATACGTAGTCAGGTGTACAGAAACGGACATATGGTACCTTTCATCCCAAAAAAGCGTGAAACTGATCCCGAGGAATACAACATTAATGTTTGTATGATAATAATAGATGTCGCCACGTGTCTTTCGAATCGTGATTGAAATATACATAGTACTTTAGTAGTGTGTTAAGAGTTTTTTTAATTACATATTTAAGTGCCTAATACATTTTGTGAGTTTAGAGTGTGGAAAGACCGGTTTTTCATCCTCCTAACTATCCAAATCCTTCCTTTTTCCTTACATTTTAATATTTTTAACTAGTTGTTGACATGTTGGCTTTGCTCACGTTGATTTATAATTTTGCATTCATTTCGGGTACTATGTTTGTAATGCATAATTATTATTGCTGCTTTAAACTGGCTAAGTTTGATGTGTGACATTATGATGATCTTTAACATTTATAATCTATCTATTAAACAAATTTAAAGCGAAAATATACTCGTAGTTCACTAGCTGCGAGCGCAGCTATCGAACTATCTTTTTGGGATATTTCCTGGGTTTACCCGCATAAATCCCGATCCTGTAGGGGTAACCAGAAAAAAAATATCCTATGACCTAATCCACGTCTTGATCTACCCGTGTGCCAAATTTCACCCATAAGCCGTTTTAGCGTGAGAGCGTAACAAACATTTTAACATTTATTATATTAAATATTTAAGAAGTTAGGATTAATCTGACTAACGAATTGCCACCATTTTTGCAGTTTTTTCCTCGACGCAATAATTTCATTGTCATTTTTTTTTGTGGGTGGGAAATCATCAAATGACGTCTCCCCATGCACTTCTCAAAGAGGGGACTTACCGCCGCAATTGTGGCGTGCCCAGCACTGGGTTGTGACAATCGTACCCGCCATGTCGCCATGAGATCACACCGGAGCTCTGCTCTGTCCGCCGTGCCGCGATTTGTCACGACAGCGGAGTTTCGCTCCGGCGTTTCGCCTCCTCGCGCCACTCCCACATATGCGCGAGGACCTTTGGCACTCCGGAAAGAAGGCTCGCCGCCTCGTAGGAGACTGTGCGGTATCTCCGGACTAGCCGGATGGCCATGACCCTTTGGGATGCACTCAACCGGCGCGCTGGGCGCAGCTTCAATGAGAGCGCCCACACCGGTGTTCCGTAAAGGGCCATGGACTGCAAGACCCCCGTCTAGAGCCTCCGGCAGGAGACGTTTGGACACCCCAGATTAGGCAGGAGCCGCTTTAAGGCAGCCCCAGCCCACCCAGTCTGGGAGCCAAACGTCGGAATTGCTCAACGAAGTTCCACCAGCTGTCGAGGACAAGTCCCAGGTACTTTAGAGCCCGCAGGTGGCGCATTCAGAGGACCATGGGAACCCATGGCCTCAGACTTGTTTCATTGTAAGTCCTTCGAGTATCCTCATGTGTTTTATTTTAAGTGAGCCAATTCAGGGAATTAGAGACATGAATTAAATCAATGTTTCCAATGCCCTGCATTAAAAAGTACTAAACCACCCACTAAAGTCTGATCTAATCTCACAGTTACAATGGAAATCTTATTAAGTCCTGTTTACCTATTAGATACCAGCTAATTGGACCTTTGCCTGATATTGAGTAGTAAACTTTTATAGAATACTAGCTCTTGCTATTAGCAACTAACAATACTTAATTACGATCACCCTGTAAAGTTCAGTTCCTATCGGAAAAACGCAGGTGCGGAATGTAATTGCTACTGAGGTAAGTTTCACTCTTATCTACCTGTTTTTGTGTAGGTATTTCTACTAACGCTCAGTATATACATATTATACTTGATTGTGTTAGTGTAATGTAAGCGGCCAATAACAGCTAACTCTCTATGCTTCCGCTTTGAAATCCTGCAGTCATTATAAAATAATATGTACGTTTCACTTAAGTTATTCGTATTAATATTGGTTCAGTTATTTCCAGATAATATAAGGCAGAGAGATACCTACTAAGGTAAAAAAAAAAAACAAAATCAACTTGTCTGAGCACTACGCGAGATAGAATAAATTAGGATCTAGTCATATTTTTAAGGACATAGGCTATATTTGGATTTGATATTGTTTTTTTGATAAGCTTTATGTTTTCGGCACATTTGAATCTTTTTCGTCATCATGGATACGTTGATAAAATCGAGTAATTATGAAATATGAGTACCATCGTGGCAGCAACGCGACACAAGCGGCGCGACATCATGGATATTTACAGAGCGAACATTACAAACGAACGCACCACGTGTTATTGGGTTGCTCGAATTAGCAGCAGCTTTCGGCGTTACCATCGAAACAATTTGGTCCATTTGCGTCAAATTGGCAAGGTAAAAAAACTAAACAAATGGGTGCTGCCGAACTCAATGAGACGTGCGTGCCTTGCTCTGCTAACAGGCACATAAATGAAGGAATTTTGAACCGCATTGTTACCTAAACGAAACCTGGATTCTATTTGACAACTGCAAGCACTCAGCATGTTGGTTGGATCCCGGTTCAGCATCTTCACAATGCCCTAAACGAAAATTTACCCATAGAAAAGTGATGATCACCACCAAACGGTGGTCTAAGGCCGTTATGATCCATTACAGCGTCATACCAAACGGGATGAGCATTACAACAGAAGTGTACTGTGAAGAACTGAAAGAACTCAACGATTTCTTCATCGTCACGTCTCCAACTACCTTTAGTCAATTGCTCGTCTGCTCCTGCATGACAGCAAACGGTCTCCAAGTTACAAGAGGTGTGATTGGAAGTTCTCCGTCATCTGCTATACTCACCAGACCTTGCGTCTACAGACTTATAATTTTTCCAGTATTTCGATAACTTCTTGGCGGGAAAAAAAATACCCGGCAAGCAGTGCAAAATGCTTTTAAAGAATTTGTTGCCTCCCGTCCAGTTGATTTCTTCAAGAAGGTCGTCAATAAACCACCACCGCGTTGGCAAAGATACATCGATTGTAAGGATGTTTACTTTGATTAAGAGAAATAAAAAGTATATAAAAATAAAATTACGTTAAATTAATTGATAAAAATGGTAATTTCTATGGTAGGAGATAGGTAATTATTTATTTAAATAATAACTAACTGTAGCCGCAGCTCTCATTCCGTACACTAATGTACCGTCTCGGGTTCGAGTAATTGTGCAGATGTGGAGGAATAGTGTTAACATTACCAGGAAACTTACTAACTACGATGTCGGTAATTGCAGGTCAAGCATCCAATTTCTGTATAATTCAACCACGGTTTCGCTTTCGCGAACTAATGTATAGGATGCCTGGTAATTCGAGTGTCTCCGTGAAACGAGAAACTTTACTAGTTGATAGTTAAGTTTGTCCCAAGTTATGTGCTATATATAGCTTGGAAAAAACTCAATGGAATTGAAGTTTATGAACAAATTAAGTCTCGGGAAAACAGTTCTCCCTCTGTTTGTATGTTACATTTTCACGCCTAAACCATTGAATCGATTTTGATAAAACGTGGCAAAGAAATAGATGGCATCCTAAGAAAGTGCATAGTCTACTTTTTGTCTCAGTAACGATCCCAAAAAGCTGCACGCATCTCTTACAAAACTTTGCACTAGGGCAAATAGGTTATTAAGGTTTATAAGAGGAACAGAGATTAAAAAGTGTTTAACCAAATAATTTAGGGTGATTGAAATGAAATAAAGTTTGAGACATAAAAAACAATATAATATCTCAAAACTTCAAAGCACAGAAATGATTTAGTTCAAGAAATTCGAGTGGAACAAGAATCGTGCCGTTAGCGAGCGTAATGTGGGCCGGACTGACGCATTAATTTCCCTATATCTACCAGGGGGTAGTTTAATATTGTCTTTTCCTAGAATGGAAATGGGTATATTTCTATATTTCAGTACCAAATTTCACTGGAATCTGTTCAGTGGTTTAGACGTGAAAATGTTACTCACAGATAGACGTACTTTCGAATTTATAATTATTGAAGTTGGTTGGTGTCCGCAACTACACAATTACCTTTAACCCAAATCATTTGTAATATTTATCGTGGCGAACATTATTACTGCGTGATTTGTTCAAAGTTAATACAATACGCTCTACGGTGTGGAGTTAATTAACGTGGAAATTAGAGAGCCAATTTGGTGGTAAATTGATTACTATGCTATTATGCATGCCCAAGCGAATTAAGTGAGGTTCTGTTTATTTTTGCTACTACTATTTATAATTAGTGTTGATAAGACTTTGGAATAAATGTCTTATTGGTAAAGTATATATACAGAGGAGAAAAATACAGCTGTCAAAGATAAATACATAATCTTTTTATTTTTTATATTACATGGTGATAGGTTTAGACAAAATCATAGCTGGCTTTCTTCATTGGAAATTATCCAACGGGAACGAACTTTCGAGGTACCCCTATGTCTATAGACATTAGTAATAAGCCCCTTATGCTTGACCCTAAACCAAATAAAAACTTGACTAAAATTGCGTTGTTATTTAAAATTATAACTGGGGGCGGACGGGTAAGACGAGTTACAAAATGTTTATTAGCACTTTTAGTATCAGGTACACCTACAATCACAACTTTGTCATTGGCATGATGTTGGAAGAGGATGAATTTTGATTTAATTACATTAGCAATATCCCAGAAGAATACCGGTTCCGTAAGGTAAAGCTTTCTAGGTTATTACAAGTCGATATCCACTGCGTCACTTAAATATTAATTAAATTGTATTATGTATGCAGCATTTTTTTTAATACTCTTCCGCTTTAAAATTCTTTTGCGCCCGACTTTCAAAAAATATATTTTTAAACATTTAGTTAGGAGTACTGAAACGACGAAATTTACTTTATGGAAGTTTATCATGCAATATTGAACAACAAATAGAACTTGTTTTGATTGAAACCGTTTACAAATGTCGTGAAATACAATATACTGTGCCGACACGCGATACGGAAACTTTGAATGAATTCGCTTATTTATTGACTATCGCCGACATTCTTGTTGGAACTGCGGCGCAAGTCTACGTTGACAAAATGTATTAAAATTTTTGAAACGGTATGGTAATGTAAAACTTTTAGGTAAATATCCGTTTATTTCAAATGAAGGTATTTAATGCGCATACAGGGTCAAATTAAATTTCTTTTTTCATTCAATGGTCGAAGGTCAATGTCTGTAATCGATCACCTGTTTTTGTAATTTTTCGTGGAACATTCATATTTTATTAAAATTTCCAAAAATCAAACCATTACAGTCGTTTGGTTACCGTCATTTATATGTCAGTGTCAGTAAACATTTTGAACAAAGTTGGACATATCAATTTTTATTATTTCATTAGTTTTGAATATCGTTACCTAATACGTAGTGGGTAACGTTTTGCTAACTAATTTTTAATTTGAACATTTTTGGCCCAATATACAGGGATGTGAGAGCCAACGAACCGAAATTGGACTGTGCTAAATTTGTATCTGCTTTTTTTCTTCCACCACTTGTTATTTTTTTTTGCATAAAATCTAATTATTTAATAAAACTACTATAACGAGAGCGAAACTGTATTCAAGCCGTCTTTAATTATAAATTTAAATATTACAGCAGAGCCACCGTAAGTGGACTATTTTCAGACTACAATCTCTAGATAATTGACAATAAAAGTCACTTCTCCACGAAGTGCGAAAATAATATCATATATATTTATAATATGTGACAGATTATAAGGGCACTATACTTTGATTGGTATCATCATCATCATTAGCAGCCTATAATGTTCCCACTGCTGGGACACAGGCCTCCTCTCGCTGAGAGGGAGTGGGCCATAATTCACCACGCGGGCGAGTTGGTAGATGTCACATGTCTTCGAATTTTTAGTTTTAAGACCGGTTTCCTCACGATGTTTTCCTTCACCGTTTTGAGAACAGTGATGATGAAATAATTTACACAAAGTAAAGCGCCTGTTTGGATTCGAACTCACGACCTTGTTACTCGTAAGGCGCGGCCGTTAATTGGTATAGATATAAATAATATGGGCTGGTGTCCAAAACTTGACTCCACGTTAAGGTGAATGCTTCAACCAGCCCGCGAAATTCAAATTTTCTTACGTTTTTTGCAATTTGCAGGCCAGTGCTAGGTTGTATGTTGATTAAAATATTATTCGCGCTTGTAAGACATAATATATGTAGTTACAGAATTATAATCATCAAAATCATCAATACAACGCTCTAAGTTCATAAAGCTGTAGGAATGATTTTTTCTGTTTTTTTTTTGTTCTTAGGCCTTTATGAACTTGAAGGGTTGTATTGGTGATTTTGATGATTACAATTCTGTAACTACATACGTCATACAGTCGCGAATAATATTTTAATCAACATACAACCTAGCACTGGCCTGCAAATTGCAAAAAACGCAAGAAATTTTGAATTTCGCGGGCTGGTTTGGAGCATTCACCTTAAAGCGCGTACTGTGCGTGCGGATTAATTATAATAAGGATTGGTGTGTCATTATCATCAAACTTGTTGTTTTTTATCATATTTGTTGTTTAAAATAACCCACATATACTATTGGGTAATATTTCATGGATCAGAATATAACAGGACTATAATAAAGTTCTGGTCTATCTTTAGCGAGATATTTCTGATGTATGTACAAATTTATTGACGAGTCAGAAAACAAACATTATTTTTTACTGGAGCTTTTGTCAGCGCCCGTTTGCTTGTTGCTTATGTCGAACTCTGTCGCAAATTATACGTCTTAGTCGTAAATATGTGAATACTATATTGATAGAGCACAAAACTTGAAATTATTTAAAAATACTGACCGATCCCTAGTCAATTAGATAGTTACTAGAACACTCTCTTAAACAATCAATTCGGAAAAAAATTATGTTTTTTCTAAAAAATCTTTTCGTCATTGGGCTACGCATTCATAATGAAGACTATAAAAAAAATTTGTTAGCTACTTGCGAAGGATAAAACATATATGTATACAGTTTTTTTTTTTTCAAATATAACTTAACCTCATCCCTGTAATTGTCTAAGGGTTAGGTTAAAGTGTTCTCTACAGTGTAGCCACTATTCACCAGTTATGATTAAATACTATATTGTAGGAGACGAACCTGTTTCATCAACAAGGTACTAGTCTAGACCTGAATTCGATCTCCATTTCGGGAAAGGTGTTTAGGTTTTCGATGAGGCGCTGGGCTGCGTGAGAAGTTTCACACAGCTCAGTCTGAACTTGCGCCCGTTTGTGAGCTTGAGGTTCCTGTCCAGGAACCTCTGTTACCTACACAAGACTTAAAAGTAACCGGAAAAATGCGCATACATCCCTGTTTAGTCCGTCTAAACATAACGTCCATAACGTTGCTCGCTCACACATGAACTCATAGTAAAAAAATGGAATTCCAGTTTACTACAAAATTTTTTGTTTACATTACAAACAATCATGTAGTCGAGACGTCATTCGCATATTATAGCAATACATAGTTTCTACTAACAAATTGTGTTGTGTTCGTATTTGTATCTCTAGCGCTTGTAAGTTAGGTCTCAGGTAAGTTGAAGTTAATTTTCATTCACATCTTCGTTGACCACAAACAAAACACCCAGTATAGTATCGTAGTTAAGTAAATACATAACGTATGCCAAGACCGTGTCGCTCGGAAGACTTCGTGCTCACTAAACACAATTCATGCTACGGTTGGCTGGTCACTTCTTCACCCTACGCCTCTCATAATAGTTGATTGGTAAATGTGGCTTTGACTACATAAAGTAAGACAACGTAAGCCTTTAGCGACTGTGGTGAAACACACACTTAATTTAATGATCCAAGTGGTGAACCCAGTGTAGTGGTTGCGTTCACTCTAATGATTTTTCAGCTATGAAATAAAATGGACTCGTAACGCTTTCATTATTGCCCTTTACACCACTAAGCATCGTCAGATTACCAAAGTACCTACTCTAAGGAGGAATGGAAGGTTCAATTATGTTTTCTCTATTGAACTGGTTCTGTAAAATCTTTCCCTGACCTGGATTCATCATTAGATGTACTACTACTTTAAATGTTACTAATCTAGGGTATCCCGACCAAATAGGTGAGGTTAGGTTAGAACTGTGACAAACCGCGCTCGACGTAGCGAGCTGAGCGAACGGTGCTGAGGCAGCAGCGGCTGGCGAGTGCTTTACCCAATCAGTTCACAGTCACTTGGCTATTTAATAATAGGTTGGGGAAAAAGTTTCTTCGCATTTTTTAAGAAAATTCAAAACATTTTTTAATAAAGTTTATTTACATTTAACTAAAGTATGTTGGTACCATTTTGTTCGATAACTTTTTAATATATATATAGATAACTTTGCCATCTTGTAGATAGGGACATGATCCGATTGCTATAGAGATTTTGGGACTTCTGGTCAAAATACCGCGACAAGTGGTTTTGGCAGTCCTCTCGTGATGTTAACCTGACACTGCCTAAAGAATTCTGAAGAGACCGAAACAGGTGGAAATCTGAAGGTGCAAGGTCAGGACTATACGGCGGATGCATTAACACCTCCCAGCCAAACTCTCTTAATTTTTGTTGGGTGGCTAAAGATGTGTGAGGTCTAGCGTTATCATGATGAAAAACCACACCCCTTCTGTTGATTAATTCCGGCCGCTTTCTCTCAACTTCTTGCTTTAATCTCATCAGTTGTTCGCAGTAGAGTTCAGAATCGATGGTCCTGCCTGGTGGTAACAGCTCATAATGAATAATGCCCTTCCAATCCCACCACACACACAGCATCACCTTGTTGCGAGTTAACCCGGGTTTCGCCACAGTCTGTGAAGCCTGACCGGCCTTTGACCACGACCTTTTTCGCACGTTCTTGTCATACGTGATCCACTTTTCATCACCAGTTATCAGCTTCTTCAAAAATGGTTCGGTTTCATTACGTCGTAATAAAGAATCACAAATGAGTAACGGTTCATTAGGTTTCTTTCAGTGAGCTCGTGAGGTACCCAAATGTCGAGCTTTTTTGTGTACCCAGTTTTTTTCAAATGCGCCAAAACTGTTTTGAGGTCAATTTCCAGTTCTTCAGCTACGTCGTAACTACTGGTATGCCGATCTTGCTCCACTTTTTCACAAATGGCATCAATTTTATCCGTAATAGGGCGACCAGAGCGACGTGCATCTTTGACATAAAAATTTCCGGATTGAAAACGCTTAAACCAAATTTGTGCTACTCTCACAGACACTACACTAGGTCCATAAACATCGCAAATTTTTTTCGCGGCTTGCGTTGCATTTTTACCTTTTTTGTAGTAAAATTTTAAAATGTATCGAATTTCTTCATTAGATTCACTCATCTTGATGGTACGAAAAACAAATGAAAATCACACATTTTCCTAATTTGAATTTGGAATTATGTTCTTTAAAATTTAAACTTTCAATGATACCAAAACCAGCCAGATACAAATAGTATAGCCAAAGAGATTTTATTACAAGTTCATACATACTATAATGCGAAAAGACTTTTTCCCCAACCTAATATTATTAGGACCCGAAAATAGGATTTATTTGAGGTTCATAAAAATAGACGGTTTAATTATTTTACATTGTTAAATATTTTTAGGGTGAAAATGAAGATTCTTTGAGGTTCGATTAAATACATGCCTTAAGGCTCGTTCAGACTAGCGCGACGCGACGGTCGCGCGCGAATCGGTGATTTATATCCGTAGAACAATTTCTTTGAAAACGCGCGCGACACTTCACACAAGGGCGACCTGTCGCGCCGCGACACGGTCGCGCCGCGTCGAGTAGCGCGACATACAAAATGTACTAAAAGCTGTCGCGCCACTACAAGGACGTCGCGCGCGAATCGCGGGCGATTCGCGCACGAGTGGTCGCGCCAGTGTGAAAGGTGTTGCGTCGCGATATATCACAGAATCGCCTCCGCGACAGGTCGCGCGACATGTCGCGCCTTTCTGTACGAGCCTTCATACGAACGGTACGCCAGATGGGATTTCCCACCAGCAACAACTTTTTTCCGTGTGACGCCAGACGTAAAGAATAGCAAGCACCACCCCAATTGTTCCAAGGTTGTCGTAAAAGACGACTAAAGGACTTAGCAGAGAATGAGTCGTCTCATCTCCTATCTCAGTTTAATATCTCAGTTTAGTATATATATATCTATACATTTAAATTATAAGTACATATATTTACTTATTATAGTATATATTATATGTAATATATAAAAATATGTATGTGTGTGTGTGTATTATTAGTTTTGGTCTATTTATATACCACTATTTCCTTATTATTTATAATTCAATATAATAATTGTATTTTTAATAGTATTTTCATCGTTGTTCCTCTCAACCAAAGCACCTACCATCTTATCTCTTGACCACCCTAGATTGACTGGTAGAGAATGCCTAAGGCATTAAGCCGCCTGTGTACCTTTTTGTGTGCGAGAAGTTTAAATAAATAAAATAAATATTAAGTATGTATATTCTTAAATGAATAGTATAAAACAGAAACAAAACATTTTTATAGTTAAATTAAAAATCGATATCTATTCAAATTCAAAACTACATACGCGCGAATAAAATCCCTCTATACTACGATAAAATACCTTTTTTATGATTCCGCGTAGACAGTTCGTTCTTTATGGAAAACCTTTCATCCATTACTCGCTCTCATGAGCATATTACGTAACATTATCACAAATAAACAAACAAATTAAAGTATGTAATTGAAGGACGCCACACCTTACTACCGATACTCAGATATTTGAGAAGTATGTTGCGCGTTATTCATTAATTAAAGTGGACCTAGAGGCACAGCTTACCTTTGATATAGGAAAATATTCCTTATGGATTGAACAGGTACGTATGATAATATAATGAAATTCTCAAGTCGGATGTTTGCATCTGACTATGGTATTTCATAATAAACATACCAATATTACCTTGCCTTTTAATATTACCTCATTTATTTAGTAAAAAAACAAACTTAATGAATACTGTTGCAATACCATATTACCTATCGATACAGCGTTGAGACAACGTTATACCTGCACATTGTTTTCAAGTACAGATATAAAATAGCGATTAAGAATTAAAAAAATAAATTCGTAGTCTGGTACCTTGTTACTATACGTATTTCCATACGTACTATCACAAATAGTAGTTATTTTACTTTACCTTTTGTACCTATAGGTAAGTACGTATAATTACATGAGCACTACCTTAATAGGTAAAAATTCTGTGCAAGATGGTTCTAATCCATTGGGTACTTTTTATACTAATATTGATTTATCCATCCATATCAAAATCACATACCTATTATACAGAGGAAAAACTACCATGTCATTAAGTGAAGTAGACGTAAATTGGAAACCAGTCACGTTTTATATGTATAATGCTTATATGTAAATACCTTCGAGAAGCGTAGCTCACAAAACTTTAGATGAGTGTTGTAACGTACACCTGACGAAATGATTTGAAATGATAAAATATTATATACGCACGGTACGGTCAACGACAAAAGTCGAATAATAGTACTAATTTTACATAATTAATAATACCATCTTAACTGGCACACTGCTCCACTCTATTGTATTTCGTCATTGGTTATCAAATAGGTGAAGAGTTAATTTTCTTTCGTTCCAATTTTAATTAAGTATTTAGCTCAATAATGTATATGTAAAATACTCGACATCGACTTTTGTACACTTTAGGTGTTATGTACAGTATGTAACTGTAAACTTTAGGTTGGATTGGTACCTATCTATCCATTCTATCAAGTCGAATATTGCTTTGTTGAGCCTTACCATTCATGATTGTATGCACATATTATCTAGATAGACTTGAATTGAACTGAAAGCATCAAAGGCTTTAACTGAATGCATCAATGGGGCAGAATACAAAGTACCAAAACTGACGATTGCATAATCAGTAGTAACTAATCATTCTTTGTTTAATCTATTAACAACAAAAGAAAGACAAATTGTTTACTCTGCACAAAAAAAAAAACAAACTACAAAAAGAAATGACCTCGTATTCAACCAACTAAACAAAGAAATAAAAATAATTTGAAGAATAAGTTATGTTAGATAGTAAGTTAGGATATTTACAGTAAAAAAAACTGGTCGATTTTTTTCGAACAGTGCCATTTTTTCTTTCTGTTAAACATCGATCTTGTTGCTTTAATATCCCGAACGTGAAATTAATATAGCAATAACATTGAATAATATCATCGTAAGCTCCTTTAAGAATAATTTAGGCAAGCATGCATTAAATAGGTTTATCCATTGGTGGAACTGGATACATACATTTTAAGTCAGCCCACATCATTTAAATTCGAACAATAGGCAGTCAAGAATCAACGTCATTTTGGCATTCACTGCCGACACGAAACAGGTATATACCTCTGAAATATCCTTTACCAACGTTATTAACTAACAAGCGAATGTTATCGAATAAATAATTCGGTGAGTGAGGTTTCTAACATATGACAGGACACCCATGATGGTGTAATAATGATGCTGCCCATCTTTAGCTAAACGATTCGTGACAAATGCTTGCACTGACTGGACAGGTCCACTCAATCTGTGTGGTTCTTTTCTCAAAAGACCATTTCAGTCACCAATCTACATGGTCTTCACATGTTGTGACCAATATTATGTCTGGACTTTTAAAAGAGACTGTGACCTCTGAGTTTGTTTCGGCCTTTCTTCTCAGAGTAGTCAGTTAGGAAACGCCGAACTCATCTAGTTTATAAAAATATCATTGACATGTAAAAGTGTTTGTACAAACCAACTTACAGAAATAAAATCATTTATCTACATCTTTTAACTAAATGTTTGATGATCTAGCCACATAACATACGACGCACCGCTTTATAAGGAGCGGTGTCCTAAATATAGTTTTACAGTGTATAATTATTCATTGGATCATTAAGATAGGAAATCCTAATAAACCAGTATCTAAAGTTTTTATGAAAAGTTGAAAATTAGTATTCAAATGGAGTGAATGTCGCCAGTGGCCGGCTCGGGTATACCCACCGCCGATGTCGGGTCGAGGCAGTGTTGCTCGTAAATAATAACTTCATGCATAAACAATGGGCGCCATCTCCTAGCCTGGCTCCTTCGCTTGCGACGACGACACCCATTCATGATTTTCTGTAAAATATAACCGAGGAAAAGTGATATTGAACTCTATTTTCACACTTGTTGTTTCGTTACAAATCCAAGACCGATTTATTTATGGAGTTTGCATATTTCGTTCGTGTGAAATATTTGCAAAATATGTTGTTGCTGCATAATTTTGTAATTCATTAGATGTTAAAAACACAAGCACAAAACCAGTAATTCGAGAAATGCTCTTCATAATTTATCAAATATTCTAAAGTTGGATGTTCATCTAACAAAAGGTCCCATTGCAAGCTCATCATTCCAATGGCAAATTCTTTCACCGTGATTTGAAACTTCTCAATTTCGTGTGAGCTTTGTTTTGTTTGGTTCAATGTACCCACTGGTTAAATGTGCAGTCAACGGTTCATTAAGCTTGAACGCGCGAACGAATTGCGATAAGAACACACCTTAACCCCAGAAAACATTAAAGGGAAAGTAAATAACGATATTTCACCAATTGTTTTTTACAGGTAACACAATACAAACGCGTACATTTTCATTTATTGACGTACGATATAAAAATGTCTCGGACTGTCTCTCCTACACGTATGTGAAGTACGAATAACAAATGGCGGTTACGGCCTGATTGAGATCTAATTTATTGGCTCGCATTCTGAGAACAGCCGCATTCTAAATCACAATAATGGCATACGGGCCTCGTTCTAGCTCAAGCCTACAGATTACGTGTATTGTAAACGGTTTCTCCCACACATTACAGTGTTCGGTGTCGTTAAATTTAATTAAGGATGTTGGTACACGGTATCGGTATGATAATGGACGCAATTCTCTTACAAAATTAAATAGTATGCTCATAGGTGTAATAACCAATTCCAAGTAATTAACGTGAACTTGAATCCACAACGCCTAGCACCACCTTATATTGAAAAGTAGATTTATTTACTGAACACTTATCTTTATTTTTCTCAGTTTCCTGACCTTATAGACTCGAGAAACTTTTGACTTTAAACTATAGAATACAAAAATGTCAAAATTAAAAATAATATTTGTGTCACATTGGTTATGACGCTGAGGCAGGTGCCCATAGTCCTACTGGTCATTTCCTTTGGAGGCTTATTTTCGCATGCTTTTATTTTATGGAAAACTTAGGATTGACAACATTGTAAATTGGTTTGAAGTTCCTTAGTTAATCAAAAGCCATAAGCAGAATATTTGTGGGAATATCACAACACCACATAGAAGTGAAGAGCTTGTATTCTGTTTAAATGATAGTGCTCTAGTTAGTTCTTTCTTCAAAAAACGTTCATTTTGTTAGAGCGTAGCTTAACTGAGTCAACTTTAATACAATTGATCACCTAGTCAAACTGGACGAGACGTCCATTGTTTAACTTTGAATTTGCTTAGATGAACGGCTTTGTTATGTTTTATATTAACTCAGTCTCATTGGCTTTACATAGTAAATTGAAAAACAAGTTTAATTTCGGAAAACGGTGGCCATAAACGAAAATACGAAGTCATAGACACCGACTTCTGAAATTACGTAATTTAAGCAATTTGACACGCACGTGTACTTATCAGGAGACGATTCTCCCAAACGTAAACGACAATGATACTAATAAATAGTATTTTTTTCGAGGTGCGTATCATTCATGAATTACCCAATGCTACTACTATCTCTTTTTTGTATTATCGAGTAAATTTAATTAGGTTGATTAAATACCGATAGGTTGGCGCATGGCAAAACCGTGAAACGTGGTGTAATATCTCCCGGAAAGGCCACACCATTTTATGTGAGATCTTATTCGAAGTAAAAGAAGCTTAAAATATTATTTGTGGAAACTGGGAAAAGATCGACGGGGCGAGCGTCTGTGCGATCCCCTGAAATAAAACATGTGTACAGTACTTTCATGTTATACTTTTCACGTGTTACGTTTAGTATTATGTTTGCGGCTCACGTTATTCCCAACGGAACCGTAAAAATAAAACATCAGGTGCGTAGACACTTCAAGTTATTGTTTACTTACTTAATTCTGAAGATATTTTCGCTTGACTTAATATTGAGTGTATGTTGGGCACTGCAGAAATTAGTAAGCATTAAGTTCGAAATGTTATGTTTGAAATCAAATATAATTTAAGCATCATATTTTAGATTCGAATCAAGCTATAACTTACACTTAAACCATAATTTACATACAAATAATGAAGAATTTCTCAGTAGCAATCTCACTTAACGGCACTTCAGTAGCGGCGTCTGAATTGGTGCACGGTTGTTAGCAAAAGGCTCGCTCTCTATTATATAGGACTGAAGCGTAACTGGCGTATTGTAGGTGCACTATAGGTACACCACTGCCCATCCCTTTGGGGAAACGAGGCGTGATGCTAGCAATCAATCAATCAACTCAGCCTATCGTTGTCTACTGTTGGATATAGGCCTCTCCCAAGTTGCGCCGCAACACCCTAAGAAGAATGAAATAAATAGACAGGAATAGTAAGAAGTGATGAAAAGTAGCTAATGAAGGACATTTTAAAATTAAGCTGCCTGCTATCCCAATATCAATTTGCGTATGACTAACAAATAAATATTATGACAGAAAATATTATAGTGTATGTATGTAGGCAGGCAACAGAATAATGGTGTGTGACGGTTACACGTCTCGCGGTATAATAACACGGTATTTTATCGTTAAGACCTACCGCTTGTCAATAGACATGGCGTATGTGACTTATTTGCTCGTATTATGTGACTCGGTTACAAAATATTCTCGTGTCGACTCGAAGCATCTACGTTATTAAGTTTGAAATTGTGGAAAATTGGTGCAAAATTTTTGCAGGCGCCGATAGCATTGGGTCGCCCATAATCATCTCGTTATTACGGATTGAGAACTTAATCTGAGCTATCGAGTTAGTTTAGAGTCAAGTTCCATATTTTAACGACTTTATTATGCTCTTAAAGCTGTTCAGCGTGAAGTGAATGTTAAAACTAGGAGCACATATTTTTTATGGAAACAGAAAAAGGAAATTATTGTTTCCTTTTAGTTTTGGACGTTCCATGAGAAAACCACGACATATTTAAGCGCAGCGCTTGATATTGTGAAATGAATTATAGTGTTATTAAAGTAAAATAAAAATTTATTTTCTTTAACAAAAAGTACTTATTTATAATTTACAGATAGATGCTATGAACAGTGTTTTATAGGTACACAAAAAGTTTTAGCATCTGGACCCGAACTAGGAGGAACCTGTCTTTCGGCTTACAACGCCAACCCCTCCAGTTACATTAGTTATGGTTTCTTAAATCCTTGAACTTATAATACCATTGAATATTATGTACTCTGATATAATGCTCTATAATAGTAGTCTGATCCTCTCTTTGTATGTCATGCTAGGTGAATGAGTAGGTGTGAGAGGGTGTGTCTATAGTAAGGTGTAGGTGTGATACGTAGGAGCATACGTATCCTTCAATAATGTGTCAAGGAAAGACTGAAAAATCTTAGATTCCTTTCATGTCTTTTTGTCTCGAATAACGCACTACTTTTATCAGACCTAAGGTGTACCTGGAGCAATAATAAAGTAAAATGATAATAATATTGAAATGGCCTCAGTGAATTTATTTTACGACACGCGTGAACTTTTCCAAGTGTTGCGGCGACAGTTAAACCACCGCTTGGAACGATAAATGCATGAACAATTAAGTTTTTCTCATGCAAAATATTAAAGTACAGTAATAACCTTATACAGACAGGATTAAATGACTTTCTAGTTTTCTTGGCTGCCCTATTTGCTTGGCTGCCCATTTTATTTTAAGAATAAGTTTATTAAAAATATATCCTTTTTAAAGCCGGACCGTTTCAATCATCATTTGTCATAATAATATACATAAGTGAAACATTCAAAGTAATCGCCTGTAAGAATGTACCAAAGGTAAACAACGGGTAATCCGATACTGATTAGGAACGTCGCAGGTTGTAAATGGTATTTTGTTACACACTCTATATCTGCCCTGTGGGACAGATCCTACGTAAAAGCAAAGAGGGTTACAGACTCTGTGAGTGGATAGGATTATCGGGGCAGCACGAGATCTTAATAGCCACAGCTATGTAATAGGGGTCGATTTTCACTAATACATGAGTAAATTTTTTCGGACCTGTTTCGTTGGCAAATCTCTCCCAAATGCTTCCACTGCATTGTGCTCAACTGTGTGGGGATCGCAGGACTTTAATGAAATTTACTTCTGGTTATGGCTCTTGTTTTCTCGTGCAAAAATTGTCTTAGATGCTTCTCGTTT
The DNA here is from genome assembly GCA_947507805.1 of Aporophyla nigra. Taxonomy (NCBI): domain Eukaryota; kingdom Metazoa; phylum Arthropoda; class Insecta; order Lepidoptera; family Noctuidae; genus Aporophyla; species Aporophyla nigra. The sequence continues at coordinate 21,055,087 of OX382291.1, read as the reverse complement.
TGTTACCAAGGAAAGTTATCAGCTTCTGATAACTTTCATTATGATCTTCAGACTCCAATCCGTTTAGTTGAATATGAATCTACAAAATTAATTTAAGTAAAACTTATGAACCAGTTCTTTTATTTGATAAGTAATATTTTCTTAACGTAGGCATTATTTGGAACGAAGCTCGTTAATTGAGGTTGACAGGTAGAAATCGTCCCCTGAGTTAAACCGTTATACTACCTCTATGCGACTTTCTCTCTCTGTCTCGAAAATCTAATAAGTTTGAGGTTTCCCCACCTGCAGCAGCCACTACAAGACAACCCGCCGTACTAGGAAGATGGAATGCAGCAATCGTGTCGACACATGTCAAGTTACTTCCAAGACAATAAGATGATACATTTTGATCTCTGTCATCTTTATAAGCTAAGCCATTGAGTTCCAGATTAGCTGACTGGTAAAGGCGAATGGTAACGCTGCCAGCCTTTTGGGGACGTTTTCTATTGACAACAATGCAGGCAAATATTTCTATGTTCTACGATTCTTTTCTTTTTTAACCGACTTCAAAAAAAGGAGGAGGTTATCAATTCGACTGTATTTTTTTAAATGTTTGTTACCTCATAAATTTTGACTGGGTGAACCGATTTTGATGATTTTTTTTTATTTGAAAGCTGGTGCTATCCTTATGGTTCCATTTTAATTTGGTTCCATTCGGACAATGGGATCCATGTGAAAACCATATAAGTCTTAAATTTGCATTAAGTATTTGCGCGACAAATGAACGAATAACGCGATTAGATTAGTGCGAGTATCAAGCATAACTAAAAAGTTAAAAATAAAAACTTTTTACATAAAAATAACAACCCACTTCTTTAAAAAAAACACTACAAAGTCAAAAATAACTTTAATTTCGGAAGTCGGTGGCAAAAAAAACCTTAAATACAGATCCTAAGACACCGACTTCCAAAATTAAAGTTATTTTTGACTTTGTAGTGTTTTTTTTTTAAGGAAGTCGATTGTTATTTTTTTATGTCATCATCTGCCTAAGCTTTTCCCTACTATGTTAGGGTAGGCTTCCAGTCTAATCGGATGCAGGTGAATACCAGTGTTTTACGTACAGTACTTAATTTAATTTTAAGACTAAGCTGTTTAATTACGTAAATATTTTAAATTAATCAAACAAACTTTTCTTGTTATAGGTATAATATTTGATGTTTAAAAGTGCCTATCTCAATTAATTATTTGACTATGACTTAAATTACATAGACTTTTCCATTATAAACACGCGTGATATAACGTGTCACGGCAATTTTCTCCCCAAGTCCACATTCTTCCGCGCTAATATCTCTTTCGTATAGATAAACAATATACGCGGTATTATTGATAATTCCGTGAATATTTTGTTGTATACAATAGAAATTCTTCTATACATTTTTGGGACAGCAATTTTCATAGCGGTCCTCGCTTTGATTAAAATAAGAGAATGTCACAGTTAAATCACTCCTAAATTCAAAAACTTAGATGCGATTACCAATGCGAATTTCAAGATGGTTGTATAATTGGTGGTGGTGGTGTTTGGTGGTTGGTGGTGTTATTGGTGGTGGTTTGGTTTGGTTTGGTAATTTCTTGAGACTATCTAGTCTAGGTCTACATTTTTCGAAAGAGTTATCGCAGCTTTGGCATAAACAACGTAGAAGGAAAACGGGTGGGTTTTGATTACATACCAAAAAAAAGTTTCCATTTAACCCTAGAATCGAAACTCGAGCTACAAATAAAAAGTAAATAAATATATTTTCGATTACTTTTTTATTACACAAGCGATTGGTACCACGTATTTACTCAATACTCAATTCTTTATTGCATTCCATATGTTACATAGATGGTAAAAAATAATAATGGTACAAGATCAAAATATGGACCCTGTCGGACACGCAAAAAATTAGGAGAGAGGAAGAGGGCTGAGTTACAATTTAACTAAATCAATATTCTCATTTACTGTCTTTCATTTGGTATATAATTATATTGTATTATACATATTATTATTATGTTTGTGCATATCAGTTGTTATTATATATATTTGCACGAGATTACATTATTACTATTAAATTCTTACAAGTTTTCGCTTTTATTATGAACTCAACTAGATTAATTATTATATGTATATATACCATATACATTTATTTTAATAAATTATGAAAATTATTTAAGTATTCATATTTTATATTCTTTACTAGATTATCTGTATTCAATATTTAATTTAATATTTTATATACCAATATATTTTATTTTATTTTATTTACGTAGCATATAGTGTCGAATGGTTAGCCAGACGGAAGACCTGTGAGCGTCTGGTCGTGGAAAGCAGCGGTTGACGTAATTCAGTACTCCCGGGTGCACCTGGTTGCCGATGCATCTCCAAATAAGTATTGGGAATTTACTTTAGAAAAATCGTTCATCAGATAATTCCGATTCTAAATTTGAGAGATCTTCGCTATGTCCAAGGTGAAAAGATCGTAAATTACGAACTTATGTGATAACTGGTATGTGTAAAAGTTCTATAGGTTTAAAGCAAACGCAAAAAATATGCCAGCATTGTGAACTACAGTTATTTCATAAATATTTCTTCCTTTTAAGTTAGGCTTAACATCAGATTTACTTGAAAGTACCAATAAGTACGAGTATCTAACTTCTGTCTGTCTCTCGTATCTAATCTCTTAATACTATGGTATATATACGTATATTGCTGGTTTCGTCTGTCTGTTTCTATGCTTACTTTTACTAAACTAAGCAACTGATGCATACTTGGTTGTCTTTATAATTTAGAGTTTATTTTCAAATATTTGTGGTGATGTCATTAAAACACATTTTTGGGCACTTACGTTGTGAACACTGCCTAAACCTTTCGAGATAGATCAAAGTAATATGAAAATGTAAATTTTAATAAGGGCTATATGAAAGTCCACAATGATATGCGTTTATTGTCTAAGGATAAGTCACAGTAACCTTTCTTTTACATATTATTAAATAAGGATGGATGATTTCATTTATTTGTTGCTATTTTAAACAATGAAATATAAATCCTTATCCATTTAATCAATTAGATATGTTGCACATTTAGTGTAGATCAAAATTTCTTTTAACAGTACATCATTAAACTGGCAGATTTAAAATTATGCAACCTTCGTCATACTGTACACTCGTGGGAAGCCGGGGCGGTTTGCTAGTATAAGATAATTTTAATAAATTTTTGTTACGACTTTTTATTTCGTACTCTCCAGTACCCCTGGGTACTGTTACTTATTTTTTTTACGGATACGGTTCTAGGGTTAACACAGTTATAGCTATCACTAGGGGGCGTTCGTCTTGTTTCATTAGTATTAAAATTTCATTCATACTCTCAACTGCAAGTTTTATCGTATGTAAATAATTGATACTATTCTGTGGAAAGTCCCTTACTGCAGTGAAATTGCACGAAACCTACGTAAGTACCCAAAACTAACTGGCTGCTTTTGGAGATCCGGTTAGCTACAGATCGTCGATATTTATTCAGTACTACTACTGTGGAATCTCTGTAACTCGAACCTCGATAGTTGTAACCCTAAAAAAAATGCTTTTTCTTCTCACTTAACCCCTTAATACGTGGTATTTCGAGTTTCAAAAAGCAAACTACTCAGTTTGTTTTTGCATTATTCTGCACGCCGAAGTAAGTAAACTTGTCGAAGTTTACATACAGAAGTTGAAGTTAGTAGAATATAATGATGTCTTACTTGGAATTCACCGAACTCATAGCAATACAAATTAAAAGGAACGTTTAGTGCTTTTGTTCTAGTGCGTATATTACATATTGTTGTATTTGGGGTCACTGCTTTAAAAGAAGTTTATTATAGGTCAGTGTTTATTTATTTATCAACTTATGTACATCCATATATAAACGGGCCAGAAGAGAAGAGAAAAAAAATGGTACAAAGGATTCTATGACTTTTAACTGGTAACATCATGAGTACCAAACAGAAAATAACGACGCGCTACACAAATCAAAAGCTGAAAACAATTTTCTTTGTAGCCGTTATACAGATAATTTCTTTCAAAAACTACTATAAAAATTAAGTTCATTTTTATTTCTAATTAAATATACTTAGAAATTGCGCTTTTCTTAGTCGACATTTTAGCAATTAAATCTTTTATATCTCGACATTCTTGTTTAGTCAAAAACTCATTACTTAGCTCTATATTTTTTGCATTTCCATAGATAATCCAGTTCGCAATCCATTTTTTTTAGGAATTACCTCTCGCCGATTAGCCTATAAGGTTGTTAGCTGTTTAACCGGGACTTGCTTGTCTGCCTGTCCGGGCTACCTTAATAAATTAAGGTCTCCAGGCAGAGCTAAAAAACTATAAACTAGAGGTTTATATAATAGTTGCCCTTAGCGACGACTCGCTAAGGGCACCCGCTGTGGAGTACGGACCTTGGCTTAGGGTATCGCTGTTAGAGGTCCCTTGCTGCCCAGCAAGTGACGGGCTGGATAGGAAGGATGATTATTATTTAGGGACGAATTTAAAGTTACAGGCTCAGCGGCGCGGGCTGGCTTGAGCAAGGGTCGTGGCGGGTATGGAATGGGACCTCGCGGCGGACTTCGGCGGCTAGGACAGAAGGACGGCGATCTGTGACGGTGTGTCTTGAGAATGCTAACGAGTTTAGTTCTCTCCTGGAGAAGTGTTGTAACGTCATGGGGAATGGTCGACGCGATCGAGCGATTCCCCTGTATTTATCTTTGTTGCTTCCATTGCAAACTGTTTGATCACTCACTCGCATTTCTGGAGCTTTCTGAAAGCGGATCTGTAAACTGAAGGCGAAGACACTACACTATCGGATCGTCATAAGTAGTAGAAATACAAATTGTAAGTGGTAATGGTATCCTGTCACTGTTTATTGTTAAACACTGCGTAGAATTCAAATGCAATAGAGCAAATGTATAATAATTACAGGGAAACGCCTTTTAATTTTGGTAGGTATACTAGGTACTTAGTATACATAAACTCAACGCTAGTTCCCATGAGGGGAGCAGAAACTATAGAACGCCACCTGCTACGATCCTTACATACTCCTTTTGCCTCGTTTAAGTTCATATATCTGATCACACACGCACGCCGGTTACTAGTACTACGCACTTACGTTTGGTAGGTATGAAAAACCGAAGAAAACTGTAGCGTGTATTATTATAGATAGTATCTGTTTTATTTTTTATTTATTTATTTATTATTAAACATATTTTAGACTTACAGGTAAACCCAAGGCGTCCACAAACAACTGTTACCGGGTACGTTCCAGAACAAAAAAAAAAAAACAAAAAAAAGGGGAAATGCGTGGTACTTGCGACTTGGCGATGGGTTTTTTAAATCCATGCTAGAGATAGTTTTAAATTCTGATGCATTCTGGTGGTGTTGTGATCGTAATGTTTTTGTAATAAACGTATAAATATTGAAAATGTCAATCAATGCCATTAAAATGTACAAAATAATATTATATAAAATTAACTTCATTCTGTTAATCCACATACAATCGGAAAATACCAACATATTTACTGTTACAATTCATAATCGTATTACGTTAAAATAGTTTTACGTATTTTTCGTGTATTCGAGCCGTGGATTACGGCTTACACCATTTTAATTTATTGAGTCATTTTGTGGGAGCTTTGGTCGGAAGCAACACCTACCGTGTTGATTGTTAATGACCAGCTTAATATAGACTTCCCTACACCAAATAAATTTGCTCGCAGGATAAAATTTCCGGGTAACTTTTTCTTAGTATTTGCTTACTTCGGCACAATATTAAAATATATACCTAAGCATTAATTGGGGGCTTGTAGCTAAGTAACAACAGCCGCACGGGTCGATCGTTCAGGTTAAACTACGCTTGTCGCGGTTGGTCCGTGGCTGGGTGACCATCTTTACATACCCTTCCATGCCCCGGAAAGTACGTTAAGCCGTTGGTCCCGGCTGTCTTTCGTAGATCTTAGAAAATCGTTACTGGTCGTCAGAAGCCCGAAAAACTGACAACCAGTTTTACCAAGGGGTTCGTATTACCCAAAAGCCTGGTTGTGGAGGTCAGATAGGCAGTCGCTCCATGTAAAATACTGGTACTCAGCTGCATCCGGTTAGACTGGAAGCTGACCCCAAAATAGTTGGGAAAATGCTAGGCAGATGGTGATACCTAAGCACTAATTCTATTTTTATTTACAAGGCACTTTATCATTGAATTATTATTAGAAACGAGACTCATTATGACCACGATTTTAAGTTCGGTTCAAAAGAATATAATTTTCATTAAAAAACAGCTGAATGTAAATAAAATAAAAAAGGTCAAACGCGCGAATTAACAACTCGCCGAAGGGTTCAAGCTTTTGAATTAATTATAATCCTTATCAACGAGATAATATTTTTCTGGGCGTTTGCTTTACTCGGGAAGCGTAGTGAAATAATTCAAAATATATACTTTTATCTTTGTTCATATTTTGACTGAAATTGAAAGCGAATGTGATTACGTCAATTAAATGGATGTTTTTATTTTGTCAAACACAAAAACGTAATATAAAAAGCCGGTGTGTGTTTTGAGTGGTTTTTAGAAAGTTTATTTGAGTTTTATAGAAATGGTTTTGACAGAATAAATCGCGTCAATATTGAATGTTTTTCAAATTCAACATAAATTAGCATACTAGCCGATAGTTTTACATGAAAGAAATATTTGAACCATTGTAGCGCGGCATTGGAGCATATTTTGCTGTGAAAGAAAGCGTATGATGTGCATAATTGAAAATTAGTACTCATAAAAACTGTTTTAATACGGAATATGTTTAACAAACTCCTGATCATTCCCATTAAATATCCTAGAAACATTTATATACACTCTTATATAATAAAGCTCTTTTTGTGAACGTCGAACTAAAAATCCAAAACTTTTTACCAAAAAAGCTTTGAGTAATCTTTGTTCATTGATTTTTCAGCGCCGACTCATAATTTTAAGGTTTATTATTTTTTGCTTTTCAGTTTTTTCAGCGGTTAAATTTTTTGGTAAAAAGTTTTTATTTTATAATTTTTGAGGCTTTAATGTACTTATAATACTTGAAAAAGTATAAATAAATCCAATGTATAAAGAATTATCAAAATCGGACTACTCTGTATAAAGTTATGCGTGGTTAAACATTACAATCAGCGAGTGAACAATCAATCATCCCCTATTTTCTGACCCTTAGGGTTTGATTTTGTTTTCCAAATTTATATGGGACCACTCTCGGAGTAAAAAAAAAGAATTATCACAATCGGTCTACTATGTAAAAAGTTATGTGTGGTCATACATAAAAAAAAAATATACGCATCGAATTGATAACCTCCTCCGTTTTTTTTCGTCGGTTAAAAATCATTTTCATTTTACTCACCGCCTAATTGTTTAGTACGTCCGAAAACGAACCCGATCATCTAAATAAAACCATTTTATTTTGATTTAAATGGCCTATGTCAGTGGACGATATTCGGTTGAAATGATGACAATTATGATATCCTAACTCGATGAGGTCAAATGAAAATCCAAGATGGCTGCTTCGAACTATGAAAATGACCACCATGACGAAAAACTAATAAAACCCACTCTTATTTAAAGATGGCCACATTCATCATCATCATCATCATTTCAGCCGAAAGACGTCCACTGCTGGACATAGGCCTCCCCCAAGCTCCGCCACTTCGACCGGTTTTGTGCTTCCCGCATCCAGCGGGTTGCGGCCTTCACAAGGTCATCGGTCCACCTTGTTGGAGGCCTTCCAACTCTACGTCTTCCGGTACGCGGTCGCCACTCCAGAACCTTTCGGCCCCATCGGCCATCTGTTCTGCGAGCAATGTGCCCTGCCCACTGCCACTTCAGTTTAGCAATTCTTCGGGCTATGTCGGTTACCTTGGTTCTCCTACGGATCTCTTCATTTCTGATTCGATCGCGTAGGGAAACTCCAAGCATAGCCCTCTCCATCGCCCTTTGGGTGACTTTCAGCCTTCTGATAAGGCCCATTGTGAGCGACCACGTTTCGGTTCCATATGTCATCACTGGCAACACACACTGGTCAAAGACTTTCGTCTTGAGACACTGCGGTATGTGGGACGAGAAGATATTGCGTAGCTTCCCAAACGCTGCCCAGCCGAGTCGGAGATGGCCACATTAATAGCAATTTAATAGAAGCGCAATGCTTAATAATGGTGATCATCTTTTAATGTTCAAAAGATTTTAATGAAGAAGTTAAATATTTCCCTTTTAAGTCTAAGCTTTTAAGAGATTTCTTGTCCTGGTGACAAGTTCTGTTTTGGAATATCATTAGACCGCATTCACACAAGTACCTACTGATCTCAAATTGCTGATGTATAAACGTATTTGTGGCCTCATGTAACATTATCACAAGTTGCTTGTAACATTTTCATAAAACGTCCCATTTTTTAAGGAAACGTCCGCAATAACCCAACAATCAACAACCGAAAGTTGTTGTACAAATCGAATCTACTGGAAGGCTGAGAAATAACCAAAGACCCGAACTTATTCGGCATCATTAATCTTTCGCCACTCATTAATCGATTGCACGTGTCGCAGTTAGTGTATGGCAGGCGAACCAGCTGATTACAACGCCTGTCAAAACCGTATAATACTTTCTTAGAAATAAATCTTTAGCTTTGGCCCGCTAAGCAGTTTGTTTTCTTCACCAACAACTTTTAATCCCTTAGCTATGTTTAGGTTAATTGAATTGAATTTATATAATCAAAGAATATTAGAGATTTTAGAGCAAAATTATAATGACGCCCGCAGAAGTAGAAGTAATCGAATATAAATATATTAATAATATACTAACTTCTGCCCGCGACTTCGTTCTTGTTAAATTTCTTGGTCCCCTAACCCACTGCGTCGCATGGAATCGCCTGCCCGTGCGAAGTCTTCGTATTCTTGATTTTTCCGTTTGCGATTTTTTCTGCCTCGATAATTCGAACCAAACAAACTCTTCAGCTTTATAATATTAGTATAGATAGATAAATGTCTAATTATTGAGTTTAGCTACGTTTGCCGCGGTTAGTCCGTGGATGGGTGACGGGTGATGGGTTTGTAAAGCAAACCAAGACCCTTCCGTGCCTCGGAAAGCACATTAAGCTGTTGATCCCGGCTGTCTTTCGTAGATCTTAGACAGTCGTTACGTCAGAAGCCCGAAAGTCTGACAACCAGTCTTATCAAGGGGTATCGAATTACCCGGTAACTGGGTTATGGAGGTCAGATAGGCAGTCGCTCCATGTAAAATACTTGTACTTAGCTGCATCCGGTTAGACTGGAAGCCGACCCCAACATAGTTGGGAAAAGGCTAGGCAGATGATGATGAGATAGATAAATTACTGAGTCTTCAATCATTCTGAAAACGCACCCTCCAATATACAAGGATATCTGGTATTAAACAGCTTTTAACTCTGCGCGATAATGAAACCTGCTTGCTTTGAAGCTTCTGTAGAGTTTTAATTTCGTGTTAAACTTGTAGAGAGTAAAGAGGTGTTGGTAATCGTGAGTGTTGGTTATAGTGCCGTGACATTAAGGCGCACTGCCGTCGCAGAAGTAACACGTCAAACGTCGAACCGACTATACTAACGTGCCGGAATAATCACAAACTTACGCGTTTGTAATTAGTCTCTGAACGTGACAACTTTGCGACTGTGCAGGATAAGAGAGCTACAACTATGTTTAATTCATGTTGGATTAATCTAATCACAAAAAAGTGGAATAACATTATTCAAATCAAATCAAATCAAAATATTTTTATTTCATATAAACCTACATGGGCACTTATGAAACGTCAGAAGCTAGGTGCACGGTTCCAAATAGTTGGTTCCTATGGAGAAGAGCCGGCAAGAAACTCCACGGTTACTCTTTTAAAAATAATTCGTTTTTACAATTGTTTCAAATTACAGTGTTAATAGTATGGGAGGACAGTGTAGGCCTGTCAACAAGTACCAGGTACTGAATAAGATAGAAAATTGTCTACAGTCTACAAGGCCTACAACGTTCTCACATTCACAAAGTATAAAATAATCTATAAAATAATCTACATAAATAATATTATTTCTTAAATAAGACATATTACATTATTTAAACCAAATGTCATTATTGCCATGACAACTAATATTAAAGAGTACAATGTACAATTGTAGGTGTATAATTTCAAAAATGAGTAAATGTGAAAGAATGTAAAAACTGAAAAACTTGAATACAAAATGTACATCGTCATTCGGGAGCAGTTAATAGACACAGGTCATCCTGTAATGAGCTACCAGGGAAGCCACATGTGCAGAAGGAATTATTGCCAAACTTCCTTGTCTTCAACGTAGTCTTTTATCTTATAATATGCTTTTTTGATAAGGACACGTTTGATGTGTGATTTGAACTTTCCATAGCTAAGTTCAGTAACAGACTTTGGCAACTTGTTATAGAAGCGGATACTGTTTATAAGAAATGATTTACTAGTTTTAGTTAATCTAAATTTTGGTATTACAATTTCATTTTTACTACGCGTATATATGTTATGGAAATCGCTTCTTATTTTGAAAAGGCCTAAATTTTTGCGAACATACAAAATACATTCAAAGATATAAAGAGAGGGAAGAGTCAGTATATCAATTTCTGTAAATTTGTTTCTAAGAGACTCGCGAGGCCCCATTTTATAGATTGCGCGGATTGCCCTCTTTTGCAAAATGAAAACTGAATCTACGTCAGCTGCAGAACCCCACAGTAGAACGCCATAAGACATAATACTGTGGAAATAAGCAAAGTATACTAATCGAGCTGTACCTATATCGGTCAACTGCCTAATTTTTCTTACTGCATATGCAGCTGAACTTAATCTACCTGACATAGCTCTAATGTGGGGACCCCACTGCAGTTTCGAATCTAGAGTAATTCCTAAAAATACAGTTTCCGAAAAAGCATCTAGTTTCTTGCCATCAAGTTTTAAATTTAAATCTACTTGGGGAACATTTGGCAATGAGAACCTAATACATTTCGTTTTGTTCGCATTCAGTAAGAGATTATTAGCTGCAAACCATTTCGAAAGAATAGCTAGACTATCGTTAACATGTAAGAAATCCCTGTCTTTTCTATCTATTTTAAAAATAAGTGAAGTGTCATCAGCGAACAAAATTATATCCGAGAACTTAGCTATCATGTAAGGAAGGTCATTTATGTAAACTAAAAATAAGAAAGGGCCAAGAATTGAACCTTGCGGCACGCCCATCTTAACAAGAGACCCCAAGGACGTAGCCCCGCCAACGTTTACTTTTTGCTGTCTGTTTGATAAATAGGAAAGAACAAGATCGGCAGCTTGTCCACGAATTCCGTAGTGGTGTAATTTACAGATCAGTGTATTGTGGTCAACGCAGTCGAACGCTTTTGAGAGGTCACAGAAAATGCCAATTGCATCCTGGGACTGCTCCCAGGATTCTAATATGTGACTGATAAGTTTTACTCCCGCGTCACTCGTTGACTTACCTTTCGTGTAACCAAACTGTCGACTATGTAAAATTCCATTTGAGTTGAAATGAGCCAACATCTGGTCCAGCATGATTTTTTCATAAATTTTACTCAATGCTGGTAACACAGATATAGGTCTATAATTAGAAGGATCAGTTTTACTACCCGATTTGAAAATTGGTACTACTTTACTATGTTTCATTAAATCAGGAAACGTACCGCGGTCTAAACATTGATTAAATATACCTGTCAAGACAGGAGCAATGGTGTCGATGATATTTTCAAGAACTTTAACCGAAATACCCCATAAGTCTTCTGTGTTTTTTATGTTAAGACTTTTAAATGTTGTTTTAATTGTGGCAATAGAAATGGGTTTGAATTCAAAACTAGGAATGTCCTTGTTGAAGTTTTCTTTAAGAAGAGATTCAGCTAATATAGATGATGAGGGGAGAGATTTCGTAACTTCTATTGGAATGTTAGTAAAGAAATTTTCAAGGGTCTCAGCAACTTTTAACTTATCTGAAATAGTTTTATTATCAATTTTTAGAGTCAACTCATTCTGATCTCGCTGTTTTGTGTTTCCAGTTTCTTTATTAATTATCTCCCAGACAGCTTTTATTTTATTGTTTGAAATACTAATTTTGTTACTTATCAATTTAGATTTAGCTTGAGCGCAGACTCTTTTGAATATCTTAGAATAGTTTCTTACATAATTATGAAGGGCTTGATCAGAAGTCAATGATTTTTCGTGATACAAATTATATAAAATATCTCTGCTTTTTCTAATGCCAGCAGTAGCCCACTCACTAAATTTTGGTTTAATATTGATTGAAACTTTTTTTACAGGACATGCTTTATTGAATTCTTGGCATACTGTAGAAAAAAAAGTGCCGTAGTTAATATTTGGGTCATGTGAATCAAAACTTTCTGCTGAGAGATTCCTAAGAACATTATTATTAAACATTTTCAATTTATTTTTAGTCAGGGGTCTAAGTTCAATGGTTTTATTTAAGTGTAACTTTTTGTCTAAGTCAAACGATACAAGCTGACCGGTATGGTCAGACCTAACGCCACTAATTATGGACGACTCTTTTATTTTACAATTGGTAAATACATTATCTATGCATGAGGCTGTGGTTGGTGTTATTCTTGTCGGTTCATTAAATATGCATTTTAAATTGAATGATTTAAACAATGAGATAAGCTTACATTTTTCCGGTGAATTAACTAACAGATCAATATTTAGGTCACCACAAGCGAAAATTAATTTATTATCTTCAAAAAGTTTGCCTAATATTCCTTCCATAATGATCAAAAATGATGACAAGTTTGAGGCTGGTGGCCTATAAATACATAAGAAAGTATGGCCTTCAACCTCTGCACATGCTACCTCACATAAGCGATCAACAGAGCAAGCAGTAATATCCTTTCTTTCTTTATATCTAAGATAACTGTTCCCAAAAACATGCCATTTTAAAACAACTTTGTTCCTGTTGAGATTATGTGTGAAAGCAATGAAACGTGTGGAAGGTTCCATTCAACCACACTTAATTCAATGCTTATTTAAAGTCTTTTCAACTATAACACAAACTTTAAGTTTTACAGATAATTCTACAGCTTGGAAACGTTAAAGTATTGAAGAAAATTTTATATTTCACTGGCTGCCTTAAATCTGTCATTGAGTAAGCTTAATATAACTTAAGCACGGTAGTGCATAACTTAAGTTAGCATCGTAATTAATTAATTTGCAACATAATTATGTAAAATAAATGTTAAGGTTAGAAAAAAAAACGTACTTAACTTCTAGGAAATACTTTTTCATAAATTTTCAGGTTACAGAGGAAAATTCCATCGGACCTTTGTCGAGAAAATTAAAGAAGAATGTAATATCAAACTTGATGCAACCTGTGATGGTTAAAATAGTACCCACCGGCGGCGTCCCAACGTACAGTTTGTTGGGACTTGAAGCTCTAATCAACTGCTCTCTAGCCGACTGATTTCAGTCACCTCATCAACAGTGTGGTGTGTTGTCTTTAATTATATTTACGCGTACATTAATTACCATTCCAATTATAACTAGGTACTGGGTTTATTAAAAGTCCTTCTGTTCAGTCATGTACTTGCAAATGAGAAATCAAAAAATATTTTTAGGGGTACATACCTAACGAATGATTTTTTTAAATAGGTATTTCTATTTAATTACCTATCACATACTTGCCTACCATATTTTTATTATGCCCTGAGGATCTGTAACACAAGGTGTAACTAAACTATGTAACACTTTGATCGTGTTTTTTAAATCTGTGCTGTTATTGAAGTTGATTGACTCCACGTAATCTGGGTATTGCAATTAGAGAATGCGTAGAAATAATCTCTTAACATAGTTCTTGATCAAATTATGATAAAATGATCACAGCTTTTTCTTTAACATTGGGTACCCTCAGAAAACCGTTGCGCATATAACTAAATTTGTTTAAACAGACCCCATGGCAATAAACGAAAGAATTTATTATGCAGTAAAAAGTATATGACACTCACAGATACGGAAATGAATAGTTCCAATAATACTGAATGGAAAACTGCTGACTAGCTGACTTTGAATACTAAGCTCTCTACACAACGGTCATCTAGATGAGCATCATGTCATATTGTGCTTCATGATCATCCATGCGAAGTAAGTAGCCTTAATAACGTGATGAATGACAAAGTTTGTTTTGTCATTACTATTGATGTTTACGTCATAAATAAATACACAAAACAACACTTTTAGATGAAGAAAACGTTTAGATATTGCAAATAATTGCGGTTAGCTTAGTATAAAAAACAATGTGTGTGTCAGCTCCGACGCCTCGAGTTTATTCTTTATGAACGATGTAGTAAATAGTGGAGTAAATTTAATTTTACTCCCCATAAATTCGCATACCCCAGGCTTATGTATGAAAATCGATTCTTAAGAAGTTAACTTCAAAAAGCTCATGCATACAAAGGAAGAGGATGTAACTAAATTCATTAACGTTTCTGAAATAAAGTGACACCAAAACTGTCATTCATCTATTCCATTTTCCAGTACTGAAAGGTTTTACCCTATGAATTACGGAAATAGTTCAGACATCATAAATAGAATCTCAAAAACTTGAATTTTGTATGTATTCTGAGACTATCTTTGTCTTTATTTTCCCTAAAAATAGGTCAGAGCGCCTGACAAAGCATTGGAGTTAGCAAATGAGATAAGATGGCCTAATAAGATTCAGGGATAATCGAACCCGAGAAATTCAATCACTTCGAAATTTAGAACTAGCTTTGGAATTTCCCTTGAGTGTAGACTCAACTTGCCCTTTATTCAGCTTTTTCCATAATGTAACGCGCTTAAAAAATTATAGAGCTGTTTTGTTACCAGCAAGAAAGAAACTATATTCTCATCTTTAAGGGGAGCATATTTTAAAAGGCGGGCAAGAGATTATGTCGGAAGGATGGCGTAGGCGTAATCTATCTATATGTAGGTATTAATAGAAAGATTTTTCGGCTGCTTGTTTCCAAGCCCGATGGTAATATCAATAATTTTTTAGGGTTGTTCATATTATGAAGGTTTTTATTTATTATCTAACGTTTATGATCAAAAACGATAGGCTAATTTAACGAGCCGTTTATGCAGTACATAACAGTAATGTACTTTTAGGTATTAATTACAGAAAGGTATTGGACAGAAAAGGTCTGAAATTGAGTCTCAAATGTCCTTATAAAAATAGGTGAAAGGTATTTATGAATACTGCGAGGCAAGTCGTAAAAAGTTACAAACCCTTTTTAAGCACCCAATATCAAACCACTTCGAGCTTTTTGGATTGCTTTGGAAATAAGCGCCATTTTTTTTTTAAACTTGTAAAATATTATAATGCAATTTAGAATAAGCCACTCTTGAAATACGGAAGATGAACTAAAATAATCGAAAATATGTTAGTAAAAGTCATTTACCCGATGTTATTTCCTATCGTCAAAAATGACGAAATTCTATACAAACATAAAACGTCTCTAGGGATCAATGATCAAAAATCCCTCAATACTGGAACTCTTAAGAAATCTTGAACCAAATGTCATATTTTAGACCCAGAGGTTTATTTAGGCTATGCATTATCTACCAGTGAATCATCATCATCATTATCATCTCAGCCGAAAGACGTCCACTGCTGAACATAGGCCTCCCCCAAGCACCGCCACTTCGACCTGTTCTGTGGTTCTCGCATCCAACGTATTCCTACGGCCTTCACCAGGTCATCGGTCAATCTTGTGGGAGGCAACGCCAACGCCAACGCTCCGTCTTCCAGTACGCGGTCGCCACTCCAGAACCTTCCGGCCCCATCGGCCATCTGTTCTGCGAGCAATGTGCCCTGCCCACTGCCACTTAAGTTTGGCAATTCTTCGGGCTATGTCGGTTACCTTGGTTTTCCTACGGATCTCTTTATTTCTGATTCGATCGCGTAGGGAAACTCCAAGCGTAGCCCTCTCCATTGCTCTTTGGGTGTACCAGTGAACAGATTAAAGATATTATTGTGACGACTAGTCATACAATTTTTCATCCCATAAAGGTATGATCCCCTTTAGGTATGTTTTTTTTTTAAATCCTTTCCTAGTGTTCACTTTTGGTACATAAGACACACTAGTACAAAATATCAAACTTCTACACCGCATAGTTTAGGCTATG
This sequence comes from Aporophyla nigra, assembly GCA_947507805.1. Classification (NCBI taxonomy): domain Eukaryota; kingdom Metazoa; phylum Arthropoda; class Insecta; order Lepidoptera; family Noctuidae; genus Aporophyla; species Aporophyla nigra. Next base: position 21,038,873 of record OX382291.1, on the reverse strand, counting down.
CGTTGGCGTTATCTGATGTTGAATGCATGAGTGGAATTAATATTTTTACGGATGAGAAGAAGATTTTACATTATTCAAACATTTTTCAGTGAATTCATGCGTAAAAAGAATTGGTACCACGTTGGAAGATTGCTTTTAGACTCCTGAAGTCTCTTGTTGTGAACATTTCATGTGGTATCGGTCTTCCTAATAGTTCAGTGTGCTAACAACATAATACTTAGATAAGTTTATATTAAGTTTAATCATTTCCTTTTAGGTCTCAAAAAAAATGTATGAGAATAATTCACACATTCAGTGAGTTCCAAATTGCAGACTATACGAAAAACTACGATACGACGAGAAAGCAGTAGACACTTGATTTTTAATTGACTTATATTTAAGATAGAATTTAAACATGTGTAAGTAAGCTTTCACTTCAGCAGTCCAACCATGGGTGGGCAAAGGCCAGACAAAGCTCATGAGGTTTTATATTCTTGCAACAGTTGTTTGTGTACCAAATTAATCAATTACTCACACATCAGTTTTACTGCACGATCCCGACTAAGTTATTGATTGTACAGCTTCATTTTTTATAATCGCAACTAAGTAAATAATTCAGAAATTAGATTTCATCAGCTAAAAGTTATAGACTGGGGTTGTACATTTAAACATTTGACCAAAAACGGAGAGAAGTACCATTTTCCAGCATCTTAATCAGCGTATAATATTCCCAATGCTGGGATACGACTTCTTGTTAGCCTTCTTAGCAAGTTGAAATTATTTCCGAGTTTTACTCGAATGATGAAAAAACTAATGGTATATTTACACAATTTTTACGTATTTTACCACATCTTAATATATTTAAATTACGCGTTACGTGTTTGTCCGGGATAGACTCCTAAACTACTTAACCGATTTGAATAAAATTTGCACACCGTGTGCAGTTTGATCCAACTTGAATGATAGAATAGCTTACATCTCAATTTATAGTCGCCATATTATTTCATTGCAAATTATTTGTTTATTATTTGACAGTCACAATTTTATGCTATCTGACAGCACGCTACTATCCTCAGGATACGAAAAAAATAAAAATGTCAGAAAAAATGCTATGTATAAACGAATAATAGCTCTGGGCCAAAATTTCACGTAAACGAATTGCGATCAAAAGCTAGTCTTTTTATAATTAGCAGTGTATATATAAAAATTAAAAATGAAGTTTGCTGTCCTAGAGTTTTTGAAGTTACCGGCTTAAACTTATTACTTGTAAAATAACCAATTGTATTAAAAAATTAATAACTTTTAAAAACTTACCGATTGGAACTTTATTATCTTTATTCACAACACTGCTTAACACTTTATTATTATGATACGTTAGCAAATATGTCAGCAGAATATGTTTGAAAACTTTTAAAATAACTTTGAACGCCATGGTGTTAAATAATTAAACTTTTTTTTAAAAATAAAACCGGAATCACATTTTCAAGCTAGCACTTAGTTTGAAGGTTCGCGCGGCCAGAGGAAACTAGAGTTCGGTAGGGGTAAAGTTCAGAGAGCGTCGACTAGTCCGGGAGCAGCGTCACAACGCGAGCGTCGTCGACTAGCGACTGGCTGGGCGGACGGATGCCTGCCCGCCCTTCCCGACCCTCCCTCCAGAGCGGCGTCTACATCCTCTTTTCTACACGATACGCATGACTTGTTTTATTACTTTTATTTTTCTTTAATAATCTTGCTTAATGGTCTATTTCGTTGCTCGATGAAACTTCTTAAATTTCCTTTTCGAATGTTACTTGGGTTTACAATAACTTACTCTGTGTCGTTTTGCCGCGTAGGTGTCCGGTACGTCTCTTTCTCATTCATTGTTTGATTTGCGTTGCCACTGTGATTTGCTCTGTTCCATGACTGATGGATATTGGTATATGTTTAGAAATTATGACTTATTCAAAGAATTTTTATCCCTAAATTATTATAATTATTAATAATCTAAGGTTGATATTTGCCCAATGAGGAGTGAATTAAAAATGTCCTGCAAATGTAGAAAACTTTTAAAATTCCTTGAGAGACAACCCCAACGGTTAAGGTTTACACACTTTTAACTTTGGGTATGTTGATAGATTAGAAACTAAGCATACGATATTACTTTATCAGTATTTAACGCCCCCGAATATTGTCGCAGGGTTATGTTTTGCTTTGAGAAAACCTATAATAAGAAATATTTGACTTCTAAATTGCATGTCTATATTTGCAATTGATGTGTGCAGGAAATGATCCAACGGTTTAAAAATATATACTTCTCGTAAGCTTATTTTTTTATGAAAATTACGTCCTTGCACTCTCTAAGAAACATTCAACATTGTATTCAAATCCCTTACCCCCGTCGCTCTCTGTGTTGAAATTTTTCGTTGGTTGAAAACAATATTGCTGTTCCATATATTTACACTGCGTGGACTTTAATATGAAGCAGGAGATTATTATTACTATTTTTTTTTTGTTAACAGTTTGTGTGTGGTACCTCTATTTCTCCTAATTTGAAAACTTTACTACCTCATGTAGAAAATTAGGTAGTAGATTAAAAATCTAAATTATTTTATTTTACGTCTTATTTCAAATCTGCAAATTTCATTCAAAGTAACAGTCGAAGCATTTATTTCAAATAATACAAGTATAAACTAAAAGACTTGAAATAATATTAATATTTATCTTTTTACACTATGGGTGGAGGTGTGGGTAAATTTCCAATTAGACAGAGAAAAGAAAATACTGTAAAGTTTATGGCAATAATAATAAAATACGTATATATTTTTCTTTCTGTATCACCCAGTACTCAAATTTTGAGATAACTATAATCATCATGTTTTTTTTTAAGTTTATGTTTATGGATACCACCCGCGGATACATATTCTTTTGTAAAGGTGCAGTCACTTTTAATTTATTAAGGATAATTTACGAGACAAGCGTAGTAATAAAAAAAAAACGTAGAAATAAAAAAAACGACTTAATAACCACGCTGAGTTATTTATAACACGTTGCTGCATCCGGTTAGAATGGAAGCCAAACCCTTCATACTTGGGAAGTGGATGATAATGATGTGCAGTCAATTTTCAATTGCTAAGATCGTGAGAGACGACTTTGGTTTCAACAGAAAAACTTAAGGGCGTACCGAAGTACTTGCGATATAATTGCATGTTTGATTCCTTTGCTGCATCGTTATTATTGAACCTTTGATTATGCAATTATTATGTTACTTATATAAGGATTCCTTCTATAAATCGTAGACTTTAGAAACAGGATTACTAGTAATTTCCTCTATGGAAAAAAAAACCAAACTAGTCTCCAGTAATAAAATAAACCTTTAGTACGCCGTAAGTACTTCACGGAAGGTCATGAGTTTTTTAATAATACGAAAATTACTCGTTTTCTACTACACGCTTCAATTAGCGCCAGAACCCAGTTGTGCCCTTAATACCAAAGACAATATAGAATGCACGAGTGTTCGAAGTGAGCACGAAAACCCTAATAATTGATTTATTTACTAGCACACTAATGTACAGAACCGGACTTAATGTCATATACCGAAATAAATAAATAATTGCTTGTATTGGCAGGTTCACAAATTTTTCTGTATTTATACACTCTCTTAATCGAATTTTGCTGACCGTACCATCCACAAAGCTTTATTATAATGTCGAAAATTATATTTTCTAAAGTTGCACTATCTAACGTATTGGATTGTGTTTATACTATATTTAAATATATGTCGGATGATTATATTATGTTTCGGAAGGCTAAAATAATAATAACAGTAACGACGTTTCGACGCAGTCGGTTTGTGGGTGGGTAACCAAGTATAAGATATCGAAACCCGTCCGTGCCTCAGAAAGCACGTTAATGCCAATGGTGGAAACAATGTTCCACCTGTCATTCGTATATATTTGGCAGTCGTTGCGGGTAGTCATAAGCCTAAAAATCTGACAACTAGTCTAACCATGGGCTTTCGTATGCCCAGTAACTGAGTTGACTAAATGTCAGGTAGAGAGTACCTCCATGTAAAATACTGGCCTACCTTAAAACCATTGGTAAATTTATATACAAAATCAATCAGCCAACACTTTTGCGGATAGGCAAATTGATTTTATATGAAAAATATGTAGTTCATTTTTACCGAATAACTTCGACTGTTTTTAAATATGCAGCTCTTTTTTTTATTTTAACCTTTTTCATCAACGATCCTTCATTTGATCCCAGGTATTTTTATGTTAAAAACTTAATTTTCCTGTTTCTATACATATGAACCATGCTACAAGTTTGCTTTAATGCGATTTACGGCAAATAGTTTGAGAGAGAAAATTTATATGATTTGCCGTGTAAAATTTTTGTGATTGAAATTTTCTGTCTTTATACACCCTCTTCATTAAATTTTGCTTGTATACATGCGATAGGTTGTGTAACTCGTCTCGATGCATACGAGCTAAAAAGGTGATGTGTCCATGGTGATAATTGTTCACCATTCAATTACAATTTGACCCTATCACACGCTACTCCTTATCCACTATAACTTACAAGCCAATTGCAACATTTTAAGGTGAATCAATGTTTTATGTAGGTAATTATTTCAGTTAGTGCCTAGTCTTAGAAGGATATATAAGTAACTAGCTTTAGCCCGCGGCCCTGCTGACGTCATCATTTCAGCCGAAAGACGCCCACAACTGGACATGACTCCCCCAATTTGGGAGAAGTTTGCCTTAATCGCCACGCTGGTAAAATACATAAAGAACGCTGCCACCCATTCTCTAGTAAGTCACTTCGTCGCCTCTTACGACATCCATGAGAATAAAATTGGATGGTGTTATTCTTTACGTTCGGCACCTCACTGAAAACCGCCCTAACGTGAATGTCTCAAATTATCCCACGCAAATTACTACTGAGATAAAAAATATCCTATGTATTAATTTAAGCTATATGAGTACCATTTTTTTTTCAAATGCCTTTGGCTATTTTTGAGTGATTGTATTAGTAACAAACATGCTAACAGTCGGATTTGATGTTCGTAATTAAGTTCTACAAAATACTAATTATGAAAGAGCAACTTTTTTAAATTTATTGCAGTGTAATAAAAGGAATACATGAAACTATTTTCGAAATCGTTAAAAGATTAAAGTTAAAGAATTTTGTATAGAAATACTGCTTAAATTGTCTATCATCGGTAAATAGTAACCTGAGACTTATAGCAAAGACTAAAATCAAACCTACGTATATACAATTTATATATATATAAATTGGTACCTAAGCATTACGCAGGTAAATACTTAATTTTTGTTCATGAAGATGCTCTTTGCATTTTAGTCGTACCTGACAGAATCGGGTTATTTGAGTTCAAATACTCTTAGTAAGTGTTTCAACAATGGTATTGACTGGTGATTGAAGTTTGTGAAATTCAAATAACTAAGTTCTTCGGTTTTGTGGTAAAACTGCTTGACTCCTAGATGTCTACGTTTATTTAACAAAGTTAGGGATTAGGTTGGGATATTTGTAAAATGTATTCCATGTGATGAATCGTGGGTATCATAAAAGTCGACTAAGGGATTTACTAGAGAATGGACTTTAGCATTCTCTATGCATATTTTCCACCATACTGCGATCGCCAACCCGCCTGCAAAGCATGGCAATTATGGCTAACCCTCCTTGGAGGAGCCTCATGTCCAGCAGTAGAAGTCTTAGGGCTGTAATGATGATGATGTATGACCGTTTTTCTTAATCAACCATAATTATAGATATTCATTACAGTTCGCTATTAAGGTTGAGCGTAGGCAAGAGAATCACTTAGAACTAAGTCCTCTCCAAGATTCCTTGCGTCAGGAAAGATTTCAAATGAGAGTTATTTTAGAACAAATCAACTTTATTTGAATAATTCATTAGAAATGAGATAAATTAACTTATTGTTCGTTAACTCTTAATTTTAATTTAGGAATTGTACATTTTTGATATTACAATTAGATTCGTCTTTCGGATGTTTTGTGACTTTGTCATAAAAAGAAGTGACGAAAATTATGGCTTCTCAGCGGTCAACATCTAAGCTACGTATGGATGCATAGCGTCGCTGCTTCGTATGTTCTTGATGTCTTTTGTTTTCATGACGCCTTATCAAAAAGCTCATTTTTATTTTTCGTTTTTCAGTGTCGTTTTCAAATAAAAACTTCCCTCACAAGCCTTCCGCCTTCATCATCCCCTAGGTCTAAGGTTCTCATCGAGGTGAATGAAAATAAGCTTAGATACGATGTAACTGCTTTAAGGAGTTTTCTCGACTGTCTTCTGTTTCCATCATTAGACAAAATCTACGTTTATATTATGTAAGCGTATCATTACTACAAATGTGTGGGAAGTTTCAACAGAATCAGCTACTTAAGTGAAAAATTTATTAACCCTTACTCTTGGGAGTGGTTTTATCACACTCAAACAAATTTTGACATTTGGACTACTCCCTAGTATCAGAAACCATCTTGGCTCTATCACTTAAGCTTGCCACCGTTCTGAAAACTTCTGGTGGCGCTATTTCAGTCAATGGATACAGCATTTGCATCGGGATCGGTTTCAAACAGCCGGTAATGATCCGCCACGTTTCATTCAGAGCTGTATCCACTAACTATACATGTGCTGAACGCCGTACTGGAGCGCCAGCCCAGTAGTCCGCAAAACGTAAGGCGAAGCATCCCCCTTTGACGAGAAAATTCGTTGTAGGCGATTGTTGCGAGAGTGTACTTTATATATATAGATGCATTATCTTCCATAACATATTTAATGTTCTATTTATAAATAACTGGATTTTACCAGCGGCTTCGCCTGCGTATTATACATATAAACCTTTCTCTTGAATCACTCTATCTACTCCGCATTAAAATCCGTTGCGTAGTATAAAAGATCTAAGCGAACAGACGCGGAAAGCGACTTTGTTGTATATTGCGTAAAGATTAGAAATATAATAAAACTCAATGAAATGCAAAATAATTCAAAATTTTGAATCTGTTTCTAATTAATTAAAAAGTCCTGGAATTTTAAAGTGTATGTTATAATATATTAACGCATAAATAATAACCTTCATGCACAATATTAATTATTTAATTATTTTTACATACATACATAGTTCGAAACTTTTATTGTTCGAGACTTTGAACTGCTGCATGCTGGTGGCGCGTGTAACATATAAAATTAACAAATTTAACTTCTCTCTTAGCATAGTTCAATTTACCGAATTCAGATATTTCGACGATGAAGTGACAAGAACTTCTAACTGACATTTTGGCGATTTTCGTTTTCTCATCAGCTATTACGCCTAAATCAAAAAGTTGGGTGTATAGGTATATACTAGGCTCGCACATCGTCCGATAACAGCTTTTTATATAATATAAAACCAATAAAAGGTTTATTAATACGTTGTGCTTAAAAAAAATTAAACGTTTTTTTCGATTCCTGTAAAATTATGTTTTGATAGATAAAGGTTCTTGTCACTTCATCATCGATTTGTCATTACGACTATTGGCAATGTTTTCCGCCCTTTTTCTAAATTTACCGATGCACGGTAATGATGACGGATGCATTAGACATAACACGGTATTGAACACCTCCATAACTGATGCTGGGCATGAGGTCGTGGAGTGGATCTCCGGGTTGGGCAAAGTATTATTGGATTTTCTAGCTTAAGACTGGATTTAATCTCGGTTTATGGCAATAGGCTATACATGAGGCTTAAACATACATATCTGGAGAAATGTAGGAGTACTATAGGTACACATCTGTCCGGCCCTTCAGCGAAACAAGGTGAGATGTTATGTTATGTTCTATATGCTGTCCATTGTCACCATGCCAAAGTAACTAAACGTGTTACTTAAAAATTATCATTAAAACGGCAGATCTTTCACTGCGACCCACGGCTATGCTACTCACGAATACGCAGCTGGTAAACAAATGAACGTACAGCATACGTAGTAAACCTTTCTGTGCACATCCTGCGTGTGATGAAACGTCGATTTAAGAATGACGTTTTAAAATTGAAGGTTTAAAACATAGTTCTCGATCCGACGTCATCGTATACGCTAGCTCTTTAAGTCATATCAGTATACTTCTGTCCACGACTTCGTCCGCGTGAAATTTTTTGTTCCCCCGACCTTTCCCGTCGCGTCTTATCGCCTACCCGTGCGATTTTCCCCGTTTTTGCAACATTTTTCATTTCTGCTCCGCTCTTCTTGGTTGTAGCGTAATGTTATATAGCCTATAGCCTTTCTGGATAAATAGGCTACCCAACACAAAAATAATTTTTCAATTCGGATCAGTAGTTCCTGAGATTACCGCGTTCAATCAATCAAACAAACAAACTCTTCAGCTTTATAATATTATATTAGGTTGGGGAAAAAGTCTTTTCGCATTATAGTATGTATGAACTTGTAATAAAATCTCTTTGGCTATACTATTTGTATCTGGCTGGTTTTGGTATCATTGAAAGTTTAAATTATAAAGAACATAATTCCAAATTCAAATTAGGAAAATGTGTGATTTTCATTTGTTTTTCGTACCGTCAAGATGAGTGAATCTAATGAAGAAATTCGATACATTTTAAAATTTTACTACAAAAAAGGTAAAAATGCAACGCAAGCCGCGAAAAAAATTTGCGATGTTTATGGACCTAGTGTAGTGTCTGTGAGAGTAGCACAAATTTGGTTTAAGCGTTTTCAATCCGGAAATTTTGATGTCAAAGATGCACGTCGCTCTGGTCACCCTATTACGGATAAAATAGATGCCATTTTTGAAAAAGTGGAGCAAGATCGGCATACCAATAGTTACGACGTAGCTGAAGAACTGGAAATTGACCACAAAACAGTTTTGACGCATTTGAAAAAAACTGGGTACACAAAAAAGCTCGACATTTGGGTACCTCACGAGCTCACTGAAAGAAACCTAATGAACCGTGTACTCATTTGTGATTCTTTATTACGACGTAATGAAACCGAACCATTTTTGAAGAAGCTGATAACTGGTGATGAAAAGTGGATCACGTATGACAAGAACGTGCGAAAAAGGTCGTGGTCAAAGGCCGGTCAGGCTTCACAGACTGTGGCGAAACCCGGGTTAACTCGCAACAAGGTGATGCTGTGTGTGTGGTGGGATTGGAAGGGCATTATTCATTATGAGCTGTTACCACCAGGCAGGACCATCGATTCTGAACTCTACTGCGAACAACTGATGAGATTAAAGCAAGAAGTTGAGAGAAAGCGGCCGGAATTAATCAACAGAAGGGGTGTGGTTTTTCATCATGATAACGCTAGACCTCACACATCTTTAGCCACCCAACAAAAATTAAGAGAGTTTGGCTGGGAGGTGTTTATGCATCCGCCGTATAGTCCTGACCTTGCACCTTTAGATTTCCACCTGTTTCGGTCTCTTCAGAATTCTTTAGGCAGTGTCAGGTTAACATCACGAGAGGACTGCCAAAACCACTTGTCGCGGTATTTTGACCAGAAGTCCCAAAATTTCTATAGCAATGGGATCATGTCCCTACCTACAAGATGGCAAAAAGTTATCGAACAAAATGGTACCTACATACTTTAGTTAAATGTAAATAAACTTTATTAAAAAATGTTTTGAATTTTCTTAAAAAATGCGAAGAAACTTTTTCCCAAACCTATTAGTATATATTTGGAATCCCAATCATCATCATCATCTGCCTAACCTTTTCCCAACTATGTTGGGATCGGCTTCCAGTCAAACTGGATGCAGCTGAGTACCAGGATTTTTCATGGAGCGACTGCCTATCTGACCTCCACAGCCCACCCCCTTGGTAAAACTGATGTCAGACTTATTGGTTGCAATCCCAATGTAAGCGACAAATAGATGTACATAACGAAAAACGTGTACGTTTCCGAAAAATATGTCACGATTGCAATGAAACATGCGTCGGCCGCCTTATACGGTACAACCTCTCACTAGGAATTATCACGCTTTTCTGGACCGCGATGCTTGCCAAATATCCGCCCATAAATTATTACTGTTTGACGCATTACGGCAAAATCTATTATAACGCGTTATTTAGGTACATTGTGTGCTAAGTTACACTGGAAGTTGTTAATAAGGGGTGATATGTCGCACTTCTAACTTCTTCGAGGCTTAACTGAGAGCTTATACAGGTGTATAAAGTTTGGAATTTTAGTACACACGAATTTCTTTCGATATATTGTTATCCTCCCATTTTCTTTTTTACGTTTTCCGGTCTATACGGCTTACCGCTTTTCCACCGCTTTCTACTTTGTTCGGTGAAATTTTACGGATCGATAGACAACAGTACCTACCGCAGCTACAGAGAGGAGACAAAGAGAGGACACATAATAATATATTCTAAACAGTAGTTACTTCACCCAAAGTTTAGTGGTATGTTAGTTTAGTTTAGTGAAAGTACTCCTGTTTTAAAGACGGTGTGTATATTACTTAGGGCCGCATACATAATATTGTTAAGCCTACTTAACAATATGATATATACGAGAAGCATTCAATGTTAATTTATTAAAAATGTTCTGCTTAAGAAATAACTGTACGACGTATACTAAAATAACAGCCACGTTTTTATAAAACTTCTCTGTGTACTGCGTTTGTAGTTTTGGTTTCAACAGTCCAAAATACCATTGGTACCGCGGGAACAAGATACGTAGTGGTGTTCGTGAGGGAAGCAGAAGCAGGTTTACACCCCTATGTCTACCTTAGGGCAAGCATCCTCCTGCCAGGGTCACGAGATTAGTTCGAAAGAGTTACCGTGACCCTGGCATATTGGAAACTGAAGGCACACGGGTGGATTTTAGTCAGTAAAAGTTGGAACGCCCTCCCGCTCCGCCCAGAGCGGGAGATGTCATTTGATGATGTCAAGCCCGAAAAAAGGGCAAGCATTCAAGACATGCGGGTGTCCACCATCAAGATAAGCTGCTTCTTGCTTTTAGTAGCAATTTCCTATTGCTTGTGAAGTTTTCGTTTTTTGTGAGTTAATGAACACATGATTTCCGGAACATACTATTTATTGGTACATTACGTGGTGGTATATTACCTACGCGAAACGCGAAACTGGGCAAGCGAAGCGATGATGAGTTGAGAGTGGGGCAATTTGGAGTTGGACGTCGGAACCACCGGGGCCACCTACTGGCTAGTTTTATGGAGAAGGAAGACCTCTTTATGATGAATTCCTTCTTCAGAAAACGTGAGCACAGGAAGTGGACCTGGCAGAGTCCCGACGGTGCAAGTAAAAATGAGATTGACTTCATTATGTCGACGAAGAAGCAAATATTCAATGATGTCTCTGTGATCAACGCGGTGAAAACCGGGAGTGATCACCGCATGGTAAGAGGCACATTGAATATCAATATCAAGCTGGAAAGATCTCGGCTGATGAAGTCAACGCTCCGACCAGCACCGATCCAACTTCAGAACCCCGAGAGCTTTCAGCTCGAACTCCAGAATCGTTTTGAGTGCCTAGGGAGCTCCGTGGACGATTATAACGATGGGTTTGTGGAAACTGTCCATACGGTCGGGCCTAAGTTTTTCAAGACCCGCCGTACAAATAGAAAAAAGAAACTCTCAGATCCAACATTACAGCTCATGGAACAGAGGCGCGGAATGATCCTGCAGTCTTCAGAAGCTGCACTCGAGTACCGGCAACTCAATAGACGGATCTCTAAGTCCTTGAAAAGCGACCTTCGCCTCTTTAATACGGAACGTATTAAGGACGCGATAGAGCGAAACAAGGGCTCCAAAGTCTTTGCAAGAGATCTGTCTATTGGGCAGAGTCAGCTTGCGAAACTGAAGACCGACGATGGCAGAATCGTGTCCGCCAAACCTGAGCTGTTTAAGGAGATTGAGAGGTTCTACGGACAGTTATACACGTCCACCAGAAACCCCGTTATGAATCTAGCTAACGACCCGAGAGCTAGGTTGACTCGACACTACACTGAAGATATCCCGGACGTCAGCTTGTACGAGATTAGGATGGCTCTGAAGCAGCTCAAAAACAACAAGGCGCCGGGTGATGACGGAATTACAGCCGAACTCCTGAGGGCCGGCGGAAAACCCGTTCTAAAGGCCCTTCAGAAGCTGTTTGATTCCGTCATACTCGAGGGCAAAACGCCACAGGCATGGAACAGAGGTGTGGTGGTACTTTTCTTTAAGAAGGGTGACAATACCCTGCTTAAGAATTATAGGCCCATCTCACTTCTGAGCCATGTCTACAAGCTGTTTTCAAGAGTCATCACGAATCGTCTCGCGCGCAGGTTTGACGACTTCCAGCCTCCCGAACAAGCCGGATTCCGTAAAGGCTTTAGCACCGTAGACCACATACATACGCTGCGGCAGGTTATACAGAAGACCGAAGAGTATAACCTGCCTCTCTGCTTAGCGTTTGTGGACTACGAAAAAGCCTTCGATTCGATCGAGACCTGGGCTGTACTGCAGTCTCTTCAACGGTGCCAGATTGACTATCGGTACATCGAGGTGCTGAAGTGTTTGTATGAAAACGCCACTATGTCAGTCCGGCTCCAGGACAAAGCCTCGAAACCTATCCTTCTGCAGCGAGGGGTGAGACAGGGAGACGTAATCTCTCCGAAACTGTTCACCGCTGCACTGGAGGATGTCTTCAAGGTTCTGGACTGGAAAGGGGCTGGCATCAACATCAATGGCGAGTACATCACTCACCTTCGATTTGCCGACGATATAGTAGTCATGGCTGAGACTATGGAGGACCTCAGTACAATGCTCGATGACCTCAGTAGAGCTTCCGAAAGAGTGGGTCTTAGGATGAACATGGACAAGACAAAGGTCATGTCCAATGCTCGTGTGATACCCACTCCAATGAAGATCGGAGGCGCTACACTCGAAGTTGTGGACGAATACGTGTACCTAGGACAGACTGTCCAGTTAGGTAGATCCAACTTCGAGAAAGAGGTTAATCGTCGAATCCGACTCGGCTGGGCAGCGTTCGGGAAGCTACGCAATATCTTCTCGTCCCAAATACCGCAGTGTCTCAAGACAAAAGTCTTTGACCAGTGTGTGTTGCCAGTGATGACATATGGCACTGAGACGTGGTCGCTCACAATGGGCCTCATAAGAAGGCTCAAAGTCACCCAAAGAGCAATGGAGAGGGCTATGCTTGGAGTTTCCCTACGCGATCGAATCAGAAATGAAGAGATCCGTAGGAAAACCAAGGTAACCGATATAGCCCGAAGAATTGCCAAACTTAAGTGGCAGTGGGCAGGGCACATTGCTCGCAGAACGGATGGCCGATGGGGTCGGAAGGTTCTGGAGTGGCGACCGCGTACTGGAAGACGGAGCGTTGGAAGGCCTCCCACAAGATGGACCGATGACCTGGTGAAGGCCGCAGGAATACGTTGGATGCGAGAAGCACAGAATAGGTCGAAGTGGCGGTGCTTGGGGGAGGCCTATGTCCAGCAGTGGACGTCTTTCGGCTGAAATGATGATGATGATGATGATATTACCTACAAGCTTTTGCGTGTCTTCGTCCGCGTAAATGTCGGTTATCGCGGACGCAGACGAAGTCACGGAATAAAAAGTAACCTATGTCCTTTCTGGGTGTTCAAACTAACACCGTACCTTTCTTCAAAATCAGTTCATTGGTTTAGTCGTGAAAGCGTAACAGACAGACAGAGTTACTTTCGCATTTATAATATTAAATAGTAAGTAGTATTTGGTAATAATGGTACCAACACTGATTGAAACATATTTACAGATCATTCTAACGAACGGCTATCACTTATCTACTTATAACCCAAGGGGTTTCTTAATAACAGTAGTTACGGCCATCGGTGGTAAGTTAACCAAAGATATATTTTTTCATTATTACCATAGATTACAAAAGAAGCCTATACTTAATATTCCTATGTACGTTCTACAAACTATCATAATATTGTGATTCTTTTTACAACCACAGGTTTACAAATAATTTGGCAAATTGCTGATCTATTTACTTTGGTGAAAGTTGGTTAAAAAAGTCTTCAATATAAATGTTGTTATTGACTGATTAGCTGCTTAAAGGTGCGTGGTAAACATAACATAACACAACATAACAAAATATAACTGTAAAACTTTACTGAAATATACCTACAACTATCTGCTATATTTTTTGTTCCCTAGGCAACCCAGTGAAGTAATTGATAAATTCGACAGTGGTCATAGACTGGTATATTTTGTTCGTTCAAATAATACTAGGTACTTTATTAAAAAAAAAAAACAATTTATATTGCCTAAATCATTGATGAGGCAAAAAAGTATAGTATAAACCAAAGTATAATATTTATTGAAATAAATACCGATTAGTGTTTTTTTATTATTAAAAGCACAACTTATCGGGGGCCTAGTTGGCCCCAGAGTGGGTTAGCAAGCAATCTTAAATATTTGTAATTTTTTATAAATTATATGCATGTTTTTTCGACGTCACGGTTTTTGTAAATAAAATGCACAGTATGTTAAAATTTAACCTATTACGGTTTATGAGATACAGCTCGCTGACAGACCAAGTAACTGCATTTTCTTGGTATTCTATTCCGAATGCATAGCCCTAGCCGCCGCAGGAGAAAAAGGTCCGGGCGTCGGGAGTCGATTGCGGACTCTTGGCCACCGTAGGTGTGGGCTTACGGTTGGCGAGCAATAGGTAGACCGCCGCCCGGTAAGGACCAGGACGGTGTCGACGGCACGTAGTGATCCACGCGCGCCTCACAGACATGTTAGCAAACTGAATGGGTCTGCTAGGACCGATGCCTCCCAGGGTCACGAGATTCGTTGCTGCACACAAACAAATATACACCATGCATGCAGCATGCAAGCAAGCATGCAGCATTCAAGCAAGCAAGCAACATGCACACAAGCATGCAGCATGAAAGCAAACATGAAGCATTTAAGCAAACATGTAGCATTTAAACAAGCATGTAGCATGTATCTGTCACAGCTCCGGTGTTGTGAGGCTCCGGCGGTCCCACGCGAGCTCATCGTCGTAGATGGTTTTACGCTCACCACCGCAGCTTCGACTTGCCGCCAGCCTCAGCCGCGGTGGCGCGCGTCATAATCAAATGCTCCTCGCCTATCCGCGCCTACGCGGGCTTAAATTACTCTCTAGGGGTAGGGCAGACAAGACTACGTAGTGTCGGTTCTGCAGCGATTCGTTTCTGTCAATAACTTTTGTGGCACAACATATATTGACTTTTTGAGACACCATTTTAAGGTTAAAATGCGTCATCATCATCATCATTTCAGCTGAAAGACGTCCACTGATGGACATAGGTCTCCCAAGCACCGCCACTTCGACCTGTTCTGTGCTTCTCGCATCCAACGTATTCCTGCGGCCTTCACCAGGTCATCGGTCTTGTGGGAGGCCTTCCAACACTACGTCTTCCAGTACGCGGTCGTCACTCCAGATCCTTCCGACCCCATCGGCCATCTGTTCTGCGAGCAATGTGCCCTGCCCACTGCTTGCTACTTAAGTTTGGCAATTCTTCGTGCTATGTCGGTAACCTTGGTTTTCCTACGGATCTCATCATTTCTGATTCGATCACGTAGGGAAACTCCAAGAATAGCCGTTGCTCTCTAGGTGACTTTTAACCTTCTTATGAGGCCCATTGGGAGCAACCACGTCTCAGTACCATATTTCATCACTTAAAAGGTTTAAATGCAATTTTATAGAATTGACAGTATGCCTAACAAAATTATTCGAAATGGAATGCTGCCATCTTCATAGTATGTCAAGTAAAATTGTACCAAATAATCGTCGCTCAAAATAAATGTTATGGTAAACGATATTATGCAGAATTTTAAATCTGCCCAAGTTAATTATGCTTAATCAAATTCTGCCATCTTAAAAGTATGCCAGTGTAAAGTCGGACATATAAACACTCGGCTAAACAATGTTTATACTAAAAAAAAAAATATGTCTTACAAATATTCGCTTAAAGAAGATTATGCTAAGTGTGTTATGCCAAATAAAATTCGGAACATCAAGTTTCTGCCAGACAGCAGGAACCCTTCTTATGTCTATTGGTAATTTTGTTTCTATTCACAATTTGAAACTCTCAACAATATTAATAAATCTAAAATCATTTACTAAATTTAGTTGATACATACATACATAAAGTTATGCCTTCTTCCCATCCAGAAACTACAGAACGTCATCTACGATGATCTTAACAAACTCTTTACTTAATTAAACTGATATTTTATTTTTAGCTTCCAACCATTTTTCAACACAAAATTCATAAACTATTTTACGCACTTTATATACCTACTATCTAATTCCTAGAACTTTTATTCTGTATTCCAAGGAACACTGGGCACCGGGCACCGTAGGCTGATGGTTACCGGGAAGTCTTTAACCTGACTTAGAGCTCACGTTGGGTGAGTCAAAACAAACTTGTATAAATGAGGGTTTACAGATTCTATTTAAATTATCAATTTTGTATTGAGTTCCAAATCACAGCCCACCTTTCTACACATCATGCTTGTCCTAACATCTGTACCTAGAAAGCGTGAAGAAAAAAAGAAGCTGACAAAAGCGTCGTTCGTGTGGCCGAGTACTAGTCGTCTACTGACTTACTCAGGTGAAGTTTAACAGACCCAACATGTTATATTGAGTTACAAACCATGCCCCTACTACATCTTGTCTGACCTTTTCTCACACATGTTCCTTTAGTTGCCTATGCCAGGGCCACGGTAACTCTGTCGATTAATTCCGTGATCCTGGCTGATCTTGCCTGTTTTAATATTGACTAAAAAACTACCTACAAAAAAACATGGACACTGACGAAAACGCCGTGCGTGCAGCAAATCACCAGTCGTCATTGTTCTTCAATTGATTTACGTAATAACATTTATAACGGGCAAACTATTCGACCTATAACAAAAATCCTATCTCATGGAATACAATTTCACATTAATTTATTGCTGCTTATGTTCCTCCCACATGGCATTTCACTAACTCCTTGATTATGGTTTAATATAAACAAAGTTGTTAAACTTTTAAATTGAAATTATGATCACAGAATGAAAGTTTTCGGGACCAGTCCTCATCCTAATAACGTTCTGCGGTAGCGGTGTAAACCTGTTTTTGATAAAACTTTGCCAAAACTTTAATATTTGCATTACAAAAACTGCTTCCTTTGGTGCATGGACATGATATCGTAGTGAAACTTAGGTTTTAGCGGTAAGAAATAAAATAACGTTACTATTGATAAAGTTCAATATTCATCCAAAATTAAAATTCTATGTTTCATTGTTATTGTTTTAGAAAAAAAAAGACAGTGAAAACTTTTTGAAAAAATGTTGAAACATCTCTTGTTTTCAAAAAAACATTTTTGTATAGGTTGTTCTTAAATCAGAACTAACTAACCCTGTATTCTTTTGGCAGTTTGTTTCAAATTTGTATAACTTTGATATTATAGTTATCCGTCTGACTTTTGCATGATCGTCCACTAATACCCCAACCTAGCTTCAGCTTCTGTAAAGCGAGGCTTATATTATAAACGAGAAAGCAGCATTGATTGATTAAATGTAAACGGAATTGCTAAAAAGCAATGCCGTTTACATCAGAGCACATATGTACCCACCACAAACCATGTGTAGTGATTTTAGACCGTGTATGTCTCTTGGCAAAGGACTGGATTGTCTATTTATATAACACACAGGTATTTCAAATGCTTCTGGCACAAGTAGTGCTCTAAACGTTCCTTCAGGCAGTCAACATACCATGAAACAGTTATGTGAGCCTTAGGCGTATTGAGGGATCGTACTATGATCAATCCATTCAGTTTGATTGGAACACAATCAGTACTGCGTAATTAATTGCCTCCAAGGCTACAAGCTAACAAACAGAGTTCAACTATATTTTGGTAAAATGGAAAATTATGGATCGAATCCGGAACTAGCTGATTCGGCAGAGGACTGGGATTGTGGACATACCTCACAGAATAAGCAAACTAAAGTTGCTTTGGGCCATCCATATCAGCCGTCGAACGGATGACCAGTGGGGTTGACGTATTCTTGAGTGTAAACAGTGAATTGAAAATGTAATCTTCTCAGGGTAACTTACGCTCGATGAGAGTTGCCGAGAATAGAGCAAAATGCCATTGGAGAGGCCTATGTATGTCTACCAGTGGATAAACTGACCGTCTTAAGATAAGATAAAATAATTCAGCATTTGAATAAAACATAAATAAGCTTTAATTGTAACTAGTTAAGTAAGCATTGCATTGGACTAAAAGATTCCTTAAGAACAACGCAGGAAACAAGCTCATGTTGCCACTTAGAATTATTTTTATGTGTGTTGGCGTAACAAATGACGTGTCCAATAGATAAGGTTTCTTGTCAGTTTTTCTAGAGTCTATGCTTCAATGAGTTATCATAAACAGGTTTGTTTTACCATGATGATTAATGTTTGCATCAATGTAGCTATAATTTTGTCAGTCATTCATAATTCATAACTGATGAACTTGATTGATAAATAATTGATTAGCGTGTAATGTACGCCTTAGACAATATAAGATCATTCCATAGCGAGGTTGTTGCGCACCGGCGTTCGTTAACGTTAACTTTATGATGTTAGCGTCACTTTGCTAACAAGTCCAACCAACTGGCCTGTTAGTCTAGTGGTTAGTGACCCTGACTGCAAAGACTAAGGTCGTGGGTTCGATTCCCGCCCAGGACAAATCTTTGTGTGATTAGCACAATCATTTGTTCTGTGTCTGGGTGTAATTTATCTATAATTTGTATGTATTTAGATATATATAAGTATATTTATCAGTTGTCTGGTTACCATAGTACAGGCTCTGCCTAGTATCATCTGCCTGGGATCAAATAACGGTGTGTTACTTGTCCTAAGATATTTAACTATGCTACTACTAATAGGTTAGAAAAAGACGTTAAATAGCTTGAGAAACGCGGGATCAACGTAACAGAACTCGAATAACGGAAAACGGGGACGACTGTTATTATGTTTATGTCATTGATTTTTACTCAAACCCTTCATTAATACAAAGCTCCTACGATCAATCTCAAAACAATTAATTCCTATAACTTTATTATTTGAAAGAATTAGGTACGGTACGACTAATTATCATAAAGCTATGTAAATTACAGAAAAAAACTAATTTTGAATAAAGTTTCGGATCCAATGTAGCAGCTGTGTCATTCTTGAGATTTAATTTCAATTTAGGAAACAAAAGCCAAAAGTTTTATTAAAACGGAATATCATTCGTGGTTCTTCCGTACATAGTTCAATATTAAATACATTCTTAAGGTCGGAAAATTATTTGAATCTCTTTTGCTTTTCTAAAGTTACAAGCAGTTGAAAAGCGAGCCCGTTGTAATGAATAGATGCAAGTTATAACAGAAACCGAATTTCTGTAAGGATGGAATAATAAAAGCAGCTCAACCAGTCAGGACTTACAAATAGAAAGTCTCATCACTTTAATAAGACGTAGTCGCGCTTTCAAAACTATTTTTACATGCTATAAAAGGTTTTTAGCGAGAATGCAATGTTTAAACTTTGTCATCAAATTGAGTTGATCTTGTTAATTAAAAACAAACTGTTGAAAGAATTCATAAAACAAGCTCTATTCATAAATAAAGAGCATCCTTCTGGTGAAGTAGAATTAGGATTTATAGAGTAATCCTACTTTATTTAAATCTATAATATGATCTATTTCTATACGTAATATTATAAATGCGAAACTAACTCTGTGTGTCTGTGACTGATATTGATGAAATTTGGTATGGGGTAAATTTGAACCCCAAAAATAGACTTAGGTTATATTTTACTATGATAACCGATTTTTACGTGGACGAAGTCGCAGGCAAAAACTAGTTAAAGTTTATATGTTTGGCTATCTGTTACTTAATGCAAAAAACGGCTGAATGGATTTGAATGGGGTACACAGATAGTTTATAACCTGGATTACCACATAGCATACTTTTCTTTTCTCTTGGAATAATTTTCGACCTGCAAGCGGGCGAAACCTCTGTTAAAAGCTAGAAACCTACAATCGATTCAAATCAAATGTTTGTGGCACTAATATTATCTGTTTGTAGTGCATTGATTTAGATTATTCAAACGGAGTAACCCTTATTACATTAGAAAACATGCATAACTCAATATATTCAGAACATTGCTGGTATTACCGCGATGCTGCAGTGCGTCGGGATTGTTCGCGGATGCACATAAAAATAACGGCTTTCATGTTATCAAGCGAAACAGAGTGCTTTACAACTTCAAAGGGTTTGAAGTGTTGAGTGTATAACTAGACACAAAAAAAACGTTATTTTGTGTGTTTACCAAAGATAAAAAAAAACGAAAAAACCTCGGTAAAAGTGAAACTTTTTTTCACATTATAGACATTTAACTAATTTTTTTTGGAATATATGCAACACCTTAATAAAAGGACTTAATTTAATATTCATACGAAATAAATTTAATAATAAATTCAAGCACTCAAAATTGAAATAAATCCATAAACAACAACATGCACCAGCGAGCACCTTTCACTTTATCCCTACTCCGCGGCCGACCGTAACGCGACATGCAACACACAGACGAAAACGTGTGAGATGATGTAATAAAAGTTTCACTTTAAATGGTAACGCATACATACATATAACAACACGCCCTGTTTCCACATTTCACCAGATATTTTTAACCCCAGGGGGCGAGCCTGTTGCCATCAACCGAACACAAATCAAGACTGCGGGCTGGTAGGCTGGAAAAACCCAATAACACGTTGCCCAACCCGGGAATCGAACCCAGGACCTCATAGTCAGAAGCACTTGCGATTACTGGACCATCGAGGTACTCAAAACTAACGAACGAAAAAACAAAACGAATAACGTAAACAAATACATTTTTAATAACAGCGAACGGACAAACAACATTCTGTTTTATAAAATTCTACTCAGCAGTTGCTGTTGTTTAAGTAAACTTAAACTGCAAATAAAATAAATTTATCTCTAAAATCTGCATTTATATAAAAACCGGCCAAGTGCGAGTCGGACTCGCGCACCGACCGTTCCGTACAAACCTTCAGGTATTCACGGTTTATGCATAAGGTTTATGTTTATGAAATTATTTTTTTTAAATTTTTATATTTGAGTTGACTGAATGAAAGGTAAATTGTGGTTTACGATTTATGACGTATTAAAAAAAAACTACTTACTAGATCTCGTTCAAACCAATTTTCGGTGGAAGTTTACATGGTAATGTACATCATATATTTTTTTTAGTTTTATCATTCCCTTAATTTAGAAGTTACGGGGGGGGGACACATTTTACCACTTTGGAAGTGTCTCTCGCGCAAACTATTCAGTTAAAAAAAAAAACAATATTAGAAACCTCAATATCATTTTTGAAGACCTATTCATAGATACCCCACATGTATGGGTTTGATGAAAAAATTTTTTTTGAGTCTCAGTTCTATGTATGGGGAACCCCAAATATTATTGTTTTTTTCTATTTTTGTGTGAAAATCTTAATGCGGTTTACAGAATACATCTACTTACCAAGTTTCAATAGCATAGCTCTTATAGTTTCGGAAAAAAGTGGCTGTGACATACTTGGACAGACAGACAGACAGACGGACAGACAGACATGACGAATCTATAAGGCTTCCATTTTTTGCCATTTGGCAACGGAACCCTAAAAATTTAGGATACAGATAAATAAAAATTCAACCAGAGAAAGGAAAAACAATTTGAAAATAGCATATCGGTCGTGTGTACCAGATGCATATTTTTGCGTTCATTTTAGCTTAATGACATCCTAACTGGGTTTTTTGTTTGAGGCTTTCACCCTAATAATTATATAGGACAATTTTTTTTTAATAACCTGGGCACCGACGGAATCTTTTTAATTTATGAAAGCTTGGTGATATATGAGCTTTACTTCTCGTTTCATAAATTCAATTTTGTAAGTACCAGAATGGATATACCCCTTACGATTCGTGTGATTATTTACTTAGTGTTTAATAAATAAAACCAATAAACTTGTCCAAGTCTAACGATTTCTACTCAATACTAGGTAAATATTTTAATGAAGTTGGTTTCACTGAGAGATCTTAAATCGATAGAGATTATATGGTTTTCTTGTAATCAACAGGAAGCAAGCACAAGAAACTGAAAGCAACAAACAATTATTATCAGTGACACATTTAAAGATAAACTTTTACGTTTAAGTAATGAACGGGATCCGCATCACCCCAGTTCGAGCCGTTTAGGATTTTTTTAATGCATTGGAATGGCGTACCACCATTACCATCGTAACGGCGTTGCCTCGGCTCTAGATCAGCTAGTAAGCAACAGTCACCGAGCATACGGCGGGCTGACGACCCGCTTATGGAAGGTTGACGCCTTACTTGCGTAGCGTCCTCGCCACCTTCACCCAGTCGTAAGCGAGCCCACGACCAGCTGCAACTGCAGTGTTGAAGGTGTCGAGCCGATCCGATTATGTACATACGTTGGATTGACGATGAGCCAGTTTCTGATTTAATAATATAGCTGTATATGTAGACATCACGTAAAGCACATAGAGCTACGAAGTAGAAAGGTTCGAGCTACACCGTAGCATGATTCGATCTACACCGTACCATGATCGATCTACGACGTAGCGAAACTCGGTCTACAAAGTAGCGAGGTTCGAATTACGCCGTAGTATGACTTGATCTACGAAGTAACTAAGTTCGAGCTACGCCGTAGCATGACTTGGTCTAAGAAGTAGCCAGATTCGACCTACGTCGTAGCATGATTTGATCTACGAAGCAGTGAAGTTCGAGCTAGGCCGTAACATGACTCGGTCTACGAAGTAGTGAGGTACGAGCTACGCCGTAGCATGACTCGATCTACGAAGTAGTGAGTTTCGAGCTACGTCGCAGCATGACTCGGTCTACGAAGTAGCGAGGTTCGAGCTACGCCGTAGCATGACTCGATCTACGAAGTAGCAAAGTTCGAGCTACGCCGTAGCATGACTCGGTCTACGAAGTAGCGAGGTTCGAGCTACGCCGTAGCATGACTCGGTCTACGAAGTAGCGAGGTTCGAGCTACGCCGTAGCATGACTTGGTCTACGAAATAGCAAAGTTCGAGCTACGCCGTAGCATGACTCAGTTTGTGAAGTAGCCAAGTTCGAGTTACACCGTAGTATGATTTAATCCCCCATTTCTTCCCGTGGGTATCGTAAAAGGCGACGAAGGGACTTACTATAGAATGGGCAACAGCATTCTCTATGCATTTTACCACCAAACTGCGATCGCCAACCCGCCTGCCAAGCATGGCGATTATGGCAAAGCCCCCCAAATTAGGGAGGCCTAAGTCCAGCAGTGGACGTCTTACGGCTGAAATAATGATGATGATGATGATGATTTGATCTACGAAGTAGCGAAGTTCAAGCTAGGCCGTAGCATGACTCGGTCTACGAAATAGCGAGGTTCGAGCTACGCCGTAGCATGCCTTGATCTACTAAGTAGCGAGGTTTGAGCTACGCCGTAGCATGATTCGATCTACGAAGTAGCGAGGTTCGAGCTACGCCGTATATATTAGATTATCGCATGCTCCCCCTGTAACGCACGTAAGCCAGTTTTTTGTTATGTACCTGCGTAGCTATTAAAACAAATAACAAGGGCTAAAGACATGGCTTTCAATTATGGCCGCACCTTTGCTATAGTGAGAATTCCCCTAGCCTAGCAGATCAGAATAATCGGGCAGTAAGCCCACACAGTTTCTGACCAATCACGTAATTCAACAAAGCCATTACGTAGCCCAACTTGGTTTACAATGATGTATGTTATGGATATTGTAGGGTTTTTAGATCCTTATGATGTGGGATTTTATTTTTGACAGTCGATACTTAAACACGATATAATTACTCTCATATTAAATGTTAAAGTTTGGATGTTTGTACGTTTGTTACTTAATCACGCAAAAACGGGTCAAAGGATTGGGTTGGTACAGTTATATAGTTTATAGCTTGGCTAAACACATAAAATACTTCTCATACATCAAATTTTCGACCTATATACCTGGGCGAAGCCGCTGGCAAAAGCTAGTAAGAATAAAATAAAACCGTAATAAATATAAGCCTTATCTTTTTTTAAACTGTATTGTGGTCAGCTTCCAGTCTAACCGGATGCAGCTAAATACGTGTAAATATATTTGTATTGAGGAGATATAACAAACAGAAATATTTTCATGACACCGTCAAAAATTTATGTTAATATAATTTTTTTAGTGTCTCCTTTTTTATTACTTGTTTAATTGATTTTACACAATGACTTATACAATCTGTCAACCCTACAGTTACAAAGGATAATGTCCGTCCGCCTGTTTACACCACTATGCGTGATACGTAAGCAGAAATTTAATTTTGAGTACCAAACAAAAAATTTAATATTAAAAATAACATGAACGGCGAGCTCCTGAATCACTAATGAAGTATTTTGATCATTTTATAACAATGTTTGTAGCTGCTTTGAAAATTAAATACTGATTCATACGACACCTTCGTTCAAAAACACATGTTTCTAGTCTCGGGTTAGGAAGATTTAAGAATTTATTCTTAATACGCATTAAATTGACATATTTTCACTGCATGTGTTGTTTAATGAAGCAGTAAAACTATGGTAGAAAAAAACTTGTAAAATTGTCGAATTATTGCATGGTACCTATTGGTGAAATAGGCCCCTGGAAATCATAGTACATACGTATGAGAACAATAATGTTGGACAACAGAATGATGGTCAGTAAAAGCCAAACCAAAGTAGATTCGAAAAAATGAATCCTGAGTAAGAATAAGAAGATAGTAAATCTTGGCATCATCTCATCTCGAGATGTTTAGTTTTTTTTTTTAAATAAAACTCTATAAAGCAACGCAGACTCGGGATCGTCTAATAAACAGTAGTCTCTGAGCTTACGTGTGTCTGACCGCAATCAAATAAGCTAAGTATATTAAGCACACTGGTGTATGTTAAGTCCGTCTGTGTACATTTGTGTGCTTAAAGTATTAAATACAAAGGTATTAATGGTCTGAACTGTTGGTTTAATGAATGATTTCCCAAAGGAAGTGCGCAATAATAATTGTATGGCCGATGAACTGATGGTTGTGTAGTTTGTTATCTCCTTTTCTTGTCCGCTTGGAGATATTGCAAAGTAGACATTTAAATTTTGGCGTTATGTTAGGTTTCAATGTCGCGCACAAAGATCGCCAGACAAAGATCAAACTTTTTATTTAGGGTTTATTCTATCCTAAAGTTTCAATAAACAATTGTGTTATGTATCATTTAAAAGAGCTTTTAAATTAAGGATTGATAACTACAGTTTTATATAGAGTTTCGTTAAGCGGCCTTAAAGATATAAGTAATTGTGATTATGTCGCTCCAAGTTTTCAAAACAATTACCGCAAGCCCGATGTCTCCTAGGCTACAATATAAAATTCAATACAGATTAGATATTGATCCATATTTTAAATAGCAAATAAAGCGGGTTGAGACCGACACTGTTATAATAGTTGGAAAAAAAAATGCTGAGATAATTACGAAAGGATTTTGACCAGTACTATTATTTTATTTAATATAAATCGTTACTTACATGAGATATTTTATCCGTGACACTATGTTATTTAGTTGTATAGTTTAGGAGCTAGCTGCTGGACTTAGGTGTTAAGTTAGCTTGTGGCTAAGTAGTAACAACCCAGGTCAATAAATCCGGTTGGTCCGTGGATCAGTGACCATCTTCAAATACAAAGACTTCTCCATGACTCAGAATGCATGTTAAACTATTGATCCCAGCTGTCATTTTTGGATCTTTTATTGTCGTTACGAGTCGCCAGCACCCAGAAAGTCTGACAACCAGTCTTACCGAGGAGTATCGTCTTACCCAGTAACTGGATTGTGGTGGTCCGATTATCGTCAGAGATCAGTCGCTCCATGCAAATTACGCGTATTCAGCTGTATCCGGTTAGATTGGAAGCCGATCCCAACATAGTTGGAATAACCCTAGACAGGTCATGAGTTTTGGAGATAGCGCAGGTTTCTTTGTTTTCAATATGCACTACCTAATTACGGCTAGCCAGCGACCTAGTTACAGCGTTATAGTTTGATTCGGAACCATGAGTGTGTGAGCTCGACTCACTCTTAACCGGGTTTTTTATTAGGTTGAGTAATTTTTTTTTGCGTATAATTTGCCACACAGGTATTTGTTTAGAATGCAGAGTAAATGCTGTGGAAATGCGTTCCTTGTGAAGTATATGTGGTGTGACTAAGAATGATAAGACTGAGTAATTATATGCTAAGACAACGGGGCGGTTTGAAAGAAGATGAAGTGGCAAAAATTGAAATGAGTATGCTGAGATAGTTTGGTCATGTTGAGGGGATGAATTAAGGACGGCTTACAAAATCTATTTACAAGGCAGATGTCAGAACACCGGAAGGGGACGCCCTAGGAGAACATTTAGTAACCTTATTGGTGTTGTTCTTCAGAACGGTCAGGTGCGTTATACTCGCAACCGGTGTGTGTGTCTGACCTGATATATAAAATTATACGAGGCAAAAGGAGTATGTAAGGCTTATAGCAGGTGGCGCTCCGTAGTTTCTACCTACCTCATGGGAAAAGCCGTGAGTTTATGTAAGTAAAAAATACTAGACGTTGCCACCGGCTTCGCCCACGTGTAGGTCAGAAATTATCCCACATGAACGTACTACCGGGATAAAAGATACGCTATGTGTTAATCCAGATTAAAACTATCTACACAGTGACATTTTTATCGTCTTACAACGGCAGCGCACTTCATGTATCCAATGACTACTACACATCCATAAGAAAAAAAACGAGCATTTGAATAACTAAAAAAATAAAAATATTATTCATTATGATGACGCAGGACGTAGTTTTAAATTGACATTTTGTCTCATGGAAAATGGAGATGGAATGATCTAGTCGACTCGTGCGCTGGGTAGGTTTGTTCTTAACCGTCTGATAAGTAAACATTATTAACATGATGTTTAATCATTCTAATACATTATTTATTTTTCTTAGTAACTATTATCTTAATGAATGGTAACAATTTTTTAATCACGCCTAGAGGTAAATTATGTCGGATACAACCTTTGTCAGACGTGAGTGGACAACCTTTGTCAGACGACTAAAATGTCACGATGTACACACCAAAAAACATCCAAATTCTTTCAGCCGTTTTTCGGGAGTGAGTAACATACATACATTCTTTTACATATTTTATAATGTAAGTCGGATTTAATAATTTTATTTAATTGTTTAACTTTGACGAAATGTATGCCTGTTCACAGCTGTACATGAGCTACTGCAAATAATACTTGAACATATACATGAGTTATATAATAATGTATTTCTAGAAATAGGGCAATTTGCTTTGGTACTAACAGGATCTTCACTTTTATCAGTAAGGTGTATAGTTTGAGTATTAGTAGCCTTTCAAAAATTACCAGTGCAAACGTAAATGTTAAGTCCAGCAAAATTGATATCATCCTAGAAAGTGGCACGTCGCTTGTTTGCATAAGCTTGGAGAGTCTAAGCCAGCAGTCTTAGACTCTCATTTTGGGACCCGTTCATATCAACTCTTGCTCGTTGCCCGTGTTTATTGCTCTTGAGATTCAATATCATACCACAAAGCTTTTGCTTAGTTATATTTCAGGTATCACAAATAAATTATGTAAAACGATAGCGGTCCCGTCTGCCGTAACTTGTCGGCAGTGGCGTACCTAGGGACCAAAATAATAAAAATAATAGTTTTAAAAAACTAAAAACACGCTTCCATTGAAACCAAACTAAAAAGTACAAAATAATGGAAAAAAAGCGTGGGGTGCTTTTTAAGGTAATTTTATATTGATATCAGGCACCTTATTAGTTTGGTTTCAATGGAAGCGTGTTTTTAGTTTTTTTTAAACTATTATTTATTTTCTATTTTTTTAGGGTGTTTCGAATTTTGAGACGTATGTCAGCGTAGTTTGTGACGTATGTCAGCATAGTTTTCGAAGACAGTTTTTTTGCTGTCCTGGTAACCCTGGCAAGGATAATGGAACAAATTAGTTTGTGACGTATGTCAGCGTAGTTTTCAAAGACAGTTTTTTTGCTGTCCTGGTAACCCTGGCAAGGATAATGGCACAAATTTCCTTGGCAGGTGTGCAAAGTTTGAATAAAATCTGGTCGTTTAAAGTGGGTCAAAATCGCGCTATAAGGAGTCGGTTACAAACAAACATACTAACATACAAACATACAAGTGAAGCTAATATAAAGCGTGTAAAAAAAAACAGGTAACTAAAAGCTTGGCTGATTTCCATATGTTGGTAGTAGAATTATACCATTATTGGGTAGAAAATCTTTAAAGACGAAGAGAACTGTATATTATAAGCATCAGTAATACATAATTGGCATAAACGCCATCGATATTATTGAACGCACATAATCACTCCGCTTACCCGGCCGGATCGTTCGGCTTAATTCATAATTCGCTTGTCACATTTTTCAATAAAAAACCACAGAGTACATGTTTTATTTCCGAGAAATAACTACAATAATCTTAAGATTGGTTTCGGTACACTAAAGAGTCATTTATTTTCAGAAACTAAATGTATTACATATCTGTTTGACGAAAATTTCCGAATTCACATTTTAAGTATACTATCACTTATATAGATTCTTTTATACTTTGTGAATGTCAGAACATTGCAGGCCTTATAGACTATAGGCAATTTTCCATTTTATAAAGTACTTAGTACTTGTTGATACTCCTACATTGTTCTACCATACCTATACAGTAATTTAAAACCATTGTAAAAGTCAATTATTGTTAAAAGAGTAACTATGGAGTTTTTTGCCAGCTGCTCTTCATAGGAATCAACAATTAGGAACCGTGCACCTAGCTTCTGACGTGCCCATGTAAGGTTTATTGAAATAAAAAATATTTTGATTTAGGTTTAATAAGAACTAACACTATAACCACTTACATTATCATAGTGAATGATATCGCGACAATAACGATCACGTCATTTAAACTAGTAAATAAATAAAAAATATTGTATCACCTGGAAAATTAAGTTTCGTCGTTTCATCGCATGTGATCGCTTTCGCATCTCATTTTACCCAGCTCAACGCGGATGCACTTTCCGTCTATTTGCGCGAATAAACTGCCTCTCATAAGCAGGACTTTTTATTTTATATAACTCGTGTGAAGTACTTACTTGGTATTTACCATTTACAAACTACTATTACATACTATTTAAATTAGTAAAACCGTTCTATATCTACAAAATTTGCTGGCAAAAACTACGAAACAAAGAAAGGTATAAAAAGCCAGAGAAGAACAAAACGCGGAATTCAAATGTTCTTATGATTACCAATGAATGATTGAGTTCAACGAATGCAACCTACCTAGTCCAGTGGGCGGAGCAGATAAAGTGGGGATTCCGAAATTATATTATACTTTTGACTCGAATTTTTGGGTCGAGTTTATTCACTGGTGCTTTTTTTTTCGACTGCCTTTTTCTGTTTTGTTCCAAATAACAATTTTATATTTCTATGTAGGTTCCGCAAAGCCCCCCAAATTGGGAGAGGCCTAAGTCCAGCAGTGGACGTCTTACGGCTGAAATGATGAATGATGATGTAGGTTCCGCTACTCGTCGGGTGTTTTCGTTGAGCTATGGATTTAGGTCGACGAGTAATTAATTAGTAACAATGACGTAAGAAAATATGTAAAACCTCGGAGATTCCAAAAATAAAATCTAGATATATATTTTTACTGTATAGGTACTGTGATTTCTGGGATAATTCAATTAAAACAAAGGTTTGTCGCTGTTCAATAATTATTTCTAGAAAAAGTTCTACATGTCTTAATTTATGTTTTTTTCGTAATTCAGCCATCAATGATTCAATTGCATTTAAGCATCAATTGTACTATAATCTCTACATGACCTACTGAATGTTGAGAATAATACTGAATACAATTCTACATTCCTTTACATAATAGTGTTCACGCATTCCTTTGCTCAGCCATATTGAAATGCCTACTTATAATTATAAATATATCATAAAAATACGTGCCTAAATACGTGCCTACTTATAAATTACTACGGCAATTCTATTTGTGGCATTGGCGCCGTTGGTAAAGCCGATAAATGGCAGGTTTAAAATTGACAAGTAATAACGTATACACGTGTATAATTTACGCATGCTATATAAGTTAACTATGTAAATGTTGAAGGTAATAATTTGAGAAGCCAGAAAGTATACAGGTGGCTTTAAATAACGGTCAGTAGCATGCCTTTAGGAGTAAAGCCCGCTCGCAATCCATCGAGTGCTAGGCATGCATCACGGCAACTGACACTTGATAAAGTGTCTCTGATTAAGTGGTCTCTTTAGGGCGAAGAGAGAACTAAGAATCTATCAAGTCTTATTTATATTTCTATATACTAAAACTCGCACAATTTTGAAAAAACAAAACTGAAGAGAAAAGGATAATAATTGATTCTCTAGTAGGTGAAGTAAGATGTAGCGGCCAGTCACGGTGCAGCTTTTATATTGCCGCCGCTTGTGTTACGTTAAAGAAAAACTATAAACAGTCATAAATAACTATGTTGCAACAAAATATTAATTATTTTAATATAAAACTTTCATTGAAAAATGCAGAGTTTGTGTACGATATTTTAGTTTGTTTTGCCTGGGGCAGACATACTCAAAATGGCGGCAGCGGCGTCGAGTGTAAACACTCAATGTGAAAAGGCAATTAATACCGCGGCCGCACATTCTGTTGCTGAATTGTTCAAATCCTTTACTTGAGCGGGGACATATACGGCTCAAATCTGGGTGTTTAAATGTGATAATGAAGTGGCGAGAGGCAAAAGACGAGCGTAGCTTGCAGACATCGCGCATGACGTTGAATAAGTAATGAATCTTCTCACAGAAACCGCAGCTGTGGCTGAATTATAAGTAAACAAACTACCCGGTTGATTGCAATGTGACGATACATTGTTATGCTTCTAATTACATAAATTATGTTTCGCGCCATTATAAACTGGCGGCATTTTCGCGGACGGTATCATGGCGTAGAGTGCAGATTGTAGGCGCCTTTACACTGGATGAAATTGAAATCCAATTCACAAAATAGCAGAAGCGCATAAATCGGTAGCATGTTTACGATATGATTTGGCTGTGGAATGCTTTACGTGCCAATAAGGCTTGGCAAGTAAGTATAGGTGATAAGTTCTTACGTAATATCTTGTAATTCTGTATATCGCGTATCAACAAGAAAAGTTTAAGCTAAGATGTCGCCTTTGACAACTTCCACTTGTAAAAAAGTTGACATGTACATACATGAGCAAATATACTAAAGAGAATTACAAATGCGTCGTCGTATCGTCGTCACATCGATTCCTCCCAGCCCAGACTCGAAACCTGTTTATTTTTCTAGATCCTCTCATGAACCTCTATGGAATGTACTGCTGAAGTAGTGTCTGAAAAGCTTTATCTATAAGCCTTAAACCTACCTCAAAATGTAATATTTTTTGGTGTGCCAATATGAATGAGTCTATTTTGGTAACTATTAAAACCAATACATGTATAGAGTGTATACTTATACATAATGAGGACTTCTTATTAGATTTTTTTTGTATAATATTGTATAATATTATCTGAATGTTAGTAACATAGTCCTACTATGTCAGTTATTTATTTGTGTCAGTTAGAGCACTTTGTTGGCCTACCGTAATGTAATTTTTTGGTCATATACTGACAAATGCGTGGACATATCCACTCATATCTGTGTGGGTATTTCTTTGAAGAGACTGTGTTCTCTGACTTTGTTTCGATGTTTCTCAGAGTAGCCTGGTAAGAAACGCCAAACTCGTCTATTTTTAAAAATACGTTGCCATGTAAAAGTTTTTGTAAACAAAACCAACTTATACAAATAATATAATTTACCATTTGTTTTTATAAATATTATTTTAATAAATAAACAATTTTTAATGCATACGAACAAAGTAATTTAGAAACCAGGTTAACATTTCATAGATCACGGTAATCTTAATAATAGCTTCCGAAGTAAAATGTACAGAACAAAGTAGTGGAACATTGCAGAAGCACGACGAGAGTTAAATATACTTATCGAAAAAGACGTTTACGATCGAAAAGCACTACGGAAAATTCAATAGTAGAGTCGACAAAATAAATAATTTGTTAAGTCTTGGGGAAATCACATATATAATGGGCCAGTATAGGATATTATGTAAATATTTTTTGTTTTAAACTAGTTTTCGCAAGCGGCTTTGCCCGCGTATTTCACATAAACTTTCCTCTTGAATCACACTATCTATAAAAAAAACCGCAGCATAATCCGTTGATTAGTTTAAAAGATCTAAGCATACATAGACACAGACAGCGGGAAGCGATTTTGTTTTATACTATTTAGTGATAAGGTCAATTGTTAATCACATACCAATATTTTGCACTTACCCGATTCTGCCGTCAGCGGTAGGAATTTAAATCAGATTTAGAATTTTGTAAATCTTTAAAGGTAAAGGAGATAGAGGTTCGAAAAGTACACGATTCCTATCTATCCTGTAAAAGAGTGCGTGCTTACACAATAATTTATTTCTGTGCTAAACTTATGTATGTTTAATCCGGCAGGAATCGTGACATGTTCGATTACTGTTTCTGCTGATGGGGGCGTGGGTGTTTCCTGATTTGATTCAAATCAAACTGTTGTTTTCATATTTTTTAAATCCATAACAATATTTTAACGACATGACGATATTTTAAATTAATGAAGGATATACTTTAACCATACCAACATAAAATAAATCTGTATGATAAAAGATATGATTTACCTGTCTGGGATCCCTTTCTATCTGAAATCATTTACTATATCAGTATCCAGCAACATAAAACTTTACCTTGGCAGTACTTCACGGCGAATTTTCTGCTTTCTAGAAAAGTTATCGCTGTTGGCCCTCGGGACTACATATCGCGCCCGTGCCCCCTTCGACCTAACTTCACCCCTCCGACGTAATAACGACCGACTTTATAACCGAGTGGGCTTAAATCTCACAACACTTTCCCATATCTTCTTTCTCGTCGGTAGCACCGTCGCCCGAATGAAATCTAAGCCCACGATTACAATTGGTCCCGCCGGAGTCCGTAACTTATCCAAAAATCCGAGGTGATTTAATGTGCCCCAAGAAGTCACGGATTTAAAATGATCTCAGCTAGCATTGAGCTCCGGACGGCGCTCCAAGATTTTTCTCTGTATGTTATTTTGACCACGGCTTCCGTTTGATACGGGACAGAAAATATAAATAATCCCATTTAAGATAACAAGGTTATCATAAAATACTGCATTGAGATATCTGAAATAGAGCTATGTTATAAAAATGAGTTCCATGCATTCATTTTTGTAACGGGTATGGATCTGTTTTGCATTATAGTTCAACCTAATGAAACAACAGTTTTAATGTTTTGAAGGTGTTTTTTTAAAGCAATATTCATGTGCAAAAATGTAATAAACCTTTATTTAAACGTTGTTAGTGAACTTTATTAAGCAAGTGAAGAGTTACACCGCGCGACATATAAACTTCAGCTGCATTTTCGGATAGTATCGCTTACACAAAGAGTTAAAATGGCGAGGTATTTGGTAGCCGTCCACTTTTCATTCGCCAAATATTACATGGCTTTAATTTTAATTGGGTCTTAAAATAACTCACCTCACATTCCCTTTTTACCATAAAGGCACCATGTGTTTGTATCGTTTGCATATTGTCAAATATAGACCTAATAAAAAGTCTGTTTTACTGTTATATGTATAAAACTCTCAATAGATTTCTTTAATATTTACGTCATAATTTCCCAATATAGGTATTTAAGAATAAAGATATTTAAAATTCTTTTAGAAAAATAGTGTTTAAAATCGGAATCAATAAATTAGTACAACGAGAAATCCTGCGTATCTTCTACTAGATAGAAATCTTTTCGAAATCCATTAATTGACTGACCGACAATGTGCTGCCTAAACAATATTTTTTTTCACAAGTGATCAAAATACCTAGCGAATGTGAGCACTAAGGAATATTTTTTTGTAACGGAACGCCATAAGAGGTTAAATAGACATAATGATAGAAATTTCGTATGGAAGTTCGTCATTTTTGCGCAAGAGAAATCCCATCAGCAAAAAACTCACGGCTTGTTTGTCAATATAAATAGCCCCACAGTGGAGCATTTTATCACCAGTTTGTTAAAAAAATGCTCAATTTTATAAGAATTTTCATTCGTACCATCCCACACAGTTTTGTTTACATAGACTACTTTAATATTAACTTTTTTCACCACTGACAATTGTAACAGTTGGAGAACGTAGCAAAGCTGTAAAGTTTCCAACTAGTCTCTTTACGACGGCTCTCGTCGTAACAGAATGATTGCACACTGAGCTTTCCACAGTAAAATGCAATAAGTTAAAAAGAAATTGTCGTGACATGAATTTATTATAATTGGGAATTCGTTACTCATATTCCAATTGTCATAGGAGATCTTATCAAATTAACCTAGTCAATTTGTGATTTTTAAATGCGTAAATGTAACAATGAAGGCCGACTTTTTATGTTATTATGAAATAAATTAAAGAGGCCTATTGAGTAGTTTTGTGCAGCTAGACGCAATCCTAGAAAGGCTGCGGATGACGAGGTTTTACTGATGTTATAACTAAGAAGTCAGATAGCTGAGAGGTTTCGTTCAGGGTGAGTTTCCACCAGGGATGTGTTGTTGTGTGGCGAAGGAAGTGTACAATGCCTAAGATAACGTCATTTTTATCGCCTCGATCAGCTTTCAGCTCTAAGTATTAGAAAAGCAGAGGCGAAGTCTTGTGGTAAAACAAGCGGCTCGGAAAATTTGTGAGAGGGTCGCGTGTGAGGAATGTGTGCGAGGAATACGGCCAATGCGTTTCACCCATGCTTTGTACAGTCAGTACAGTTTTCTCTTCGTGAGAACGCACTATTACTGGCATCACGCCAGCATACCTAGAACAAAATGTTAAGAATTCGAATACGGGGTTATTCAAATTCTTAACATTAGCTTTTTTTCAGAATTGCCCCAGGACAGTCGCTTTAGTAATATTGTGACGGTAAAGTCTACCTACTCAATCTGTTCAAGACCTCCATTATGTTATAGTAGTAATAATACATTTGCTTTATAGATAAACTAGGTCACAAATTATCCCACGGGAACG
Source organism: Aporophyla nigra (assembly GCA_947507805.1). Lineage (NCBI taxonomy): Eukaryota > Metazoa > Arthropoda > Insecta > Lepidoptera > Noctuidae > Aporophyla > Aporophyla nigra. Next base: position 21,003,603 of record OX382291.1, on the reverse strand, counting down.
TAATTTCGGGATAAAAGTAACCTATATTCTATACCAGATCATAGTTTACTTATGTACCAAATTCCATAAAAATCCGTATTCCGATCAGCCGTTAAGCGTGAAAGGTAACAGACATACAGACCGATAAACAGACAGAGTTATTTTGTATTCAAAATTTAAGTAAGGATAGTATATTCTTTAGGACTCTAAACATGACAGAGACCTCGCTGCACTGTTTGTTGGTAGATAGAGTTCATTTTTCGTTGCCGCACTTATGTGTCTCAGAAAAGTTCATAAATAAAGGGTAATAAGTCTAAACTGAATCCGTTAGCGGATCAATTACTAACAACTGAATCCCTTAATTTCTTAATGAATTTCTTACGCTCTACTTGTCTGGAACCTACCCTTCCATAGATTTTCATCAGGACTTGGGATCTAAACTCGTTCTTGCTTGCCCTAGGGGATGGTCATGTGGAACGAAAGATCTGTAACCATCTCCAAGAGTAGATAGCGATCTGCGCTACGCCTTTGGATGAGCAAACTATGAAGATTATTGAAGTCCACTTAGATATGTTAAGAGAAGGTGTTAATTAAGAAACTGTCAGTGGAAGACTCAGTTTGGCAAATCAAAATGGTTATTCTGCCCCTAATTTCTCTAGCCTAGAACTCTAAATACTATCTACTATACTCTTAAAAAAAAAGCACTTCTGAAAGATCTAGGACACATAGTAACGGACTTACAATTGTAAGCTAAGAACAAAGAGTAGGAACGAAAAACCGACAGTCCTTGCATCTGTGGAGCTTCTTTAAATATAAAGCTAGCCCTCGAACCTTACTTGATCGGAGTTAACTTGAGTTCGAAGCGTATTTAGATATTTCCAAACCGGCCACAGTAAAGCGTGCCCAAGTCTCTTAGATGATTCGATAAAGTTCTCAGGGGGTTTTGACAACTCCCGCCAGACTTTAGATCAAATCACCTTGATCATGAACAATTGATTGGGCTGGAGAATACTAGTTATATTCAAGAAATTTACTTCAATAGAGTACTGTAACGTTATTTCAGAGAAGATCTGTGTAGACTGGGCAACCGAGTCCGTATTCAACACAACACATACACAGTAGCATTTACCAATATATCATGCTATACTTTCAATTAATTACAGAGAAAAAGCCATTTATTTTAGCCTCAAACACCTATTTCTCTTTCGAATTCGTGGTTACAGGGCTTGATGATGCATTCAAAAGCCTTTATTTATATCAAATTGGTGCTGTTATCAAATATTGCAAGAGAAAAAAAACGTTATTAATAGTGATATAAAATGTGGGTGTTGATATTTGTGAAAACGATATTTACCCGTGTTTCGTTTGTGGTTCAATTAAGGCTTGAACATATCATTACTAGGTACTTTCTCAGGGTTAATTATAAACCTGTCATGTTTGTAGGGGCGCCGTGCAGTAACAAACGTAGCAGTAGTTATTTCAGCCCGCTGACCCTTCGTGCGCAAAAAGGCGAACAAACAAAAGCCTTTTCCTCAATTAAGCAATTTGTGTGGACATAAATTTTGTGAGTGTATGGCGCTCACCGGTTGCCGGGATGTTTCAGTCCTGTTAGTCGAGCTTCCATTCATTTTGAACTAAATTTACAGACGAGGTACACTAAAACCTCTTTGGTTGGGCGTCTCTAAAACTTATGTTATTAATTAACAAAGCACTGTGAAATAAAAGCATTAAACCACAAAAATTAACTCAAGCATTAGACAGTGTCTATCTAATTTAAGTACTTGATTGAAAATTTTATAGAAGTCTTAAGGTACGTCACTAAACAGAAATCATATTATCGCACAACCATGTTGCTGCGAATTCGTGTGACCTTCACATAGGTATTTTTATCATAATCATCTGCCTAGCATTTTCCTAACTAGGATGGAGGCGGCTTCCAGTCTAACCGGATGCAGCTGAGTACCAATATTTTACATGGAGCGACTGCCTATATAAATTGTATTTTAATATAGACAACAAACTTTTAAAATGAATGGGTGGTTTTAACTTCTCATGTATTTGTAAATACATGCGCAATGTGTGTTGGGGTCGGGACAACATGTCTTTTTCTTCCACACTTCTACGACTAATAGTCGTCATCTCGGTAGTCATTCCCTTTCTAGTCATATCATAATCTGCAGAGTCTATCCATCTACATTCATACTCAAAACTTTCCTTACAGCAATATCCAAATTCTTCCACTTCACGTGACCATACCATTACAATCGATTTCCACATAACTTTTCAGCTATCGGTCCCACTTTTAGACTTTCCATTATGTACAAATTTCTTATGATATCCATTCGTGAAACACCATACATCCCTCTTAACATTTTTATCTCAGCTGTAGGTAGTTGGGAGTCCATAGTGGACTCCTGGCCATCGCAGGCGCGAGCTTGCGGACGGCGATCCATGGGTAGCTCGCCGCCCGGTACGGAACAATACAGCGCGTTGTGTTCCACGCGTGCCTCAAAGACATGTTAGTAAAAGTTGAAGGGGTCCACTAGGACCGATGCCAGCCAGGGTTGCAGATTTGTTCAAAGAGTTACCGTGGCCCTGGTACAGGCAACTGAAGGGGCTGACTGGGTGAATTTTAGTCAGTGAAAGTCTGACACGCCCGTGCCCTCTCGCTCCGCCAAGAAGTCTTTTAATGATTTCGCAACCAGAAAAAAAATGGTGCAGGCAATTGCAATTGGCAATTTTGAATATTCTTAATAGTAATTATTAATATTATTAATAGTAAATACTAAAATCTGGCTGACTTCTAACATTGATTGTCAGAAGTAAACCAGATTCTTAGAACACTAAAAGGGGTAAACGTTTCTGATAACATTAAAATGTTAGATTTTTCAAAAACTCTATCCGTCAAATCATTGGCGTGTGCATGAACAGTTTGACAATTGTGCTTTCATACCCCCTCCATGGTAGTAACCTTGTTGGAAGCCGCATTAGTAGTTTCACTTCAAAAACTCATTTTTGATTCAGCTTTTCTATTAGCATGAAACTGAAGCGATATTCATATTAAACACTTCCAAACTGCTATTAGGTAAAGTGACCACACACTTTCTAATCACGTCCATACATAGTTAGTTGAGTGAGTAAATGAACCAATCTTAATTTATTAGTTGAATGAGCGAAATTCCAGTGGGTCCGATTGCTCAAAGGAGGTGAGCAGCTGTCGCATCACGGTCGATTGGCATTTGATGCTATGATGAAAAACAAATGCTACGCCTTAAGTCATTGTTGCCTACAACTTCTTACACTCCATTTCCAACGAGAAATGTTAATTTATTTACATTTTAACGAAATAAAAATTAGTAGCCAATTCATACAAATAAATTAATATTGAAGTGTCAGTTTTTAATGGCAAATAATCAGATTTTTAATAAATGCTCATGAAAGAAAGTATATACGGTTCATATAATAAAAAATCGAATTCCAAAATTGTGGTGTATCTATTTGTTGGTCCAGCAAATCTTGGAAACGGCTGGACCGATTAAGACATGAATTTCACTGGCAGATAGCTGATGCTATAAGGAGTAATATTGGGTTTTTTACAACTTTGTCTTAGTACGTTCCCGTGGAATAATTTCCGAAATCCACACAGGCGAAGTCGCACACAGCAGCTACTTTATTAATAAAGCCGTCTGTACTCTATAGTACAGACGGCTTTATTAATAAAGTCCTATACCGATGTATAGGTACGACGATGTAAACAAAAATAACATAATACGTGGAAATAAATAAGGCAATAGAGAAAATTAAGTCTCTTTCATACTGTGTTAACATTCTTTTTAATAATGCAGCATCTGAAAATTGGACGGAATTCGTTTCAAAAATTCAAATATAAACTTAAAAAGGAACTATTAAAGCCGGAAGATTGTCGCTGAAATCAATCTAAAACTGTAACGTTTCCTGTAAACTTTTTGTGGAGGTAGTCGGTAGCACACAAATAATGGGACTCTGAATATCTAATGAACTTCTTCACCTCAACAGCTACTAACTTCCTCGACTCAAATAATTTGAGTGCGCCTCAGTCCGCGACGACAGCGGCTTCTCCTGTGCAATTAAGTGTTTCGGCTTTCATTGCGAGAAACTTGAAATCAGTTCTTTGAATAAGCTTCAAATTCGCATGTCAGCAAACGGTGGCCCCGGAAGCTTGGCATTCACACTTTTACTTTGATATGAAGACTTTCTCGTAGATTAGCTCATTCAAGTCATGCTAGCATGTCTTTGTTGTATATTTTAAGGGATTTTAGAATATTTTGGTGATTTAATAATCTTTGACTTTAATATAATATGAAGTTAGACGCTGAACATAGTGCACCTTTTATAATATCTAAGCGAGCAAAAATTTGTGCTTAAGAGTTTAATAACTAAAATATTGTAGAATGATATTGAATTGTAGTGCCATTAGAAAATAAGTTAAAAAAGCATGTTACCTGCTTTCTACTTTGAATACATAACATATTGTGAACATTGTATGACATTTGAGTAGGTAATTAAGAGATAGATGTCTCTCATTGCAGTTTTTATCATTTGAAGTTTTACGAAAATGCCAGACATGGCCATGCCCATGGTATGAGAAATTAGTACATTTTGATGCAATAGTGCACTTTATCATTATACTCGAGGTAGGTTTGGTAAATAGAGACTAGAGTGCATTGAAAAATTCTTACGCGTATCATACTATGATTTAGGACAAACTTGTAAAAGAAAATTAAAGCATATATCATGAACATATTTGTGACTGATGTCAGATTGGCTTTACTTACAAATTCGTAAGTCGGGGCCGTTATGACTGCGCTACTATTGTTCTCGTTTTTATTTACAGAACACTAATAAACGTTCATTTATTGACAAAAATAAATTCTTCGAGGCAATTTAAAGGCATGATGGATCTTTGCGAGATAAAAAAATCTCACCTCTTTGCCTAGTTCACAGTGCGGGAATACAAAGTAAAAAGAATGCGTGTGCCATCCCGGGGGATTGAACTAAAATTCTGTTCTTCGTTTTTTGGGTTCACAATGCAGGCATTGTGAGCCCGATAGCGTTGTTAGTAAAACTATAAGAGCAAGAACATTTATTTAAAAAAAAAAAATTGTGACTGCCTATGCGTCCCTTTTATCAGCGTTGACTATATAACTCTGTCAAGAAAGTATCGGGATGTTAGACATTCTTCCAAATTTATTTTATCACCTTCAAAGTATGCTCTTCAGAAACGATACACTTACGCCAACGAATATCACCAATCATCAAAAAAAAAATTAACGCTTTTTCTGGAATCGAGTTCAGTCCTCGCCGCGAATTCTCATTTATGTCTTCTACCAAATGAAAACGAGGTGCCACGAAGTAGTAGTTTGAGTTTGAAAAAAACAAAGAATTCAGCTGGAGTCATATCTGGTGAATAAGGTGGTTGTTCGATGATATTTTTTAAGTCTTTGGTAAAAACTTCGTTCACAATGATGGCTTAGTGCGAAGGTGCATTATAGTGGTGCAAAATCTAAGATTTGGTAAAAATCTGGCCTTTTTGGTCTAATTTGTTCTCTTAAACGCCGCATAACGCTAAAATAATATTCTTTATTTACCGTTTGACCTTCCGACAAAAATTTTTAGGGTACAACACCACGATAGTCAAACATAACAGTCAACATGACTTTTACTTTTCATCGACTTAAGCGTGGTTTTTCTGTTTCGGTTCAGTTGGAAGGCGCCAATCCGAAGCATGTTGACTAGTTTGCATTTCAAACTTATGAACGTACATCTCATCATCAGTAACAATACGTTTTATCAATGTTGGGTCGGAATTGACTTGTTCTAGCATGTCCTCAGCGACTCTTATGCAATTAAGTTCTTGGCAACATGTTTCATACCCTAGTAATTATTTTAAATGGTAGGAACCGACTCGTGAGACACAGAAAGTTCGGTGGCTATCTCTCTCAAACGTGAATGAGGATTTTCAGTCACTATTTCCTTCACTTTTGCGATGTTAACTTCAGTTGCAGACGTTGATGGCCTACAACTCATAAGCACGTGTTTTTGATAAAGTCGATTCACCGTTAGCCTTTTGTTATATTTTAAGTAACACCGAACACGAAATTCCATATGCGATGCAAAATTTAAGACAAACTCTTTGTTTGATGTTTTTGTCCACTATGAAATTCGCAATACGCTCTAGATATAATATACCTAAAAACGACACTGTATTTAATTTAAATAACATATGTAACTCCAACTCTACCCCAAAATGGAAAACAGTTGTGCCAATCTAGCAAAAACAAAAAACAAAAAAAAAACACAAAATTGATTTTGAAAACCATTAAACAAATTATCCATTCCCAAAACATTTTTGACTGAATGTAATAATACATAATATGAAACTACGTTGAACTATTACAGAAAATTTTAATAAGAGTTATAAAATACCTATTTTCAATATGCCTAAGTTTGTTAATCACAGTGACAAAATTTGGTGCTCAACGGTACGTGGAATACAGTTTATGCATCGAAAACAAACATTACCACGCCACACTACATACTAATTGCTGTTTACAACTGTCCTTAATACAATTGCTAAATATATTATCACTATAATGATACCTACGTGCGTTTCTCTTTCTTACCGATCCAAGGTAATGGAAAGTAGGGAATAAATCAACTGCAACCTTTTTAATAGCGCGAGTTATATTTACAGGAACTGTTGCTGTTTTGATTGTAGGTTTTCTACAAAACTGAACAACAATTTACCGCAAAAATGCAAGTCACTGCAGAATGAGGGTTACTCCAATCTAGAAGAATCCGATCAACTGACTATAATAAGTATGAATTAGATGTGCTTACAGCATAGACAGCTGCTTAGGACTCTCCATCAATCTAAAGTTGAGTTGCCACTAGATCGTACGTGAATTGCGTACATTAACTTACGCTACTCTACAGACATCAGTAGATGTAATTACTTTGCTGCCTCCGCCGACGCTAAAGCCGGGTCACAGGGTCTAGTACAGCTAACTTTTCAAAGAGTAGGCGAGGTGTCATAATTAAGTTTGCTGAAAAACCTTAATGTGGCAAAGATAATTAAACTTTTTCTCGTGAACCAGCGCCTTTCAACGCACCTGAACCGGCCCGACAATAATATTCCAACCGCGTTGAATTCTCAGTACGATTTTTTGTTATTTAAAACAAGCCATCTTTAGTAATGCAGAATATGCTTTCAGCAGTGTAGCACAATATTTATTCAAGAAATCAATAATATTCAAGAACAATTAAATTAAGTAATTAACTGTAATGGATGTTTGATGTGGTAGGCAATTGTATGTATTTGATATTAATTACTGTTGATAATTAATCATCATCATCATCAACCAAAATACCTCCACTACTGGACATAGGCTTCCCCCAAGCACCGCAACTTCGACCAATTCTGTGCTTCCCACATTCAACGGGTTCCTGCGGCCGGAAAAATTGCCAAACTTAAGTGACTGTGGGAAGGGCACATTACTTACATGTCATAACAGATGGCCGATGGAGCCGGAAGGTTCTGGAGAGGCGTACTGGAAAACGTAGCGTTGGAAAGCCTCCCACAAGATAAACCGATGACCTGGTGAAGGCCGTAGCACGGTAATTAATCAACGCATTCAAATACGAAATCCAGGACATGGTTTAGAAAGGCAAATATTATAAATAATTCGAAACACAAACAGTGCAGGTATATGCTACAACTTAACATTAATGGCTAAATTATCCGTCGTCTTAAAAATTACACACCGACCAAAAGTCTTGAACTAGTAGTTAGTTCAAGACGACTTCGTGTGGTTGCTTTATTTTTTTTCTCAAAAATATAAAATCTATGATACTGACTGATAGATAGGCATAACGAAATTATTAACACAATTTTTATCATTTCTTTTTTTAAACTACTTCTCAAAATAGTAACTAGCATAGCAGCAGTAGCATAATAAAAACCATTCTACTTTTATTATTCTCAGTTAAAATTTCACCAATGGAACATCACAGGATCAATACATTTGAACCACGTTCGATAGACACTGGCAGCTATGGAATGCAGTTTAAATATGCTAATCGCGTTAAATTTAATTGGTGAAATCCGCCCTCAAATAATAACTTAATATGATAAAAGGTCGCGTGTAAGACAGAATGCTTTTAAATTCTTGAAGAAAAAAGTAATTAGCTCTAACTGTACGCGTATCTATAAAAAAAACCTAGATTAGAGTAATAGAGTTGGATTCTTTGTACATACTCGTGGATAGGTCCGAGAGAATGAACGCTTAATGCAAAGCAGTTGTGAATTTTAACTGGAAAATTAAATGGAATTATCCACTAGCCAGTCTAGTTGAAGGAACCCGTATAAAAAGGTTCTCCACTTTCTGAAGCATTGTTCGTTCGTATAAATACTTATAGAATTCACTAACTCAAAATGAAATCTAAGATCAAGAATACAAACAATAAATGGAGAAGTTCTATTCATTAGTTCAAAATATTTTATACGTTTATTTATTTTCTATACGTTATGATTTTATAATGTGACTTGATGTTAATAGATTTAATAGTGGATAAAGCCTAGCCTTGGGTTTCAAACATTTAACATTGTTAAGCTCTAACCTAACCACTGAAGTAATCAATGCCACCAAATTGTTGTCATTCAAAATGAAATTATTCTTGTTTCGGAACAGTGATTTACAAAAATGCTGAATAGCCACTTGGTCTCGGAGGCCACCTCCAAGACCGCTCACAAAGTTTTATGTTGTGGAACTTAGCTGTTTGTGCTTGACATTTATTGCTTTTATATTTTACGATCTCAAGAAAGACGACTTGCTAAATGTTGCTCAACAACGTACGTATATACTCAAGAATAAGCGTGTTTTTCGTACTTGTTAATATGATTTTACGCACTTTTTATCACAGTGTGTTGAAGTTTCTTTTTTTGATTAGCGGTATAGAGTGACATGTCCTTCAATGTATTCTTTCTAGGACGTGATAGTGCGATCGATTTACAATATTTAAGCACCACATATAGCCTTGACGACAATCCATGGGATCGAGAAAACATTAGATTGACGTGATTCTGAAAATTTCCCAAAATTGGTTATAAATATAATTTTTGTCCAAACGAATTAAATGCCGGTCAATATTATTTCATTGTGAATATTTTAACAAGGCATTCGACGTAGGTAACTATTTGTTCTGAAACATCAAATAGTTTTCAAATGCATTTGTCACCGTAAAATTGTAAATACCGTTAGATTACAATCTATCGAAGTGAAACCGTAACATTATGAACATCGTTAAAAAAAAATGTGAAATGGCATGCAATGGAACGCAAGACGCTTGCTGATTGGTTGAACTTTATGTGCACCACGCCGCCATATTCATTTATTATAGAATGTAAATGCCACCGTAAATTATGAACATCGTTAGATTAGGTTAGGATAAAACTGTATCCAACCTCGTGGGAGCCAAGTAAGGACTACTTCCAAGCTGATGGCAGTTAGATGGTTGTTTAGTATTAGCGCAAGATGCGATCCGTCGCATGCAAATTTGATAATGAATACGTTAAATTGTAAATGGTTTTTGCAGTTAATAATTTTTTGATAGCTTATAATCTCGCGAGATAGATTGTAATCTAATGGTATTTACAATTTTACGGTAACATAATCGTACTTATAAGCTCTGAGTTGAACTACACGATGACTGACAAATGCTTGCACTGACTAGACTGGTCCACTCGAATCTGTTTAGTTGTTTCCTAAAAAGAGCATTCAGACACTAATTTACATTATTCTCATATAATCTAACCAAGTTGATTTATCTGTACTTTAAAAGAGACTATATTCTAGTGTCATGATAGATATGATATATCTACTTTATCTGGCTTATTTTTAATAAGACTTGTAAAATAATTACTCAGTAGTTGAATTGTGGAGGTCTGGTAGTCAGTCACTCCTTGTAAAATTCTGGTATTACAGTAGTAGTATTGTATACAGCTGCTTCTGGTTACACTGGAATCTAACTCCAAAATAGTAGGGAAAATGCGCGGCAGTTGACGTGTAAAAGTGTATCAGATATCCTAATCCCACAATATAAAGTTTCATTTTACACCATTTATCTCAAAATATTACTATTATGTTAACACCAACAAGATATGCCGTCGTGATGCCTATGTAGATATTTTTCTTTAGTTCATGTTTAAACTTTGTATTTTTTGCGTTTTTCTATGTCTGTTGCTTAGTTATGATACTTTTAAGTACTTTTTCATATAAAAAAACTTGTTTGCAAAAAAAAATCAAGCGATTTCCTTAATAACACTACAAAGTGAAAAATAACTTTCCTCCTTTTTTTGAAGTCGTTTAAAAACACGAGAAAGTTGACAACGATGTAGCTTGGCTTTTGTTTTGATAATTGTCTCTAATTATATCCTTGCCAACTGACTTCTGTAATTTAATACGAGTGTGTTTATCTCAAAAGCCTACTTAAAGGTAACATGATGTATATCGCAGATGCCAGGTAACCGGACGGTATGAGTGATGAGACCCCGGGCGCTCTTCAGTTGTATGTCAGTGGGGTAGAAGCCGACCACCTATCCACGGCTTGCTTACAAAGCCTGCCGGCTTCTAATAAGGTCCACGCTCCCAGCTGAATTACACGGATGTGATTCACATACACCATTATCGGAAATGTTATAACCGCATTTAAAGTATCGCCGAAACAGGTATTCAAGGTCTTTTATTTTGGCACATACCGTTTTAGAAAATGTACGGTTTATTGGTATAAAAAATGCATTTTACTAGTTTGTAGACTGGCACACAAGTATGATTGACATTATTCTCAATCATATTTGTAAGTCTCTTTCAAAAATTTACGAAACCATATAAACGTTCAGATATGTACTGTGATCACATTAAATTATTTCCTAGTAGTACCCACAATCATGTCCGGGAGTGCTTCGCCGTGTTTCCGTCAAGTTGCTAATAATGACGGAGCAACAAAGCCTCCGACCGCTACCAGCACATAACAGTGCAAGATAAAATGTCTGACGAGGCTGATGCAGTTATCGGCAAATTAATCTGCTCCAGGAAGAGGCGGGAATTCATGAAGAGCGATACTCCGCCAACGACTGCTGCATCTAGTGGGAGCGGACATATCCGGAGGTTGACATAACTGTGGAGCTGATAATTTCTCATGATTTTTTGTAGCGAACGTATTGGCTATAATACTGGCGAAGATTATTTATACATCATGGTCAAGTCGCATGTATAATTGGCAAGTGGAAAGCTTTCACATAATCCCATTACCCAAAGCGATCGAATCATAACAGAGTGATATGTGGCCAGGATGATACCGCTATGTGTCAGCGTTCAAACGCCATAATCTGGTCAGCGCCCAAATGTCGCACCAAAACAACTCATCCTTTGCCTAATTGGAATAATTTAGGCCGGACAGGATACGGAGTTCGTATCTAAGTTTATCAGTTGCGTCGTTCCTGAAGGTGTTTTTTAGAGTTTCATAAAGATTTTAATAAAGTCGCGCTGTTGGTATAGAATATAAATACCTAACTATTATTGGGCAATGTTGGACAGTACTTAGCCCGTTTCGCACGAGAATGGCACTGTTAGTACACCGCTCTTTAGCGGTTTATAACTAATTCGGACATATTTCTATAGTTCAAGCAGTGCTCTTTGTGTGTCAAAGGTGAAAAAGGCGACAGTTTGAATTTATGTATGTATACATAAATTCACGCCTTTTTCTCAGGCGGGTAGGCAGAAATTACAGAACGCCACCTGCTACAATCCTTAAATACTTCCTTTGCCTCGTTTAAGTTAATGCATCTGGTCACGCATGCCGGTTACCAGTACTACGCACCTGACCCTTCTGAAGAACATCACCAATAAGGTCACTATAATATGTTCTCCTTCTCCCATTTTGGCATGACCAGTCACAACTGCCTTGTACATACTTTTTGTTAGCCACCCTCCATTCATCCTTTCAACATGAGCAAACCATATATGCATACTCTTTTAATTTTTGTCACTACATCTAAAGATAAATGTTGAAATAAAAATTGTTAGGATTTATTTGTTCATATGAAGAACTATTATGATGTACACAGAAAACCATTTGCGTTTTAACACATTTGCAAGTTTGAGTATCGCAATGCTGTTTGCAAATTACATTCCACAGATCCTAATCACAGGAAATATCAACTTGTGTGGTGGACAAACGGTTATGGAATCATAAGGCTGCAATAACCAATCATGCCGTGGAAATCTTTCAAATTCTTCTTGGCTGATTTTGCTATAGTTATTTTCGCCAAAATGTTTTCATAACATTGGTTTTCCATCAACGTGCTACTTTATCGCGTATTCACTTTTGCGTAAAACCTTTCTTTTACATTTATGTGATTTGCTGATCGGATGCCATAGTTCTCCCTTGACGACACTATTACGCTTGTAACGTGCTCCCCCACTTAATTAGATTATACACGACACCGAGTAAACAAAAGCAAAGCAAAACAAGTTGCAACGTGTTGACTACCCGTATACACATTGCCGGTTGAATACATCACATGTAATGATATAGTTAATGTACGTATACTAAATATTGTGAAACATTTTCAAAGAGTAACGGTGGAACTGACATTCTTCTCCATACGAAACTACCAATTGGAATAGGCTAATAGAATCGATTCCCTTTTTTAGGGTTCCGTTGCCAAATGGCAAAAAACGGAACCCTTATAGATTCGTCATGTCTGTCTGTCTGTCCGTCCGTATGTCACAGCTATTTTTTTCCGAAACTATAAGAGCTATGCTGTTGAAACTTGGTAAGTAGATGTATTCTGTAAACCGCATTAAGATTTTCACACAAAAATAGAAAAAAAAAACAATACATTTTGGGGTTCCCCATACTTAGAACTGAAACTCAAAAAAAAAATTTTCATCAAACCCATACAAGTGGGGTATTTATGGACAGGTCTTCAAAAATGATATTGAGGTTTCTAATATCATTTTTTTCTAAACTGTACAGTTTGCGCGGGGGACACTTCCAAAGTGGTAACATGTGTGTCCCTCCTTATTAGTTCTGAAATAAGATAATGATATAACTAAAAAAAATATATGAAGTACATTACCATATAAACTTCCACCAAAAATTGGTTTAAACGAGATCTAGTAAGTAGTTTTTTTTAATACGTCATAAATCGTAAACCGCAATTTACCTTTCATTCAATCAGCTCAAACATAAAAATTAAAAAAAAACATTTAATTTCATAAACATAAACCTTATGCATAAACCGTGAATACCTACAGGTTTGTACGGAACCCTCGGTGCGCGAGGCCGACTCGCACTTGGCCGGTTTTTGTACGTAAATGTTTGACGTTCAAATGTGCCTTTTATGTGCCTGCTTGAAATAAATTATTTGACTTTGAATATTCGTTATTGTATAGAATGCCTAGACAGATTATGGAATAAATTATTGCCTGAACATTTTATAGAATTTATAAGCAGATGACTAATAACAAGAAATCTGTGTTATATAGGTGAGCTTGATTCTGAGACCTTTACAACTTTCCCAAAAAATTACGATTTGCATGTTCCAAACTAGATCTGATTTCTCATCTGGAACTTCCGAACCCTAACATTCGATAGGTTGGAGCTATCGGCGTCTTACTTGTACACACAATGTTTAGAAAAGGAGGGAATTTGTTCAATTTAAACAAGGAAATGTTTTCAAAAGTCTGGGATTAGGACTTTACCCGACCTTGTTTTTCATCGGCTTTCTCCCGAAGTAGTGATCAAAATCAAACTTGTTCAAATTTGCAATGGAAATAACTTTTATTTTCCCTTTGAGCTTTCAAGGTTTGCAAAGACCCGGGTCGTCAACTGCTTAAGGATATTAAACTTCGTAGTCGTTGCTTTTAAGTTGGTTTAAGGGAGGTTTTAAATATATATTTTTTTAGTTTCTTATAGACATCAATCTTCTAGAGTAGCTTGTAATCGTTGTCTTCTTTTTTAAGTATTAGTAAACATCCTTAAGTGCCTCGTTGGTCTAGTGGTAGCAAGCGCTACTGCTGAGTTTGAGGTCCTGGGTTCGATTCCCAGGTCGGGTAAAGTGTTATTGGGTTTTTCCATCTGGAATTTCTTAGTAGCAGCCCGGAGTCTGAATTGGTGCCCGGTTGATAGCAATAGGCTCGTCCCCTATTACATGGGACTTAAACATAACAGGCGAAATGTGGGTGTACTATAGGTACACCTCTGCCCAACCCTTCGGGGAAACAAGGCGTGATGTTAAAAAAAAAATAAGTTAACATCCTTATAGTTCATTTTTAATAATTTTACATCAATTTCCGAAACAAACTGTAGGTATTTACTGATTTTTTTTTATGACGCGTTAAAACGAAGTAACATGGTTGATACTTACCAATAATAAATCGAACATTTTTAAAATAATATTCGCTGTAAGAGTATGTAGGTAACTAGATTCAATAATAAAAAAAAATTGCTGACTGCAAAAAAAAAACAAAGTCTTCGTCGGATTTTCTTTACCAAACCTTTCGCATACATCACGGCGTCCCTGAATACCCAAGGAACAAATCTTAAATTAAATAAATAACCTTCGTACGCTTTTACACAGCTCAAAGAAATTAGTTTTCCTATAGGGTGAATCTCGTTACTAAGCTACGCGATCCTTGGATATAGATTTACAATCTGCTTAGAATTCCAAAAATGTTCTTTCATTGCATTGCTAGTCTCTGGCATAACATGCTTTACGTACGCTGTAAGCTGCCCCAACTGTATGAATTATTCAGTAAAATGTAATGTAAACTATTCTCTGGGCACATTTTTGACCGTTTTATGTAAAAAAAAAAATATATGTATGAAATGATTTTTTGAACAGGTTACTCCTATAGATATTATAAAATTATTTTATCTATTGTGACTTAAAATGTAAATGACCATAAAATACATGTTTCTTAAAATTACTATACAAATAGAAAATAATGAATGTCATAGCCTAAATAGTTTTAAGACGAGAGTATTGTACCTATCTAGTAACTTTCTACTAATATGAAGTAAGTACAAAATATACTTTTATCGGTGCACTATTTTGTATTTAAATTTTTTTTAAACCTATGGGCGACGTGTGGTGTAAAGGCAATGTTGAAAATTGTGGCTAATGCGAAAGGGAGGAGATCACGCTCCAAAGATGAGGGTAGGGGGCAGAGGGGGAACGACCCTTATCTCTGTGGAGAACGACGCGCGCACCATCTATTAAATAAATATTCTCAAGTTTTAAGAACAAAGAAAGAATAAAAAGTAATAACACTTTCAATATGTTTAAGTCATGCTAAAATCGTTGCTGGCTATTACCATTTCGTGAATTCGGTATTTTTAATATTAAACTATTAGCCATAATCTCGAAGTATGCTAATGTGAAAAAATATATAATGTAATCAAATAATATTAGTAGACGTAAAAATATGTTCAAATCATCAAGTTTCTATCGGGGATTCAGAATACGCGTTAAGTGAGCAAGTGAGAGCGCGCGGCGGAATGGGAGGGGCCCCCGCGTCCCATGCCACACTCGTTCGCCATCAGTCGCCCCTAAGTCTCAGGTTTGCACACAGCATCCCGACACTTTATCGCCTTATATTTCCCACATTATAATAACTAAAACCTTTCTCGTAAACGTTGCTATGTTATTTATCAAATAACGTATCTGCTGATCACAGACAGTTCGTATCAAAAATGGTGTTAAAAAGTTACTACGCTACGCGATGTACCGGTTTGTTGTTGTTAAACGCAGTGATCATATCAGCACAACCCTTTGCAGTAGAGAAAATAGCCGTTGGTAAGTTAAATAAAGTACTTGCATAGTTTAATCATGCTTCACAATTTTAATTTTAACTATATTTTTATCAGAGCTTTAAAAAAAATCGCATGAATCTAAATGTTTTTGTACCGTGTAACTAAGCACTGTTTAAATAAACATTTTGTTAGTATATTATTTATTATTTTTAATAATGCTGAATGTGTTTTGCTCTCGTCTCACTTCGACACGTAGTGTTTTTCATGTAATCACCATGTACGAAAATCGATTTTCTCTTTCTAACGCGCAGCGCTGCTCTCGCTCGCACGAAACAGATGCGGCGTTTGTTAGGGGTGAACATTTTAAGGCGCGTTTTTAAAATAACTTCGTTTTGTTTGGATATACTTAGTGACACATCGAAGACTTCACATAAAAATTCAATGGAAAATAATACACTTATATTATGTTGCCCCTTCTTTCTATACGCAAGTCATTTTAATTAAAGGTTTATAATAACACGGGAATTTAATAACCTCGTTGTTTGACCCGAGTTGTTGTTAAGTGTTTAGAACACACTAAAACTCTATCTATATATAAACATAACCTAAATATATGAAAATTACTTAGGACATGTTTTTGGGTTCAATATTTTTCGTTCGGAATTTGGAAATTGACCATAATTTTGAACCTAGATAAAGGTAGCCGACTATTTCCATTATGTACTAAATACCTATATACAATACGTTGATTCAGGAAATATAGCAAGCAAAAAAGTGAGCACATATAAGCATGCAAAACAAAATGCATAAAACCAGAAATCACAAAGTTTTTCTTCAAGAGATACTTGCCATTTGTAAAATAATGTGGAACGACTCTTTCGACGGTACCACTTTAAACTGACGTAATATTTAAAGAGAAACTAGCCGTAATTACCTGACTGGAAGAATTCGTTTCATGCTTCCGTAGACTGGGCTGCACCTGCGTTGTTGCAGTCACTGCTTTGGATGCAGATAAAGGGGATAGTATCCAAGCATTTTCCACAACGCGGCGCACGAAAACCAGCGTTGGTCTGCTGTTGTTTCGGAAAACTATAGAGCATAGATTTATAGTCAGTATCGCACCGGACACAATAACATAGTCTTCCTTTGTGAGTTGCAAATAAATTTGTACTGTACTTTGTACTAGGTTTTGCCCGTGACTTCGTTGCACCGATGTCGTTAGATCACTAAAATAAAAGCCACAATTTCTTTAACTTTGGTTTGTTGGTCCGATATAGTTTTCTTGATAGATTGGCATCAAATATTGGTTTGTGAATATTATCCATTGTCTTCCTGGTAGTTTTTGCGTAACGCTGGAACAGATAAAAATAAAATAAAAAAATATTTCGGCATTAGTCACAATCGTCCCCAAAGTTCGCTGAAATTATAAAAAAAACAACGGTATTTTTACATGTATAGATATACATAAATATGTTCAGACTATTGTTTGTTACTACCTGTGTTTTTTTTAAAGTTAAAAACTTGGAGAAATCTTTTATGTATTTTATAACAGACTCACATAATAATATTATTATGTTACTATATTATAGTACCTACGTAATACCGGTTTCATGATAAAGTAATATACTTCAAGAGAAGGTATTTAATATTTCTAGTCTGCTAAGCAATTTCGCGAAGAATGCTCGGTTAGTTGGCGCTCCGTTTAGAATTCACTAAAAATATAGAATAAAAATGTAGGCGCTGCTGTTTTTGACGTTGACTGCTGCATAAACTTTACCACAGGCAGTATACAAAATTATCAGAAAAATTAAACTATCTGAACATATTTCAAATATAAAGGTCTCGTGTTTCATAATGGGCACAACAATAACTGTCATTCTAAAAAGAATTGAAGTCAAGAAAAGTTTTCAAAGTTCCTGTGATTTTCCACGATGGATGTAAGCGTGTCTACATTTTTGACGCTGACTATGCGATAGGCCACTCAGAAAGTATTGTGAAAAAAAGTTTTTTTGTATGATAGACTGGTGGAAAATAATGATTATTTATACGTAAAAATAGGTACGGGTTTTTGCGAGCTAATTAAATTATCGTGTCTCATTGGAAAATGGATTTGCGCCGGGAACATTTTCGCGCTATGATTTTTTACGATTTCAAGTGTCGCCTGAAACCGGACGAATCATACGATAGACTTCAAATTGCATTCATGGATGAAAGCAACTGTGTATCGTTGGTATAACGAATTCAAACGTGGGCGACTAACTTTGGGGGATGAAGAAAGTCTTTGAGGGCTGTTACGGAAGAAAACGTCCTAGCAGTGAAAATTTTAATCCAAGACAATAGGCGAATTACACATCAGGAGATTCAACACATACTGCAGATTGGATCGGGAAGCCTTCACGAGATTCTACACGTGCATCTTCGCGTGAGGAGGATAGTTTCACGCTGGGTGCCGCACAACCTCACCGATGCTCAGAAGCAGGCCCGGGTGGTATGGTGCCGTGATATGATAAACAAATTTGAAGCAGGCTCGTCTCGGCGAGTTTACGACGTTATTACAGGTGATGAGTCCTGGATTTATCAATACGATCCAGAAACGAAGCACCAGTCGACGGTTTGGGTGTTTCAAAACGAATCAACACCTACCAAAGTGTAGCGATCTAGAAGCGAGGGGAAGATTTTGATCGCGAGCTTTTCAATTTGACTGGCTACTTGGTGTTAATCCCTTTACAAAACCAAAGAAGCATCAACGCCGAATGGTATACTACCCAATGCTTGGCAGAAGTTTTCTCAGTTATGAGCAACAAGCGACCAAACACAGGGCTCCGCGGGCTACTGCTCCACCACGACAACGCGCTCACGCCCACCGCACTCAAAACGAGGGACTTCTTGGACAGCACGCCGGTCAAACTTCTGGGTCACCCTCCTTGCAGCCCTGACCTAGCACCGTGTTTCTTCTTTTTATTCCCAAAAATTAAAATCAGCTCAAAGGGATACAATTTTCGGCGCTGGAAGATGCGCTGTCAGCGTTCGACCAAACGATGTGTCTGCGGCGGACTGGAAAAAGTGTTTCGAAAACTGATTCAGACGCATAAAACTTTGCATAGAGGCTAGTGGAGAGTATTTTGAAAAGATTTAATAAAAAAATATTTAGCTATAGAACACTTCTTTTTATTTTCGCAAAACATTTCTGAGTGTCCCACGTATAATATATTACAGCCAAGTTAGTTTGGAGGTACAGCAACTACAAAACCGTTTTGGGCAGATATATCTACATGTAATTAGTATATCGGTTCATCTGCAAATCTACGTAGCAATTTAATGAAATGCACGTAAATAGTTTTACCTAAATAATGACGGATATTTACAATGCAACGAATAGACGCATTGAAATGTTGAATTTAGTTAAGTATTAATTTAATTACCTTCATATGGTAAAAGCGCTGAACGTGACAAAGGTAATCACTGCATACGTTAAATACGTGCTGCGCGGTTAATTTTCATTCATATCATGTTGGGCATAACTTTTAATACACTCTAGACAAGTGTACGAACTCACTAAACAAAGATAAATACAAACTTATTCAGTTAAATGTATGTTGCAAATAGTGTGAAAATTACGCGTAGTCTTAAGATATTATGTCAAATAAATTATGGCCAAATTGAAGCGTTAGTTGGTAAAACATGGTCAGCCATGCCTTAGTGTCGCAAGATTGTCCATTGACGATTATGAGGCTTGGCAGGACTCTCAGATAGGAGAGCTGAGAAAACGCAACAAAAAACTGTTGGGAAATCATCTCGGTTCATAACAAAATGTCGTGTGGGCAGAAAAATGTTACTAAAACTCTACATTTCGCTAGTTATTTCCGGTTATAGAAGTCTAGCTTATTTAAAAAAAAATAAACAATGAACCTCCGGCATGACAGCCCGGTAGCATCCGAGGCTACCACAAAGCATTCTCGGCGCAAAAACGATGAATATGTAGTGTATATTCCATACGTCACTAAAACGTTAATCGTAAAAGTCACTACACAACTCTAGCCACACAATTCGGTGACAGCATTATGTTTTTATTGTAGTTTTTTGAATCGATGTACCGTTATTGCGTCTATTTGCGAACGAGACGATATGAATCGGATGGTTTAGTTGAGGAAGCAAAAGGCACAGAAATATAATAACACATGCGGAGGACAGAGAAATTGCTCAAAAGTAATGATATACTGGTTTTAATCACCTGTCGACTGTCGCAAGCAACTATAACGTAGGGAATCAGTGAGTAGTCTAGCCATACCAACAGGGCAATGCCAACAGGTTTTTAAATTTGGACACCCAAGTGACTTTTTCGCGTAAAAAATATTTTGAATCTCTGAAGGTTAAATGAAGAAGGATAATATTCACATCGAAACTTGATCGGGTTATATTTGGCAACTAGAAGCACCATAGCTAAAAAGGGATTTACAAACATGTTAGTCGGTTGTGGGAGTCATTTAGAGGCGTGAACGACTTCAGAGCACCATTGAGGCAAAAAAGGCCACAATAAATTAAAAACAAATCCTTAATGATTGTCTTTCTGTAAGTAAAGTACAAATACTTTTACACGTCAATCATATTTTAAAAGCAAGATGAGGTCGGCGTTTCTTATCCAACTATTATGAGAATAAAGGCCAAAATAAACTCAGAGATTACCGTCTAGATGTTATCTTAGATCTGGTCATGTGAAGATGATGTAAATTGATGTCCATAGCACGTTTCATAGCTCGCTGAGTGACTTTAAAATTATGGACCAGCCGTACCGTGAGTGTCCACGTTTCGGCTCCGTAGCTCATAACAGGCAGGACGCACTGGTTGGAGACATTAGTCTTTAGGCTCTGCGGCATACGCGACGAGAAGACTCGACGAAGCTTCCCAAATGCTGCCCTGTTAGCCTCCATCTCAAGGTTGTTCTTACCAAACTGCAGAGTTTATCCATGGTAAACGTATTCTCGAACAACCTCGAGGGCACCGCAATTGACCGCAATCGGTCCTGGAGTTGCGAGTTCGTTGAACATAACCTGGGTTTTGTCCAAGTTTATCCGAAGACCAGTGCGTACAGAAGAATCAACTAGGCCGTCCAGAATCTGCTGCAAGTCCTGCAGTGATTCAGGCAGTATGACAATGTCGTCTGCAAATCTCAAATGTCTATCTCAAGTTCGTCATTGATGTTAATACCGCACACACTCCAGTTCAGCATTTTGAACACATCCTCCAATGCGTTAGTGAACACTTTTGGGGAGATTACGTCCCCTTGTCTCACTCTTCGACGCAGGGGGATGTGTTCAGTTCGCTGATCCTGAGTTTGGACGGTCATTGATGCATTTTCATAAAGGCATCTCAGAACCTGGATGTATCACCAGTTGACTTGGCTTCGCTGCGAAGACTCCAAAACAGACCAAGTCTCGATAGACACAAAAGCCTTCTCATAGTCCACAAACGCAAGACACAGCAGCCGACTATACTCTTCGGATTTCTGTATAATCTGCAGCACTGTGTAGATGTGGTCTATGCTGCTGTATCGTCTTCGATACTTGGCCTGCTCCGATGGCTGAAACTTTTCGAGTCTCCACGCTAGACGATTCACGACGACTCATGAAAACAAGTTATATACGTAGCTCAGGAGAGAAATGTATGTAGTCTTTAAAAGGGTTTCATCCCTCGCCACACTTCTGGTGTTCTTCCAGAGAACAGGACAACCGAGTTGAAAAGCTCCCGAAGTTGTTTCAGAACAGGACTTCCTCCCGCTTTCAGGAGCTTGGTCGTTATCCCGTCACCACCAGAGGTTTTCCATTTTAAGCTGTTGGCAGATCCTCTGTAAAGCGGCGTATTAAGGTGACTCTAGAATCCTCATTTTCGGGATCAGGTCGAGGTAGATGCATGCGATGCACCTCGACGTAGAAGTTTTCGACTTCTGAAATGATCTCCGGCTTTGAGTAGACGATATCCCCACTAGATTTAGTCAACTTCGTCAGATGGCTTCTCCCAAGTGATTGGTCGACCCCCGGTTTTGCTCAATCGCTTCCTCTATAAACCATGTATGAGTATTAGAGCGTAGAATGTCGCGTCGTACCAATGATCTAATCTTATTTTAGAATGCCCGTTGTTGTAATGAAGTGACAGGTGGGTTTTTACGTTGTACTATCATAAGCTCTAGAGTCTCTGTCGAAAGTTTGGACTTCTTGCCCGTACGCCGCATTTTACAAAACCTCACACCTTTTTCCCTGAGGATTCACACCACTTGGTCGATGGCCTGGTCGACGTCATTTGTGGTTTCCGCGGCAGCTAATCCCTTCTCCAGGTCGAACTGGAACGCTTCAGATCCTAACATAGTTTGGAGTATAATTGGACGGAGCCTAGACGTCATGAAACGAGTTCGCTCTGGGTTGAAATCGATATTTAGAGTGCCTCGGTCCAGCCTGTGATCACTGCCGGTATTGAACCTGTTGATCACCGAACATAACTGAATGAATAATTATAATCCGTTATGATGAAGTCCAGCTCATTTTCGTGTCATAGTGTTGGGGCTTCGCCTCGTCCACTTCCTTTGGGGCTGTTTCTTAAAGAAATAATTCATTATGAAAAGTCCCTCCTTCTCAAAGAAGTTGATATGCAGGGGGCAACCCCTATGATTTCTGCTGCCAAACCCGTTGGATTCTACTACAGATTCACTGCAATTCTGTAATCTCACTTTAGCCTTAAAATCCCCTATGAGAACGTTGTAGTGGGGCTTAGCGGTGGAATGCAAGGCCTTGGAAATGTCCTCGTACATTTTCTCTACTTCATCATCTGAGTGTGCCGAGGGTACGCTATCCTGTTCGAGACACTGGAGACTTCTACCACGTTGTCACAAAGGAATTTGTTTAGCAGCAACCCGACTCCAGCTTGGGATAGGGTCTCCCTCTTGAAAATATAATAGGTTTCCCAATTTAAGGGTCGTTGTGTCCTCCCCCTCTCTATTTGTAATCCGGGGATTAATCACACCCCCTACCTTGCTGTTACTGGGATCGTCGCCAAAATCAGGAATAGCAAGGCGGCCGGGAACTTGGGACCGTGGATTATTTTAGCTTGCCATTTGGAGGGTTTAATCGCCACGCTGGGAATGCGGGTTGGCGATCGCAGATCACTGATTCTCGCGCTGGTGAAGCTGCTGCCCGTCACTAGTCTGTGCCATTTAGCTCTTGAATTCAATTAAACGAAATTAATATCTACAGAATTTTGTAGCAATGACGTGTTCAGTTACTTTTTTCTATGATGATAATCGATATTTGTTGTTGCAAGTAAAATAATAGCCCAGCAGTAGCAGTAAATATCTCAGTATTGGGAACATTAAAGGTTGATTATGATGATGTAAAATACTGGTGTCTCTAATTATGCAGAGTATTTATAAAACCATAGTGTATTTTTTCCCCTCATAGGCTAAAGAAAGTGGGTCATTTCACTGAACTTATGCGCGTTCGACTGGTTAGTTTGAACATTTACGTGTCAGAAACCTTCAGGTCACAACCGTATATAATTTGTAGTAGTGTCATGAAAGTGGATATTGTTGATGTGTTTTGAATTTTTATCAATTGTATTTACTCTCAAAACGGTGAAGGAAAACATCGAGAGGAAACCGGCATTTCTAAGAACCAAAAATTCGAAGACATGTGACATTCACCAACCCGCACTGGGCCCGTGTGGTGAATTACGGCCCACTCCCTCTCAATTAGAGGAGGTGTAAAAATATAGGCTGTTAATGATGATCAATTATATCCCATTTCATTTGTTTTATAAATTTTAGTACAAAAGATACTATGGATACGGACTTAAATACCTAGCGCCTACACCATGACATGCCTTCAAAACACAACATAATCTTGGTCAGTTTAACATTACTTTGATCAGACAAAGGTTAAATTGAATTTAACTGTTGCGATGCGCGGTCTTTCTCAGGTTGATAAACGTTCGTGTTTTTAATATAAACATATTTAGGCTTTTTGGTTTACCTTAAACCTGAAAATGGTTCACTGTACTTGTTAACATAACGAAAAATGGAATCCTACCTGCAATGGCGAAAAAATGGTTTAAGAACTTTATTTCTCAAAAAAAAAAAAAAAAAATCTGCTACTGTATACACTTAGTTTACTGCAACAAACAATTTTTATGTTTTTTTTTAGTTTACCGTCAGTGTTTCCGCTTCATTATGTCAATATCTGAATTGATTTACATTCAGTTTGTTTGGATATATTTTTTATAAATATTATTGAAATTACAAAAACAAAAAAAAAAATCAATAGGTTTTTGTGATAAATTGTTTCAAACTGGTGAATATTTCTAGTATGACAAGCGGTGACATGATTCTCATAAGGCTATACCACGTGACGACACAAGGGAAGAAAAATGCTCATTACTTGTCATCTTAGTATTAAGAGCATTATGATGTTTTTTTTTTTTTGTTCATTTCGAAATGGTCCTGCTCTTGACCTCGATCTCGCCTGATTGAATTAATTAAGGAATTGTTTACTAGCCTCCACTGGGGTAAAATTGCGGCACCGAGGTGAAGTAAATTATTTTAGTTAATATTTTCATCTCCGCCGATAAAATGGCTAATGTTTTTGGGACAAAAAGCTTTCATTGTGCCTAATGGTAACTTTTAAGGTTAATTGTTGGAGTTATCTATTGAATTTCCTGTAACCTTTTGTAAAGCCTAGAAGGTCGCTGAAGACGAAAGGAAATTTAAATAAAAGAGAACGTTTTACTTTAGGTACCTAATTACTATTTGAACATACTTTCTACTGGCGACCCTTGCTTTGCACGGTTTTCACAACATCACAAAGCATGGAGATGTCTTTTTTAACCGACTTCAAAAAAGAAGGAGGTTATCAATTCGTCTGTATTTTTTTTATGTTTGTTACCTCATAACTTTTGACTGGGTGAACCGATTTTGATTTTTTTTTTTAATCGAAATTTTCAGTTTTTCATTAAGGATTGTTAATGGCCAGATCATTATTAAAAATTAAAAAAAACTATTAGTGGTCTTTCATACATGTACATACATATTATTGAACCCCTAAGTCTCAATTCCAGAGGTAAACATCGAAATAATTGATTTGCACATAGTTTTTGGTTATAATGGTTTAATTAATCCCAGTGTTTTAATGCAAAAGTGCGACCGTGAATGTTAATTTTATATGATACATGTTAACGTATGAAACCAGAATATAAAACAATTTTAACGTGAAGGTACAACTTAATTACACTTGTAGTGAGTGCATTTAACTTCAATCTTATTTAATATGACATCTATAATGGAATAACGTGAAGAATTCCCATATAAGCTGCTGGCTCCAGTCCAGGTTTCGCGAAGCCGCACCAACTCTATAGAAGTTTTAAAATTATTCACGCCCTAATAAACCTGCATTACTGAACAACATGTTTATGATTTAATTTTGTTTATTAGAAACATTGAGGCCTTGATGAAAAGTTAAGTAAAGCCAAGAGTTTATAAGGCGAAGATATTAATAGACACACTTTTTGGGATTGCGGTAGCACCTACCTTGTAACCCTATGTTTACACTAGAATACAAGCCAAGAAAGTTACAAGTTTTCAATAAAACTTGTAAATCATTCGTCAGAGACGTGTAATGAAATGTATTGATGATAATGTATATACGTGTGTGTTGTATTGACAATATGCATCGGAAATATCGCACCCCTAGATCTAAAGGGATCTAACTCAAAATTCTGAATTTTTCAGTTATGCACACCTTCGAGTCTGCCAGCCAGAATCAAAACTATTTCCAATATTCGACTCCAAATATTGGAAATAGTTTTGAATCTGGTTTATTGGTCGATAGGCATTGAAATGACAGACTCGAAGGTGTGCATAACTCAAAAATTATGAATTTTCAGTTAGTTCCCTTTAGATCTAGGGGTGCGATATGGGAGTCACTTTGAGCGAACAAAGAGGAACATAAAAAACCGGCCAAGTGCGAGTCGGAGTCGCGCATCGAGGGTTCCGTACAAACCTGCAGATATTCACGGTTTATGCATAAGGTTTATGTTTATGAAATTCAATGTTTTTTTTTTAATTGTTATATTTGAGTTGACTGAATGAAAGGTAAATTGCGGTTTACGATTTATGACGTATTAAAAAAAAACTACTTACTAGATCTCGTTCAAACCAATTTTCGGTGGAAGTTTACTACCATGTAAACTTATTTTTTTTAGTTTTATCTTTCCCTTATTTTAGAAGTTACGGGGGGGAGGACATACACTTTACCACTTTGGAAGTGTCTCTCGCGCAAACTAACTTAGAAAAAAATGATATTAGATACCTCAATATCATTTTTGAAGACCTATCCATAGATACCCCACACGTATGGGTTTGATGAAAAAAAAAAATGTTTGAGTTTCAGTTCTATGTATGGGGAACCCCAAATATTATTGTTTTTTTTTTTTTGTGTAAAAATCTTAATGCGGTTCACAGAATACATCTTCTTACCAAGTTTCAACAGCATAGCTCTTATCGTTTCGGAACAAAGTGGCTGTGACATACACGGACAGACAGACATGACGAATGTATAAGGGTTCCGTTTTTTGCCATTTGGCAACAGAACCCTAAAAAAGGCTTCAAAAGCAAAAAATATAAAGTTATGTACAAAATACTATATCAATTAATCTCTTATTAAATTGCCCTTAAAATTAAAAAAAAAACAATGCAGTTGGTTATTTAAAATATTACAGCAGAACCTATGAGAAGTCTTTATAAAATAATATGGCAAAATAAATAAATAAAAATAAAATAAAAAATAATATAATAATAAAATATGGTAAATATGGTGCCACCGGCGGTGCCCATGGTGGTAGTGGCATTTTTGTGGTGATGGTGGTTATATAAATACAATATGGTAATAATATACATTTTCAACTGGAATCTACTGCAGAACATGTTTTTAACTAAAATGTTAAGTCTGATCTAGCTTCTAAAAAACTAACTAAGTAACACGGCCAGACAATAAATGGTACCTTATATTGTAATATTTATTAACCGACTTCAAAAAAAGGAGGAGGTTATATGTTCGACTGTATGTATTTTTTTTTTTTTTTTTTTTTTTATGTATGTTCACCGATTTCTCCGCCAATTGTCAACCGATTTTGAAAATTCTTTTTTTATTCATAAGGGTATACTCCTGAGGTGGTCCCATATTAATTTTGTGAAGATTTGATGTATACTTTGGGAGATAAACGAAGGAACTCCTCAAAAACAAACAGTACACGTAATGTGATTTGGATATTGTACTAAAGATCAAAAATAATTGCTGGTTCTATCTATCCATCCGTGTTGAACTAATTATAGTCTTCGAAGATACCGCATGGAACTCCTCATCGGTGAACAGTACATATAGGAACTTACAGTGAAAGGTTAGAAGGTTAGGGGATAATTCTTTGAATATTATAGGCACGTTTAGACCGTTACTTGTATTCTTATATTCCGTTGAGCTGATGATGGAAGGTACAACTCCTTATCGATCAGGAGTTAGAAGATATCTTGTCCTAGATAGACATACTCGTTGACATCGAGAATTGATTCCTCAGCAGACACTAGAGATGGACTACTGATGATGAGTTCGGGAGACAGACACCGGAACTCTTTAAAAAATGACAGGAAATCAACCACGATTTCTGCTATCGCATAAATATGCATTGTTTGTTTGGAATTAGTGCAGGGTGAATACCACAACTAAAAATTTAAAAATAAAAACTTTTTTACAAAAAAAAAACAACCGACTTCCTTAAAAACACTACAAAGTGAAAAATAACTTTAATTTCGGAAGTCGGTGGCAAAAAAACCATAAATACAGATCCTAAGACACCGACTACCGAAATTAAAGTTATTTTTCACTTTGTAGTGTTTTTAAGGAAGTCGGTTGTTTTTTTTTTTTTTCGATTAATATTGCTGTCAATTTCGCTAAACATTAGTTTTAACGAAGTCAAAACTGTGCATGGGACGATCATGAAATATTTTTTCTACAAGGTCTGGTAACGATTCTATAGGTTTTACCATATATTTCAGCATCACGCAAGTACGCCCAAGCAGATTTTGTTTAAACTTTGCATCAATATTCTCAAAAACTCTGACAGTAGGGACTCTGACTGACTGACCTGCCTACAGTGTAGTCTATTGTATTATCACGCAATTTGATATTAAGGATGCATAATATTGCATTAGGCTAGAATTCGTCTATACTTTCCCGCAAACTGATTGAGCCAAAAGATTAAAATACTGGATATAGTAACAGATTTAACCACTTAAATGATAACCATCACGCTATATCTTTATGGAAGTAAACAGTCAATCATGACATAAATAAAAACGGCTATTTAAGGAGACTTTAAAAAAAGCAAATAGTTTAGCGGTTTGTTGTCTGTTTTGCAAACGTGTGGCTGTAAAATCAATTTCCAACTATTTATAGTAAATAAATTTGTATTGTATTGTATTTATAGTGCTTGTGTATATTTACTGTCTTCGATGTGTCTGTCTCTTGATAATCCCAGTAATATGCCACTTAATGTGACCTAACTCTACCTCAAATTAGGCAGGCTCATCGATGGTCCTTAGAAGTAGTCGTCATTGGTAGCCTACCGAAACCCACGGATTCTTCGCACCCCCCTTCCTGATGTGAGGTTTAACGCCCATAGTCACCATGCTGGCCAAGCGGGTTGGTGAACGCAGAGTCCAATCCTATCACAACGAATGTTGCTGCTACCCTTCATCGTTCTGAAGAATATAGATTGGCATGTTGGATGGTTTAACAGCCATCAGTCGGTAGCAAGCACCTCGTCTGTCAGTAGTAGGATGTACCGCGCGCAGGTGAGGTTGATATTTGGGGAGTCCGGTTGTTATCCCCAAATACAAGAAGTCTTTAATATTTTAACGTCAAATATTCTTACCACGAAATTTCAACAGCTCTTATGTGCAACCAAAGAGCAGTAAGAAATGAAATCTTACAATTGCTAGTTTACGATTTTTCATTAAGACCGCTCGAACTTAGAAATGAAATAAAACAACCTGTTTAAATGATATTGCCACAATTATTATTTTGTTTTAAAGAGCATTCAATGAAATTATTTACGGAATAGAATATCAGACAAACGGCTGCCGCGACTCCGCTGTAGGTGGGGTCCGTATCTGGAGGACCAATTTTGGACGACATTTTCACACGAAGAACGCGAATTACGTTGGCCAGTCCAAAGTATTTATACTTAGATCAGAAATTCCCGTAGCCTCACAAAAAATAGTCGAGCGGTGTTAATCCACACGGTCTCGATGGCCAGTGGATGTCGCTACCACGCGAGATGACGTAGCCCGCGAACATCTCATACATTAAATGTAAGGTTTACCATGCAATATGACACGTGGTGCCATCCTATTGGAATCACGTTTGTGAGATCCACACCATCTATTCTAGGCCACAAAAAAATATCTTATCATCATCCGATAATTTACTTTTTCGGAGTTTAGAGGCACCTAATGGATTTTCGTCGCTCCAAATCTGGCATGGACTGTCTTTGGTTCTCTAGCACACAGTCCCAAACGGCAACAATATTCTCCAACGATCATGCATTTCTTCTACGTGCAGGCACTGCTTTATCAATCACCTAACCGGTTGTCACAAATTTATTGATTGAACGATGGATTGTGGAGTACGGCTATGAATGCCATAAATTGGACGCAACGTACGGAACGTTAAGCGTACAGAGCACAGATTATGATAATTAAATTATAGGATTTCTACGCGTTGTTGAAACGTGTAGCGTTCTAAATTAAATGTCACGACTAAATAGATACGCAAAATTTTACAATTATCGATTTACCAAGATTGCTGCTATACGGTGTCAAAGTTTGAGCATCCCTATATATAATTGAAACATGCACTGTTAACAAAATTGTACCAGAAGAATCCTAACAAAGTCAGGAAATGGTGACCAAATATTTTTTCTACATTCAAATCATAATTGGCCTGTTGGAAACTTGATAATAGGTATTCGTTAAAGTGTCCGGAAGACTTGTTTTCTAGGTCATTCTTTGTTCCCCTCCGTTGACGCAGAATATTGAGTACGTGTTGTAAAAATAGATGCGTTTTTTACTATTTTCGCCACTTTTATACTCTTTCGTAAACAGGAACCCCTTACTAATAAACCAGGAATAGTTTTGCAAACTATTATAAAAGCTTAATACCAGCCTATTATTGTCCCACTGTAGGGCTAAGACCTCTTCTTATACAGAAAAGGCACGAGCATTGATCACCATGCTTGCTCAAAACAGATTGGCGATTGTTGAAATATATATGTAATATATATAACTGTTAATCATACATCCAGGTTTCCTTACGATATTTTTCTTTCACTGATGTCAGTGATTTCTAAGATAAACTCTGACAATACATAATTATGAACTGTAACACTCACTGTGGTTAGTTTGGATTTGAACCTACAACCTCGTGGCTGGGAGGCGAAACCTTAACCTTTGGGCCATTACAACAGTTGCCAAAATATATTTTCGAAAAAAAAAATTGGTTTAACTGAATATAAGGTATGGGATACGTTAGTCCAGGCCGGGAGCCGGTGGAAGTGGTGAGAGCATTATAAATGCCTAGAAATATTTATA
The DNA here is from genome assembly GCA_947507805.1 of Aporophyla nigra. Classification (NCBI taxonomy): domain Eukaryota; kingdom Metazoa; phylum Arthropoda; class Insecta; order Lepidoptera; family Noctuidae; genus Aporophyla; species Aporophyla nigra. Next base: position 20,973,086 of record OX382291.1, on the reverse strand, counting down.
ACTAAACATAATTATGTTAATTAACTGCGTTTCCTTTCCTATGTTTAAAATTAAAGTAGACCACACTGTTTCTACATTCACTGAAGTATCTTTTGCAAACCCTACTTCACTCATAAAATTAATTTTATGGATAGATAAATAATCATTCTACCACAACCGGAAATGTTTGATAGTATTGCTAGTAATGAAACAAATGCCTGGTCAGCTTACTTGCAACAGAATTAACAGCTTACTATCAATTGTGATTAAGTCTTTAAAAGCGCCATGCATGGGGGCATAGAATCAGTACTGTGTCCAGAACACTGAGTGCAATATAATGTGAATGGGACCAGCTGATGCGACGTCAAACGTGTATCTATCAGTACTTTATACTTCGGTGCACAGCTGTGGCAAGCTTCCAGTTAACACAGATAAAAGGTTTATGCTGGGACTATCATACCACATGGATGATTTGAAAACTGCTTTACACTACATGGGTACTCAAAATATGTTTAGCTGTAACGTTCGGATTGAAAAATTTATCTAAGCTCCTTTCGAGGTAATTAATAATAATAAATGACATCAGACTTGGCTCGCGAGGTTGTCGACATGTGGGATGTGGACTCAGCAATAATTATGCCTATAGTCGTAACAGCCAATGGCTTGATAGCCAAGTGCCTCGACGAAGTGATACCTCTGGACACGGCTCACATTGTTAAGAGGTTCCTTTCCCTGGAGCCCTGATAACTGGTAATTTGGACCCTATTACCGATACAGGTGTATAGTACTATATAATATTATGTGCTGTGTATTGTTTTTATACTTTTATATTCTAATATTGAAAAGTATAATTTAGATGTGTTTATAGTGAAATGAAGGATATACGACATACAATTGACTTGTTTTTTGTTTTGCATTTCAGTTTCACATTTGTCTATGGTATTCTTTGAATAAAGCACACAACACATTTCTATGTAGGGTTTGACATAAAAAACATTACAGATCGGTATACTATCTCCAAATATCGTATTCGATTTCCAGCAACACCTTTATTTCAGCAAATAAGATTCAGTTTTCGTTATTTTACGATATTTTCAGTTGCTTACTAGTTCGAGTTTTGTAAATCCACTGCCATATTCACATTTTGCGGTCTAAAAGACGAATGTTTCGCATCAGTTTATAGTATCGACACAGGATATATAGAAACGTTAGCCTTTGCGGTACCAAGAGTGAACCCTCCTACTATGGCTTTTCAGTCATATGGTCGGTTTAAATTGTAAACGGGGCCCGTTTTCCAACTTATATCGACCAAATGAGGATTTGAGTTCCTAATACATTTGCGTGTACCTACCAAAATTCGAGGAGAACTAATCAAAAGTTAAATGTTACTTAGTCAATTTTGCGTGAAAATAGAAACGAGAAAATGTTTAAGCCGACAAGCGTTGATTTAGGAAAGTACAGTAATAAAAAATTAAACAGAATTGATATAAATTATATCGATTTAGGAAACCGAATATAGATATTAGGTAACTAAAACCGCTTGCAAATTTTAAAAGGTATTAAGCAAATAAAAAGGAGGACTAAAAAAATCAACTGCTGAGCACAAATTTCTTATTATTAGTACCCTACCTACGCACTTATTTTTTTAATGGTTATATCACTTTACTGTATATTGGATATTTTTAAGTTAAGTTTTGGAAAAATGAAATACATCGTCATGGATAATCAGTAAAATCTTAAAAAAAAACATCACTTGACAACAAAAATCTTATCCTTTTGATGGCACAAAATTATTAGTTCTTATGTAAAACCAAGTCTGCTAATTTATGCAGTACCTATTGATGGACGCATCTATCTATCAACTTAGTCGCAAATTGTTAACTACTTAATTCGTTAACTGAAACAATTTTAAGGTGACCCTATCAATATTAGGTATCTTTATTTGTTTAATAAACAGAATAACTTGGCCATCGGACAGAATATTCGCATAAGATTAATCAACTATTTTTTAAAGTCCTAACTGAACATAGCGCTAGCGGGCCTAATTTATGTATACACAGACAAATAAAGCACTCTTAAGTGGTAATATGATAATATTAGGTAGATTTTGTTGTATATAGATCCCACTGCCAGGTGCGATTGCCATGTCATTATATTTATTTAAGAAATAAAGATGTCTAATATTAATATAGTTAAAGCGACAGACGCTTTACTTGTGGTCACCAAGTGTAGAAACACTCTGTGAGCGTGTAAGTGCAGGTGCTGTCGGTACCATTCGTGACAATAGCGAAGTCAGTTTACTAGATCGCGTACAACTTTCGGACAACACTTGCAAGAAATCTTTGTCAAACACATTTACAATAAAGCTGTAAGAATGAATAGCATCTCACTCTAGAACAAGCCAAGTCAAAAAGATTGTTCGCAAATGGATGATGGCCCAATCATAATATGAAACAATGATGTAATATGATGTGAGACAATAGGTTATTTATTTAATAGACACTCTCACACATACACATTCTTACATACCCAAACACTCTTATACATGTGCACATTGGTATATAGAAATATTCCCCTTAACTAGTTTATTTTTTTAATTCCACTGTTTTCAATCTAAAAAATATTTAACGTTTTAATTGCTTTAAAATAATAACACTTTTCATGTGCTTCTCGACTGCAGTGTGGATTTCATATGCCAAATGCTTCCTTTGCGTATTACTCTTCTGTTTCATGTAAACCCACCTATTAATGTAGACTATAAGGAAATTAAAAGCACTGATTTTGGCAACTAAACATTATCATATATGATCTATGTGTGCATGCGCTTTTTTGCTAACACTACTCGTCTTTACATACACATACACAGCGTACTTCCACACTTGATTACCACATGTCAAGCGCGCGTCGCTTCATGAGATAAAAATAAGATACGGTCACTATTCAATGTTGTAATTGAACCTAATTAAGGTCATAATGTATAACAAAGGTGTTGGTGTGATGCTCTCATAGACAGGCACTGAATAAGTTAATAATAACAATCAAATACCAACTCAATTTATTCAATTGGCCCGTACCTATTATTGCAAATAATTTATAAAAACATATTTCAATCAATCAGTGTTGAACATTCACGAAGGTCGGTTTTATTTCATCATCCTAACAGAATCACCTCACGTTGAAATATCACGAGGTGTACCGGGATGTCTATTCCAGGTACCAAGTTAAATGCCTTATGAAGCGTTTTAAAGTAAACTATTTACATCTTTTCAGCACTTGATGGAGTTAGAACGTGGTTATTTTTCTTTACCTATAACGCGCGGACCGCGTGATCTTTGAAATAGCTACTAAAAATATACTAATGTAAATTATGTATTTGCAGACATGTTTTGTTATTGGTTTTGCCATGGCGATACCAGTGCTGCAGAGAATAAGGTTGGCGTTTTTCGAGCCGCCGCTGTTTACCAAACGAGGGCATATGTTCTATACTAGGTCCTTTATCATTCCTTAAATACTTAAAAATATTAATGAAATCGGTCTTAAAGGAGATACTATTTCACCGTATTTCACGATACGATAGTTTGTCGCATATCGGTAGTCATAAAGATGGAAAAGCAAAAGAAGTACTAAGTCATCGCCGGTCCCAATGCAATCGGCTAACTTTAAATGCCGGTAAAACCAAATACATATCAAGTTAATTATATCAAATTAATCAATATTGATCCTATTTATGTAAATAAATACAATTGAAATCTCTGTGTGTAATGTAAAAACAACAGCGTTTTGACTAAATGCATATGAAAGTATTTATATGGTCCACGGTACATACAAAAACATTTTTTTTTTACATTTTTATCTGTGTGTTTGTTAAAGCTTGTCTCCGAAAAGGCTAGACCGATGTTAATGAGACTTTCACTGGCAGATAGCTAAGGTTATAAGAAGTAATATAGGCTCCCGGTAACATGTTCCTGTGGAGACATTCTAAATATCTTTTATACAATTCATACAAATAAATCGAATTAAGTGTCTGTTTCGGAAGGCGGAGGACAGGGTGTTGTGGCGCAACATGGGAGAGGCCTATGTCCAGCAGTGGACTGCGATAGGCTGAGTTGATGAGTCTGTTTGTAATAATACCTTTAGACTAAAATACATATGAAAGTATCTATGATTCATATAACAAAAAATAAATAAACAATGTATTATATTTTTAACCTGACTGTACATTTCCGTAGGATAGCGCCCAGAATCCATGCGGGTGCAGCCGCGGGCTGCAGTTTGATTAAAATAAACAACTTGTACCTAAAATAATGAATAAAGGCATATAAACATAGATAATACCGTTTAAGAAGTCGGATAACGCCGAGGTGGCATTCAGGCACCAGCACGCGTAGCATGACCACCGTAGAAATGGGTTTTGTCTATTCTTGGTAGAACAGAGATAGAATTGTCATGCTACGCCAGCAAAAAACGGTACAAATCTTTCTACAATCTTTAATTTTGTCTTTAATCTTTCTACAATCTGTAATTGTATCTATTCTTGCGTCGACAAAACCCATTTCTACGGTGGTCATGCTACGCGTGCAGGAAGGCACGCCACAGTTTCACATCTTCCTGCTGAAGAGTGGATATTTATGTGTATGCAAGAGGAATCCATTTGTTCCATAACTTACATTGCGGCCCATGAAACGCGGTCCTAAACAAAATTTTGGAAGACTCTCTCCTAGGGCTTCGCACAACACCCCCATGTTTATTCAGTGATTATTTATAGCTAAGGAGCTAGAAGGTTTTTAATATTTTAGGGAAATTTTACTTCACCTGTCTTTTTTATTTTTCTCTTTCTGTGTCGCATTTATGTGTTCTTTTTTATTATGTACCTTTAAATTATATTCTACGATCAATAAAAGTGTCTTTGTTTATCTATCTATCTAAACATCACACAAAGTATCTACAATTTAACTCAAAACGAAAATATTTGCACGACATGATTTGTTCTAGATTTTCAGTTGACAAAAAGGGGGCAATAGACCCTAAAGGAATTTTAATAACTTCCAAAGACGCTCAGGTTTACAAGACAATACAAAGCGTCCATAGCGGAAAATAATTTTTATTACGAACAGTCATTCGTCATTAATTGTTTTTATTTTTGTGTATATTAAAAAATAATCACCTGCCAGACATCTTAAACAGATTTTCTTACTTTTTACTCCTTAAGATCTTAACCTAACTAACTCTCTCTTAACTCTCTTGTTTTAAGTCATTCGGGTTAAAGCAAAATCATTAGTCTACTAGTTTGCTAAACGGAGCTGTTCTTTCTAGAATATTTACTATTTAAATATTATTTGAATTCTACTCGCCATCGCCGTAACCACTGCTATGAGGGGAAGTTAAAAACTCGCGGAATGAAAGGGGTTGGATTTTAACATAGAAATATTTCATATTTTCAATATATTCTCCAATAACCCTAAAACACTTTTCTGATCTATCAAATCATTAGTTTCGAGAAACATTGATTTGTCAGGGCTACCAAAATCAAAAAATCAAAATCAAAAATCAAAATCAAATCATTTATTCGTAAACATAGGTGACAATTATATACAAGATCTTAAGAATTAGTTAGTGCGCTATGTTTTGCCAATTGACATACAAATTATTAAGAAAAAAATTATATAAGTACTATTAAATTAAAATATAAATTCCTCATAATATGATTATGCAAGCAAGTAACATTACAATATTCATAATCAATTTCATCTCATGTCAAAATCTATAGTGAATTCAGAAGATTAATTTAAAAATAAAGTAAGTAAAAAAAAATTATTAAAAATGTCAAGTATAAGTAAAAATATCAATATTATAAAGTTACAGAGATTCATCATTAAGAAATTCACCTAGAGTATAATAACATTTTTCAAGAAGTATTCCATTAAGCGTTTTTTTAAACTTCTGCACTGGCATACATTTTATTGCATTGGGTATTTTATTATATATTTGCGGTGCAATACCAAAGAAGCTTTTCCTCATAAGAGAAGTTTTACATTTTACAAGGCATAAATCATTATTATATTGAGCACGCATGGGTGTTTTCTTTATTGTACTGAATTTCTTAAATAAATGTGGATTCATTTTTACAAATAATGCAGTTTCTAGAATGTATAAAGCCGGTAGAGGTAATATTTTTAACTTTTTAAAGTAAGGAATGCAACTATCTGTTGTTTTTAAACCACACATACACCGTACACATCTTTTCTGCATCCTGAAAACAAGTTCCCTATTCGTTGACTGTCCCCAAAAAATAACACCGTATCGCAAAACTGAGGCAACAAGTCCATGATATGCCATCAATAGTGTATCAATATTTACTTTTTTTGAAAGTTGAAATAACAAATATGCTGATTTACTTAATCGCTTGCAAATTTCCTCCAAATGAGGTTTCCAAGTCAGCTTTTCATCTATAGTTATACCTAAGAACTTCGCGGTACTAACTTCCCCAATTTCATAATTATCATAAGCAACACTAATTAGTGGTTTCTCAAGCCGTTGATGAAAGTGCATTATATTCGTTTTATTTAAATTAATTATTAGATTATTATCATTAAGCCAATTCATTATTTTATTTAAAGAATTATTAATCACATTTTGATAATTGTTTGGATTATTACATTCTATAATAGCCGTGCTATCGTCTGCAAAGAGTACCATTTTTTGCCCTATGAATTTTGGGAGATCATTTATATATATCAAGAAAAGCGGTGGTCCTAGAACGCTACCTTGAGGTACGCCATATTTTATGTACCTTGGTTCAGAGGTATATGTGATTTCTAATTTTGTTGTAGGACATATTCTAGAGATTTCCGTACATTGTAATCTGTCACTGAGGTATGATTCTAAAAGCTTAAGGATGTTCCCTCTAATGCCATAGCTGTTTAATTTTTGCAATAAAATCTCATGATTTACAAAATCAAACGCCTTCGTCATGTCTGTGTATATTGCACAAACAGGTTTTTTTTTATCGACAGATGTCAATACATTTGATAATAGGTCAAACAGTGCCATATTAACATTCATATTTTTTCTGAATCCCTTTTGTTCCTTGCAAAATAATTTGAATTTTTCGAAGTAAGCATAAATAGAATTATAAATTACTTTCTCTATTATTTTTGAAAATATCGGAATTTTAGCAATTGGTCTATAATTTGTAACATTCGTTCTGTCATTTCTTTTAAAAAGGGGCTTAATAATTACTTTCTTTAAACTATTTGGAAATATACCATCAGCAATACAGAGATTGATTACATGTGACAGTGGTTTCGCTATTACTTCCTTGACATATTTTACCACTTTTGTTGAAATGCCATCATGTCCGACAGTGTTTGTGTTTTTAAGGCTGGTAATTATTTTAACTATGTCATCCTCTACTACAGGCATCATAAATAACGAATGCGATGTCGAATTTTCACTAAAAGGTTTTTTTGTTGACGTACAATTCGTTTGTTGATTGTTTTCGACAGTCTCAATAAAATATTTATTAAATTCGTTGGCTATATCCAATGGGTGGGTTAAAATTAAGTTATCCTTGTTAAGAGATAATATTGGTTCTTGGGGCAAACAAAATTTTGATTTGTTTATTACTTGCCAGGCCGCCCTTGATTTGTTTTGTGAAACACTGATGAAATGGTTATTTTGAGCTTTCTGGGTTAATTTTATTATTTTTCGGTAAAGAGTGGAATATTTTTTTAAAACAAGTTTATTTTTTGAATTGGGATGAACTCTATACGCCCAGAGTAGCTGTCTCTGTTTTTTACTGCATAATTTAATTCCACGAGATAACCATTTAGTCTTTTTATTAGTAAATATAGTGACATATTTTTCTGGGAAGCATAGACGATATAATAATGAAAAGTCATCTATAAATTTATCGTAACACTCGTTTGCATCTTTGGCGTTGTACACTTGCAAGAAAGATAAACAATTTAAGTGATTTTTGAATTTAGATAAATTACATGCTGAAATTTCTTGTTTCTTCGTTTTCCAAAATTTTAGTGTACAGACTTTATTGATAGGTACTTTGAGTAACTGAGAAGTATGATCCGAAAGAACTAGATCGATTATTTCCGCTTTGCATTCTTTTCGGTAAGAGTGTGCAAAGTTATCTATACAAGAATTGCTACTTAATCTGGTCGGTTCATAGAGGGCAAGTTTAAGATTATACTGTAAAAGAAAATTTTCAAATTCCAATGTACTTTTGTTTCTTTTTAATACATCGATATTGAAATCTCCTGTTAAAATTATATTTTTATTTGTAAGTGAACGTATTTTTTTCAATATATCATCCAGTTTTTGATAAAAAACGTTATAATTAAATTTAGGTATTCTATAAACACAGACAATAATAATACCATGAGATATCAGCTCAATACCACAGCATTCGAAAACACCGGTCACTGATTGTTTAGCTACTTCAGTTAACTCTCTATAATGTAATCCTATACGAACAAATATACAGGTTCCTCCTCTTTTAATATTTCTCGAAAAGATGGCAGCTAGGCAATAATTAGGTAGATGTAACAAGCTCTCATTACCTGTCTCAACGAAATGTTCTGTGATGCATATAACATCTATATCGATTCCTTTATTGAAAAAATCTTCTAACTTAATTGTCAGTAAATCAGATTTGTTCATAAGTCCTGCAATATTTTGATGAAGAATATTAAGGTAATTACTATAGAAAAAACTGAGATTTTGTTTGCGATTGCACTTCAGTTATCAACTCTGTCTGATTTTTCTGGGAACAATCAACTTCTAAGTGAGTGGCATTCATAGTACTTAAGTTTAAAATAAGGTCTTGTAAATCTGATATTACAATATTTAAGCCTTTGTTATTTAAACTCCCATATCGACGGTTATAAGTGTCATAAGTATATGGCAGGTTAAGATTAGAGTCCAGTATGAACGCATATTCATGCGTCTCCACATCCATGTAAATCAAGTTATTGAAAGTGTCAACACGGCTGTTAAACATAATATTACCGTTATCCATGTACTTAAAAGTTGGTAAACATATTATAAAATTAGTGTGACTTAAAGTTTGTAATTTTTCACGAGTAAACTTAACTAGTTCTACATAATTATGCGTTCCCCTGAAATCCTCCTCGCCAATATAAATAATACAGTAGTCAGAATGTGTAAAATTGCGCACTTTTGCTTCAATATTGTTTAAAATATGCTTTAATCCACATCTAGGCATGCGATAGTGACACATATTAAAGTTACAGATAGGGGTTCTTTCCCTCATTGTACTCAGCTTACTAGATATTTCGCTACTTAGAATACTAATTTTGGGTCTTTTTAGAGACGACATAGGTTTATTCTCAGTAATAACAGATATTGTGGAGTTTTGACTGTTCCGAGTGACACTTGTACTGGTTTCAATTTGAGGCGCGCAATGAACTCCTGTGATTTCCGAAGTTTGTGTATGTTTAGTTTTCGTGCGAGTTGTTTCAAATACATTCTTCTTTGGAGTTAGGAATTTCTGTTTAACTGGGCTATTGGCAATTTTTTTATACATTTCATTTTTCTTTAATATATCTTTATTTATTTGCTTCAAGTTACTATTTTCCAAAGACAATACTTCTATTTCTTGATGAGCAGTTTTAAGTTCAGATTTAAGATTTGCTATCTCATTTCTATATATGTTTATTTGCATTTCATCCTCATCCTCTGACATTTCTGGCATACTGTTGGTAGTACAATCTAATGTTTGAGGGATAACATCACTACTATCATTATTTGGTTCCGATCTGGTGCGAGTGCGCCGGAACGTGATATTATCTACAACATTTTCTAAGAAATTCATACTGGTAGATTAGTTTCAAAGTAACTCAAAAAGAATTCCACTTCGTCAGATTCGAACGTACACTCACGTCGTTGCTAAGTCGTTGCTTATACCGCTAGACCAAGGCGACTTGTTACGATGACGGTGAAATTGTTGAACTAATATCTCTTCATCAAAGTAAGTCTTCTTCGCAACAACAGATGTCGCTTATTTCAATATTTATTGCAGAATAGTAATAATTTACTCTGCTAACACTGTTCAAGCTGTGTCAACACAAATAGTATTAGTTCATGTCATTTATGCTAGATGGTGTTGTAGTGCTAATTAACATTTGAATAAAAAACGAATTTCATGGTCGGGATTTGAATTGGTCAATATTGTTTAGAATAGTTGTAATCCTTTTGAACACTATTGCATCGAAATTGAAGCAAAGGGGTCACATTTAACACTGTAACACTTTGTTTCTTGAGTTTAAAGATTCTTAAAGTCACTGTTTACGTTTTTGAGATTCAGTGTTTATTTAGTAACACGACACTATTCATCGAAAATAACACTGACACAGTTAATTTGCATGTCCATTTACACTTTCGTGAACAATACACAGTCCAGAGGTGATATTTAATAGTTTTAATAATTATTTTATCACGAGCACAACTTTTAGCAGTGTTTACTAGTCAGCGCCATCTGACGGTTTTTGTAACACCTTTTTATTTTGTGGGTGGGAAATCTTATCAAATGTCGTTTCCCGCTCTGTGTGGAGCTGAGGGCGTGTCAGACTTTTACTGACTAAAACTCACCCGTGTTCCTTCAGATGCCTATATACCGGAGCCACGGTACCTCTTTCGAACTGATATACCTGATATACTATCTACAAAAAAGTAGATATTTTCGAAAAAAAAAAACGCCTGGAACAATTAACTGAAAAACACCAAATACGAAAAGAAAGACCTATGCCCTCCTATACTTATTCCTATAAGTCTGCCGGCCAACTCTATTGCATTAGTTGTGACCGGATATTCAAAACTAATTTCGGTCTGGCGAGTCATATAATACATGCTAGAAAAAAAATATGCAAAGGGTCGCCGTTATCGAAACCGATAAGGAGGACTGTGTATACCTGATATACTTTACTTACTTTTTACTTTTCCTCCCGATTGACTTATTTATCCAGCGCTATCTCAAAGGTTAATGAACCAGTTGGGGTGAAACTAAGTATCTATAATTGTATCGAGTCGTCAAGTTGTGACAGGTAAAAGTTAGTACCCTCAGCAATCCCTCCATTATGGAAACTTTTTGGCCCGCTCTCGTATTTCAACATTTGTGGGAAATTTGCTTAAAATTCTATAGCGCATTTGAGACACATTAGGTTAATTATAATAGTACTGACATTAATGAAATGGGTGATTAATGATTCATTTGAAATTATACTCTTTCAACGAACTGTGACTCTTGACCAAATGTACCTTGTTGCCCTTTCTATATTTACTGTCTATTATAATATCGCTCAGTTTCAACGTCATAATAACGTTTTTCCATTAAATAAGAGCATAGAAGAGTGAAAGAGATGGCTGACCGGGTTCCCACAACACTGGGAACATACTTTGCGAATGCAATCAACATGAAAGCCTTCAACTTCAGTGTGATTTACGAGCCCAATGTATTTTTCCATGTATTAAACGTAGCCCATTGAAACTCGTCGCATTTATGGGTTGTGATTAATCTTAAAATATCTGTGATTGAGCTTTCTTCCGCTGCTATGAAATGGGAAATGATAACAACAGCACGCGTAGCATGACCACCGTAGAAATGGATTTTGTCTATTTATTTATTTATTTAACCATTTATGCACACATAAAAATAGACAAGAAGAAAGGAACAGAAAAATATGTACAAAGGTAATGCTTATTTCTATAGAAATCTCTTCCAGCATACCTGCAATAGGAGAGAATATACAAAGAGATTTAGACAACGTGTGTAATATAATAGTAGAAGAAAAATAATACTATAATTTAAATATAAACATACAAAATAAAAATATACATACATGCAAACATACATAAATACTTCTAGAATAAATATCACTAAATATATATTATACTAATAATCACATTCTATTCTTGGTAGAATAGAGATAGAATTGTCATGCTACACCCGCATAAAACGGTACAAATATTTCTACAATCCTTAATTCTGTCTTTAATCTTTCTACAATCTGTAATTTTGTCTATTCTTCCGTCGACAAAACTCATTTTCATGGTGGTCATGCTACGCGTGCTGTTTTAGATAGGTATCCCAAAAATAGAAAAACTGCAACGACCATAACTTGTTAGATAAGATACTTTTTTACAGTTACATAACTAATCATAAAAAGTAAGAAGTCGTAGAAGTGTCGAATTGGTGAGAAAGAACGCTATCGCATTTGTTATTTATTTTTTTGATAAATAATATTCGGTTTTTCATTAAAGGACGAGAATTCGGCACAAATATTATTAGTAATGGTGGGGCAGTGTCTAATATCTGACAGAAGTTTTGTGTTTGTGATAAACAGTAACTCGGAAATGCAAACACATTATAGAAGACAGGAATGCTGCGTAATATAAATGCGTTATTAATCAACAAAGTGTTTAAACAGCACAAAGGTTCCAAATAAAAACGTAGAATGTAAAATATACAATCCAGTGGTGGCAGTAGTGTAGTTATCTGAATCCAATAAAGCTTCGCACCAACACAAAGGTTGCAAATTAAAGCGCTTACCGTTGAATAAATCATGAAAATATGATGTATTTAATAAACCTTTTTAATCCTCCGAACCTCAGTTATAACAACCGGATTATTATCATCATTTTGAGCTCTTTTGACATTGTTATTGTATATCAATGTGTTATGGTTTCAATTCAAAAACAATTCTTCGTAAATGTGTATAGACTTCTGAATGAAATGTTGTACTCACGTACATACAATTATTAAATAATTTTATTCTGATATCCAAACAAAATGATTAACGGTCTAACAATTGTTTTAAATACCTTTACCAAATATAGGATTACCTACGTATAAATATATTTTTATTGAATTTAAATTGATTAAATCGGATCGAGCGATCACACATTTGTGATCACACAAACTAACACGAAAAGTGACTACTGTATAGATGTATCTAAATACTAGCCATGAATGTCAGTGTGGTTACTTACTGTGTATGAAAATGCTTATGAATATGAAATATGGCAATAGTTTTCTTTTGGTAAATCTAATAAATGCAGACACCGCGGCGCGTTCACTGGAGATTTTTATCTGCATTAATAACAAAAATATTACCATGCTGGTAATATTGCATCTCACTATTATCGTTTTATAAAATCCCCGACACCGAAGCCCGCCTGTGGGCATAGAACACTTTTACAGCGGTGAAAAAGTTTCTTTTAATCTTCTTTTAATGAAGTTATAGACTCACAACCAGGTAAGAAGACACTTTTCGAGTACAAACAAATCCTATTTCGTAAGAATGAAGCAAAAAGTACTTGGAAAAAGTATTGCTGTTATTTAGTGTACAATTTAAAATAAATATGATTTACGTACTTTTGTTTCAAGTCGCTGTTGTCATATTATTATATGTTACTGAATGACTTTTCTTACTTGCTATCTAGTGTTATAAACCTTTTACTCCAATATTGACTGTTTTTACTTGCTATCTAGGCGTACTTAATTTCTCTAAACATTGCTTGGTATTTTGATTGCATTACAGTCTTTCTTTTTGTAAAAGCTGCAATACAAAGTTGCTTGCACATTCATCTGCCAAGTTATAGGTGTGAGTGCAATAAAAACTTATACGATTAATTCTGTCGACCCTTAGCCAGGGCTGACTCACTATTATATTCTGAATGGTTACTATTAGTAACTTGTATATACTATATCGTAAGGGATTTTATTTACGTAGGTTTTTAAAAGGAATGGCTTTGCAGCTATGTAGGTAGTTATATTTGTTGTTAGTTTATCGTCTAGAGATTTCAAGGGTATTTCTACAAATTACATAGATTTAAGAATTTCTTACTCTACAGAGACACTAGATAACTTTGGCAAAAGACTGTAGCTCCATTAGCTCCCTCTTAAACTTTCCAACGTAATATAGAAAGAAATGACGTTGCAAATAGAAGAAATATTGCTAGAGATGGAACCTCAAAATGGCTCTTCGGGCATAATGTTCGACCACTGGGAGCGAAAAAGACGTTGTGATAGTATGCGGGTACGTAAAGCAAGGCGGGTTTGCGTGTTCCGACGGTATTAAAGGAGCTAGAGAGCTGTGGCTTCAGTGATTCAGATAAACGTTTCGGTCAGCAGCCATATATCAAACGGATGACGCTTTCAGAATACGGGTGTTCTCGCTTTTTCACTGTACGACCGATAAAGATGTCCAATGAAGTGTTCCGCCTCTTGTTTGTGGAGATTTTCATTGGTAAGCGATTTATAACCGAAGCGATTCCAAGTATATTTGCTCTTTGATATCGACTGTGACTCCGTGTGGATAGTTTATGGGTAACTGATATTTTCTCTGTTTGCAAGTTATAATGAACAAGCCTCGGTCTTAGTCCTTTTTTCCTTCTAGCGATATAAACAACCAACAAACTATACGTACTAAATAACATACCTACGTGGTTCTTTTAATCCTTAAAGGTTCTTTAAATCCTGCAAATCTTTATATTTCGACTGTCACGTTATAAGTCTCATAGAAAATAGAAATTCAAAATAACCGGCCAAGTGCGAGTCGGACTCGCGCACCGAGGATTCCGTACAAACCTGTAGGAATTCACGGTTTATGCATAAGGTTTATATTTATAAAATTAAACGTTTTTTTTTTTAATTTTTATATTTGAGTTGACTGAATGAAAGGTAAATTGTGGTTTACGATTTATGACGTATTAAAAAAAAAAACTACTTACTAGATCTTGTTCAAACCAATTTTCGGTGGAAGTTTATATGGTAATGTACATCATATATTTTTTTTAGTTTTATCATTCCCTTATTTTAGAAGTTACGGGGGGGGGACACATTTTACCACTTTGGAAGTGTCTCTCGCGTAAACTATTCAGTTTCAGAAAAAAATGATATTAGAAATCTCAATATCATTTTTGAAGACCTATCCATAAATACCCCACACGTATGGGTTTGATGAAAAAATTTTTTTTGAGTTTCAGTTCTATGTATGGGGAACCTCAAATATTATTGTTTTGTTCTATTTTTGGGTGAAAATCTTAATTCGGTTCACAGAATACATCTACTTACCAAGTTTCAATAGCATAGCTCTTATAGTTTCGGAAAAAAAGTGGCTGTGACATACTCGGACAGACAGACAGACAGATATGACTTATCTATAAGGGTTCCGTTTTTTGTCATTTGGAAACGGAACCCTAATAATGGTTGTTTATAATATATTTTCGTGTATGAGGCGTTCTTATTAAAAATGAAATGTGTATAATAATAGTAAATCTCTTTACATTGAGATAGGTAGCATATCTGCCACGGTTGTCATTAAATATGGCGTGAATACGCGGAAGTACAGATGAACAATTATTTTTTAAACGCTCTGTTGTAAACATAAATGTTCTGTAACTTGTAGGTATATTATCTTTTTTGGTGAATAGACATTTTAGGGTTCCGTTGCCAAATGGCAAAAAACGGAACCCTTATACATTCGTCATGTCTGACTGTCTGTCTGTCCGAGTATGTCACAGCCACTTTTTTCCGAAACTATAAGAGCTATGCTATTGAAACTTGGTAAGTTCTATGTATTCTGTAAACCGCATTAAGATTTTCACACAAAAATAGAAAAAAAAACAATAATATTTGGGTTTTTTTTTTAGTTTCAGTTCTATGTATGGACCTATACATAGAACTGAAACTAAAAAAAATATTCTCAAACCCATACGTGTGGGGTATCTATGAATAGGTCTCTTTTTCTAAACTGAATAGTTTGCGCGAGAGACACTTCCAAAGTGGTAAAATGTGTGTCCCCCCCCGTAACTTCTAAAATAAGGGTATGATAAAACTAAAAAAATATATGATGTACATTACCATGTAAACTTCCACCGAAAATTGGTTTGAACGAGATCTAGTAAGTAGTTTTTTTTTAATACGTCATAAATCGTCAACTACAATTTACCTTTCATTCAGTCAACTCAAATATAAAAAAAAAACATTTCATTTCATAAACATAAACCTTATGCATAAATCGTGAATACCTGAAGGTTTGTACGGAACCCTCGGTGCGCGAGTCCGACTCGCACTTGGCCGGTTTTTTAAATTATACAATTACTTGTAAAATAAGACTTCGATCGATAATAAATTGTGAAACCACCAGGAGGTGCTTTATTGTGTCCTCCTAAATAACGAATTGCCGCGAATATCCATTTATATTATGACCAAAAATCAATTCGGTTTTTAAACGTTTACCTGCCTATACATAAAGTTCAGAAAACAACACAACGACACATTTGATACAAATTTATGGCAATGTCTAAAGTAACTGTATAAAATAATATTATTTTCTTTTAGGTGCGATATTCGATCAGAACACGGAAGAGATCCAGAATGTCTTCAAGTATGCGATGACAATACACAACCAGAACATAAGTAGCCGGCGCTTGGAACTGCAGGCATACGTCGATGTCATCAACACCGCAGACGCATTCAAGCTTTCTCGCCTCAGTGAGTATTATCTATTTTTAATCGACCTCAAAAATAACTATTGATTTTGGTGGAAAGGTTACATAATTCCCAGTTTGATGAGCTAAATTTCATAAAGTGCCGTTTTTTGTGCGGATCAATAAAAAACCTAGTTTGGTGACTTAAAAAATTAAATGGCTACTCAAATTACGTTACTGTTCCCATTTGGTCAGGATACTCTGGCTCAGGCACTGCTACCATCTCGGACCGCACGTAGTTGTCACCGCGCAAACCTAACCTATCCCATTTGGTCCTAAGGGATCCTTGCGTAATGATTACAACCATCTTTTTGCGGAAATTACAATGAAAGTGATTTACTTAAAAAAAAAAAAACGTAAATCTCCACAGAACGTCAATAAGCTATTAGAGATACAACATTTCCCAAATAAATAACTAGTTTTTAAAGTTAGTTAGTTAGGGTTTGAGGTAGTCAAAGTTATCAAATGAATATCAGCAAGCATTAGTTTTGTAAAATTTAATCTAATCATAAACGATACAATGCTGTTGAGTTGGTAATGTGGATAGAATTGGGATTGTGCGTGTTTTACGCTATAATCCCGCAGAAAAAAACATGTCATACTTGAATTTACGCGACCTAATTTACAATGGATAAAACGAGTGGTGATACTAGGAGCGAAGCGGATTAAAGAAAACTTAAAAAAAAGGTTAAAAAATCATTGAAATCGGTTAGTCCGCCTAGATAATCTATACTCATATTATAAAGCTGAAGAGATTGTTTGGTTCTTTGCTTGGTTGAACGTTACCGCGTATCTCAGGAACTTCTGGTCCGAATTGAAAAAATATTTTTATGTTGGATAGCCTATTTACTGAAGAAGGCTATAGGCTATGTAACATTACGCTACGATTTAAAGGAGCGGAGATGCAACGAAAGATTGATGAAAACTGGTAGGCAATTCGATGCGACGGGAAGGATCAGGGGAGCAAAAATTTGACGCGGTTGAAGTCGCGGGCAGAAGCTAGTGAATAATAATCAAACAATATCATTGATTTCACTTCATTACTTGTTCCGTGTGGTGCCGAACGTAAGGTATAGCACCTTATGTTTGGTAGCACCATATTCTGTTGGGTAGCGTAAAAGGCGCGTAAGGGAGTTTTGAAGAATGGGAGCAGCGTTCTCTACGCATCTTACCACCATATCGCGATCACCAACTCACCTGCCGATATTCATATCCCTGGAAGAGATCTGGCTACCACAACCACCAAAAAATGGACCTGGCAACATGTAACACACATACAATCTGGACCAACGAGAAGATCACTGAACACGAGGAACAATTGAGCAGCTTACGATGGACTTTAGTAGGTTTATTGGAAGTCCGAAAAGATGGGGAGGGCTCGATAATCCTCAAATCCAGTGACTTGCTCTATTTCCGGGAGGGCAATCCGCCGTCCCAAGACGGTGTCGGGTTTATTGTCCATTGTAAGCAACGTAGTAAAGATCGAGAGTATGTTGACCAGGGTGGCATGCCTTATTCTGAGAGAAATAATCGTAACCGCAAGATATTCGTTGAAGGTCGTACAAGTTTACACCCCGTTTATGAGGTGAACACCATGTATGAAGATATGTCCACAAACATGTATGGCTCTGAAAGTCACCTAATCGTTGTCAAGAAAAACTTCAACACGAAACTGGGCAAACAAGACGATGATGAGCTGTGAGTGGGGCAATTTGGAGTTGGACGTCGGAACCACCAGGGTCACTCACTAGCTAGTTTTATGTAGAAGGATTGCCACATAGTTAGAGACACATTGGGTTTCAATAACAAGCTGGTAAGATTTTGGCTGATAAATTCTACGCTTCGTTCAGCATTCATCCAAATCCAAGACCCCGAGATACAAGTCTAAAATTTTCACGGTAAGCCATTTAAATAGGAAGAAGAAACTGTCTGATCCTACATTACAGATACTGCACTCTTTAGATGACGCGCTTAAGTGCAAGTGGATTTCCATGTCCTTACAGAGCGACCTTTACTACTGTAATACGGAACGTAATAAGGACGCTATAGAATGGAACAATTGCTCCAATGGCTTTGCAAGATCTCTATCTACTGGGCAGAGTCAACTTACAGAACTGAGGAACGACGAGCATATCCACCGAATCTGAGCTGTTGAGAAAGATCGAAAGGTTCTATGGTTCTATGGATTCTATGTTTACACATGACCAGTGACCCCTTTATGAATCAGGCAAACGACCCAAGAGCTAGAATGACCTGATACTACACCGAAGATATCCTGGACGTCAGCTTGTACAAGATTAGAAGCAATTTAAGAACAACAAGGCGCCGGATGATGACGTAATTACGCCCAAACTCCTGAAGGCCGGTTAAAAACTAGTTCTTAAGGCCCACGAGAAGCCGTTCGATTTTGTTATACTCGAATCCGAAACACCACAGGTATGGAGCAGACGTATGGTTGTACTCTTGTTTAAGAAGAGCGACTATGCCCTGCTTAAGAATTATAGGCCCATCTCACTTCTGAGTCATGTCTAAGAACTGTTTTCAACAGTCATCACGATCATCTCATGCGTAAGTTTGCCAATTTCCAGCCTCCCAAACAAGGATTCCGTAAAGGCTTTAGTACCGTAGACCACATTCATACGCTGCGGCAGATTGGATCCATGTGCTAGAGATTACCTTCGATTCAATCGAGACTTGGGCTGTACCGATCTTTAACGGTATCCGATTTACTATCGGCACACTGAGATACCGAAGTGCTGGTATAAAAACATCAGTAGGTCATTCCAACTTCAGGTTCGGACACGGCGACGAAAGATTGGCAACAACATCAATAGGGGATAAATGAATCACCTTAGGATTGCCAACGATATAGTAGTCACAGCTGGGACTATGGAGGACTTCAGTACAATACTCGATGACCTCAGTACAATACTCGATGACCTCAGTACAGCTTCCAAAAGATTGGACTTAAAATGAACATACATAAGACGAAGGTCATGTCTAATATCCATGTCACACCCACCGTTATGTACATTACAGACTCTACACTCCAAGCAGTGGACAATTGTGTTTACCTTTTGGAAGTAAGAGAAACAGTGTGTAAAGATCATTCGTCCTCCGGAGAAAAGGGATGATCCTCCGACCAGACGGGGTGTCTTATGGGCGTCCCCGACGATTGATATCGGGACGTCGTACATACGGTAGTTGCGTGGTAAACTCTGCTTGCGCTTTGCAGGATTTTGCGAGAAGTCAGTTTAATTCGTAGTTAGCATGTGGACTAACTGTCCAGTTAGGTAGGTCCATCTTCGAGAAGGAGGTGAATCGTTGAATCTTACTCGACTGGGCACCATTCGGAAACTACGCAATGTGTTCTTGTCTCACATTCCGTAGTGTCTCAAGACGGAGGTCTTCAACCAGTGCGTGTTGCCAGTGATAACCTATGGTACTGAGACATGATCGCTCACAATTGGCCTCATTAGAAGACTGAAAGTTACTCAAAGGGCAATGGAGAGGGCTATGCTCCTACGCGATCGAATCAGAAATGAAAAAATTTGTAGAAGAATCGAAGTAACCGACAGATCCGAAAGAATTGCCAAATTTAAGTAGTGGTGGGCAGGGCACAATGCTCGCACAGGAACAGATGACCGATGGCGCTGAAAGGTTCTGGAGTGACAATCGCGTACTGGATGATGCAGCGTTTGAAGGCCTCCCACATGAAAGACGGAAGACCTGACGGCCGGAGAAATCCTCTGGATGGGAGAAGCATAGAACTGATCGAGGTAGCGGCACTTGGGGGAGGCCAATGTCCAGCAGTGGACATTTCTCGGCTGAAATGAAGATGATAAATATCGTTGTTGAATATAATTTTTGAAAAATACAAACTGAATTTATTTGCATGGCTCTAAGTTTAACAATACAGTGAAATAAACATCCGTGTCATTAACTTTATATTCCTGATCAAGAGCTGAATATTACGCCACAGTTAATTGTATTAAAGTCAAATGTTTTATAAAATTAAACCCATAATTTTTCTAGCCTGTAAGGTTTTTATGCTTAAATTGTTTACATATCCTACATAGTAACCCTACTTCATTGTCAATATTGTCATACATAGAACAATATAATTATGAAATAACATACTTGTAATAAACACTGTTTTGTGCTGACTCAGCTTTTTCTGACTCAAATAAATTATAGACTATTCCAATTCTCCGCAGTATGAGTCTGAGCAGCCTTTAATAATAATAATGTGATCACTATCTGTTTTTCTTTATTTACAATAATATGAATAAAAATCTTTTTGGTATTTTATAAATAGGTCTTCCAAACTTCTCACCAATGGACTGAAATTATTTTTTTCAATTCAATTCAATTCAATTCAAATCATTTATTCGCATAGAATGCAGGTATTTTACAATAAAGATGTTACGGAAATACATGTAGTGAGCCGGGTACATTCTGCCTGAGTTACGGCATGCAAAATTTTTACAAATAATAAAACAAATCATGAACACAATTTTGAAATTAACTATTAGGAAATACATTATTATAACAAGTCCAGGCCATGCACAAAGGTGTTTCAGATAATGTCAATAAAATTTAATAATGGGTATTAATAAAATTAAATAGTGTATATAAAAAAATAATAATGTCAAAAAAGAATAAAATTAAATAATGTCAATAAAAATTAAACTGTTGAGTTGTCACACATAGGGTCATTCAAAAAGTCACTTATCGAGTAATAACATTTGTGTATCAAGAAAGCCTTGAGTTTACTTTTAAATTGTTGCAGGGTATCACTTTTTATGCTGTCCGGGAGTTTATTAAATACAATTGGACCCATGCAGAAAACACTTTTCCTAAGTAGTGCTGTTTTATAGCTACGGACAGTTAAGAGGTTTTTATATTGACTTCTAACGGGATCTTTCTTGGTGTCTGAAACCTTGGCAAAGAGGTTTTTATTCCTTTTTACAAAGACTGCCATCTCCAAAATATATAAGGACGGAAAAGTAAGAATTTTCAAAGACTTGAACAGTGGTTCACAACTATCCCTAGGTTTAAGATGACACATGGCTCTCACACAACGTTTCTGGGCTTTAAATATTTTATCTTTTAGACTGCAGTTTCCCCAAAAAATGATTCCAAACCTCAAGACCGATGCGACCAAATCATGGTAAGCTACTAAAGCAGTCTTTATGTCAACTTTTTTTGCCAGGTTAAGAAGAACATAAGCTGCAGTGCTTAACTTTTTACATACCTCTTCTGCTTGCGGTTTCCAAGTTAATTGATCATCTACATAAATTCCTAAAAATTTCGCGACCTTTGTTTGATTAATCACTTGTCCATTGTACTGGATATTAACTTCTGGTGGAACTGTACGTTGGTGAAAATGCATCACATTAGTCTTCGGTAAGTTAATTACAAGGTTGTTTTTGTCAAGCCAGTCAATAATATTTTTAAGGTTAACGTTGATGTCCTGTTCATAATTATTAATATTTGTACATTTGATCAGTGCTGTACTGTCATCGGCAAATAAGACCATTGGAATTGGTATCTGACGGGGCAGATCATTTATATACAGCAAAAAGAGCGGGGGACCCAGCACACTGCCTTGCGGTACACCGAATTTAACTATTTTACCGTCAGATTTATATTTTTGTTCACATTTTGATTTAAGACAAATTCTGGATGTCTCCGTATATTGTGTGCGGTTACTCAGGTAGGATTTCAAAAGATTCAGCACGTTCCCCCTTAAACCGTAGCTATTAAGCTTGTTCAATAAAATATCATGATTTACACAATCAAATGCTTTACTCATGTCTGTAAAAATGGCACAGATAGGTGTCTTATTATCTACATTTATCATTATTTCGAGTAAAAAGTCATATATTGCTGAATTAATGTTTTTATTTTTCCTAAATCCTGTTTGTTCATTACATAGTATATTGTATTTTGTAATAAAGTTGTTGATTAATTCATATATAATCTTTTCTACCACTTTGGAAAACACAGGAATTAACGCGATCGGTCTATAGTTAGCCATATCCTCCTTGCAGTTTTTTTTGTGAAGCGGTTTGACTATAACTGTTTTTAAACCGTCGGGAAATACACCAGTGCTGATAGCTAAGTTAATAATGTGGCTAATATGTTTGATTATGTTATTTGATACAAATTTTATAACTTTCGTTGCTATTTCGTCATATCCTACGGTATTTTTATTTTTTAATGATTTTATCACCCTAAGTACGTCTTCAGGTACAACTGGTCTCATAAACATTGTGTGAGGATTTTCGCGTAGACCTCTTGTTTCGAATGATGTTTTAGGTGAGTTTTTAATCTGGTTAATGAAGTAGTTGTTAAATGCGTCTGCAATTTCCTTAGGGTCACTAATAATTGTATTATTTATTTTTATCTGAGAAATTGGTTCATAAGTACATGATTTATTGTTGATAACTTGCCAGGACGCCTTTGATTTATTGCGGGAGTTATTTATAAAATAGTTGTTTTGTGCCTTTTGAGTTAACTTTATAATTTTCCTAAAACGCAGGGAGTAATTTTTAAATTTAATTTTGCTTTCGTTTGATGGCCTAAGTCTATGCTCCCATAGAAGGTGACGCTGCTTTCTACTACATAATCGTATTCCTCTAGAAATCCACTTAGTTTTTTTATTTGGTTTTATTCTAACTAGCTTAAAAGGAAAACAAAGTTTATACAACAGGCCAAACTGCTGCATAAATATGTTATAAGCTTCATTAACATTTTCCGTCTCATACATTTCGGAAAATGACGGGCATTGTAGGTAGCTATTGAATTTAGTCAAGTTTTCCAATGATAGGTCCCGCTTGTTTATATGCCATGAGTTTAGTCTATAGGTTTTGTTTACTTTAATCTCAAAAATTTGTGCCGAGTGATCAGACAAAGCGAAGTCTATAACTTCACATTTACATTTAATCTTTGAATTATGAGCGAAGTTATCCAGACAGCTGTTACTAGATAGCCGAGTCGGTTGATCAAGTTCTAGGTTGAGGTTAAATCCCAACAGAAAATATTCAAAGTCTAAACTAATGTTATTTCTTTTTAACCTGTCTATATTGAAGTCCCCGCAAACAACAGTTTTTTTCTTAGGGTTGGTACACAATGATTTTAAAACGATTTCTAAGTTATCATAAAAAATGCTCAAATTACTTGGGTTAGGTGGTCTGTATACACATAAAATAATCAATTTTTGTTCTACCAGTTGTATAGCAGAACATTCAATTATACCTGTTATTGAATATCTTGTTGCATCTCTAAGTTCTTTGCATTGAAGAGACTTGTTTACCAGAATACAGGCGCCTCCCCGTTTCTGTTCCCGTCTTGCATAACAAGCGGCAAGCTTATAATTTGGTATTTTTAATAGGTGTTCTTGACCGTACATAATAAAGTGTTCTGTTATGCATATAATATCTATATTTCTTCGACTTATCGTTAGTTCTTGTAGATGAATCGTAAGTAATTCTGCTTTGTTCAGAAGTCCGGCGATATTTTGATGTAGGATTCTTATATTATTGTGTACGAAAAAAACCCTCATTTTTGGTGTTTAAATCTGTATCACTGTTGTTAATTTGTAGCTCCATGGATGTCATATTGGTAACTGATAATTGAGGTATTTCTATGGTATCTTCTATGTGTTTGTCAATTGATATGGCTAAATTCTGACATAACTTCTTCATTCCCGCGTTGTCGTTGGTAACTGTACTATAATTTTGATCGTAGTAAAAAAATATATTGGATCTGATCTGGCTGAAGATGTCCCTCCATCCGTATTTGTTAATTTTTCCTGTATTATAAGAGAACATGTCAAGAGTCAGGGTGTAATTACTGTCGCAAAAGTATGCATATTCGTTGTTTTTTATGTCCAAACTGAGGAGGTTGTTAAATAACTCGACTTTATAGTTATGAATTAGTGCGCCTCTTATATAAGTCGGAGCGCATATAACAATATTTGTGTGTGCAGTGTTTTTCAGCGAGTTTTTCAAACTTTCGAGGATATCTAGATACTCGTTATTTTTTGAATCGTTTTCTCCAATGAAGATCAGGCAGTAGTCTTGAAATGTGAAGTCTTTTAATTTGTTTTCTCCCGCCTCTTTTTTTATCCCGCCGTTATTATAGTGATTGATATAATGAATATGATTGAAACAATCAGCAAAACCAACATAGCAAATTTTAAACAAACTGTTTAACTAACATAATTATTTTACACACCGACTAAGATTTAAAATAGCATATTTGGCTAGAGATACAAGCCTCTAAGCCTTAATAATTTTGTTTACTAAATTTCGATACCTTACGTCATAGAGCTTTACTTCAAGAAATGTGGCAAAGAAAGTTCAATGATACGAACCTTTCTGTTGCAATCTTACAAAAAGGATGTGCTGAAGCCTCCTTACCATCTGAAGAAAATTTAAACTTTATAATATGATTTTAAAATTATATTTATTATAGAATCACATAGCTACCTACATACAATTATTATGGCAAAAAAACTAAAAACCTCTATCGTAGGCGTATTACACCATGTTACTCTTGCTTGTGATTTATCTGCCTTCAATTATTTTCGCGCTTTCAAGACATTATCGGTTTGGCCGACGACGCTGGCGTTGCATGAGGGTTACCGCCTTTGTGACGAAAAGGGGGACTACGAATGGAACCAATCCTTGTAAATGAAATAAATGTTGGTTCGGATATTTTACGTGAAAAATTTTCTAGAGTGCCAATGCAGACTTTTATTTAAAAAAAATTGCACTCCGGGAGTGCCGGCAGAAGTGAAAACTTGATTATTAACGTTGAGCATGTTTGATATTTTGGAATGGTTAGGGAATAATTTGTTGTTCAATTTCCATATTTTAAGCACTTTATATTCACGAATTTTACGAATACACAACAATGTGATCACTACACAGACGGTCGAGCCATCAGCTGTCACCATCCATGGATGCGCGTGGCACGCTGTAACATAGACGAACATTCGCGCAAGCGCCCTGCGCCGCCTAAACGAAACAGTAGGCCCAGGCATACATTTTCGCCGCGCCGTAGAGAGGGGATAGCTGTCTACTCTCCATCCGTCCTACGCTTTTTCGATCAGGTCACGTGTCCTGACGCGAGTTTAAGATTTTATACCCATTACAGAAAAAGTGCTCAACGCCGCTAAAGAAGTTTTCACTTCAAAAAAAAATGATTGCCGGTCATATAATTTAGGATGTTTCGAATGTATAACTACCTTCCTTTCATCTTGACTGATTATTTTATCTTACGATAATAAGCACTCAAACGGTTCATCAAGTAAAACTGTATTAAATAACAATTAGGTACTCGTAGTTACAGATTTCTCTAAGATGCTTAAAAACTTTATAACCGACGCTATGAGCTGTTTTTGACGGAAGTAATTCCTGGAAATCATTATCGTTTATGAATCTAACCATTTCAAAAGGATTATATTGAAACAGTCTTTCAAACATTTATTGAGAGTTCCAATAAGTTAATTGCCTATACTTAAGTTTATAGCAGTTGTAGATCCAATTAGATTTATTTCAATATTTTACTTATTGATTATTTCAATGAGCCTGTCAACCTATTCTAGAAATCATTTTATCCAGTGACTCGTTACTGCTATACATTGCTTTATTCGATATTTCCAAAACCTTGGCATTTTTGTGCTACTCCTAAATTAAACATAATAATTTTCTTACCTAAATAAAAAGAACACAACAAAATCCATTGAGTAGTATTGAAGAACTAACTGTGGACTACGGAGCACTGAGAAGCATCCATGGCCGCTGTTAATGGTGGTACTGACAACACTTACCATACAAACCAAGATCTTATATGACATATGTCATGCACTTTCAGCACCATACAATTTTATAACTAGGTACTGCCGCTCTCTAGACGCTATAAGCGCAACCATTCCTTGGTCAGTGCTGCAGACAAACACGAAATGGCCTATCGTCACGGGACAGTTTCTTTACGGTACGACGTGCTTTTCCCACTGCAAAATAACCGTGTTGATGTCAGCAATACTGAAGGGGTCTGCTAGGACCGATGCCTGCCAGGGTCGCGAGATTGTTCGAACCGTGACCCTGGCACATGGGCAACTGAAGGAACACGGGTGGGTTTTAGTCAGTAAAAGTCTGACTCGAGAAGAGTCTGAGAAGTCATTTGATGATTTCCCATCCAGAAAAAAAAAGGTTGTATATGATACGACAAACCACCGGTTCAATGGTATACGGCCATAGTGCCTTGTCAAAGTGCCACTGTGTCACTGTCAAAAACTTCGACAGTGATCAACACAACATTGATAACCGTAGTGTAAGCAAAATACGCGGCATCAATCGGTTTTTCACGATAAAAAAAAAAACTTGTGTGGGCAACGGAGGGTAATTGCGTAATACACTATCAGCAGGAATCGCTTTCAATTTGACAGTTTCACGACATTCATGGTGTTATTTACGTAGCTATGCAGACATTCTTATCGAATTTCAAAATTATTCTGATTAATAGTGGGTTTCGCAATTAAGGTGTCGGTCTAAGTTAAACTTATAATTACCAGTCTGGTCTTCAACAAAACGAATAAAGTCAAATAATGATATATAATCGTTCCTTTATACAGGTCGTAGGAGTATTTACAGCAACGTGACACGAATATAATTTTACCGTATTCAAATATTGTCAGTGTCTTTGAAATAAAATTAACGCTGCAAGACTGTGACCCATTGTCGCAAACTTGGGGATATTTAAGAGAAGTGACATCAGCACGTCACGTGATCAGAATATTGCAAACAGTGTCGCAGTTGGCTGGCGCAAGACTTGATCGATAGTCTACCCTAGAGGCTTTGTATTTAGTAACTCTGTAGGACAACACAGTTGCAGAAAATTCAGAAAAAGGTAATTTCTTTAAGTTGTGGGAACAAGAGTAAAGGCAAAAACAAAGTATATTTGTTCCCTTATACCGGGTGACATTTTTTAACGTCTTGAAAAAAAATGGGGGTAATAGGTGAACGGAGTAGAAGCCTTTGGCATAGAAATTTTTGGTATTTTTATTTTTGAATAACATGTAATAAAATTGATCTAGCAATAAATATTACACATTTAAATTTGGACAAAAAAAAAAAACAAAACAACAATTAAAAACCTATCGAAACACGCACCCTACTCAATGCGCGGCATGTATCAATGATTTCGTAGCACGGTCCTACCCTTTGAAGCCGGCCAATAGGCGGCCTCATTGATCTTTCGCAGACGCACGAGCCGCACACGCATCCCTTTCCGCCCGTGTCCCGCGCTCCTTTAGTCACCTACGATGAATCTGAAGGCCTTCGTGCCTTCTATTCTAGTTACACAACACACCATATGAAGGTCGAGACGGTAAAAAATGTCATCCGGTATATCTGAACAGTTTTGAGTGAAATTTCAACACACTTTTTGATTAACACATAGGGTATTTTTAAATCCCAGTAGTACATTTCCGTGAGATATTTTTGGAAATCAACGTGGGCAAAACCGCGGCCAAAGATTAGTAAATCAATGAAACCAAATTCTGCAGTAGAACTGGTCACATTACTTTATTGGCTCCATATTTTTTTTGTATTCTAGGTTTTATACAATAAAAACGCTCTTAGACGCGCGCGTTGGTAATGTTATTAAGACGCCCGCCCGCGATAGGCGCTGTAATGCGATCATCAGACTGCAGTTCAATGCCACGATGGTGTTGAACAATTATGAAAAATGTGATTAGATTTACGAAGTTCTTCCTTAAACCCGATATGAAACCTATGTACAAGTGTTTCAACAATTGTGTTCCTATGTTAAAACTAATAAAGCTATTTCTTTATTTAGTGTAAACTGGCACCCGACTTGAAACGAAGGTATTTTACCTTAGTTTCGTGAATCGTGTGAATTGGGCCACTAACAAAATGCAGCGTAAGATAATGCGTAGCAATCACCGGCAAATGGACTCTAACGATATGTAGTAGAAACTAGAACAGATAGGAACGCTAAGTTAGCGGTCCGCAGCGCGCTAGCAGCGAAGGTGTTGTCACCCATGACAGCAAGCGATCTGTCCCGCTATGATGGTACCCAAATGATCCCTCGCACAGGTAAAATTCGATATTTTCGAACGGCTTCTCACACGTTGTGTCATTGTAGCTCGGCCGCCAAATTTATTCAGCCGCGGTGGCTGATACTATAACAGGAATCACACCCACTTTGTCGCCGACAGGCCAACCTGCATGCCTGCTATTCTGGAACTTCGATACATGCAAGACTCGATACAGCGGAACGACGACGGGGTCCCGTCCAATCTCCCTATTACGTTGACTAACAAAAATCATCTAATCAATCTAAAATACATTATGCATGTTGCTTACGAAAGACGCACGACCGCGATACTGGCCTAACGCGACTCGAGCTTCGCCATTATGGGGAATAAATTAAGATTAAAGGTGAAAGCACTAAAGTCATGTTCAACGTACATAACAGTTTACAACGTAGTACATTTTTCTTTTTTGTGGTCGGCAAATCATCACATGACGTCTCACGCTCTGGATGGAGCGGAAGCCCGGGCGTGTCAGACTTTTACTGACTAAAACTCACCCGTGTTCCTTCAGTTACCCATATGCCAGGACCACGGTATCTCTTTCGAACTAATCTCGCGGCCCTAGCAGAACGTAGTACATTAACACTAATAAAGTTATTTCAATAAAAATTGGTGTTAGTTTCTTAAGTACTGACAATACAGCTCTGGCTTTAAGCCATTCTCTTTATTGATCAATTATTATAAAAAAAACCGGCCAAGTGCGAGTCGGACTCGCGCACCGAGGGTTCCGTACAAACCTGCAGGTCATCATCATCATCATTCGTCATCATCGTTTATGAAATTAAATGTTTTTTTTTTAATTTTTATATTTGAGTTGACTGAATGAAAGGTAAATTGTGATTTACGATTTATGACGTATTAAAAAAAAACTACTTACTAGATCTCGTTCAAACCAATTTTCGTTGGTAGTTTTCATGGTAATGTACATCATATATTTTTTTTAGTTTTATCATTCCCTTATTTTAGAAGTTACGGGGGGGGGGGGGGGACACACATTTTACCACTTTGGAAGTGTCTCTCGCGCAAACTATTCAGTTTAGAAAAAAATGATATTAGAAACCTCAATATAATTTTTAAAGACCTATCCATAGATACCCCACACGTATGGGTTTGATGAAAAAAAATTTTTTGAGTTTCAATTCTATGTATGGGGAACCCCAAATATTATTGCTTTTTTTCTATTTTTATGTGAAAATCTTAATGCGGTTCACTGAATACATCCATTTACCAAGTTTCAATAGCACAGCTCTTATAGTTTCGGAGAAAAGTGGCTGTGACATACTCGGACAGACAGACAGACAGACAGACAGACAGACAGACAGACATGGCGAATCTATAAGGGTTCCGTTTTTTGCCATTTGGCAACGGAACCCTAAAAAGAACAATACAGACAACAACACAACAACAAAAAAAAAAAAACAAAACTCCAAATTTAAAAGTTGGCATCAAAAAAGGGGCTAAGGTTGCTTGGTTAAGATATATTCCCCAAAAGTCAGAAAAAAACGACTATTGGCGTTATCGTGTCGCCTGAACAACAATCAGGAGACTCAGTCTTCACCTTATTGTCACTTTTAGAGGCAAAAAATTACAATAGATAAAAATAACAACATATTTTGTGGCTTCGTAAAAAAAAGGAACAATATAAAAATACTGACGCGGAAATTAAAAAAAGAGAAACAAAGGCAAATTATCCTGAAAGAGAATGAGCGGCCACAGACACTGCCGGCCTGTTTGCTCTAACGACAAACACTTCCGTAACGGCGAAGCGCCAGTCTGATACGACTCCGCATATTTTGAAATCAAATGAAAAAGACAATTCAAATGTGAAAACGATAAACCCAGTCTACCAATCGCGGCACAAGCAAAGCCAAGTAAACTCATTAAAGCTAAATAAGAAGTTAGGTAACTAGGTACAGTGTTGTACTTTCTAGTGAGCCTATAATATATATTTCTATTGTATTCGCAGGTATTGAAATAAATAAATCTAAGATGATTTTAGTATATAATTTTCAACGGATGACACATTCTTTTTGCATGCAAAATTATTTTTGATTAAGATAATTATCTAGATTTCAAAAAAAACATAAACATTAACCATAAAACCGTACCGATGCCAGAGACAGTAGAGCTTCCTTACACGGGTAACGAGTCTTTCAATTAAATTCCTACTTATCGTACAGTGTACACTTGTACAGTATAAGCGTTTAGCTAATAATATTTACATTCTGTGATACTCGTGGGGTTTGTTATGTTCTCCTTTGAGAGTTATTCTCGTTAACTACGATAAGCCCGATAAGGAGGTTCTTATTCTTATAAGATAGATGGATAACTTTGCTTTCTGCAAGAAATTGAATTATTTTTGCTAACGTATATTTTTTATCAATACAAAATCGCTCTTCAAGCGGTAGCTTTTTTTCTCCCTATGTACCTAATTAAATAATATTCGCCCAACATTTTATATTTATTTTGGCTACCAATGTACGAGTTAGAGTTATATTTATTATCGCCTGAGAATATAGTTGAATTGCATTATGATGTTATATTATGTTATTTATCAGTTGTCTGGTTACCATAGTACAGGCTTTGCCTAGTTTGGGGTCAGATAACGGTGTGTTGGTTGTCTTTATACATTGAATTAAGTTTTGATGCTAAGGCGCTTTCGCAGATTATCCAACTGATTTACACGTTACATAGTGATCATGAGATATCTTGATTCCACTAAGTCTCCCGTCTGTCCCTGTATGCGTGTGATTGGTTGGCCAGACATGATTTAAATAAGGACTCCATCATATAACAAATTGCTTACATACGTTATGTTGAATGCCGTTTGAATATATTAGTTTATCTATGCAAATCATAGCCAGAGATTTAGAAAGAAACTATGCTTGAAATGATCTATAACGGTCTATGACCCTGTAATTTTTCGCAAAATAAAGATTTAACTGTGGTCCTAGGATACTTCCTTATAGTAGCCATGATTAATTGTGTTTACTACTACGCTTAAGTAAATTGAAGGCTTCACTCATACCTGGAATATTTTTATCACAGTCGTTTTCGAGTTACGCAATAACATGAAGCAAAGTAACTACATAACTCTCGATACATGACTGATTAAAAATCGACATAAGAAGCAATTCTCGTAATTTTAAGAAAATAGACAGTTTGATCTCTTATGTATCTGTCAAAAATACTTCGAGATTCCATACAGTTTTGACACGTTTTTTACATTTGATTGTTGACGAGAAGAGAATGCGACTAAATTTTGAACGTTTATATTTACGAGAATTGGCATGTTGCTTTATTGAATTCTAAAGAATACAATATGGCCAGAAATATTATATATGTAGATTTTCTTACCATCCACATTTCTGTTTCGTATTTTGGGAGTTTAAGTTATCTACATGCCGTTTTAAACCAGCTATCATAATCACCAATCTAAGCAGCAAAATGTGGTTGAGTCTCAATTACAGTTCAAGTAGAAGAGAGAAGAAGAGTATTGGATAGCACTATAAGAAGAAACGTATTATAGTAATATAAAAACTTAATTAAGTATATGGTAGTCCTTAGACTATGAATAACAAGGTTTTAATTTAACATGTATGTGTTATCAGAATCTACTGGAATATGCGTGTGTTTAAAATACATTAACCAGAACTAGGAACACAAATTAAAACCTCATCAACATTTAGTAAAATTAACATTACCAACATTTTAAGTTTATAATTATATATTTATAAAGCTTGTGGCTTCAAATATAACATGATCTAATAAAATATTCAGGAGAGGGAAGATGGAATATTGGTAAAATTATTGAGCTTGCATGTTTCATTTCCATCTGACGCCTTTGTGACAACTTTGCCAGGATGTTATATTTTTAACCGACTTCAAAAAGGAGGAGGTTCTCAATTCGAATGTTTATATATTTTTTTTTATGTACGTTCGGCTATAACTCCGTCACATATAGACGGATTTACAAAATTCTTTTTTTGTTCGAAAGGGGTTTATTCCGAAATGGTCCCATATAAAATTCATATAGATCTGATGATGAGTTCCAGAGATAGACACCGGAACTCTTTAAAAAATGACAGCAAATCAACCGCGATTTCTGCTATCGCATAAATATGCATTGTTTGTTTGGAATTAGTGCGGGGTGGATAGGTACCACAACAAAAAATTTAAAAATAAAAACTTTTTTACAAAAAACAACAACCGACTTCCTTAAAACCACTACAAAATGAAAAATAACTTTAATTTCGGAAGTCGGTGGCAAAAAAACCATAAATACAGATCCTAAGACACCGACTTCCGAAATTAAAGTTATTTTTCACTTTGTAGTGTTTTTAAGGAAGTCGGTTGTTTTTTTTTGTAAAAAAGTTTTTATATCGAATGTGTTTTGATGAAAACATTATTTTAATTAAAATATGAACCAGGACCCCTCAAATGTGACCAAAGCATTTTCAACGGAAATAACCGACGTTTTAAATGAATGATCATACTATCAATTACTAAATTAAACAAGCTCATTTATCTATCCTTTTAATCCTGGCCATGCTGGCATAGTGTTAGTTAACTTTCATGGCATACCTAATTCAATCAGTGTTATTAAAAAGCTGATGCCCTGAAAAAGGTTTAAAATGTTTAGTACAATTCGTTCTGGGTAGCTCGATCTTGATGTGGCACACGTGTGGGCATTGTGCATGTAGACAAATACCCTTGCAATCTGACTGCATTGTGGCTCGATAACCACACACAACTTGAGTTCTGAAGGAGCATAATAACAGTTGGTATTGGTTGAAGTACAGCGAACTACAGTTGCGGTTCGCATAGTTTCATGTATTGTAGTTACTTTATGGAAGACATAAGGCACGTTGTATGAATATTAAACTTGACGTTATAACAATTACGCCAACTTAACGTGATAACAATTATTTAGCATAAAATCATGACATCACTTGGCGTAGTTGACTCATGATTTCTGAAAAATTCGCTAACTGATTTGTTGACATTATAAAAATCTCGGAAAGAAAATACATTCGAGGTAAAAAATTACATCATTCACATTTTAAATTACCAAATGTTAGAAGCTTTCTCAAATTACTGTTGTATGAATGTAGGAAACGTCATCTATCTATGTATCTATGTGTATGTAGGTTTGAATGTTAATTCAATAAATTCTCTCAACTCAGAAGTGGTAAATCATCCATGAGAAGCCCTGAAAGTAATGTCTCAATCAATAAGTGTTCAGTTCGCTGAGAAATAGGTAAATTGGAATTTAGTGTTTGTGGGAATTGACGAATTTTAACGATGTGAACAGTGCACTCTCAATGGCTACGGATTGGTTTACCACTAATAACCTAGTTCTTAATGCTAAGAAAACAAAATGTATAAAGTTCGCTTTACCGAATGTTAGGCATCTGGGACCCAACGTCGTCTTAGATAATGAGGTGCTTGAAACTGTAGACTCGGCAGTTTTTCTAGGCATAACAGTAGACGCGAAACTACAGTGGGGCCCACATATTTCAAACCTAGCCGGGAGGCTCAGTTCGGCTGCCTACGCCGTCAGGAAAGTTAGACAATACACGGACGTTGATACAGCTCGATTAGTCTATTTTAGTTATTTTCATAGCGTTATGTCCTACGGCATTCTGCTGTGGGGCAAAGCCGCGGACATTCAAAATATTTTTGTTCTTCAAAAACGAGCTGTTCGAGCTATATACCAACTAGGTACTAGAGTTTCTCTGAGAGAGTTGTTTTAAGATATTGGTATTTTTACGGTGGCATCACAATTCATCTTCGCCAACATCTTGTATATTAAGCAAAATATACATTTGTACAATAAAAACATCGATATTCATAATATTAATACTAGAAATAAGGACAAGCTACGTGCTCCCTTTCACCGGCTTCATAAGGTTCATAATTCATTTGTTGGTCTTGGTATTACCTTTTTCAACAAGCTTCCCTCTGCTTTCCTAGATTTGCAGTTTAATGAGTTTAAAGCTAAAGTAAAATCCAACCTTTGTTCAAAGGCATACTATTCTATCTACGACTTCTTAAACGATAAGAATAGTTGGTCGCTGTAATTAACTCAATGTTTATGTTCTTTCAACCAGAATCAGAATTAGCTTTCCTCATCGTTGTGTATGTAAGCGGGCACGCCCTTTAAACCCGGAGGCTCTTATTTAGGTTTTAAGTTCTATTTACGATTTTATTATTTCAGCTTTAGTTTAGTTTTTTAATGTTTTGTTCGTATATTGGCGTGTGCTAGCTGACATATGACGCATAATTTGATGTATGTTTTGTTTTGTTTTATAATATTAATTACTTACATAATACTGTATAGAATCAAGTTCTTCTAACTTAACAGACAGCTGTGCTGCTGGGGAGTTTGTTCCGCCACTTCTTCTTCCCAGCTAAAGCACTAGGAAGTGTCGAAGGGTGGGCGTTTTGGGGGGACTGTCTCATGTAACTTTGACGTTCAAAAAGTGCTGACTCTCAGCATAGTTTGAATAAATGACTTTTGATTTGATTTGATTTGATTTGACGAAGCAATTTCAGTCTAGTCTGCCTAAGACAAATTCTCATAGTCATGCCCCAAAACACAATTTATAATACCGAACAAGTGAAGCTACAAATCCAGTATGTTCCAATTAGTAAAGGGTTTAATTGAGTTCCCTCAAAATCTTAGATCAATAGCGAAACAACCGCTTAACTTAAACTTTCACGTGTCATGTCTTTAACTTACGTTGGTCGATAGATACTAGAAATGCCATTAATGATCAAAATTATCCATTACATGACATGACAAATAAATCTGTGCTAGAAAGGTGAAAAGCTCGTCGTACCTTTTGTTTTTGTAATATGTGTTTAAATTATGATCAGGCTAAGGTATAATGATGAATGTGTAACTGTGTGTTTTATATAAGCTATATAATTAAATAGGCTAAAATGTATTTGAATAATTTCTAAAGGTTTTACTTGCACGTCTTTGTGGCGAAAGATATTATAAGCAATCAATGTCTTAACCTTAATGGACGGTGTCGCGATAAAATTTAACTGAAAATATGAAACAACGGAGACGCGCCACGTTTTAATAAAGTTACCGCTATTAAACTGTGAGTTATAAACTTATTAAATTTCAATGAAAAGGTGGCGTTGTGATATTCAACAAGTAAATTGAGCCTTATTGAAAAAACTCTGATTGCAAAAGCGTTTTTGGTTCTTTACAACTCTATTATTTTTATTGCTGCCACTATAGCTTTTGCCAGAAGCTTTGCCCGTGTGGAGGTCCAAATTATCCCACGGAGCCTACCACCGGGATAAAATCTATATATGTGCCAACATTCATCTGAATCCGTTGGGCCGTTTTTGTGTGATTGAGTAACAAACATAAAAAAAAACATTTATAATTTTAGTAGGATAAATTATTGTCTGATTCTTTTTGCTTTTATTTCCTTGGTTTATTATTATATTTTTAGGATAATTTAGAACTGTGACCATCCTCGCGTGAGCCGAATTAGTCGCAGTAACTTAGCTTAGGCATCCCGATCTTATGGGTTACGCTGGAACTTACATTTTAAAAGCCGTCTTCCCTTGGGGGGAAACAACAGAATGCTACCTGCTACGCTCCTTACATACTACACGAGAATTGAAAGTAGTTATAAGAAAGAGCTTTTGAATCGATTTCCATCATTATTAACATTTGTTAGTACCACTGCGTGATAACAAGGTAATAAAATATTTTATTTAAGAAAATGTAAGCTCTAGCCTTGTAATGTAAGGCTTTTTTTAATTGCACTACTGAATTTGTAGACGGTATTTAAAATGGTTTTGTTGACAAATGCCTGAATTTTAGAAAGGATATGGTTGAAGTATGGCCTAGCACAGGACAAAAAGTTATTAATATTTAAAAATAACTGATTATATTTGAAATCCCACCACAGCTTTCGTAGCTTGGCAAAACTGAGCAGGGAATATTTTAATTTAAAAGATTATTACTTTGATTCAAATATTCGGGGAGACCTTTATATTGCCAGTTTTGAAAATAAGTTGGTTATTGGGACATACTTATTGTAAAAAAATATTTCAAGAGTATTTTTAGAATATAAGTTAATAAATCTGTATTTAAAGTGTGTTGAATAATAACTAGACTGAACATGATTTTAAATAGAATGACTAATGTATCAATTTAATTTTGAATTAAATAGAAAAGTCCAGTTTAAAATTTATGTAATGGCAGCACCTTCTATGTTTTACATAATCATTGTCATTGCCCGTCATTATCACACATTTGTCATAATAACATCTATTACATCAAACTGCATAGTCTACACAGTTTGAAGTAAATATGAACTCTTCATGTCCTCACTAGCCAAGTGCCTTTAATTTTTTCGATTGAGATCTTGAAAAGTCCACATAACATCAAATGATTACAAGACTATGATCTAAGAAAATCTTCTTATTGTAGTATTTATTAGCCCTCGTTCGGTATCGGTGCTTCCTCGCAATGTAATACTTATAGTTGGAAAAATGGCTTAACGTAGCTCTTGAAGAAGTTGTACGTAAATACAATCGTTCGGGTTGGTCCCCGGGTGGTCCCTCCGTGTTGACAAACAACATCTCGTCTTTCTAATTCCCTTGAAATTTCAACTTGAGCTGTGTTTTTGATCAAATAAAATAAAAATATTTTATTTTCAGACAGCCAAGACCGTCATTGTTACTAAAAAAAAAATAGTTAAAAAAAAACTAAAAAAACACGCTTCCATAGAAAACCAAAATCAAAAGTAGAAAATAATGGAAAAAAGCGTGGGGTGCTTTTTGAGGTACTTTTTTAATTGATTTCAGGCACCCCACGCTTTTTTTCCATTATTTTCTACTTTTTATTTTGGTTTTCTATTTCTGCCTTGAATTATTAGACTAAATAAACATTCTAAACTATACTTTAAACTAAAAACAAACTAAACTAACATATACTGGTTGCACATAAGCCAGATAACATCAAAAGCAAAAAAAACAAAGTTAAGGAATCTATACAAATAAATAAAATTGGAACGTCTGTTTTTAATATTAAGATAACCACTTTTTACTAAGTGTATATGGATGCGGTACATATACCAAAACAACAATTTTTACAATTTTTGTCTGTCTGTCTGTCTGTCTGTTCCGGCTAATCTCTGAAATGACTGGACCGATTTTGACAGGACTTTCACTGGCAGATAGCTGATGTAACAAGAAGTAACTTAGGCTACTTTTATTTTTGAAGATTCTTTTATTTTAGAAAAAAATAACTGTTTTCGAAAACTACGGTGACATACGTCATAAACTACGCTGAAATACGTCTCAGTATTCGAAAAACCCTGGCTGAATCCTACGAAATAGATCAAAATAATGTACTACAGTATTGTACACCTTAAAAAAGACCTACAAGAATATTGCAATGGTATATGTCTATCTCTTAGGGATAACCCACAATAACCATTTTTTTATCTTTTACTTTTTACGAGAAATAAGGGCTTATTTACGAAGCGATTATTTCATTAATCCTTATCCAATTAAGTCCCTTAAATACATTGTTCATTTAATATAGATCAATATGGCCCTTTACAGCATGTAATTTAAATGAATATCTTAGAAGATATTAGAGATTTACGTGTACGTATGTACGTCCGTCCCGTCTATCCGTTGGCAGCGGCCGGGTAGTACAGGATAAGTAGGATTGTAATTCATATTACTTTGGCTTCATAGTGATTGCGAATATCATGTGTGTTCATTATACTCAAAATAAACCTAATAGTATTATTCCAAGTAAAAGACCGCGAAATGGCTTAGATGTTTAGATTTTTGGATGTTTGTTTCTCAATGATGCAAAGACGGCCAAACGGACTTAGATCGAATTTGGCACAAAGATATATTATATCATGGATACGTAACAGATAGGATACCTACTTTATCCCGGTAGTAGGTTCCCGGGTGATATTTTCCGACAGCTATACGGGCCAAGCCACTGGCAAAAGTACTATTCCTATAATTATGTTTGGTGTCTGGTAAATGATTGAGTATCTGTATAGGTAAAATAGGAGCATTAAGAAAAACCAGGAAGACTTATATTCAACTAAACCAAGCCCTACGTCGCAGTCTTCTTACTCTGAATACTATTACTCTTATTTTAAAAACACCAACACACATGATGTTCTCATAAACTATGAATCCTATAAGTAATATGAAATATAATCCTACTACTACTAATATTATAAATGTGAAAATATGTATGATTGGGTGTTTGTTTCTAAATCACGCAAAAATGGCTGCATGGATCTGGATCGAAAATAGCACCCCCCCCCCCCCCCCTATATAACCTGGAATAACATATTCTTATCGCGGTAGTACATCCTCTTGCATTAATTTCCGACATCCACGCGTGTACTTTATTTTTATTTTATTTTATTTTATTCAAAAGGAACAACAAACAGCTACAATATAAAACATATCTAGATATAAGGTAAACACAAAACTAGACAATATTGCAACACACAACGCTGTTCACAGATTAACTAAAGTATATAGGTATATTCCTCCAGACCGAATTTCGGCCACGGCGGCCAATCTCAACCGAGACTAGCCATCGGCGCGGGAGATATTATAGTGCTCAAGTGTGGGCGCAGACAAAGGAGCACTCACTCTTCCCTCACTCTCATAGTCCGATGGGACGGCAATCCGACACGACCGGAGAGAGATCAGGCGTAGGACCAACGCCTTAACGTGCTTTCCGAGGCACGGGGGTATTACACCGTCAACTTCCAAACTCCGGGCTGCTATTAAGAAATTTCTATTGGAAAAACCCAGTAACACTTTGCCCGACCCGGGAATCGAACCCAGGACCTCACGCTCAGCAGTCGCACATGCGACCACGAGACCAATGTATAACAGTGAAAATATTAATAATAATCGCTAGGGTTACAAATACATTTTTTTTTACTACCTAAACTAACTATAAATTAACTACCATGTAAAATGATTTTCATATGGATATAATAATTAGGAAAGTTCCTTAGGTATAAGACTTTTGAATGTATTGGGAGTACATGCAAAAATATCTATATGTTCAAAAGTCTTATTGTAGGAATCGACCATTCTGCGAACAGCCGAACGCAAGCTAGTTGGACTTGCAGGTGCCCACTAAAAACAATCTACCAGCTCGTACCTTTCTCTTGTGGACTGTCCTAGGAACCACATAATATAACATATTGGACAATTCAATACAGTCAAATATATTGCCAACAATATTGTATAAATTCATGGCTTCTAAGTACTTACGCCTATTTTCAAGTGTTCTGAGCTTATACTTTGCACGCAGATCTTGGTATGGCAAATAATATCCATAGCATCTATAATTATACATGGCACGCAAGAATTTGTATTGAACACGCTCAATCATTTCAGTGTACTTTTTGTAGTATGGACTCCAGACGGACACGGCATACTCCAGTTGCGAGCGTACGAGAGATTTATACAAGCAGAGATAGGAAGAAGGCTTTTTTAAATCGACTGTAGATCGCATAACAAATCCGTATAGTTGATACGCC
Organism: Aporophyla nigra; assembly: GCA_947507805.1. Lineage (NCBI taxonomy): Eukaryota > Metazoa > Arthropoda > Insecta > Lepidoptera > Noctuidae > Aporophyla > Aporophyla nigra. Next base: position 20,932,865 of record OX382291.1, on the reverse strand, counting down.
TTGTTAACGATATTTCCTATATGTAGGTCTAAGCAAAGCTTAGAATCTAGAGTAACACCGAGATCACGAATACAGTCCACTTTAAGTAGGGGGGCATTGCACAACGTGTATGTTTAGTGTATTTGATTTTTATTTTTTGTAAAATTTAAAAAGTTGCATTTGGGTAAACTCAGTTGCAGCTTATTATTCTTGCAGTAACGGGATAGTCGGTCCAAATCTTGCTGCAGCAGAAGGCAATCATTTGTTTGTCGTACGGCTCTATATACCTTGAGGTCATCCGCATATAGTAAAAACTTGGTGTTACGAAAGCACTGGCTGATGTCATTTATATAAAGAATGAACAAAAGGGGACCAAGTATAGAGCCTTGTGGCACACCAAAGGTCACCTGTGCGATGTTCGATTGATGACCATTGATTACAACCCTCTGACTGCGATTGGTTATATAAGAAATGAACCATCTCAGAAGATTCTCACTGCGTTTGGATTCACTTTTGTGAATAGGTATAATATACGCATGCTTCCACGGTTTAGGTACAACTCCCTCAGATATACATTTATTGTAAATAATAAATAGAGGCTTGCTGATGGAAGTTGCAGTATTTCTAAGGAAGTAAGGCGATAATCCAAATTGTACAAAATTGTACAAACCGTAACGTTACAAAAAGTTATACCTACGATTATGCGTTATGTTGCATTATTCTATTTTTTTTTTTTTTAATCGCAATGGACGGGTCATTGTGGCTTTATAATAGAAAGAGACGGACAGAGTGTGAGATAGTTTTCATGGTTATCAAGGGTGCTGATGCCAATAGTGTCAAAATTTGAACAGGTAACATGTGGATAACGTTGTGAGTTTATAGTATTCATGCTATACTTACACTTTAATTCATGATTCCTAATACCTATTTATCATCCTTTTTATGTTTCTATGTTTACACTATTCATGCTATACTTTAATACCTATTTATTTTCCTTTTTATTTGTTTATATGTCTACACTCAGCAAATCGATCTAAATACGATTTATAAACTTAAAAATAGCTGAAATAAAATATTAACTCAAATTTTCATGTTGTGACATACCAAATTGTCAAGTGTCAGTTACTTTTCTGCTTAGTCTATGAATGGCTACTTTTTGGTTTATATAATTTAAATTATTTTTTTCAATATGTCTAGCTATTTGATTTTATTAATTATTACGATTGTTTACTAAATAACTTAACTTAAAATATATTTATAAAATTCTTTACGCACTCATGTGGCCAGCTATACGCACTCATGAATATGTCGTGGCCGACTACACTTGTCAGATGAGATGATGGCCATAAGAAAACTAACATTTGGAAAAATGTTTAGAAAAGGAAGACGACTTTGTTATAAAAACGGGCGTTCGAACTGCTGACGGTTCCACTCTTGAAGCCACGCCACTCTTGAAGCCACGCCACTCTTGAAGCCACGCCACTCTTGATGCTACTCCACTCTGAAGCCAGTCCATTGTGAAGCCAGTTTACTCTTGAAGCCGGTCTACTCTTGGAGCCGATTTGAAAAACATCAAACCCAGGGGATCCAGCTAAAGATCCACCTGGGACCTCTACTCCCGATCATTGGAGGTCAACTACGTGCCTGACTTAATAGGCCCCTAGGTCTACTACGGAGCTCACCCGGCGGATCCTAAGATCTACACGAAGCCCTCAAAGAAACCCTGATATCGATATCCTGCCGCTCTGCTGCCTGCTCCCGTCCCTCAGTGCTGAACCACAGAACCATAAAACAAACTAGAGTGCGTGCCAGGCAGGGTCTTTTATAATTAGCTTTACTTCCCATCTCTTGTTAATATTTCCCTAATAAATTGTAATAGATCTGCCTTTATCCATTCATTTCAATAGGATTAAGCAGATACGTAACAAGTTACACATACACTATTAACTTTATATATTAAGCATTATTAATTCAGGAACTTTTGTGTAACTTTTTCCCCAAAGAAATAAATAAAAATAATAGTGTAAAAAAAAACTAAAAAAAAACACGCTTCCATTGAAAACCAAACTTAAAAGTACAAAATAATGGAAAAAAGCGTGGGGTGCTTTTTAAGGTATTTTTTTATTGATATCAGGCACCCTACGCTTTTTTCCATTATTTTGTACTTTTAAGTTTGGTTTTCAATGGAAGCGTGTTTTTTAGTTTTTTTTTATTATATATATAACTATTATTTATTTTCTATTTTTTAGGGTGTTTCGAATTTTGAGATGTATGTCAACGTAGTTTGTGACGTATGTCAGCGTAGTTTTCGAAGACAGTTTTTTGGTTTTCCTAGTAACCCTGGCAAGGATAATGGCACAAATTAGTTTGTGACGTATGTCAGCGTAGTTTTCGAAGACAATTTTTTTGCTGTACTGGTAACCCTGGCAAGGATAATGGCACAAATTTATGAAATTATTGCATTGTCATCGGTCCTTGACAGGTGTGCAAAGTTTGAATGAAATCTGATCGTTTAAAGTGGGTCAAAATCGCTATAAGGAGTCGGTTACAAACAAACATACAAGTGAAGCTAATATAAAGCGTGTATTGACTGCTGCGCAAATTTCCAAATCGTTAAAGAAAAATTTTAATTGAGTAAAAAAAACCTAAAAGAGTGAAAATACCTAATTTTTTATCTGATAATTATTGTATAACTCAGAGTAATGATGATTGTGCTTTACACAAGTCCGTTTCACTTTCTTAGAATCCGATATAATTATATTATAAACACTTTTTCATGTGTTTTTATTCTATTATGTGTGGCATTGTCACTATTATTTCTACTCTTTTTACACTACACTAACTAGGAAGCTTTTGTTCAAATGTTCACGTATTATGCGTCGACCAGAGAATGCGAGTAGATGACGATTCAACGCAACGTCAATCCAGAGAATAAAATAGTCAAAGGAAATAGAACCCCCATTTCAGCTGACAATTTTTTTCACTGGATACGTTTTATCCTCAAGTGATTGTACTGTTTTATATTTTTTCAACAATCCAGCACACAGATGTACAATTCATTCTTGAGCACGTTGGATACGTTAATCTCAGTAAAGAAGATATTTTGTTGATGGCCTGAACTTGTAGGAACTATGAGTTATCGGATGGGACCGTATTCAAACATCTTAGTAGTCATCTTAGTATATATTAATATTCCCTTCAGTAATGACATTAAAGTGATATCCGTAGTAATTTAGAATCTCTTTGTAATATTGTAATTATCATAGTCTTAATTTAAGTGCGCTATTGAACGTCGAGATTATGCTATTTTATTGTATAACCCACATCCAAGTTATGTTTTGTATCATGAGTATTAGGTTAGTATTGTATTGGTTATTGGTAAACATAGGAACTTTACTTGGACCATTTTTTTCTACATTTATATAATATAATTAATATGATTTTAAAAGCAATTTACTAACATGTAGTGAAATTTTACTATTTGATTCATTCATACATACATACAATCACGCCTTTTTCCCATGGGGGTAGGCCGAAACGGAACGCCACCTGCTACGATCTCCACACACTCCTTTTGCCTCGTTTAGGTTCATACAATTGGTCATACACACACGCCGGTTGCGAGTACTACGCATCTAACCTTTCTGAAGAACATCACCCATAAGGTCACTATATGTTCTCCTAGGGCGTCCCCTCCCGGTATTTCCACTCACATCTGCCTTATAAATACCTTTGGTTCGGTCATTTTGAGAGGATGAATGAAGGGCGACTCACAAAAGGTATTGATTCATTCATATCACTATAATAACGAACTGTGTACATGACATGACAAAGAAAGCATGTTGAATCTGTTTTTATAATTAATATAAGTATAGTTATTTATAATCTACTGATGTTAAAGTATTTTTGAACTTTACACGTATGCTTTTTCATTTAAAACACTTTTCATTGATAACTTTACAGAAACAAATTATGTTAATTCTATGTATTCTATCCCCAGTAAAAAAAAAACACTTATCTACCAAAAAGAAACAAAATAAAAACAAAGTTATCTAGAGTTACCAGATTATTATTATTAATAGACACTCAGCAGGCTGGCGTACCTTCTACCATTGTAATTGCACCCTAACTCAATTACTTTAAAAGCCTGTCAGAGAAGCTAAATTTAATGAACTTGAAAATAAAGTGAATTGTCTTATTTAATCCGTTTTCGCCTTCTTTAATTTTTTATTCGCCCGTTGACGGCATCTTGAACGACGTACTTTGTACTGGAATCTTTAGGGAGCCGTTTTGAAAATAAATGTTATCGACAGAGTTGTCTACTAAAACTTTGTACCTACATTTTTGAATAAATAATGTGCATTTGAAGAAAGTCTACTGAGACATCACATTATAATAATAATCCCTACCTTTATTAGTATAAAAAGCACCTTTACACCGCTACATGAACTTAGTTTAGATTAAATATCTACGGGGATGATAATAGTAAATCAAGGCAGTATGCAAAATCTAATGTTAAGACTAGCAGTTAATAGATATACATGAAAACGAAATCTGTTCAAATGAATACAAAACAATAAAAACGTATGTTGCATGCTTTATCCTACATAAGCGGCCATCTGCGGTCAGTGGCACAACTGACGAAGATGAGACAGGAAATCGAGAGGGCGTGCTAACGCTAACCAAACCCGGAAATGGTTGTGCTAACCATCAATCCCCAAGATATATATAGTGCAGCTCGCCCATCGCAAATTCGAAATTTCCTGGTCCTGAATGGCTGCATAACTTAAATAGAAATATGTGGTAAATAGAAATCTGGGATATAGCGTCTAGGCAACGATACGTAGTCCTTCGAAAGGAGATCTTATAAATGACAGTTTCTTCCAAAACTCATAGTGGAAGGCTTCAGATATAGAAGATCCATCCAAGACCCAGATGAAAAAAAATTACGCGACGGAAATTTGGCGTCCTTAACTTATTTATGCTTAGCGACGTAATTTCGGCTTGATGTCTATAGGTAATTTAAGAGCATTGTAGGGGTAGCCACGCCAATCATCTGCCAAAACTAACGTGGTGGAAATTTGACAATGCTTTTACATACTACCCTTAGAATATGAAATAACTATTTTCATTTCGAATCCACAGCCAAGTATATTATTTAAGTTTTGAAACCACATACCTACATAATATGCATAAATTAAACCACGTAATTGTTGACGATATAAAAAAAAAATAAGAAAATTAGTCCAGTAATTTGATAAAAAGTAGTTTTAATTTTAACCAAATTTTACCTGTATTATTGGATAAGTAGGTCAATGATTCAATTACTTGAATCTTTGAACATTGAATAGTGACGTTGCCACGTCGCAAAAGTTCGCCGTTGCTAACTATCACGATGCTGTTATGTATTCTACATTGTCTTATGTAAAATCGGTTCACCTAATCGCAAGATACAAACGAAGATACGTTTGTCTAAACAGAATGTTTATTTTTACTGAATATTTTTAATTTTAAGTATCTTGAAAATACCAAAAATTAAAATTTTAACATTTATTTAGCTACTCTCCCGTGGACTAGTATTACTTGTGGCTCATTTATTGCCTAAATGTAGTTTCAAAACTGTATTAAACTGAGCCATTAACATACATAGACAAACAAACATAGACATAACTTCAAATAACTTCTATTTTTGTGTAAATCTGAAAAATAACCTTTATTTGCCAACAGTATGCAACCAGTTCGCACGGGGCGTGTTTGCTATGCTTGGTGCGGTGACACCGGAATCCTTCGACACTCTACACTCGTACACCAATACCTTCCAAATGCCATTTGTAACTCCGTGGTTTCCTGAAAAGGTTTGTTTTTTTTTTTAAATATTAATATGATCGTGAATGTCTTGTAAAATTCATTGGTATGAGCGTTACTATAACTAAAGTTTGTCATAATTGAGTTACGCATTGGATAAAATCACGTTACTAAAAATCGGGTTTGCTGAAAAAAGATATTTTAGTAAGTTTTAGTTTAACCAGCAGGTATGATCAAGAATTCAGGACAATAATATTTGAAGCTACGAGATGAGTTTAAACAAATGTTAAGTGTGTTTCAGAGTTCCCTTGTGAAAGTAATTAGTGACAAACATTATAAATCATGTAAATGAGAATTTTTTATTTTATTTATCTGAGCGTATTTAAAATAATTATAATTTATGAATGCAGCTTTCATGCAATCGATTCATTAGACAGTAAGATCAAATCAACTTTACATTATTTCCTCACAGCCCTACCTTTATTTACCGGAAAAACTTAATTTCAAGCGAGGAAAAGATAAACGCTAGCGCTTAGTGGAGCTGAGAATGTCAAGCTTTTTTCTCACTTGGCCCCACTAAAACTGACTGACTCAATCCACTGCTAGCTTTGATGAATATAAATGGTCTGAGTATGGCAAACTCTGCTGTTTTCAAAGACTGCCTGAAGGATTTTGCTGACAAACCTACTCTAATTCAATTTTTATCTTTAATACTGACAGAAACCGCACGTATTCACTTTTATATATGAGAGAGTTCTAATAAATGATTCAGTTCTAGAATTGATTTATTCTACCCATAGTTTATTATTAATCCATAAAAAAGTATGTTTGATTCTTGTACCCAATTTGACCTAATTTTGCAAAATGGAAATAGTTTTACGAAATGTAGACGTTGTATTTATTAGAATTGTAATATTCAATTAGCAGATGTAGTTTCAACTTGTAGTAGAAAATTCATTATTCAGGACTCTATTGTTAGTAGGTACTTACGACCAAGTATATACTCAAGTTATTCTGTTTCGCAGGTCATTCCACCATCGTCTGGTCTAATCGACCACGCCGTGAGCATGCGACCGGATTACCATAAAGCTATCGTGGACACAATCCTGTATTATGGATGGAAGGAAATCATTTACATGTACGACTCGCATGACGGTAAGTACCTGTCACGTGGATTTTGTGTATTATATTTTCTAGAGTACGCTGATACTCCAGGATATACTCATGCTAATTCTTTTGAGAAAAGCTTTCATGCAAAATGAATGCATTTAGAAGACAAGACTGAATTATAACTTGTTCAGTAAAAAAATATAAACAGTTTTTAACGTCATAATTAGTATCTTAAATAATCCCGCCTAGTGCCATTTTCCTTCATTGAAATGAAATTGCTATTTATGGGCTCATTAAGAATATATTATTGTTTTAATTTTTAGAGATATGCTTCAAAAGAGCATTTCTAACCGAATATAAATATAGCTGGACATGTTTTCGCTCTAGTCGCAACGGTGCCTCTGCAACTCGAATATACTTATGCCAGTGGGAGGGGAGGGTACCACACGACTAACTTTACCACTATTATCAACTCCTATATATCCAATGTCGGCTAGCATACGGCTGGCTAAAGGGATTAAAAATGTGGCAATCGACGCGTAACTGCGTCGTGTGCGTGGTGTGGTATGAGCCGACAGACTCATAGAGAACTTTCTGTGAGTCTGTCTGCTCTTCATACACCGAAACCATGACAGGATTTTATAGATAAGTATCCAAAATAGCCGAATAAAAGCCTGTCATAGGTTCGGTTATCTAATTTCATTAAGAAAAAAAAAAATATGGACAGACCCATCCAGCTATCTCTATACGATGGTCGGTGTTACTTGCTTGATTGAATAGTGTAGTATGGAGCCTTATAATTGGATATACGTATGTTTAATAAAGTTTCATAAAATCTAGTCCGGGTCAAATACCAGAGTTGGTTTTACCCAATAGTTTCTCTCTTACTCGCCCAGTATAGGACTTGATTTAGCTACCATGGAACAAATTAAGTTTCGAAGAAAAATGGGGGCTAGAAAAATAAAATTCTTAGCCGCTAGAAGCCGAGTGCAAAATTTCGGAGCTGTTTAAGATCGGGGTGCTTGTATCATATATTAGGATGAAATTAACACGTTCGGTTCAAATTGCCAATATAATTTAAGTTTCTACATAGAAAAACTTAAGCGAGGATGGGAACGAAAAAGGTGCCATTTGAGAGCCTTTGATGTCCCAGAAAGTGAGTTGTTGCAGAATTATAATATAAGAAAGCATTCAGTTTTAAATTGAGATTATACTATAGTATCTCAAATTAAATGATATCATTTTATATACATGAATAACACCACAATAAATAACAATACACCTAATAAGGCCCTCAAAATGGTATAACTATGGCACTGGATTACACAATATATACAAATTTATTTTTTAAACCTGGTATATTTTATTTTGTGCGCACTAGACTTAAATCAAAATCGTAGACATATAACTATCAAATAAACTATTTTCGTTTAATTAATGGAGAAAGATTCGTTCAAAAGACTGCTTCATATTATTTGTTTTACAAAGAAACGCAAAAATACGGTAAAATAGGGTAGGATTACTAGCGACTAAACCTGTTGCTATGGAAAAATGGCTGTCTATGAAAAAATCCATGTCTTATGTAACATTTACTTGTGAATTCGATCAAGCTTTTTATTTCGATTTCAATTAACATGACTTTTTCCTTGAACATATTTTAAACAGTCAACATCGCACTAATTGCCATACGGAAAAATAGAATAGGTGTAAAACAGGCACACTTAGTACTAATACGGCAATTAAGACTTCCATAACTCCATTTCAATTCGTTAAAAAATATCGTTTGCCACTTTATATAGACACTTCACACACCACATTAAAACAATAGTATAGAATCATTTCGGATTACATGAATGACTACTAATGAAGGTACTATACCGACCATTGTGAATCTCACAGTCAATAAATGAGCTGTCACCCGCACTCAGTTCTATGAAAAACTAAGTTCAAGACGACTTGCGTAAATGTGTATTTGACCTCTGTAATCACAATTCTAGTTGGGAGCAAATTGAATTAAAGACAATGATACAAAGATAATATGATATACGTAGGATTGTGTGAGCAATAGCACCACACCATTTCTGCCCGTGGGTATCAGAAAAAACTACTAAGGGACTTACTAGAGAATGGGCCAGCAGCATTCTCTATGCATTTTACCACCATACTGCGATCGCCAACCCGCCTGCCAAACGTGGCCATTATGGCAAAGCTCCACGACAAGAAGTCCACAGCTGGACATAGGCCTCCTGGGGGGAGGCCTATGTCCAGCTGTGGACTTCTTACGACTCAAATTATGAATGATGATACGTAGGACTACATGGAATTGTACTTACTTTTTTAGAATTTTACGTTTTGTGATTTACAAGGTAATGGTTGAGCTCTTTATGAAGTAGTCTTAGAATATTGTACCGTCATAATATGTAGCTGTTTTAGCTATCAGGTATGTTTCTTTGGCTTAAAGGCTTAAATAATCCGACCAAGAGCGAGTCGAGCCCACACAATTAATATCCCGAACCAGACAGTAGCTGGGAGTCTTTGAAACGGTCGGTGGCCAGCCTTATTGACTGTATTTTGCGAAATCAATAAAACCTGGGCTAGCACCTAAACTATAGATCTAAAAACATAATTTAGCTAAATTAATGTTTATTAAATAAAAATAAATACTAAATATATCAATAGGTCTTCGTTAGTAAGTACCTTTTTAGTAAATAATGGACCTATATATAAAGTTAACTCTATTAATATCAACATTGTCTACATTGTAGCGTCATAAACGAAGGAGATTAGGGGGAAACGGTAAAACATTTTTTTCAAATTTTAGGCTATATATTCCAAGCCGTTAAACCAAAATACATATGAAAATTAGTTTTCAAATCCTTAAAGTAAGATTTCAGGGTACCTAACGGCCACTACTTTTATCTCAGGGTCGTAAGATCAATCGTAGTTTAAACCACAAAAGAGAGAACCTCTGGACAGCGATTATTTCATTAGACCAATGATAATGGAAACTTTCTGTATTTTTTTCGAATTCGTTCATTCTTCACTAAAATAATGCAAACAATAAATCTATTTGACATTTTCATTTGACGTCTATGAGTCTGTAACGTTTTATCATTACTCATGTCTTCACGTAGTATTTAATTTTCACTTGAAAAAGCTCTTACTGATACGAGTACTTTGGAGACATGAAAACGTATAAATTCTATATCATTTATCCCATCATCCCGATGATTCCAATCAATGATTGTATCATGATCTATGGACATACGGTCTCTACTATTATAAACATTCATATGGTTCAACTCGTGTATTATTTTGATATCTGAATCCAAAACACTTACATAATTTTGAATTTTAATAACCACAAAAAATGAATTCAGGAATTGATACGTAGATATGTTTTACGATTGTCGCAACCCAGCGCTGGGCACGCCACAATTGCGGCGGTAAGTCCCCTCTTTGAGGAGTGGATTGAGAGGCGCCACGGCGTCCTCACCCTCCGCCTGACGCAGGTTCTCACCGGGCATGGGTGCTTCGGTGGGTTCCTGTTCAGGATAAAGCGGGAGGAAACGCCCGGGTGTTTCCATTGTGAGGATCGTCAAGAGGACACGGTGGAGCATACGGTGGAGGTGTGCCCTGCCTGGGCGGAGCACCGCCGTGTCCTCGTGGAGGCGATCGGCGACGGCGACCTCTCGCGTCCGGCCCTGGTGCGAGCCATGGTATGGAGCGAGAGGGCATGGGAAGCCGTCACCTCCTTCTGCGAAGCAGTAATGCTCGCGAAGGAGGAGGCGGGGCGCGTGAGGGAGTGGCAGTATCTGCGCCCTCACGTCCCTAGCCGCCGCAGGAGGAGACGCCCCGGGCGTCGGGAGTCGATAGCGGACTCCCGGCCACCGTAGGCGCGAGCTTGCGGGTGGCGAGCAATGGGTAGCTCGCCGCCCGGTAAGGACCAGGCTCGGGTCGACGGCGCGTAGTGTTCCACGCGCGCCTCAAAGAGATGTCAGCAGCAATGTAGGGGTCTGCTAGGACCGATGCCTGTCAGGGTCGCGAGATTGTTCGAAAGAGATACCGTGACTCTGGCACATGGGCAACTGAAGGAACACGGGTGGGTTTTAGTCAGTAAAAGTCTGACACGCCCTCCCGCTCCGCCCAGAGCGGGAGAAGTCATTTGATGATTTCCCATCCGAAAAAAAAAAAGATATGTTTGCAGCGCCTCGTTTTTTACCTATGTTTGAAGGTCGTCCCGTCAAATTGAGCTATCTGGTCAATTCAATGATATAGAATTAATATGTTGTTTTCATGTCTGCAAAACTTCAGTAGGAGCCATTTCGAGCGTAAATTAAATACCACGTGAAGACATAAATAATTATAAAACGTCACAGATACTGACTCACCGACGTCAAATGTCAGTGTCAATGTCAACTGGATGTTTTTGTCGCCATTATTTTATTGAATGAATAAACGAAATTGATTCAAAATCTTACGGGAAATCATCAAATTACGTCTGACGTCATCAAAAGGCGTGTCAGACTTTTACTGACTAAAACCCACCCTTGTTCCTTCAGTTGCCTATATGGAGCCACGGTCACAGTAACTCTTTCGACCAAATCTCGCAACCCTGGCAGGCATAGGTCCTAGCGGACCCCTTCAATTTATGCTGACATGTCTTTGAGGCGCATGTGGACCACGACGCGCCGTCGACACGGGCCTGGTCCTTACCGGGCGGCGAGCTACCCATTGCTCGCCACCCGCACGCCCGCTCCTACGTTGGCCGAGAGACTGCAATTGACTCCCAACACCCGGGGCGTCTCTTCCTGCGGTGGCTAGCGGCGTGAGGGCCCACGGACTGACGGTTGATTGGCCTGTGGTGGACTGACAGTAATTAATTTTATAAAAATTAAAATATATATATTTTTTAGTACCTCTTTATTTTAGTGCCTACGCAGGCACTATAGGAGACTTTAGTCTCCCTGAACCGGAATCTAATTATACATTTCGTTTGTTGAGGGATAGACGACAATAATTTTGGAATCATTCTACGAATCTTATTCTAATCTTCTGCCTTTAGCTTGTCAACCCGATATTACGACCGTTTTTTTCGCTTTTATATCTCTAAATTAGTTTCACTGTTGGAATGCCATTAAAGTTATTTATTGTAAGCCTGGAAAATATAAGATCGTGTTTTGCAGACAACTTTTACGATAAGCTAGGCCTACCTTGTAATATATGGATTGATATAGTCTTATTTCCCAACAAGACATTTATTCACAATATTCGGACACTAAGCTGCCTAAAAAATAATTACCTAACGCCAGAAATCAATATACAATAGCAGGTCCAGCCCTTGTAGGCGAAGGCTTAAGTCAGGATGAAAGAATTGCGAATCTGACACTACGACAAGTACAAATTTGCACGTAAATAAACTGAAGTCATCATGCTGAAGCCCCATCACGCCAAAACCGGGAAAAAGAAGCGACGCGGCTTAAGAGCAAACCAATATGAGATATGGCAATAGATGTGGCAGTTAACAGCAGCCCAGAAGACGTTAAAAAATATTTTTTTTACACCGTAATCTTTTATCCCATCGTACGGTCAGAGTGAGGTAATAGGCTAAAAAGGCCGGAATTCTTAAAAAAATACCTATATCATTTATGATAGTTTTTCGTTTTTTTCTTTTTGATAATCTATACTCCAGATAAAATTTCTCTAAATTGATCTCCATTAAATAATAGCAAAACCTGTGGATCAAAACCAAAAATTTAAACTTGTGGGTCCTCAATCATACGTCAAACCAAATGTGTCAATTTAACACGTTTTGCGAAGGCTGCGCCCTATTAGCACAGCTGGATGGGGCTTAGACTAAGTGTCACACCCCCTCTAGGAGGGACCACAGTTTTCAAAACAACCTCCTCTCCTAAATTGCATAACTACATTCTAGAGCACGTTCTTGCAATTTCACCCTAACTATTGAAGAAGTAATCGTGGACGTAGATGTTAGTTCACGCACTCAGACTCCAGGCTGCGAGGTGGGTCATACGTTGACTAGGTTTCATCTCATACGCTCTCAGCTGCATCCGATGTTTGCTCTCTGAAACATGTCATAAATACAAATGAAAACGCATTAATAAATTAAATCGAAATTATCCTTACTAAAATAACGCGATATTTTAAATTATGTTTACATGTAGATAATATTAACATGACAATAAAAGATAAGCCAAACATCTACGAGTACGATGTCCCTGAACCTACTGATATTGAATTTTCTAAATATTTAAAGGTGTCTTCAGACAGCGAGCGGGGCGTGACGTGACGCGACGTGGCGGGGCGCCGGCGCGACGCCGGCGCGGCGGGAGCCTTCACACTGCGGGCGCGATCACGTCCCGTCCCGCCGGCGCACAGTGGATCGTCCCCATACAAGAGGTCGGACATAGAATCAAAAATTGAAAAATTATTTAATTAAAAAAAAAAACAAAATATACAGTTGCATTCCTCTATTAAAGAACAACACACATGTGCAAAACACACAAAAATAACTATAACTAGCAATGAATTTGATAAGCTAATTATGACATGAGCCAATCACACTGCAGAGCTTAAGGGCTGTGAACTTAGTAATTACAATAACTCATTAGATTAAGCAAGTACTGGTAGTCGTTACTTAATGACTCATTAAGGTCCTCTTGTAGTTGAAAACGTTTCGGCGAACACTGGCCGGTCGTTGCGAGCGCTTGAGCTGCTAGATTTTGTGTATAATTGTTTCGTGGAGATAAAATGATAAGGAAATTATAAAATATTTTCTCACCATGCCCTAAAAAACAATAAAACCTATCTTTTGGTATAAGTTTTACATGGTTTAATGATGGAATCTCTTCAAGGTACACGTTTTAAACGGCGATTTAGTGTCATCTTTATGATTATTTTTTATCGAGCCAATTGTTTTAATTCACGTTTCTATCTACACACAGCGCTTAACAGTATGTTCAATTTTCCTTAATATTTTTTTTTTACGGGAACTATCCATTTTGCTAGATTTACAGAGGTTTAAAAAAGTTAAATAGTACTGCAACCTCGCCTTAACGCTTTTGTTATGTTGCAACAAAAGCGTTCATAAGTCATTAAAGTCCTCAAAAATGCACCTGTTATTTAAGGAACTACTTAGTGATGACTAATTCTCAGTAATAAGTATACTTAATGTACCTCCATTCCATCAGTAATACACATACAAAGATAGTTACTATAGGCAAAATATCTCGGTAGGGGCACTCTGGGGGCACCATGTGTCCTTGAAGAAAATGTGGCATAAAATGGGTAAATAACAGTAGTGAAATCCACAAGTCGAACAAAGAGGGAATCATGAGATACATACATTTTTGTGTTCGTTTCCATACAAAAATAAAAGTTTTCATCGAATAGCGCCTAAAGTTCTGGTCAAATAAAAAAAGCGTAGAACAATTTTTGTTGTACTTTAATAGAGAAATGCAACTGTATATTTTGTTTTTTTTTTTAACTTAGATACTTTTTCATTTTTTGATTCTATGTCCGACCTCTTGTATGGGGACGATCCACTGTGCGGCGCCGCGCCGCGATTCATTCATTGAAAAAATGTTGAGCGATTCAGACGTGGAAACGCTCTTGCTCTTATTTTTTAATGAAGTATCTAACAAATATCACAGGTCAGCATATCATCGACCCGTGCGGCTGTTGTAACTTAGCCTCAAGCGCTTTACAAAATTATGAATTTTAATCGTATTAGTAGCCGTTAAACATTGAAATTGACAGGCATTTCACGTACCTTTCTAAATCTTTTGCGATCTTATGAGGTTTGGCTTAATTTGTCAAACTGTACTCCATGCCTTTCATGCGAGGTTCAGAAGGATGCCGGAGGTTTGAAAATCTGTCTCGGTAAATCCACAAAGCAAAAGGAATAGCTTTGCCACGGGCTTCTAAACACATCAACATGTTACCGTTTTCACGAGCACTGTACACGTATTCAGGCATTGTTAATCACAACAAAATCAATAAAAAAAAAACACTAAAAACGTAATAATAACAACAAGACACAATTTTAAACTAAAGTGTTAAATGCCTAGGACTAACACAATATCAAAGATACCGCCTGCACGTGGAGCCGACAAAAGCACCGCCGTGCCGGCGGCGCCGCGCTGGCGGGCGACGCCGACGCACGGTGGGCTGCATATCGCCTTTCATAGACATAGAGACTCGAATTTTGAAGGGACCTTTTTTTGGCTAGAAATGGATTCTGCTGATCATTACTATTCTATAAAATTTCGTATGGGGTAATTGCGTGTAAAAATGAAGGAGTTCTAATTTTTTAAACAAAAAAATTGTACGGTGCTGACATGAAAAATTATTCTATCTCTGGAATTATAAGGTTCGCCATTATATCCTTAAACGCAGATAGTACCATTTATTTTTAATTTTTTTACATACTTCATATTGCGCCACCATTTGTGGTTTTTTAAAAATCCTCAAAATTTAAAAAAAAAATATGTATGTTGATGATTAATTTTATGGTTAAATGCTTTAAATATGAGTATGCTTAGTCAAGTTCGCAATATTTTTTATACTATAAGCCAAGACAGTCTAAAAAATCACAAAAGTTCGTTTCACTAAATTGAAATCACATGGTAATTATGAATTACCTTTCTTATCTCGCGATTTGCAACCCACTGTGCGGCGGCGCGCTGTCTTGTCATGTGAATGATCAAAAAGTTACAAAACAGAAAACCAAATCATTTCAATTGTTAGGAAGTTGGTCCAATGCTTTAAACCGAACTGTTTAAATTTTTTTGCCTTTTCAATAAGATTTAACGGGTTTCTTAGATTAAATGTATCAAATTATTCACTTTAAATTAATTGAGTTTACTTACTAAATAAAGGATACAGTCATTGTAATAAACAAGCTTGCGTCGTGTGACTCTGATCACATTGGCATAAAGTTCAAATTCAATTGATGCACGTGCGCTAGTTGTTTGAAACTGTACTCGTAATGAAAATGTTTTAGTCAATCACAGCTAATGTCGGCGATCGCTCACTTTCATTCACTATCCATTACTCGTATCAACTAACATACAAAACTGTTATTAAATGTAAGACGCAGTCAATCAATTTAAAACTTGTGATACTTCTGCAATTTATCGCCGTCCTGCCGACGCTGCGCTCGCGCCCCGCTCGCGGCACGCCGGCCTCAGAGTTGTATTCCGACTCGGCGCGGCGGCGGCGTGGCGCGTCGCGCCGAGCGCTCTGTGTGAAGTCGTCCATACTATCTAGTACATTACAACTACTCAGCGTCGCGTCGCCGCCCGGTCCCGCCGCGTCGCGCTCGCTGTGTGAAGACACCTTAAATTAAATTAAAATTTGTTTTTATAAAATGTTTATTAGGTTTCCTAGACTTTCTTTTTAAATCATTCAGTTTTGTAACGAAGTTTTCAATTCTAATTTTTCTAGAGAACCTACTTGTACGAGACTTTCTTTAAATTTTTAACACGCTTTTGTAGCTTCTTATGCTTTACTTAATCGAAACTTGTAAATGACTGCTTTGGCCGTATGATGATTCCTTTTACCTTGACCTGATCAACCACTACTACTTTCTTTCATTCTCTTTGTATCCGAATACACGTGGCTCTGCACTACAACTATATCTATGTCCTTCATTACATCAGCTTTCATTGATGTCACAGTTACGTTTCATCCGCCTTTATTTTGGTCGTTCATGAGGGGTGGTCATTTTCCTTTGTCTTGAAAACTTGTCCTCAAAATATTTTCATCAAGGACGATGTTATGCATCGTGATTATCAATTTTCTTTGGCAAGGGCAAACTTTCTGATGATTTAAAACAATAGAATTACGAAAGTAGTTAAAAGTGAACTAAAAGTATTAATAAAATAAAAGAACTGGACTGGTCCGATTTATCGATTTGTTCCTCGTGCTCACTCTCAAACACTACAACCGCTTCGTCCTCATAGTTTGAGGGTTTACTCTCCTGACAGCTGCGCTTGTCACTATTGTCCTCATAACCACTCTCTTCTAGGCAGCTTTGTACATCGTTTTACAGATCATACTGCCTTCCGCTAGAAAATAATTTTGCATCATTGTCTACATTTATGGCATATTTCTATCCACCTTCGTCGGAATTAAGTTGTGCATTCACCTTTTTTGCATTCTACATACAGTACATGCAGTAATATATACTTACATCTCTGGACTCATGCAGTATTCACTGGCTATGCATAAGCTGTTTAAACCACAAGGAGGCGATATGGCTACTACAACATATATAGACGCCATAAGGTCAGCCTGCATCGAAATAAAAAATAAAAAAACACGTCGGCTTAAACGGTAATTAGTCCAAGATTATTCTACGATTCTTTTTTAATCTTCTTTCTTCGGCTAGTTAGCCCGATCTCACTATTACTGTTCTCCTGCTTTTCTATTTCTAAATTAGTGTGACTGTTCTATTGAGATTAAAGTTATTTAGCGCCAGCCGCAAAGTAAGCTTATCTTTGGCAGAAAACCTGTAAAGTACCTATGTGCATTCAAAAAAAGAATTCGTACGCACAACGGGAGTATATGCAGGCTAACTTCTCGTTTCATTAAAATCCCAGACAGTGCGAGATCAAATAAAACTATAGATGGATGTGTCATCGTTGGAAAAAATATGCTTAGTTCTAATTTCAGTCTACAAAATCTTCAATTGCTATTTAATACATAAGAGGCTATAATTAGGTAAAAAGTTTAAAACCAGTGTAATTTTCCAATCAGCAGTTAACAGGCGTCTCTATCAAGCATGGAATTGACATGAATATCATTATGACAAGTTTAAAATAAAACAGTTGCTTTAATTTTTTTGTTTAGTTGTAGTGATACGTCACGCAGCATAAAAACTACTCAAAAATAACTTCACTTGTTCCTCAACCATACGGCATTGAATTAGCAATGCAGGGTGGATTTCTTTTTGCACATAACCTTTGAGATTATTATTATACTATATCCTTAGTCTAGAATTAAGGGCCAAAACCTTGTTATAGACAAGTTTTAAAATCATTTATTTTTTAAATGACTAAGTGTTCAGAATTCGTTAAACTGCAGCAAAGTTGGTGAAAACAAACTCATTCTACTGAACGACCCTAATTTAGAATTTATTTCAGAATTTATTTGTATTAGCCTGGAGTCTGCCCTCTCTTTCATGAGACTTCATCGTTACTGGTGAAATGTGGCGTATCTGGATACTAGACTTATCACAGCCCACGCCTACTCCTCCGAGAAATACATATGTGACGCGCATGCTATGTGACGTATTATTTTCTCAAATCAATAAAATCTAAAACTCATTCACTAACCGACTAATACACAGCCTAAACCGCTGTCTGCGTCCGCTGATCGCTATGTGTCTTGAAGCATGAATTATTGCACAAGAGTTCCTAATATAAAGAAATTGATGAGCATTAAGGAAGGATTTTTGAAAATTTATTCCTTAAGGGAGGCCAAATATTAGGTTGAAATGTTATATGGAAGATTGTCATTGTTGCCAATGGAAAATCTAATTGACACCAATATATATAATAATATCTACTCAACCATTTTATTTTAAATTTAAAGAATAACATCACCCCATTTCTTCCCGTGGGTGTCGTAAAAGGCGACTAAGGGACTTCTAGAGAATGGGCAGCAGCGTTCTCTATGCATTTTACCACCATACTGCGATCGCCAACCCGCCTGCCAAGCGTGGCGATTATGGCAAAGCCCCCCAAATTGGAGGAGGCCTAAGTCCAGCAGTGGACGTCTTACGGCTGAAATGATGATGATGATGAACCATTTTATCGCTACAGTTTTGTTTTATTTCAACACTAAAATGTACAAGTCAATTTAAATTTCACAATCTCTATTTCATCATTTGAAATTCAACCCCGTAATAATAAATGGTAAGCAAATTCAGTGCTACCAACACAAAGACACAGCTTAAAGCGACTCTATCCGCGCTTTCATTTCAGATTAACTTTTTAATATCAGTGAATATTAAGATAAACGGGTGACGAAGAACGAGGTAAGCATCGCCAAGTCGAGCCTCACTATTCTCTTTATCGTTTTGCTTTACAACAGAAAATGGCGGTTTTATAAATCGTAAATTGTACCGCTTGCCGGGGATTACAACAGAGCTGACTCTACCGATAATAAAATGTCGACACGAAAAGATTGCGGGGAAAACGTTGGTCGGGGCTAATAGTCACTGCAGTCTCTTTAATGGGGTGCCTATCACCAATGGAAATGCGCCAATCTTTGCTATTAATTCATTTTGAAGAACTATTGACTTTAGAGTGAGTTTTAAATTACACTTCTACATTGCGAAAAAGAAAACACTAATTTGGATGATCATGAGTTAAATAAAACGTTAAATCAAACCCCACTTATTACGATAAAGAGGAAACATTATATAAAAATGGCTATTATGTGCTTTGAAGTAGGAAACATGATAATATAATCCTATTCTGTTCTTCATATCTCGTCGGTAAGCGGAGGCGGTCAAGGTTGTGTTACAAGGTGACATTCGCATCGTACAAATGGCAGATCCCAAAATGGCGCTAAACTACAGATCACATCCAAAGAGATTGGAATGGTTCCAGTTCCGGCCCCTATTATTCCAAATGTGATCTGTATTCACTGAACAAAATTGCTTTACTGGTACTCGTTAGGTGTGTGATTGGACCGAAATAAAAGAGTTAAATTGCACACCGTACAGCGTGCAGCTATTTGTAACGACTTGTTATACTAGAGTTTCACAATTTTATTTGAAGGAGCTATAGTGACTAACTTGATCCATTTCTAAGTTGCAGTTGTGCTACTTACAACTTCTAAGCTACTTAACATGAATATAGTCGAAATGTTATCTCTTGGAATATTTTCGTCGTATTTCGAATTCCCCGAGCTTTCGTAGGAGGTAATAAATAATATTTATAGTACGGGAGCCTAACACCTCATCGGGGCCGCGCTACCGTCGACTTATGAAACTTTCCCGGATTTATAAGCAAAGAGTTAGCTAACAACTAAACATGTATCACGAAACGATCAACTTTTGCGCAGGTTATTATACCTCGAGAAATTTTCCTCTTGAAGAATTTTCATTTTATCGACACCGAAACTGCGGTATTATAGCAGTTTTGCCGCAGTACTGCACATAACGTTACAGATTACAAACCCATTATAGTATCCGGTTGACAATGGGAGTACCTACCCATATTATATGATGTTGGAGGAAAGTTTGCAGCGTTATTTCAATAAATATCATCATTAGGCATTAATGTTGCGATATACTCATAAAAACATCGTCATTAAACCATGGAAAATACAGCATTATTAAGTTATTTAAAATTCTGGAAACTAGCAAGGTACCTATAAAAGCATTACTAACCAAAAACTGTCACCAAATCGGTTTAAAATAGAATCCATAACTGCCATTTATGTGGGCTATTTGAAAATTCGTCATGACATTTTATGGCGGCCGCCAGTTCGAGTACATACGGCGGAATTTCATTCGATTATCACAGCGCGTTTGTCGGGTTGACCGTAAAGTTTTACGTCCTCTCGTAGGATTGCGGAACCACTGTAGTAGAGCTGCACCTAATGATATTACTGAGTATTTCTTTCTCATTGCACCGGTTTGCTTTGCTCGTTAACCATTAATCGGAATCACAAAGGAAATTGCTACACGTTATTCAAAATTGATAATAGTTCGCACTGGACCGTTGAAATCGTTTACCGAAACTTTAACTTGATTTATACAGTATTAAAGTTGTTTAAAACTTCAAGGTCGTTATTTGAAATTAAGTTCATAACTTTGGCTTTCACAGGGACTATCCGTGCTTGACTTTAAATTTTGGTTTACAGTGAAATAAATGTTGTAAACTTACGGAATAGCTGTGGATAAATCTCGGATATAATTATAACTTCCTGTAAATTGTAATCAGTACCTTCATAAGGGTTGATAGTTGAAATTTAAATAAGACTTAAATAAAACTTACTTGTTTATAATAAACCACGAACAGGATCTAGTGTAGGTTTGAAAGTGATGGAAACTAGCGTTAAAAAAAAAATGTGGTTACATAAAGATAATTATGAGAATGCAGAATAGTTTGTTACACTAGAGCTGTGTCCTTAGTTTTTAATCTAAACATAACAAAGTCGCTTTCCATGTCTGTCAGTGTGACCACGTTGAAAATACTTTGAAAATACTCAACAGATTTTGATGTGGTTTTCACCATTATCTAGAGAATTGATTCCGCAAGGTTTATCTGTTATTAAATACCAACATATAATAAGGAAATCTCGATGTTTTGCTAAGTCGTAAAAACCGTGAGAAGCAAGGGTCGCTAGTGTAATTATGACAGGTGCAATGATGTGTATATGTGTGTGTTTGTGGGGATGTGTAGAGACCTTTCACGTACCAAGGTAATTTTATTACCTCTTCGTAGGTTTTCTTTTGAAGAAATGCATGGTACAACCTTTTTGCGGCTGCAGTTGGATAAGCCGAAAATCGGGCAGGCTTTGCTTTTCCATAATAAAGGAAGAAGGAGAAGGATTTTTTTTTATACGTTGTAATTTATATAAGCTTTGCTATCATCATTCACTGTTTTATTAAATTTTTGTGAGTACGTTATTTGTATAGGTTGGAATTTATTGAGGAGACATTTTTATTTTGATCGGTAGACCCTGGTACCGGTACAAAGCCTTCAAAATGTCCAAAAATATTGCAGAGCAGAATTTTTTGTTTCCGAATGAGGAGCAGAACTTCTTTTTTATTTTTTCCTCTAGTTTTATACATTTATAGTACCATGGCCTCTCCTAAATCCAAATTGGTGTTCAGGAATAAAGTTTATTTCCACCTGTAGCGCTTTAAGTTGAATTTAGACTACGAAACTACTTTTATAAGGTTAATTTAACCTCATTAAAAAATTGGAGAAGGGACGACCTTGGTCGGAAGAAGCCCACTATTAAGAGTGAAAGCAGCGCGCGTATGAGCCTTCGTTATAAAAATATCTAAATTTTGACTTGCTTCGCCAAAGGGATAGGCTTTTCGAACGTAGTGATCGGATTTGGGCAGAAAACGCATTATTTCAAAAAGTAGGTAACTAACTTGAAAAAAGTAAAAGTTAAAATTAGTAAAATTTCCTAATTTATTTATTTGGCGCCCTCTTGATGATCCAAAATGATGAATACCCGAAAGCTGAAAAATCAAGAAAATATTCTCATCTGAAAGCCACAGCGTTAATACTTTTAATACGTTAATACGTTTTTAATACGTTTGTTTTACGCCACAGCGTAAAACAAACGTATTACGCAACTTTGCCCTGTTTTGGTAGGGTAGGTGGCCATGACCACGGCAAACGGAAATGAGTTTGCCGAAAAAATATGTTACCAACAAAATATTAAATGCTTATAATCTTAAAAATAAACAATAAGGACTTATAGGACTTATTTACATAGGTATTTAGTTACCTCGAACAGTCTTAAAAACTAAGCGCATTTTTCTTAATTGGTACTTTTGTCTGTCACGTCTTCCTCAGGAGGTAAGAGCTGAATTATTAAGGCTCTGAATGTTGTATCCATTTTAATTATATTTGCCTGGAGACGCCATTTGATGATATTCATGATAAAATTATTCTCTTAAGAAAAGTGCTGAGATTTTTAGCATTTATTCTCGGAGTGAAACGTTACCACTTATTAGGTGTAAATAGGAAACTACCATGTAAGTACTTATTAATTTGAAGTGTTCAATTATTTATTATTATTTATATTACCCAGTACCAGCCAGTTACTGGGTACTAAAAATATTAAATGTGGACGTCAGATAGGTTGTCGCTCCGTGTAAAATAGTGGCATTCAGCTGAATCCAGTTAGACTGGAAGCCGACCCAAACATAGATGGGAAAAGGCTAGGCAGATGATGATGATCCAATTATTTATTTGAGTACAGAGGCCAAGTCCTCTCTGCTCATACCTATTCTGTATTAATAGCTCATCGCGTCAACGTTGACCAAAACTTGTATTGTTTAATTTTGTCAGTGTAGAATTATACATTTTATTACAAAAGGGTTTTGTTCCAAAAACCGATAATTTGCTGTTCACATTGGAAATATGTGCACTATGCAGTAAAAATTAATGTTAATATGAAAATGAACATCTTTATAAAAATAATAATAAATATTATAACCGTTTTAGTAAACATTCTCAGAATTTTGAATTAATAAAATAATAATTTTATAGGAATGGGTAATACATGTAAATTTTACACCTTAGTTATTATGTGATTCACGTTTGGTGTGTAATTATTATCATTTTATTTTAATGAACCGATACAGATATGATTATAAATCTTATCATTTCATATTTTAGAGTCTCTTCCGGGCGATGATAAAGCAAAGATTTGCATTACTCTTATTGCATTTATAGTGAAGTAGTGAGGGTCAAAGGACGCCGGTTTCTTGGTCGCCATTTTCCGGAATTGAGTTTACTATGCGAGCGCCTAAAGAGCGACGTGGCCGGCGAATATTGCGTAAAATCAATCACAACACGGAACCCGCCCTCCGTTCGGGGGTTTGTCGAAAAATATAAGACATTTTCTTAGCAAACGTGTATAAGTCGGGTGTTTAGATTGCCTTTTAAAGGTAAACAAAACCTTTAACTTTTACAAAGTAAAACAGTGTTTTTTTTGTGCCATTTTAATGTATTTTTGGTACCGTGTCGTTTTAAGTTGGAAAACTAAATCGTTGAGTTTGCATTTATTTTCACTATCTTTATATTAATGTCAAAACACGGATACTAAAGCTGTAAATTTCATCTTTAGTTATAAAATCTGCTTAATAAAATACATGATATTTCCTGACTTTTATCAATCATTAATATATTTTTATTTATATGTAACAAAATACTAAACGCATGTTTGTGAGTGAATACGAAGTGTACCTACGTATAAAAATACGAGCCATACAAAATCCAACAACATTTAATAATCAGAATGTCAAAGATCCAAATCTACAAGAGTCGAATGAACCGAGACATCGAGATTAAATCAGTATTAAATTTATTCAGCCAGTCCGTAGACTCTCACAAGCCTTCCGGGGCTTGTCACTAACAAACACTTACTTTCCATGTTCTGAAAATTCAGGAACCAAATATGTAAGACCTGTAGCAGGCAGTGTAGTCATTTGGTTCTTAAAAAGAAGAACAAGTTACCTGGTAAACTTTCTGTGAGCTTTTTTAAAAGTTTGTTACGTGGAAATTCGAACAGAACAAGATAACTTTAATACTGATTTACTGATAAAACTAAGCTTTGATCTAGGCTTGTAGGTAATGACTAGGCTATTTTTACAGTCCTAAAAGATACTTCGTGGTGATATACCTACCACCTATACATCGTGACATTTTAATCGTCTTGCAACGGCAGCCCACTTCATGAAAAAAAAGAAAATTTGAATGACTAAAAAATAAAATATTCATATTTATGTTCATTATGATGACGCATGACGTAGTTTGAAATTCATATTTTGTCTCATGGAAAATGGTGACCGAATGATCTAGTCGACTCGTGGGTAGATATGTTCTGTACCGTCTGACACGTAAACATTATTAACAGGATGTTTCATACCTCTAATGCATTATTTATTTTTCTTAGTACCTATTATCTGAATAAATGGTAACATTTTTTAATCACGCCTAGAGGTATATTATGTCGGATACATTGAGTGGATAACCTTTGGGGAGAATTTTCTCAACTGCCCCAGCGCGATCGCAGACAGGCCGCGTGAGCGCAAAAGACGACTTTTTCATCTCGTCGTTTGGGCCTGAGAAAAATGTTTTAAAAATCACAAAAGCATCAATCCCCATGCACTTTTTTCTCAGCTTTCTGATGGTGCTATCAGTTTTCACAAATTTTTACTTAATAACCTATAAAAATGCAAATGTTGGTAAATATGCGTTAAATCTCATGATGTACAATTTTTAGAATTTTTTTGACCATCTAGATCGAAAGATGAGACAATTTTAGTAAAGTATAGTCGATAAAAAAGAGGGGTTTTTTGATATTTTTATGTATTGGACCGATGAATGTATAGGTGCGAGTCACCGCGCGGCACGGGCGGCTGCTCAGGCCCAAACGACGAGATGAAAAAGTCGTCTTTTGCGCTCACGCGGCCTGTCTGCGGTCGCGCTGGGGCAGTTGAGAAAATTCTCCCCCTTTGTAAGACGACTATAATGTCACGTTGTGTATATTTTATATCCATGGCTTGAAAAAATTAATATGCGTTTGGGTTACCACGTAGTACAGCATTTTACTGTACTTTAACAGCTACAGGTCTCCAATTTTTATATTTTTAATATCTTCGGAATTCGCTATTAACTTCGTTTATCTCGAAAACCAATCTGTTATAAGACTAGGGCAGGCTATTCAGAAAACAAGAAAACCAAATGTAAAGTTAAGCAAAGGTTATGAGGTTAGGTTTATGACAATCATTTCATCCACAATTATAAAATGCGTATTCACACCGTACCTAAGTGCCATTAAAATTTTTGCGCTCATTATGACATTATAATGAGACAAGGTTTTAAAAAAATATTGTGTCTAGTGGTGCATTCTAACCGTAGCCCGCAATATCAAAATGTGAATTTATTGCAAGTAACAGGCAAATTGATATTTATGCACTGTCGTAAATTGTTCCGAGGGAATGAAACCTACACCTGAGTTCCCAACGTGCCCTTAAATAAATAAGAGGGCGCGGTGTTAGTCTAGTTAACTGGCTTTACAGGCCACCTCCTTCCTGATCATGACCGCCTGGCAAACTTATGAATGTACACTTGCGTTTACTGTTTGTTATTTAAATTTATTTATAATCTCTCAATACAATTTCTTAACGTGGGCGTCGTAAAAGGCGACTAAGAGACTTACTACAGGATGGGCAGCATTCTCTATGCATTTTATCACCACACAGCAATCGCCAACTCGCCTACCAAACGTGGCGATTATGGAAAACCCACCCAAAAATGAACCGGTCTAAGTGGCGGTTCTTGGGGGAGGCCTATGTCCAGCAGTGGATGTCGTTTGGCTGATATGTTGATGATGATGATAATCTCTCAAAATTACAGGTAGTAAACAAAATAAGTAGAGACTCGTAGATAAAAGTGTATAACTTTACAAAGATTTCTTATTTTCATTATTTTGTGTTACGTTACCTACTGATAAGAAGTTAGGTGTAAGAAATTAGTTCAATAAATCAATTAATCGTGGTTTTATATGTTCATGTAATGATTGCCGTGCATCGCAAAAACTCGAAAATGGCTCGACACATACGAATTTTTTTTTTGTTGCTTCAATACTGGAGCGGTCAGGCACAGCCGGAAAAATAATAAAAACTAAATTATGTACTGATCTCACTTGTAAACAAAAAGATGACAACTTCTGCCGGAATCCATTTATGTTTTAACGAATGCCTGCAAGGTTCAGGAAACAATTTAATGTAGCTGAAAATGTACAATCCACTGCGTAGTTGCCGAGATCAAATGAGAATTCGTTCAATCCCCACTGGGATATAGTACCCTAATTATTTAATAGCATACTCCATTAGAGGCTATCAGTCGAATGCCATTGTTTTTATGTCATCGGGGTTCGTAATTAATTCCACAAGTCATGGATCTGATAGAACATTATTTACTCTCAGTTAATAAGGTCTCAACCAGTAGCCCCAAGGGTTTTTAAGGAATCGCCTACACTAAGGGCTATTGAAGAAGTTGTATTAATTTGAACTCATGAACAATAATGAATATTAATGGCGTTTACTGTTCGCTTCAAAATGAACTTGAACGTAATTCTCAAGACTGAACTTTTCTAAACAAGCACGAACTTTTAAACTTCAAGTGATGAATGTTCGTGGCCAAGTATCCCCCCTGCTAAATGATTTATATGGAATCTCACAATCCTGCCATCTCATTACGTATAAAATAAACATTATTACTCGTATACATTTTGTAAGCACAAAAGATCGTTCAGTGGCTTAAAGATTCGATGAAACCTTGGAACTACCAATATTGGAAGCCAAAGTATTTATTTTTATTGAAACTATAAAGTTTCGTCTGTATGTAGGTAGCTATATAATAAATACTTTGGCGTACGCACATACCTATAGCAACATTTACATTATTAGTATTAAATAATTATGTATCTATAACGCAATAATATGTGTGTGTGTGTTCATGAAATCAAGTAATAATTCAGGGGAATTTATTAATTCTTATTTCTACTAAATTAAATAAATAATAAATAAATATCTTAGGACAACCAACACACCGTTATCTGATCCCAAGCTAAGCAGAGCCTGTACTATGGTAACCAGACAACTGATAAACATACTTATATATTACTAAATACATACATATTATAGATAAATTACACCCAGACACAGAACAAATGATCGTGCTCATCACACAAACATTTGTCCTGGGTGGGAATCGAACCCACGACCTCAGTCTTAGCAGTCAGGGTCACTAACCACTAGACTTGTTAGTCTAGTGGTTAGTGACCCTGACCAGACCCTGGTCAGTCAATAAATAGTATGGACATCATATTAATAGGCAAACTCAGTACTTTGGATTAATCAAAGAGTTATGTTTGGAAAACCTACATTACGTCTGTTTCATGCAGTATTAATGCCACTGTTTGTCAATAAACAATATAGATATATTTATATAAGATATAAGATAAGTATTTATCCTTCAACCCGTACTGGGTCCGCGTAGTAGATTATGGTCCACTCTCGCTCACTGAGAGAAAACCTGTGTTCCAGCAGTAGCAACATTATAGACTGATTTTACTAAATTGTGTTTAGGCGTCAAAGAAAGGGCTACTAAACTGGAGGATACAACACCAGTACGAAGGAAAAGGGGAATAAAGTGGCCGGCTGAAGCCTTTTTGTTCGCCCATCGAATCCTTTGATCCCGCAGTTAGAAAGCTTTGTTCTCGTTACTCTAACACACGATCAGGTTTCAAACAGTTCATGTACACACGTTTATCACAGGTTATCAACTTTCAAAGTAATAAGACGGTTAAGAAGTGTCATACCAACATTTATGTCCGAATATGTTTAGGCAGCCAATTTATATGAAAATTGCTGAAAAGGCCTACTACCTCGTTGGTCTAGTGGTCGCGAATGCTACTGTTGAGCACAAGGACCTAGGTGCCATTACCAGGTCAAGTATAATTGGGTTTTCTATCTGGAATTTCTCAGTAGAAACTTAGATTTGCTCCCGGTTGCTGGCAATAGGCTTGCCCCCTATTATATGGGACTTAAACATAATTAGCGAAAAATGGGTGTACCTATAATACCTCTTCCCAACCCTTCGGGCAAATAAGGCGTGATGGTGTGTTATGATATGTTAGTCGAAAAATTACAAAGAAAAATAATGTTGTTACCTATTATTTTCGAAAAACAATGTAAATCTTTGCTCTTTCCGTAAAGAGACTTCATAATACCCTCTCTAAGCCTTTTCTCTTATTTTAAAACTCAGATCGAGGGATAGTAAAATGAGGCTAAAACAAACAGAGCGGTTCATACTCCGCCGGCTACTTTAGTTTTTATACATTGAAATTTCTACTAAATCATTTTAAGTATAGTTGACCAAAAATATGTATAATATATGCTTCATTTTGTTACTAAGAGAAAGTTTAGGTTAACTCTTACTTAACTAGAAGTAAGTAATTTAGTTAACTAGAAGATGTAGAGTATCAGGGGGAATGATCATTAAAACAAATTCCATGTCGGTCCATGTTTACTAAAGTATACACGAACAAACATCGAATTTGTTACAGGTTCCAATGCAATAACTCTCAGATTACCTGGTCAGAGTTAGAAAGATCTACCTAAGAACATGTTGGCAACTCTGGCGGGATACCAGAATCCATACTAATATAATAAATGGGAAAGTGTATGTGTCAGTTTAACCGTCTTTCACGCAAAACGGAACGACGAATTGACGTGATTTTATAAGTGAAGGTAGTTTAAGGGATGAAGAGTGACATTGGCTACTTTTTGTCTCTTTCCAACCCCACACTTCCCTAAAATGGGGGGTAGAAGTTTATATGGAGCATTAAAAATTGAGTATGGGATGGAAATTTGTGTGAGACTGCTCTCTTATTACCCATATAACCTGGATTAATGCATTCTTAATACATTAAACACGGTAGTACGTCCTGTTGCGATAATTTCTGACATCACCGCGGGCGAAGCCGCGAACAAAAGCTAGTTTACTACAGTATTTTAACCTAACAGGGTGTCTTAATCTAGTAATTGCGACCAATTGACTCGCAGCAAAGGTCATGCAACGTGCTCAAAAATGATTAATCACTAGAATTATCCAGTCAGCTTTAGGTAAGGTGAGTGAGTATGAATAAATGCAGAAATCATTCAATCCTTAATTGAAGAGTTTACTCATTCTCCTAGTATTACTTATAACATAAATCATAAATATACTATACTATATAGTTTTGCAATAAAACAAATGGTGGTTGATATCTGGTATTCACTTGAAATTACTACGTTTAAAATTTCATATATTGCTTATGCTTAAGCGAAAAATGTGAAGGTTGACTGTACCGCAGCCGGGTTGCAATGTGCAGGAATGTAACATTTTGGGTTTGCGGACCGCAAGAGAGCCTAGTAATGCTAAGTGGTATTCAAATGTCTACGTTACTGGAACCATCCACTTACAATTTCTAACTTTCTAAATAATGATAAATTGGAGAAAAGAAATGTGTTCAACAGTGCTTAGGAATAACTTTATTAGGTACTTAAACTATGTATGATATAATTTGACAGTGAAATAGACCTTTCCTTCTTCAACTATAAACCCATGGTTTATAATATTACGCATGTATTGCCAGAGGCAGAACTGTAAATCATCATTAGTCTAGCTTTTCCCAATGCTGCTGAGAACCAGTAGTATTCATGAACCTATTTGACTGGTAATGCGATTACCCATCACTATGACTGTTGGTCAGACTTTCGGGTTTTTGACGAACGGAAACCACTGTCAAAGATCTGCGAGTTACAGCCAGGATCAACGGCTTAACTTGCTTTCTGAGGCACAGAGGGGTCTTGGTAAGCAAAGATGGACACATATCCATGGACCAAGCGTTATAGGTTAACCTAACCCTTCGACCCGTGTGGCTATTATTTGTCAACGACAAGCCCCTCCCAGCCACTGGCAAGACTGTAAATAATGTTTAATACTCATTGGTTCCCTAGTGTGGGTACCACGACACCTATATTTACCACGACGAAAATACCAATCTGCGAAAAATAATAAGCCCTAAGTACTCTGATATAAAATTGAAAAAAAAAAACTGTTATATTTTTGTTACCGGTAAACAAAGCTTTTATGTAGGTATTATAGTAAAGAGTCTTAAGGCTCGTACAAACAGGCGCGACTTGTCGCACGACCTGTCGCGGAGGCGACTTTGCGATTTATCGCGACGCAACACATTACACACTGGCGCGACCACGACCGACGAATCGCACGCGACGAGCAGCGCGACAGCTTGTGGTACATTTTGTGTGGCGTGTCGGCGAATTCGCGGCCGCAACGCCACAGTCGCGGCGCGACGAGTTCGTGGCGGCTGCGAACCGACTCTACACAAAATGTACCTTATGTTGTCGGTCTGCTCGATGCGGAGCGACCGTGTCGCGGCGCGACAGGTCGCCCCTGTGTGAAGTGTCGCGCGCGTTTTCATAGAAATTGTGCTACGGATATAAATCGGCGATTCGCGCGCGACCGTCGCGTCGCGCTAGTCTGCACGAGCCTTTAAATCGTTAAAAGAGCTGAGAATAATCTCTACTGACTAAGTTTAAAACAGGTAATTATGTCGCCTTAAAAGAAGTTTTAAGGTTGTACTTGGCAAGTAATTAGACATGAAACTTGAAGTATTCGCAACTAGCTTATACTATAAACCACATTAGCACGGTTCCGTGGATGAATCAATTTCCAGTTGGAGGAATTAGACGAAAATTAACACTTTATTAGTTTCGTAGTTCACAAATAGGTCAAAGAACTAGACCGTGGTAAAGCACCGAACGTGATAATGTTTTATACATAACCTCTAAATTATTAAGTTATTCACTGGACTGTAGCACTTGTGCCGAAACTCTTAACGTTAACTTGGAATCAATTATAGTAAGAGAAATTAATTAGGTACTTCAAGTAAATGAAGGAAACTACGATGCAATGACAAGTGCACGATAAATACAATGGTCTCTATTTGTTGCAACCGCTGCAACGAAATGTTTATTGTAAAGATACTTATAGTGGATGAGGGCACATAATGGAATAAGTTAATATTTAATTGGAGCTTCTCCAAGTTGCCACCATGACTTTTAAGCGGGCTCTCTGTCACAAACTGGGAAACTGCGCCACCCCGCGAGCAATTCCTTTGCCTTTTGATGTCTTTATTAAGTGAATCATGAACTTTAGTTGATTAAATTATAACGGAATTCGTATTACGCCTCGCTTCTTCATCGATCTTCACCCAACATTTTATTAATTATTGTTGTTCAAACTTTTTACCCTTATTACAATAATATTAATGTTCTTCTCAAATTCAAGCTATGTCTAGGAACGACTTTTCTGTTAATATATGTCGAGTGCCTGATAAGGCCATCTTAGGCCAGTTATATCGGCCAAAATGACGCAGGTATGCTCACCTTCGTTGCTTATGGAACTCTTTTGCAAAATTTGATGTTTCTAGATGTTGACATCTAGAAACATCAAATTTTTTATTTTATATTATTGTAGATTTTGCAATAGAGTTATTTTTCGTTTGAATGGTAGAGAAAGCAAACTGCCTGAGTGTGTGATAATTGCATAAACATTATATTAATACCTTAACACTTCTCTTGACTGCCATTAAGACTGAATGAAAAAGATTATTATTACAGTGTATAGAAATATTCGTAAACGTGTCTGAGACTTACTTTTTCAGTAGAAATAAAAAGTGACCACAATGACTCAAACCTCACCAAATCTATCGTGTATAATCCAAAAGCGAATGAATTTTTCTGCGTCACCACTGCACGCAGCGTGAAATTGAATTGACATCATTCAACGCGATATAGAACTTTTGAATTAGTAAATGCTGCCCTATAACAGCAGTACGTTGGTATTCGTTTGTGCCTGTTGCACATCCTGATCATGGCAACGAATTTCAAATTAATCTTATAAGCACTTACATTGTGTCAGTGACGCGGTTTTACTAACTACATCGAGAAACTAGTAAACTGCACACGGAGTTTACTCTACTTGGGTGCTTGTAGTTTAATCATCGATTTATTCGCTCAGTAAATACGGTGATACTTTTGTTACCAAAGTTTAAACCTACGAATTCGCAATTTAATTGATCAAGTATGAGTGAATGTTTTACTCCTGTGTAAATACCTAATGTTATTGAAGACAAGGAAACTCTTCCATCTTTCTACTTAAGAAATGGGTTTTAAAATAACGAAAGAGGGTTCAATATTAAGTACTTAGGTACTTTTTCCTGTATCTTGAGTTGTAGCAGCGAAGATAAAGTAAAGGTTGGAATAAAATAAAGAATTGAAAATTTTGTTACGTTTGATCATAGGAAAAAGAAAGTAAAGAAATTACTTCTGGTTTTTACTTAATTATCAATCATTTCAGAGGTCGGGTATTTTTTACGAAATGCACTCGTATAGATGATATGTCACAATGACATGACTAGCATTGTGCCGTGTAACTTAATTAGTGACTGCACGACCGGATGGGATAACATCCCAGCCAGAGTTAGCAAGAACTCTTCTCTATTTTTAATCCCTGTAATTACCAGATTTTCAACACGTCCACTGTACTGGAATCTTCCCTGAGGCGTAGTGCATCGATTCTAGTTTCATTTCGAGTCTATATATAAGAATAGGGGTAGAGATAATGTGACAAATTATAGACCAATTTCTGTGTCCCTTACTAAAATTCTGGAATAAACTATTGAGTCAGTCTATTGAACTTTATTTATATATTTATTTGAATTTCTCGTATACAAAAAGGCACAAAAACGGACTTAATGCCTTAGGCATTCTCGACTAGTCAACCAAGGGTGGTAATGAGATTATATAGTAGGTACTTTGGTTTGGCTATTAAAAATACATCCCATACTGAATTATAAATAATAAGCTTTCTAACTACACAGAATTTAATAGCTCCAAATCAGTAAGGATTTAGATCCGGAATTTCCAGAGAGGATGCCGTTACTAACAGTCTGGTAAACAAGCTGGAGACCAACCTGAACTGCTGCGGTTATATTCTTGGATTTAAGAGAAGCTTTTGGTACTGTCTCTGTCTGCCGAATCTTATCTAAAATAGGAAGCCTAAGAGTACGCGGACTCATTTTAAATTTATTTGAGGACTATCTCTGCCATAGTTATCAGTGTTTAAAAATGGCTCAAACCTCACGAATTTATAATAAAATAAATAATAGTATTCCTGTCCATGGACGCAAAACTCATGAAGTTAAAGGTAAATTAAAAAAATGGCTGTTTCCTAGAGGAATTAATATTCTCAGTCTCGTCGTAAGTTAGAACTTACGACGAGACTGAGAATTTATAAACTTTACATTCATAAATTTTATTTCCTTCAATTAATTCTAAGCACTCACTCTTACTCACACATTCAGACTCCCTACGAACACCTCACTCATACTTCACCTTCTAGATTCCCAACCACAAACACTCACTTCACTTGCTGCTGATTTCACTAACATGTAGGCACTGTGTATATTTATGTTACTGATATGTCATGGTTGTATTGTACCATATAAAATGGAAGCCGAAAAATTTCTGACTCCAAAGTTACACGTGTGCGTACCTAGCTTAGAGGCCGGTAATCTGTCAATAATGTAAGACTTGTACAACCTACCGTCTATATGTGTAGTGTACTTTATGTCCCTCCGTATATAAAATAAAATTATCTTATCTTAATAAATATATGACTTTACATAATATAATTTATTAAAATATCAAGGGTAATAATAAGTATCGCTGTTAGAAGGTTAACCTTACATACGTGTCATGGAACACAAAAAGTCTGTTTCTGAACTTATATTTTACTAGGCTTTGTTCTGTTAGCTGGCTATCTGCACGTTTCGTCGCGGCATTGTTGAATAAATTGAATTCCTATGCGTCGCTGCCTTGAGAAGCTTCCATGATACCAATTTAAAAACGTATTTTATTCATAATGGTATGTGCAGTACATTTGAAATAAGAAAGTTCCTTTAATGGCTAACCATCTTTCTATATACCTACACTTGTTCCGCTATATATTCTACCTTGTACTCAAAATCTAAGCCGTCATGTTAACTGCCTAGATTTAAAATGTTAAAATATATAGTCCCAAGCAGACATTGGTATCTTCTTACAGGCATTTTCACTAATGTTGCTGAAAAGAAAACAGATTCCATTATTCGAATCCATGTAAAATATATTCTGATTGCTTTGAGGAATTTCTCTCCTATATCCCGCCTCGTTTTTATTATACAAAATTACCTATATCGATAATTAAAGTAAAGGTATCGGAAATTGAATTTAATACTATATTAAATATTGTTTGTAATATAATTCTTCCAGTGCGAAATGTAGGAATGGGCTATAACAAATACCATTTCTGAGTTTCGTCAAAATAAAATGTTTCTCGTAAAATCAATTTCCGTGAAACACCAGACCGCGTCTTCCTAATCCAATTTGTAACCTATAAGCAAGGTTATTGGAATATAGGGTTGAAATAGAACGAAAAGAACAAAAAGATCCTATCAAATAAAATTGGTGTCGCAATAGGGGCGACGAAACGCAAACCGCGGATACGAACCCGTACCCCGGCTCTGTACGAGCCATCTATACCGACAAAGGGTTTTTCTTCACTAATATCGCCAGTACTTACTAAGATTATTTTTTTATTGTATTTCATCGTACATATCAGGCGTGGATAACGTCAATTCATATTGTGCCAAAAACGACGATCGCTAACACTAATAATATAACATAAGTATAACGTATAAGTACATTATTCTAATGTACTAGAAAGTGTCTACTAAAACTATTCCGTATTTCGAAATTATGCCGATAATAAAACGCGCAATTTGCAGCAGCAAGTTATCTTGTAAAATACCTGAGTGGTAAAGTAGAAAGTTTCTTATGAACTTAAGAAGTTCAGCTAACTATTAGCAATGCTCATAATCGTCGCGTTCGACGACTCGAGAGTTTTGTAATAATCCTCACAAAAGGTTAGCAAAGCCACAGAACCGTTGTCGGGGTGACAATCGAAAAGTTTTAATTCTACCATTTCAAACTGCAATTATTGCCTGAACTTTGGGGGAGAGAAAGTAGCAGTTGTAATCAATCAGATACGTCAGAAGTAACTTGCGAAACGATGAATAGCGCGGAGCGAAGGTAGTCGTAAATCTGTGTAGATGTTTGAGTAGTGTAATATTCTGTTCTACACCTTGGGATATATGCAAAACTTCTCGGGGCAGCGGGGCTAGCTCATATCGCATTCGACAAGTTTATAATAGATTTCGGGGCGCACACGGCGGCTCAAGCAGCTGACGTCATAAGCCATTAGCCGACCGACGACAGTGGAAAACCTCAAGGGTCACGAGTTCAGACGCGACACATGGTGAGAATAGTCCGGGTGCGGACCAAACTTTCACCGCATCTCTCCCCGCACATTTATCTCTTAACAGCGAAACTGTTTTGGATATCCTTTTGCGCGTTAGCCGCGGAACGGCCTAAATAGATCGCAATTTGCTGCACAAACATTTTTTTGCTTCTTTAGTCGAAAGGTGAAACATAGCTACCTAGCTTTTTCCTAACTATAATGGGGTCGGCTTTCAGTCTAACCAGATGTCTGAACACCAGTATTTAACACCGAACCACTGCCTGTCTGACTTCCACAACCCAGTTAATACCCGTGTAATACTATACCACTTGATAAGATTGGTTGTTAGACTTCGGACTTCTGACTACCCGTAACAATTTTTAAAAACATAGATTACAGCCGGGATCAACGGTTTCACATACTTTTCGAGACAAGGAGGTGTTTCGATATGTAATGGATGGTCATCCATCCGCGTAATTAGCCATGAACGCCCCCTAGAATTACTAGAAAGCTATGTAGAGAATTCAGAATATGAGGAATAAATATCTTTCATTGCATTATTGTATTCAAGCACCATTATAAACACGTTAATTCGCCCGATTTGCTTAATAACAGTTAGTGCGAATTATGAAATAATTTAAAAAAAAAATATAAATTACAGGATAATGAATTACATGTTTATCAATTAATTAAGTGTACAATTATTTTGAAAATTATGAGCATAATAATGTAAATTTAATTTTGGTCTTACGTGATAATTTTAGTCTGAACAGAAATAAATACCTTCTCCGGACTGCACTAGATTTCTCCAGTAGCAATTGATGCGAGTATGCTTAGAAAGAATCAAGTATCATCTTGTTCAATTTAGTGCACTACTGCACTAAAAAGACAGTCTGTGATAGCCGCGTTGTTTCTCGAGTCATACTGGACTGTTTCTGATTGCACTTAAAACATTAATGGGTCTTCTAATTGGTAGTCCTCTTAGAATGTTGTAGTAGAAATAAAATATATATTTAATAATACAATTTTACATTCAACTTATATTGCTATTAGCTTTTATTATTCACTTAAAATTATTATTTGTTTTTATTGTCTATCCCCAAACATTATTATACCAGAAATAATATAAGGACTTTTAGCTAAGTATAAACTGCCGCACGGGTCGATCGATCAGGTTCAACTACGCAACAAAACTCTGACACGCAGTCTTATTAAGGGGTTTCGTTTTACCCAGTAACTAGAAATTAGTCTTCCTACTGAAAGTTTATATGGGTAGTTCATATAATTGTTTTTTTTTGTTTTTGTTTTTATTTAACTGCTTTTGTTAGTTTATTTTCTTTTCATTTCATTTATTGTGTATATGTATCATTTGCATCGTATATGTAAGCGGGCACGCCCTTTATGCCTGGAGGCTTTATTAAGGTTTTAAGTTCTGTTTTCGATTTTGTTTTACTATTTATTTCAGCTTGAGTTTAGTTTTCAATGTTTTGTTGGTATATTGGCGTGTGCTAGCTGACATATGGCGAATAATATATGTTTTGTTTTATAATATTAATAACTTACACAATACTGTATAGAATCAAGTTCTTCTAACTTAACAGACAGCTGTGCTGCTGGGGAGTTTGTTCCGCCACTTCATCTTCCCAGCTAAAGCACTAGGAAGTGTCGAAGGGCAGGCGTTTTGGGGGGACTGTCTCATGTAACTTTGACGTTCAAAAAGTGCTGACTCTCAGCCTAGTTTGAATAAATGACTTTTGATTTTGATTTTGAACTGGGCTGCTGAGGCCAGATAGGCAGTTGCTCCATGTGAAAAACTGGTATTTAGCTGCTTCCGTTTTTTTTTTTTTGTATGGGAAATCAGCAAATGACTTCTCCCACTCTGGGCGGAGCGGGAGAGCGTGTCAGACTTTTACTGACTAAAACCCACCCGTGTTCCTTCAGTTGCCCATGTGCCAGGATCACGGTGTCTCTTTCGAACAATCTCGCGACCCTGGCAGGCATCGGTCCTAGCACACCCCTTCAGTTCTGCTGACATCTCTTTGAGGCGCGTGTGGAACACTACGCACCGTTGACCCGAGCCTGGTCCTTACTGAGCGGCGAGCTACCCATTGCCTGCCGCCCGCAAACTCGCGCCTACGGTGGCCGGGAGTCCGCTATCGACTGCCGACGCCCGGGGCGTCTCTTCCTGTGGCGGCTAGAGACGTGAGGGCGCAGAGACTGCCACTCCCTCACGCGCCCCACCTCCTCCTTCGCGAGCATTACTGCTTCGCAGAAGAAAGTGACGGCTTCCCGTGCCCTCTCGCTCCGTACCATAGCTCTCACAAGGGCCGGACGCGAGAGGTCGCCGCCGTCGATCGCTTCCACAAGGACAGCTGCATCCGTTTAGACTGGAAGCTGACCCAGACATAGTTTGGAAAAAGCTAGGCAGTTGGTAAAACAATATAATGGCAACTAGGGAAATTTCTACAACTTTATTAAACAGGGAGATTTTATACCTATTACTGACACTATTGATAGTTTCAGGGTATAAAATTTCTCAGTAAATCTCTAACGTACCTTTAATGCTGTAATAATGTACCTAAGTAACAAGTTTTCTTTGAGTGAAATTATCAAGGAACCTAACGTTTTTTTTTTTTTTTTCAATTATATCTCGTAAAAAGTCGTTTATGGGACACCACAGAAATAGAACGCGGTCACACAGAATATTATATTATATATTATTTGAAGCATTGTATAAGATTAATAATACTTTGTATTTAAACATTTAACACAGGAGTCTTCATCTTTTGTCAATACGTAAAAACCGTGCGAAGCAGCGGGGTATAGTTCTTAAATCTGTTTTCGTAGGAATGTAAAAGTCAAAGTCAAGATAAATACTAAGTAATCACCAAAAACTTACATACATGCTACCTACCTACCTACTATAACATTTCATTAGAGATGTATATTATTGTAAGTAGACCTTTCTCTGCCACCCACTCACACAGAGAAAAAAGTTTTTATTTTTTGCCCCTTCGGAGCACGCCTTGTCCCTTTTTCGTTCCGCTTGTTTTATATGGGGCGTTTAATTCGATAAAATTCGTGTGGACTCGAATTGGTTCAGGAGAGCTGGGAAATAGACTGCGGTAATAAAAGCTCCTGCCGATTTCAAAGTGTGTATAATTATTTTTTTGCCAACTTTTTTGGTTGAATTGGGTAGTATTACGGGTCCAGTAAATGTCCTTGTCGTCAAATCTTATGCATTTAAATCAACCAATGAGAACAACTCTTATTAATTGACAATCGGATTGACTGATGAACTAGGCTGTCAGATCGAGGTTGGCTTTCGAGAAGAATCTACTATTCTATGCTTACGTTGTTTGTCTAATACGTTTTATAATTTATAACCCATTCAAATTTTATAACTAGCTTATGCTACTTCGCCTGCGCGGATAATCCCGCAACGACGAACTACTGGGATTAAAAGTACCCTACGTGGTTTTCCAGGCTATAAACAATCTGTGTGCCAATTTAAAATTTAAAATACTGTTCTGGACTAGGACAAATCCCTGCCTTGCACGGGTCATATAGCAACATGTCAAAATAGCAAGATTTCTGCGTTTTATGTATGTTCAATACTTATGTTTTATACACATAAACCTTCTAGAACAAATACTCTAAATGATAGTGAAACCCGGATTATAATATATTGCTGAGATAAAAAGATCTAAGCGGTTAAACTCATACGATATGTGCCTTTGTGTTATGCTATGTATTACTGTACCTCTACAAATATTTGTATCAATATCTGCTTATTGTTTACTTTCTAGTATTTTATAAGGTAGCAATAAATCATAGTATTTTACTGTTAGACTCTTGCGTTGGGCAAGGTTTTATTCATCGAAGTTTTTTAAGACTATTTTGCGAAGTAAGGGGCGTATTTTTCGTAAATTAAATGCTTTCATTGTATTCCTTCCCATATAAGTAATTACTGGCCAGGTCAAGCACACTTTTAAGATTCTGTTTAACTATTTACCAACAGGATTACTGAGACTTCAGCAACTATACCAGTCTATGCAGCCGGGCCGAACCGCGTTCCGCATCGCACTCGTGAAGAGAATTAATAACGCTTCTGACGCCATGGAATTCTTGTTGGCTTTGGAACAATATGACCGTTGGGGAAACAAGCGGATAGTACTAGATTGCAATGCGAAAAACGCCAAAAGCATATTGGTCGAACATGTTCGGAAAGTGCAATTG
Organism: Aporophyla nigra; assembly: GCA_947507805.1. Taxonomy (NCBI): domain Eukaryota; kingdom Metazoa; phylum Arthropoda; class Insecta; order Lepidoptera; family Noctuidae; genus Aporophyla; species Aporophyla nigra. Next base: position 20,893,023 of record OX382291.1, on the reverse strand, counting down.
GGACGGAGGACCTATCACTACATGCTCAGCGGACTGGTGAGTATTGCTTGTTCTAGCCTCTGCTCTAGATTACAAATCCAGTTTCAATTTTTTTGTTGCTCTAAAAAGGATCGAAACTCCATGCATCTCCCATACTCCATACTTTTTGTTATACGTATTAAGATACGGAGGGGACGAAAGAGATAGTACAAATTATACTATGTTTGTAAGATATTTGGCTTACCCTATTTTAATATGTAGATACAACAAAAATTCTACCGATCACAACAACACAATTTCAAATTAAATAAAAATATTATGATTAGCAGGAGGTGAAAACAAGCTCGACGAGAAAAAAAAATGTATTCCGATGTTCGAAAATACATTGTATGTAAAAACAAAGTATTCGTAAATAAACTCGTTAAACGAACGATTGCATGTTCGCAAAATGTTAACGGACTAATTGACGTGTATTGGTACAGCGAAGATTGTGTCGGATTTTATTATTCGCACCGGAACAACGCAATTACTTGAAACAAGAACTTAAATTGGCCCATTAACAGGTTATGGACGATCATTGGGAGAACGAAGTAACAGAATACGGCGCAGTCAATATAACTGGGTTTCGGATCGTCGACCACTCGCGCAAGATTGTGCGCGATTTCATGGACGGTTTGCGGCGAATGGACCCTCGGTTCAAGGGGACCATATCGGTAAGTGCTTTCATTACCTCACACCACTAAGTGTTCGGGTATTTGTAGGTTTTGCCATCTTCGATCAAAGAGCGTAGATGGTGACCCAGCTTGCACAGATTTTTCATCCGTCGGAGAATACCTGAAAAATAATAATCTTTGAATTCAATAATCGGGTTTTAATACAGTTAACTAAGGTCTTTCGAACTTATAGAACAAGTAAGTATTGCCCGCAACTTCGTCTCCTATCCAGGATGGATGGTAGCTTAGTTCCTACTAAAAGTCATTGTCTACCCATGTGCGAAACCCAATCCGTTCAGTCGTTTTAGCGTAAAAACGTAACAAACAAACAAGCTCACTTCCGCATTTATAATATTAGTTCGGATGATGGTTTTATTTTAAGTAAACAGGCAAGTTAATTTATCAATGCAATGTTTAATTACAATAGCAAGATCAATAAATATTTCAATTTGGTTTGCAAGCAGGAAATATTAGCAATACTTTCTGTTTGCAAACCAAGTTGAAATATTTTATGATCTGGCAATTCTAATGACAAAACATTTTTTTTTTTTGGTTTGGTTGGTTTTAGTTGGTAAAAAAAAACGTAATTATAATGATGACCCACAATTTAACATTTAAATCTCGCTTAGGTCAACGTTAGGTTTATTTTAACATTCACAAAATAGTCAACGTTCTAGTTCTCTCATTGTTGGCAATTTCCTAACAGACTATAAGAGCTTCAAGGGTTGACTTCTGTACCATTTAATTGGCACACCTGACCACTCGGAGTGGATATTCTTTCAGAATACATGACATGAAACAGGTTTATCCAGGCGTTACATCTGTGGCGCCCACAATAAAAACATAAACCACATAAATACGTTAAAATACAACCTATTGCTCGTACGTTCAGAAGATAAAATTGAATAATTCATATTATTGAGGAATCAACGTAGTAATGGACACTACATCAGCCAAAAATAAACATTTAATTCAAATATGCTCAGATGCAGTCGCATCGGAGCATATTTAATATTTATTAACATGAATTAATATTTTTCATTCAGAAATGTTTCGAGATCTGATGTAAAGTAAGCTTATTTATCGTTTAACGATTGCCCGATGATTGGACAATCAGTCTTTTGGGCGAACGTTCTTCGGGAGATCGCTTTTTCGAACTTAAAGAGGTATCTGCACTTTTATTGCCATTCTTAATTTTAAATCTTTAGTTGTCTAACGAAGGAAATTGTCTCTTATTGCATTCGGCTGTAGTACTCAGTAGGCGTGTTGGCACGAGCAATTTTGCGATCTGACCTCCACAACCCAGTCACTGGGTTAGACTGGAGTGAGAATGTCGGGCTTCTAACCACCTGCAACGACTGTCAAAGATGACATGAGTTGTCCGAGTTTCAAACGTGACAGCCGGGACTAACGGCATAACGTACGTCTATCATACTTATGGATTTTATTTCAATATGATGAGGTTTCAGACCAAATTATAATACAATCAGGATTTTTTTCTGATAATGTAGAGTTAAATAGAAAATAAACCTCGTAATACTTGAGTGTGTATCGGATTTTTATGAACATGGATTCGCAAAATCCACACTTCATACCAAGGATTAAAGGATAAAAGACCTCGCGGTACGTCATTCTAGACATTATTAAAACTTTAATGTGAAATATGAAGGAAATTTTACGATATCCAGATGTAGAGCATAAAGAACACGGGGTGTAACTGACGTATCACGAAGAAAATTTTGGCGTGAAGTAATAACGCGTTTATGTAGATTTCACTAACTTACGTACACCCTAATGAAACAGTGAGTGGGGCGCGCCTGCATAAATTATTATTCCATATGATCTCCCTTTTCAGTGTAAATATACTTAGGCCTTTTTCGACTCCGCAACGTATACTCAGGAGGATTCCTCTGAAGTAAAGTTAACTCATCACAGTTGTTAACATGTTTTCTACTCTGCCTGAACGTACGAATTACGAAATTATCTAGATAATACATTTAGATAATTTAACAGTGATGCATGACTTAAGTGGAAATTGTGGGCAGCACAATATATTGCGTATTTTGTGGTTAACTTTCTTATTTGTAATTGAAATGAAACTGGAAGAAAACGCTTGGAATGACATGAGGGAGGCCTTTTCCCGTCTGTGGGCAGTGTAGGCTAACATACAAAATTGTAAAGTTAAGAAACGGTTAGTATTTTCATAAATCATATCAACATATTTATGAATGATTTCATCTAATGCCTAGATATTATTTTGTTTCTTGTTTACAAATAGGCGGAGACAGCCCTCATGTATGACGGTGTACAAGTACTTATGGATGCATTAGGGAGATTATGGAGGAAGAAGCCAGACGCGTTCAGAAGTGCTTTACGACGGGCTGCGGGACAAGCGAACTCCACTAAGGTCATTGATTGTAACCCTGGAAAAAGCTGGGTGGTACCGTTTGAACATGGAGACAAAATTTCTAGATTAATCAAGAAGGTAAATTATATTCAACACATTTGCTTATGAAATATCACCATTACCTACACCTAAAGCTATATATCTTGTGATATGCACATTTCTAGGCATGTAATATATTATATTCTGTATGTTTTAGACGGATATAGAAGGTCTCACTGGAAATATTTCGTTCAATGAGGAGGGTCATCGCCACAATTTTACTCTGCATGTAGTGGAGATGACTGTTCAGAGTGCAATGCTAAAGGTTTGTACATTATAAAAGAGAGTATATTATAATAAAGAAATAACCTTCATGGTCAATTCAAATATTGTTAAAATAAAGATTGGTTTTGAAATTTTACGAATTATTCAAACAGGCAGTATGAACGTGAACAAGGTAGATCCATTTTATAAGAGTTATTAAATTTACGATAAACTTTGCACATCCGTTAGCGAGTACTTTCAGCAAAGGTTAATTTTAACTTTATTTCACCCTACTTCTGTTCCACAGCTCGCTAATGATTTCTCGGCGTCCATAAATCAATGCGTACAAAGTTTTGGTGCCATTCTTTCAGTCGCCACTTGAAACTTTCAAAATTTGTTTTGGTCGAACCCCTGTTTTTATGTGGACCACTGGTTTTGTAGACAACTGTTTTACTCTAAGCGATTTTTGCAAATACATTCAATAAGGAAACCCCAGATTACTTACTGAATAGTGTACCTAAATGATTTAAAAACCTTTATCATGCAATAGTCTCATCGTACAACATCGTAGCAACACTTTTTTGTTTTAGGTCGCTACATGGACCGATGCTCATGGGCTACAAGTGGTTTCACCAAGATATGTTCAACTTCGTTCTCCCGCCACTTACGATACCAACAAAACCTACTCTGTGACATCCATTCTTGAAGAACCTTACCTGATGCAGAAGCCAACAGAGTTCGGCCAAAAAGACGAATTATTCGGATTTTGTAAAGACTTGATGGAGCTGATTGCGAAGCAAATGGGAATAAAATGTACGTTTTTTTACTCTTTCTCGTATTCATCGTCATATTGCTGTTTATGTCCACAATAACGACATCCTCCTCCTCATCATCATCCTCTATAAGTTTCCTTTCCTTACTCCTCCCACAACATTGATCGACTAGTTAGGAGTACTTTTCGATCTCTGGGTCAGTGACACATTTACAAATATTTTTTATAGGGTACCTAGTTTTTTAACTTAAAAAAATAATAGCGACTAAGGCGAGTGGATTACTACTTTGCACGGTCATTATGAATAGACAGAACATCGACATTTATTTATTATAAATAGATTTATTAATAATAAATTATAACGGACATGTATGTCAATACATAAAACTGCATCAAAATTTTCTGCGCGGTCTAAAAAAGAAAAGTATAGATATAGAACTATTACGAATTATCTCATATATTTATGAAATACTATAATCATGCGCGTAGCTTAGGGGAGGGCAATACCTACCTTAGAAACTTCGTGACGTACTGTAGAAAACATATTTTCCCGGAGTAAAAGTATCTTCCCCAGAATACTATTTATATTATATCTTCTTTCCAAACTTTATTGATATCCGTTAAATTGCGAAAAAGTCTACCAGTCAAACATACTTACTTGATGTTTTTTTTATAATTATAATCTTATGAGATTTTTAACTTAACTAAGGAATCAGAAAGTGAAAAATGGAGTAAATGGGTCACGACAAAAAGCACGGGCACTGTTTACTCTTTCTCGAAGCTTTTGTCTTCGTTTTTCCAGAGCTTTACAGCTTCAGGCTGGACCATGCTAGAGAACTTAGTCTCAGGACTAGATGTAGTTAGCAGACCTTAAAAACACACTAACTTTTATTTTAATACGTAAAAACGTCGATTGCGTCACTGACTGACTCACTCATTAAAACCTGTCGAGCACTTCTTACGGTTATAGGTCAGTACAATATCAGTGCTAAAATTAAAGAGAAATAGAGCAACCTACAAAAATAAATGAAATCCCACCAAAAACAATTCATGTAAAGTAGGTCCGTAGGTACGTAACGCTAGCACTGGTAAATTATCAGACCTAATGTAGAGCCAAGCCCAACTTGCATCTTAGTCAAAATATACGACTTCACCTAACCTAACTTTTTTTTCCGTGGAGAAATGCTTATGCATACTGCGCTACCACGGGGAAATAGCGCAGTTATGTGGGACTCCAACCCACTAAAACTCCACGGTGTCCTCCTATACCGCTTATGGCGGGAACACGGGAACCAAAAAACTCTTCCGCGAACCCGCCGCGGCTGTCCGTCGCCAATTAGCACATGGGCGCAAGACAACCCCGTGAATGACACCCTTGGTCCCCCTGCGACGGGTCAGGACAGTGGCCCCGCCGCCTACCACTTTTCGGCCGCAGGGCATAGGGAGAGTGGCCAACGCTATACCAACACTCCTCTTCCCTTGCGGCCCCACCGCGTCCGCCATCGGACGGTGGCGACCCCGTTCAGGCCGCGGCAGGTAGGGAGCGCTGCGGCCTCCAACCCTCAGCCGCGATGCCTAAGATACTAAGACATCGCGGCCCGCCTCAGTGGCGATGTCGACAAACGACACCGCAACCTACGTGTTGGCCGCTACGTCATCGGCTTTGGGAGGAAAAGCCCTGACGAGCGGCCCCTCCTCGGGTTCCTCTTAGCTTCACCGTGGGTGTCCAAACCACGGCTACTGAGCCCCCCCGCGTCAATGCGGGAACCCACTGGGGGGGTCACCTAACCTAACTAACCTAACTCTACCCAAACCCCCCCCCCCCCCCCTCTACCCTAACTCTCTCTATCTCATCTTGGTTAAAGTAGTTGGTAAAAAATAGACTCCTATGGACTTTATCATCTACTTTATGATAATGATGATGATGATATTATCATAATTTCAGCCGGAAGACGTCCACTGCTGGACATAGGCCTCCCAAAGTTCCGCCACTTCAAGCGGTTCTTGCATCTTGCAGATTTCTGCGGCTTTCACCAGGTCTTCAGTCCATCTTGTGGGAGACCTTCTAACGCTACGTCTTCCAGTATGCGGTCACCACTCCAGATCCTCCCAGCTTCGGCCATCTGTTCCGTGAGCAATGTGCCCTGCCCACTACCACTTAAGTTTGGCAATTCTTTGGGCTATGTCGGTTACCTTGGTTCTCTTACGAATCTTTTAATTTCTGATTCGTTCGCGTAGGGAAATTTCAAGCATACCCCTCTCCATTGCCCTTTATATGACTGTTTTGGCCTTCTTATGAGGCCCATTATGAGCGACCACGTTTAGTTCCATATGATTTTTTGTTGAGTTATAGGAAAAAATTTAAGCAGTGAAAACTTTATAAAAAAAAAACTCTATGAAAACTTTAAGTTTTGGCAGTTTACACATAATATTAGCGGTAGGATTATTTATTACTAGGTGCCATTATAATCTCTCATTAACTGATTGTGGTTAATCCAACTGGACGGTTAGACAAAATCCCCAGCTACGCCTATGACTATAATATTAATTCAATGTTCCTGATTCGAACTTTTGTTTTAGACAAAATGAAGCTGTCGAAGGACGCTAAGTACGCTAATGATGCTACACCAGATATCTACACCGGCGTAGTTGGCGACATAATGAGAAAGGTACGTAGTCAATTTTTTTATAATATAGCTCTCCAACGGAAATTACGCCTATATAAATAAATATTTATTATTATCAAAATTGCTTCTCAGAAAAAAATATTTACCCATGTTCTAATTCTTAAAAATCGTGATTAAGACTCTCGTCTCGTCTACTTAATTTTAAACTAGAGAGACATTGCAACAACAATATTTAATAGATCGTCAGTAAACGCCAAATATAATAGTTGACAATTCAAATCAGTTTTGCAATATTTTCTTTCACTAAATAGATGGTGGGTAGGTAAACCACCTTCTATTAAAAAATTCCAACGGATAAGTATGGATAATGGCCCATCCATTACACAATATGGCTTTGTTTTCAAGTGAATCAAAGGCATTTCTGTCAGTTTATTTGCGTTTCTATTATAAAATATTTCCAACTGGTATACCTATTAAAATATTGCCACAATAAAGATGTAGTAAAAACATTGAAAGTACTTTCTGTAATTTTAAAATGTTATGCAATAATTATAGTGTAATTATCCAATTAGATGTAAATTTCATAAAAAGTGGGAAGTTTTCGTGAAATCTGGGTGACGAATTTAGACTTTGCGTACGTTAGAACAAATATGTAATTCCATATATTATTACAGCCTTCCATACATTGCAAATCTAAAAAGCGTCATGACATATCGTGGTTCATATTTCTACGCAAGCCAAGCAGCCATAATTAAGTTTTCATAGATGATTAACAAAATGTTTTTTGGTGCAATTAAAACGCTGTGAAAGGTCGTCAGTACAGTCATTAGACAAAGCCAACAGATATGTTGGTCGACGTCACCCGACTTCACCCAACGTTGCAAGTCATATCACAATCTCGGGACGTTTGTCCAGTTAATATGATGGCTTTAAAAGCATCAATACTTAATGGTATAGTAGTCAGACGTGATGTCAATAACAAATACCTAATATCTCATTAAAACTAAGATACGATGGGCGAATGCAGAATTTAAGACCTATAAGGGATGCCGCGCATTCCATCATGTTGCCTTAGTATCTTGGTCGGCGGCATGTTCCTAGCTATTATGGATTGGGTTAATATGAAACATTAATTATTTGGTAGTTGAATAAAGCATTTTATTATATTACATTCTAATCTTATCAGAACTTAGTCCAACAACTGAATAACTAGCGCGGGCGTTATGCTATTACTGTCAGTATCACTACACGATGCCCATCACACATACAACATCAACTATAATCATATGTCATTGCTTAGACTTTATCCAACACCTGGATTACGTATCATCCTCGTGTGGAACACGTAATTGATCGAACACGAAAATACATCACCACAAAATCAATAAATGTAATGGGTGATTCATTTAAAGGTACCTGTGCCAAAAGTATAGATTAGATTATTTCTTTCAAATGTTTATCATAATTGCGGTTTATATGGTCCATTCTGAAATTCCAATCCGTTATTGCGCCATAATAACGGACTATTTGTTACAAAAAGTTTAAATCCGTAATCTTCAAGACATTTTGTACCAACAATATGGTACTACGTGTCATACATAGTCCGTGAAATCACGACTTTATTTCGAGAAAAAATTGGTGCACATTTAATTATTTCGCTTCTGTCCGATAAATTGGCCGTGTAGATGGTGGGATATACGCGTACTTATTCCTCTCTAGACTTATTCCTCTCTAGACTTATTCCTTTGAGGTGATGTAAAGTCCAAAGTCAACATAGATGTGCCGGGTACCATTAAGGAATTAGAAGCAAACATTCCTTGCGTTATTCGCCATATACCATTAGAAGTACTCGTACTCATTATAGATAACTGGAACTTCAGAATGGCCTATGTTAGCCCTAGTTACGGCCAAAGTTTGAAAGAAATCTTTGAAAAATAAATGTAAAGAATGGTTCTTTTATACCTTAATAAAGATAACTATAAAGAAAGCGACATTTTTTTATTTAATAGATATTTTATTTTTGAAATAAGGTACTTTTCTTCTACTTCTAAATGAATCACCCGTTAGTTAACAAACTAATTCACAACTATTCACAGACACACTTACATTTCGGCAGATTAGGGACTGATGTATTCATTTATCTAACATTAACAATAACTTATACAAATAATTCATGTTGATTAACATAAAATATTTTGTAACTACAAACAAATAGGCAAGTGCTCCAAAGCTAAAAATATATTTCTCTTGTTTTTCAAGAGACAGGACTGCTATCCAAATTGTCTTAGATTTAATGGAACAGAACTGAGTTGTGACAGTAATAATTAACGTCTTGTCCTGTAATACTCACCAGATTATGATATTTCTATTTGAACAAAAATAGAAATACTTATAGAAATACAATTTTCTGGTGAACATGGTAACTCCACAAATGCCAGTTCCTGCGTCTGGATATTGCAAATGATTGCATTTTTACAGTCAGATTTGAAATGTATGGTTTTTTTTTCATATTTTTTTGTGCAGCTTAATACTAAAAACTAATTCGTACACAGTACAGGCCTGATGCTGTGTACATACCTACATTCTTGCGCGCTTTTGAAATTAAGAACACCAAACCTGCCATTTTGTCTCCATTATGTCAATTATTTGTTCGCAATACTAAAAGTTATCTGATAAAAAAGACAGGACGAAGTAAGAGCAGCTTAAAAAAGTAACTTGAGGAGTCGAATAAGTGACTAATATTGTCTACATAGGTCGAGTTGAGACAATTCACTTGGTTGCATAAGCATTATTAAGTAACTTGTATAAAAACCGTTATTATGCGATATTATTCACTATTTGGCGCCAAAATGCTGTTGTCAATTTTCTGAAATGTAATATATTCAAATTTAGTTTTTTCCTCTTTCAATAATAAGGGTTAAAACTTATGTAAAGGTCTGAAAACATTATCCCTCATATTCAAGCAACGTATCAAACAGTTATTTATCTAATGTATTATTTATTCCCTTTATTTCATTAATAATAACATAGCATAAGCATAATAAGTCGACGATGTTCCCACTGCACGTAAACAGGCCCACTCTCTGTAATATGCAGTGGGCTATTTTCCTCCACGCGGGTTCACTGCGGATTGGTAGATGTCTCTTGTGTTTTAATTTGTGGTTCTAGAACATGTCAGTTTCCCCACGATGTTTTCTTTCACCTCGTTGAGAGCACAAGTACCACTTTCTGGATCAAGCGTTTGATGTAGCTACCTAAAGAGAGCTTCCTCGAGTGTTGGTCGAGGCTGCTGTGTTATGCAATGGGTAAGGGCCAAGATCAATCGGTACAATGGCTGCAGTATCTAACAGTTCGACAACCTCACGTGCCAGGTCAAGATACTTAGTAAGCTTATCTTTCTCGTTATATGGGACCACTGTATCAACAATCATTGAACGCTTATGAATCTATCATCACTATGGGGCTCATTGGTAACAATAACTTGTCAGCGATCATGGATTATCCCCAAAACAACATGATGTTGCCATTTTTCAAAAGACGTTAACGTAACCGTGGAGGTTATCAGGACAAATCCTGGAGCCCAGAACAATGGTTAAAATCTCCATCAGCCTCTTACTGGAATACTTCTTTCCTCCAAAATGCAAGAAAAAGGTGGGAGCGCTGTATTTCGTCAGTGTTTTCTTTGGCCGGTCAATAAAGGCAAGCCAAAGATGAGGAACAAAGCTTCTCCCGGGCGACCGAGTCCAGGGGGTTTAATTTCTGTAATTAAATTTGTACAAACACTTTTACACGTCAATAATATTTTTAAGTAGATGAGGTCGGTGTTTCCTAACTGATTATTGTGAGAAGAACAGCCAAAACAAACTTAGTAATCATAGTCTCATTTAAAGTCCAGACATAATCTTGGCCACATCATTTGAAGACCATGTGGATTGGTGACTGAAAAGGCCTCTTGAGAAAAGAATCACACAGATTGAGTGAACTTATATTATTATTATTATAACTTAGGCCAACCAACACAACGTTATCTGATCCCAAACTGAGCTATGGCAACCAGACAACTGATAAACATACTTATAAATTTCTAAATTCATACATATTGTAGATAAATTACACCCAGACACAGAACAAATGATTGTGCTCATCGCACAAAGATTTGTCCTGGGTGGGAATCGAACCCACGACCTCAGTCTTAGCAGTCAGGGTTACTAACCACTAGGCTAACAGGCCAGTCAAGTGCACTAAGTGCACTAACTTGTCCAGTTAGTGCACGCATTTGTCACTAATCGTGAAGCTCAACTCAGAACTTAATACTGCCCAACAGTTCATCACAAACTGATCTTTTAAAATATTACTGACGGATAAAACTGTTTGTATAAACCTACATACAGGAACAAAACCACTTATTTATTAATGTGCTAAACGTAGCTTACAAAAAAACGTAGCTTTGAAAAATGAGGCTACCTAGAATTAAGTCCATAAGATAAATCATACGGTTACAAAAAAACAAGAACACTGAAAGAATCTTCCTATCGTCATTTATTCACTCGTGTGGGAGAGCTTTAAGACAAAATCATATTAACTAACACGGTAAACAAAGGAGACGGTTGATGTCTCGCTAATAGAAATATTATTACACATACACCCCGGTAATATAATAACGCGAGGAAGTCGCAAACTTTACGACTGTCGGTGGGATGTATTACATTATGACCAATGCTTCGGCCGTAAACAAAAAAATACACACGAACACACCGTCTACGTCGAAAGTAATACAGGATTATTTTAAAATGGAAGCACGTACGAAAAAAGTAAATCTCAATTCCATTAACCACTGCACTACAAAGGCTGGGGTTTGTTTAAGGGATTTATACGCTTAGATGAACAAGGCAGTTGTATTGAAACTTTGATATTTTTCGGAGCATCGTTTTCCATCAGTGAATGCTGTAGTGTTTTTGCGCAATATCAATCTCAGTGAAGTATGAATATCCTACGACCTGAGACCCATAGAGACCATTCTCTATATTATCCCACAGTAGACGAGTAAAATTTTATTCGTTTCTTTTTTGCTGTCGTGGTGCGGAGAAAATGGACATCCGCGACAGAAAAACTGTAGCGCGCCAGTGTTGCACATTTATCCAAACCCACGATTTTGGTGCACAGGACTCGTGACTTTTTACTTTCAACAATGAATAACGGCGGGAACGCATTGGGGAGCTAGCAGTAACTTAAACGCGATTTGCACACCATGACCACATTTCGATATACTTTTTTACTAGCAAACTTTAGTGTCCAGTAATTTTTAGAAGGAGTAGATAGAAATGTACCTGCGGCAAGTTTCTGTTGGAAAATTCTGAATCTCGTAATAAATCCTTTTTGTTTTATCGAGACGTTTCTAGTAACAAGAAGGTTTTCTTGTCCTTTCACGTTACAGTCTCCTAAAGTTGACGAAGAAATTTGACGGCAAATCTAATATCAAGTGAAGGTTTACCCTTAAAGCTCTTTGTCTCCATATGAGTCGGTCGTGTGTGCGCTTTATGTTATTTCATAGCTTGTCTCAATGTCTAATGAAATATTTGCGGGGGTTAGTTTCCCTTATCTTGGGTGTTACTTTATGTACCTTGAGGGAAACGTAAATACAACTATATTTAGTAAAACAGAGTGCACAGGACCGTGTCAAAGGACTGCAAATACACAAGTGAATGTCAGTGTAATTTTAATAAATTTAGGCTTTATGTAGGTAACATTTGTGATAAGATAGTTCCTTTTCATCAATGGACAGTTATCAGTATTACAGGCAAAGAATATACTAGTTAATTGGTATGCGTCCCATAATCTCTAAAATGTCAATCGGTTCTTCCTTCGATTCCTACTTATTCATAGAAATTTGACAGTTGTTAAGAATTTGGTAAACTTTAAATCGTTTATATAAATAAAGAATATAGTTAGAATACACATAAATGTCTAATTAACTTAAACTACAATTTCACATGGAACATACATACGTTGGCATTCCTTGATAGTTAGTGTTATTTTTAATGAACTATTACTTCATTAGTAATTACGGTGCTACACCGTGTTTCTGTCTTCTACTACAAATATAATGAAATCATAGCGAAAGTGTACATTGATTTTACGTAAAATCAAAGAAAGTGACAGTTTTAGCGAGTTTCATGTTTGATAAATTATGAAAAATTGCCATTTCCTTTGATTTGTCGCAGTATATTTGTTTACAGAATTTGATCCATACCAAGTACACCATTGACTTTTGCAACATACATACGTTGATAGTACAACAGTACGCTGTAGATACAATAGTAAGCTGTATCTGCAAAAATATGGATTTGATTTATGGCACACCTAGGTAAATGCAATTGACCCATTAACGCCGAGATGATCAGAATTTTTATTAATTTTTAACGTGTTTATTTATTATGTTATCGGACCAAAAAAATAATGCAATACCTCTATTCCTACGCGAAATTTGTGAGCTCAAAATTTCAATTAAAATCCGAGAAAAAAAAATATGGTCGATTGAATCGAAAAAAACGTGAAAATTTTCGAAAACAATATTTTTTAGCATTTTTTTTTTCACAGTGATACCGCAAAGGTATCAACTTTTTACTATGATCAAAGGTGATTATGGCATTCGAAAATGAAGAGGAATTTTTTTTCAGTAAATTTCATCAACGCGTTTTTTTAAATGGCGGCGAGAATGAAAATTTTTTATAAAAATCTTACTCTATCGTTTTCTTAAAAACTATAAACTTAAGAAAAAAAAATCTAAAACAAAAATGTCTTAAAATTAGTTAAAAAACACTCTCACATTTTATTCAGAATTTTTGGAGACAAAATTTGATTTTCGAAAATTAAAAAAGGACCAATTTTTCATTTTTTTTTTTAAAGTTAGTAAAAATTCTGATCACTTCGGCCTTAATGGGTTAAGAAAAAAAATACAATTTCATTTCTTTTCAAATTGAGATCTTAAATTGTCTCAATTTCAATTATTTCTCAAATTACGATTTTAAATTGTACATATATTCCACAATATTTTTATTTTTTTGCCACACTTCCATGTAGCTGATTATTTTTTTGGATTGAAGCTGATTCTAAAATACCTTCCCGAAAGGTTTTTATTTATAAATTTGACATGCTGAAACTTTGGATTTCCCCTTTGGGTGCGGCGAGTGATATAATGACTCTCACATTCATACAAGTGAAATTTATGTGGTAAAAATTAGTCACAAAAATCGGTCAGTATCTACGTGCTTTAATAAATGAACGGCAATTTTAGTCAACAAATGAAAACCAGTTTAAAAGTTCGACGAATGCTTTGCAAACTAACTCTTTTATTCGATTCCCAACACTTAATATGTTTTTACACTTTTTTTTTTCATTTTGCTGTATTGTTTTGATAGTTCGTAGAACGTACGCAGAAAAACATCACGAGTGAGTTGCACCAAAAATTACATTCTAGTTTTAGCCGAAGTTAATTTTAACGGTAACAATGACCAAAGAATCTGACTAACAGCCTTTGCGCCGTCGTATAAAATGTAAAAGTTCAAGTTAAAAAGGTGACAAGATATCTTATTTTCCCTAAATGGTCGTGGGTATTCTTTTTTGTATGTGCTTCTAGCTTGTTGGCTTAAATTTATTTTTAAGACATTTTTATTGTGAATGGAAACTCGCAAATCAACCTTGGAAGTTATCGGCTGCTGAACCAGGCTTGCTTACGGGGTGCCTGCTTAAAAAAAACATAGAAACTGATTATCGATTTTCATGATTCTAACTGGAATATTCATTTTATACGATATTCTATCGTTTGAAACTAATATTATGAAAATAAGCAGATAAACAAAACAAAAAAACACGTTTTCAAGTTAAGTACCTAATTAGACGAATATTTTAAGATAATACCCTGTATATTACTTTAATCAGTCTTATTACATTCAAATATGATAACTAACGACAAAACCAAAGTTAAATAAACGAATGAAAAACAGATTAGCACCAAATTATCAAATTCTCGTTAAATTTTAATTAGTTTCTTAGAAAACTTTTTGACTCACAACTCGATTTGCGTAGCGATCCTTCCGCTATTTGTGCCGTAGAGCGTAAATAGAGTCTCTTCGCCGCCAGTAATTAATATCTACTAAAATCTATTACTTAAATCACATTCAATAGAAATTAAGTACCATACTTCAAAAAAAAATTATGACACTAACCGTAACTATAGCTCTTATCGTCCAAAGTTGAATGGTTAATGCTATCGTTATTAAAGTTGTTAAAATAGTGCAACCCGTATTTCATTTGACCGAAGATTTGGTAACTGAAAAGGCATTCAGTATCGTTAAAGTTATTTGGTGCAAAGCAGTCTAAGTTTAGGCCTCTTCTGTCAACTATGGTTACAGTTTAAATTTGGTAAGATGATTTTTAATGAGAAATGTCGTGTGTTTACAATCTATTGCGACAATATTAATTA
Organism: Aporophyla nigra; assembly: GCA_947507805.1. NCBI lineage: Eukaryota > Metazoa > Arthropoda > Insecta > Lepidoptera > Noctuidae > Aporophyla > Aporophyla nigra. Next base: position 20,877,800 of record OX382291.1, on the reverse strand, counting down.
AGTGATGGCTGTTTGTTAAAAAAAAAAAAAATCTGTAACAAATAGATCAGTCAGTGAATCAGTGGAGAGCCATTATGTAATATATGGATGCAGGAACGCAGTCGTTCATTAATTTACTACTAAGAAGCACTTTGCTAGTAATATGCAATTACTAGTGAAGGTTGCGGGTGCCAACTGCATCTCACACGGCCAACTGAATGGCGTTTGCTCCCGCCTTGAAATCAGACCTCATAAAGTCAACAGTCCCTTGGTTTTGGCTAACCAAAAACCAAACTTTTTATACAGGAAAGTTATATAACAAATGTGGCAGTTATTTTAGTATATTGTGGTGTCTTACGACTTTCACGCGAGCGAACGAACTTCGTTATTAACAAAATCTAATTTCGTCTTCTATATAGCTCACTAACACGTTTTAAATAACTCGTATTGGGGCGTGCGTGTATCTATTAAAGGTTATGAAACGCGTAGATCAAACCAAAAGACCCCACATTTTATAAATTAGAGTCACAATAATAGTATAATAATAATAAACTATACGTTTATTGCGTGCATTTTTTTAATGTCAAATTTACATAAGACAGTCCCCCAAAACGCTTGCTCTTCACTACTTCCTAGGGCTTTAACTGGGAAGAAGAAGTGGCGCAACACGTTCAGTTGGAAAACTTGATCCTTGATAATTGTTGTAAAAGAGCTTATTCAATTCCAAACATATTTAACCTCATAGTTGTAACTAATGATCCCCAAATGCATCTAAACGTCAATATCCGTAAATTACACTATAAACTGACCTTTATGTATAACAGGATAAGGAATAATATAGTAAAAATTAACATTAAGAAAAAAAAAAAACATTTGCCTTATGGCAGCTAGCACTATACCTGAGCAGAAATTAATCATGAAAACATCAGAACAGAACTTAATAAATAATTAAAATATTGTGATAAATTTAACAAAACGTTGTAAATAAGTCTTGACTGGTTACATCCAAATCATCTTTAGTAGTAGATAATACTTAATGATATTATTTACCGTACCGTGTGGTGCCGGACGTAAAGAATAACACCACCCCATTTCTTCCTGTGGGTGTCGTAAAAGGCGACTAAGGGACTTACTAGAAAATGGGCAGCAGCGTTCTCTATGCATTTTACCACCATACTGCGATCGCCAACCCGCCTGCCAAGCGTGGCGATTATGGCAAAGCCCCTCAAATTGGGGGAGGCCTAAGTCCAGCAGTGGACGTCTTACGGCTGAAATGATGATGATGATGAATCATATTATTTATAATCCGGCCTCATGACTTTTGGTCAAAACATTCAACATTTAAGAAGATTCATCGATCGTTTTTTTATTTTGTAGACTAAAATAATTACCGTTTCTAGGAGGCCGACATAGCGGTCGCCCCTTTAGCCGTAACACCTGAACGTGAGCGATTAGTGGACTTCAGCGAGCCGTTTCTCTCAATTGACACACCGATCACTTACACAAGGACGCCGAAGCAGTTATCGGACACATTCAGTTTCCTTCGACCATTATCAAAAGAAATATGGGTAAGTCGCCAGTTTTCTGTTCGTTTTATTTGTGAATTCTTCTCTTTTTCTGTAACTTTTATGTAATTCTTAATCTAGGATAGTGAATATGTATTCAAGAAAATTAAATAAGTAGATACCTACTTTTGGAATAAAGTGGAACTCCTAGAACTTTTTTCTCAAAGAGCACCTAAATTAACTATCGAACTGTCAATAGACAAATAATCCTAGATATTTCCTGACGTGCAAAATTACAGTCTAACTTATATTGTTAAAGCAACCTCGAAGTCACCTATACCTACCGAATGTAAGCTGGTCACATACTTTACATGCAATTTATTAAAGACTAGCTTTTTCCAGCAGCTTTGCCCGCATATTATACGTATTTAAACTTTCCTCTTGAGTCATTTTATCTTTTAAAACAACCGCACCAAAATCCGTTGCGTAGTTTCAAAGATCTAAGCATACATAGGGACAGACAGAGAGAAGCGGCTTTGTTTTATACTATGTAGTGAAGACAGAACCAAATCATTTATAGAGAAACTATAAACAATAATAAACAAACAGCTTTATATATCCTTCATTTTTTAAAGAAGCCAAGCACTCAGAATAAGTATCTTAATTATTATTTCCAAGTTAACATTAATAATATACTGGAATATTTAAAGATACAAGTGAGAACGGCGGTAAGACAAAGTAAACTGATTATATACCTAACAACTGACTTCCCGCCCGAGCATACAAAACCATGTTAATTTTATTCGTATGAATGTTTATAACTGTTCTTTTGTCAAATACACTATACAGTACATCACCGACTACCTAAGTAGTCGGGTACATTCTAAAACCTAAATTCTAAAACATTACTATCATGCATTTGAAATACCGTGGTACCGTGTGGTGCCGGACGTAAAGAATAACACCACCCCATTTCTTCCCGTGGATGTCGTAAAAGGCGACTAATGGACTTACTAGAGAATGGGCAGCAGCGTTCTCTATGCATTTTACCACCATAGTGCGATCGCCAACCCGCCTGCCAAGCGTGGCGATTATGACAAAGCCCCCCAAATTGGGGGAGGCCTAAGTCCAGCAGTGGACGTCTTACGGCTGAAATGATGATGATGATTTGAAATAGTAGGTATGTACCTACATACCATTATAATTAATCATTTACAGTAGTTTGGCTATACTCTGGATTATAATATGAAAATTTAAATTATGACTCCTGACAAATTAAGAATACCGTTCAAAATGTATGTGAAAGAACTGCGTCATAGCATAAAATATAATAATATAGTCAATAGCAATAAAGTAATGTAATAGCTTACACAACGGTGCTTGCAGTTCATGTTATAATACAAACAAACTAGGGAGCTTAGAATTTCGTACGTGAATTCATGAGACGCCACAAACAACCACCATTTGTAAACATTATGAGACCGACACTAAATGTGGGTGCACGTTATATCTATTATTTTCAATTCCACGCAGCGATAGTGTATATTCTAGTAATTACGTTTGTTTGCAGCTCTGTGTATTGTTCAGCTTCTTCGCCGTCAGTATTGTACTTTTCTTAGTATCAAGATTCTCTCCTCATGAATGGAAATCTGTCTCCATATCTGACACACAATTGGACCATGCAATGAGTAGCACCAGTGAGGTAAGACTAATCCTTTGACTGATTAAAAACTTTTTCGACTGATTAAAGATGTCTTAACAATACTTTTTATACTTTTAGATAATCTTACATAACGAATTCAGTATTTGGAATTCATTCTGGTTTTCACTCGGATCTTTTATGCAACAAGGCAGCGATGTGGTACCGAGGTATGTTATAAAGTCCCCTTCTACATAAAGATTCTGGAATATTCAACATAAAAAAACTAAATGGAAAACAACGGCAGCATTTGCCAATACTCAACCATTTTAAGTAATGTGGTCAATATAAAGAGTCGAGGAAGCTAAGGAATTCTAGATTAAATTCCATGTCGTATGTTAAATTGCGCGTACTTTGAATATAAGATAGGAAGTATATTGTGTACAAGAATACGCTGGGTAAAAGGAAGTTCAATACAATCAGCTTGGTATTTCTGTAAATGAAATATTTAGTATATTGTATATCCGGTTATGAGTTTTTAGTTCGATGCGCGCCCTTTTCGGTAAACGGTATCTAGCTGTCTATTCGTTATATAGTTTACTTGGATCCATTATTAAATATTAAGACAACGAACCGACTCATTTCACTGCATATAAAATCTGCTGTACCGACTCAGCGTTTAATATTTCGTTGTTATGTAAAGTTTTACATAAAAATATCTTTACTACTGATCGTATTCTTGTATTTCTATTATATTTATAATATTATTATTTTTCTATTATATTATTTCGTGTATTTCTTGTATCGTATCGTATTCTTATACAAAAAAAAATCTGGAAAAAGTTATTATGTCAGGTGTCTTGGTTTGGCTTTGAAACTTGCCTAATTTTACAATTACTGGGATTTATGTAATAACAGTTAAATATTATAAACTCGTACGTATAATAAAACGATATGTCTCGAGAATCAGTTTTAAGCAATGAATTGCAGGTAATGTCGATAAAAAACTATAATATAATAATTATAATAAATCGATGTTTCGAGAAACAGTTTTTAAAGCAGCCGATATTTTTTTCCCATCACTACACAAAGTACTTTTATAACTGTCAAATCCAATTTCTAAGATTGTCATACAGTCCGTTCACAGTTATTTTTTACCTCTAAAAGCAGAATAATAATCACTGTGATATTAACATACTTGTTAGTAGTAAGAACCCATTTTCAGAGTACGGAATAAAAGCAACCTTGTTGCAACAAGAATAGACAACGCTTTGATTTTGATAGTGACGCAAAATCAGAGGTAAAATGCCAAACTCATATTTTCACTCTAATTTTTATTATATATTTAAAGTCAAATACTTTAGCTTGTTCATTTATAATTTCTATAGTACCTACTTTCTATAACAGATTGTAAACTGCTGGAATACTTCTAGAATCTTCAGATTTTTACAGAGCTTTTATGTCTGCATAAACATTTTTATAGTAATAAAGAGTCTTATTAATTGGAGTTCGGATTCTCATAAAATAATAAAATACGCCGCTTTATTATAAATTGAAACCATATACCTAATGTTTGAATGTCTAGTAGTTTAACATGTGAACTTAATTACTTTAGCTATTATATTTCAGTCATTTAAATGTATATGAGATGGTGCGAGCGCAATCTAGCAAGTGTAGCACATCTGAACTTTCGTACAAGATTACACCGAGCGAGATGAAGAATTAACTTCGGTAACCAACCTTAGCAAAATAGGAAGTCTTGTTACTTGATATTTGTTACACTAACTGTTGCTAATAAAGCTTTCCACCTAGGTTTTAAAAACAGATCATTTTAAATATCTAATATGTTATACAAAAGGTTACATAATTATGGTAAGTGTGAATTCGTCGCAAAACAGACAATGTTTCGTTTCAAATAATTTTACAATGTGTCTTCATTCATTGAATACTGAAATTTAATTTGAAGAAAATGGTGTCGAATAATACCAAGCTTGATCTTTTGTCATCTAGAGATAATGGGAACAGTATTTTATAGATCGCGGTATCGTTTTATCTATGTGGGGATTAAAGGCAGAGTAAAGTAAAAAAATAAAAAAATAAGCAACTGGTTTATTCTTTTTGATAAACTAGTAAAACCCCTATAAATACGTCTTAGAAAAATCACGTCTTATCGTCTTTTCTCGTCATTAAAAAGCTCTTATCGTCCAACTTTTTTAATATTTTTTACCTCAGGTCTAGACCCTAAGGGTAAAATCCTTAAATCCTTAGGGATTTCCCAGGAATTCCTTAGTTCTCGTTTCCGAGAAATGCTTCTCGAGAAAAGTCGAGAATTTGGGATCATCCGAGATCATCGGCATCCTTTGATCGTAACGACAATCGAATCGTTCGAACTAAGTAACGCAATAAGCGCAAACCAATCATAACCTGCACTTAGCACATCTGAAGTTCAATTAGAAAAGCTATTAAAGGAGTTTTGACAAATGATACTAGCGCCTGTAGTTTTTTCAAAGTCAATCACATAAAAAGAATTCTTACTATTTCACAAAACTGGCGAACGGTCTCCAAATTTGGATAATTATTACGGAATCAGTCTATAAAGTTCCCACTGCTGGGACACGGGATTTTATAGATAAAAGAGAGTGGGCCTTAATCCACCAAGCGGGCCCTGTGCGGTTTGGAAGATGTCACATTTCTTCGAACTTTCGGTTCTAGGATATGCCGGTTTCCTCACAATGTTTTGCTTCAAGTTCAATATTACACCACACTAATTTCAGTTACACTACAACATACTTCAATTGTGTTCTCCTAATATAACCCTAAAAATAAAAAGCCGGCAAACTAATAATGTTACAAAGGCTTTGGCTTATTAAATCTTAAGGCATTTTATTAGAATTAATACGAAATTTTAAGTGATTTAGTAGTCACTTAAAATTCTGAATCTTCTTAGCACAAGTTAAATTAACACACCATATTCAAAAATAGTGCTGTGATTATTCAATAATAGAGTTGAGTTCACAAGGATTTTTGTTTTTAATTTGGTTAGGTTAGGTTAGTTAAGACACAAATCGTAGACGTCACCCAAAAAGCAACCAAGCTCAAAATAGGACTGGGCCGGACACGTTTGCCGCATGTCAGATGCAATGTGGGTCAAGACCACTACAACATGGGTCCCCGAAAACATCATACGGCATCGCGGAAGACCCAGGCGTAGATGGAGGGACAAACTTGAGGCCTACATGAGGGATTGGTCCTTATTGACTCAGAATAGAGTTGAATGGAAAAAGGAAAGGGAGGCCTTTGCCTTCCAGTAGGACAATAGAGGCTGATTATTATATTATTTTATTATATTGGATATAATCTGATTTAGTCGAAAAAAAAAAGTCGTATGAGTTTGAGATAATTAAGTTGATTACACTCCACGAAATTAATGAAAAATACTGTTATTTGTTGTTATTGACTAGATATTTGGTCGATTGTTGTACAATTAAAATATATATCATGTTTATTAACGACGTTTTCTTTTTTAAACAACATAGTTAAACATGAATGAAAATGTCTGTTTCCCAGGTAGTGGGACTACCTGGGAAACAGACATTTTCATTCAGAAAGAGTACTACTAAAACTTAAAACAAACGTATCAACAGAAAAACAACTTTAACATGTCAAGCTAGAACATAATATGAAACAACTTCTTAAATAAATTCTGACATCTTAAACCTAATAATACATCATAAACACCGTCTTTTCAAAACATACAAAAGAGGATGTTTTTTTTTTAAGAAAACACCGTGATCAGTATTTTTATTCAGCCATTTGAAATACTGTATTGAAAGTCCATTGCGGTAAAAAGTGCGAAGAAATTGTTTCAAAGGACCCGAAACTCAGTTTTTTGCAAAAATCTCGTAAAATTTTAGTTGTTTAATTAGTTTATATTAGTCAAAAAAGTACGTTAGTTCTCGTTGTAAAATGTATGTTATTTTTCGAAAATGTAAGATGACGGTCCTAATCATTGATTTATTTGAGTTTACTTCTCAAGTTTCATAGGAACAAAATTAATATTTTTTGGATAAACTGTATCTCCTCTTTTCACCTCCACCGGGATGGAATTTCGTATATTTGGTACATTTGTATTATTTGACTTAAAAGTTAATCAAGCTATACAGTAAAAACGTTCCCTAAACTTTGATTCTCTCTTTGACCCGTTTTTGCCCCGTTAAAGGTAAAATTGTTTGCGACGTTTCAATTTTTGAATTAATCAAACAGTACAGTAAAATCCTACCTTAAGAAACCTACACCTTAAATAACCCTGTTTGCCCCGTCGAATTGAGAACTTCCTGAAAGAAAAAACGCGTAATTGGGTTTTTGAAACAAAGGCTCCGTTTAGAAAAACCCAAAAGCTCGTTCTCGATTATCCCAATTTTATTTCAATTTTCAAACACGAGCGCAATATTATGTTATCAATAGTAGACGTAGTATTTCCCCCATTTGTTCCCGTGGGTGTCGTAAAAGGCGACTAAGGGACTTACTAGAGAATGGGCAGCAGCGTTCTCTATGCATTTTACCACCATACTGCGATCGCCAACCCGCCTGCCAAGCGTGGCGATTATGGCAAAGCCCCCCAAATTGGGGGAGGCCTAAGTCCAGCAGTGGACGTCTTACGGCTGAAATGATGATGATGAGGTATTTCCAGGAAACCTTTGGTTGAACTGGTTTCGAATTCACTATTAGCATTATTTTGAACTCAAAACTACAGCAATTATAAGTAAATATTCAGTCAGTTACCAAATGTAATTAAAACATCACGTGTCCAGTCCAGATTTGATGGTTTATCGTTAAAAAAAATATACTAATTGTATTGCCTACTATTGATATCGGATTAGCGAAACTATTCAACTTACTTGAAGGACAGTAGTTTTTCTGAACAAGCGGTTCAATTTTATGTGCTCTCGGATAATCGATCAATTACTTTTATATTTTTATTCCTTGTCTGCAACGCCATAAACGTCCGTAGATTACAGTTACAGCATCATTTTTAACATAAAGTACATCGTTGTTTACGAGGCTCCTGAATAAATATGACTGAGTTTTAGCACAAGCTAGATCTAATTGTGATGTTGAATATTCCAATTTAGTTCGATATTGTTTTTTTACCTTTATTCTTTATGCAGGAACTTGTTAATGGTCAAAGGCCGAATGAGCTTTTCATTTTAACTGAATAATAGAACGGTATGAGTTTGAATGTCTCCTTAAATATAACTTAAAACTATTGATGTTCCCATGTTAGTATATATAAATGTCAATAGATAAGTTATAGTATAGGTTCTTTCTTTGAAAAGCTACTTATAAAGATTAAACATACATACCTATCTAAATGAAACATACATTATTTTACTGTGACAGTATGGTTTTTGTGTAATGTCATAAAACTTATAATCAAATGTCGTTCATCAGGTCCCTATCAGGAAGAATAGTTGGAACAGTATGGTGGTTCTTTGCGCTCATCCTAGTTTGCTCTTACACGGCAAACCTTGCAGCATATCTCATAGTGGAGCGCATAGCAGAACCTGCAAATTCAGCTGTCAGCTTTGCACCGAACGTTGCTCATACCGAAGTAAGACCCACATGCTCTATTACAAGATACAGGTAACACACAGAAAATCGGTAAGGCGCATCATCTGCCGGAGCGAAAAGAGCGAATGCGAATTGAATATCTTTTCTTGGTTTTTGCTATAAGGTTTCATAGTTATTTGATTGATTGATGGGATAAATGGAAACTTAATTTAATAGGAATCCATTTGTTACATTTGGTAACAGTGCTTCTTGCGTTTCGGCTCTCTATTATGTCGGAGTTAGTCATTAACCAATATTATTTTCTAAAACTCTAACCCTTAATCTGTCTAACCTTTTAAGGTTAGCAGTGTTTTTTAAATTTCGTTCTGTGAACATTTTCGAAAAAGTTTAGCCGTAAATATGAAACATTGGTGCCGATTCCCTTATTCACAAACTAAACTAAATTTAAGTTCAGTGCATCTTTTTCTTTCTATTTCATTAAGAAAAGGACAGAAGATAAATTTTAGTTCAGTCCTGTCAAATTAATCAGCGCTTGACGTAAATTGACGTAATTTTAGTAGGCAAGTTTTTAATCACGTCTAAACTTGTATGGAGCGCTGATTAATTTGACAGGACTGAACTAAAATTTATCTTCTGTCCTTTTCTTAATGAAATAGAAAGAAAAAGATGCACTGAACTTAAATTTAGTTTAGTTTGTGAATAAGGGAATCGGCACCATTGTCTGCTCACATTATGTTATGCTTTTAAAAATAGAAAATATCACAAGTGTTACTGAAGAAATCTTATTTAAGCTCGTTATCTTATGCAAAATGTTTATTCATTTTGATTTTATTCACGATATTTTGTTTTGTGTATGAATGTGGATGGCTATAAAGAGTAGGGGAAGACCGAGGAAACGATGAATGGATTGTGCTATGGCTGATGGAAATGAGGTAACGACCGAGATAAAGACTAATAAGTATGAGAGAAAAAGACGTGATGTGCTGATCCCAAATAATTTCAGAGGCGAACAAGAGAGTGATGATGCTGATGATATTATTATTCATATTTAATCAACTTCTTAAAGACCAAAGGTTATGATTTCATCGAATATGGGGGTATGTTTCTCTCTATTTAGAGTGTTGTTAAATTTGTGTTAGAGTTATTCGCTCGCGGTCATTTATGGTGTCTACTAAATCTACCTACTTTGAAGTTAATAAGTGTTATTGAAATTACTGGGAAAGTTTTGTCCCTTTAATTAATTTTTAAGGACTAAAAATGAGTAACAAATCTTGTAGTACAAAATGTTCCACTTGAAGCTATGATTAAACTATAAATAATCGCTGGGTGTACCTACAAGTGGGTATTTCGGAAAACCTTTGGCGGGGGGAGGCTTCCAAAATACTGTTTTTGGAACTTTGTAAGCAGGCCCATTCATTTGTTTTTCAGAACAGTTATTTTAATTTGCGGAACAATATTTTGAAGGATCCTGTTTTTAATGAGGAAGCTATATCAGCTTATTCTGATGATGGCGAGGCGTGTGGACCGTTGCGAGTTTGCCGATATAAGCACGTGAACTTTGCTATTGCTACAGCGAAGGGATCGCCTCTCAGGTAACGTATTATCGCGGCAATTTTCTTCACTTGAATCGATTTTCATAGGTATTGGTAGTAGCCATTTACGATCAGTGTCTCAAAATTGTAAAGTGTTATCTTGTTTTTAAAAATCCAATAGTTCCTTCATATAGTTCCTGCATATTGGCATATAAGCTGTGCCTGCCTGCCCTGGTGCGAGCCATGGTACGGAGCGAGAGGGCATGGGAAGCCGTCACCTCCTTCTGCGAAGCAGTAATGCTCGCGAAGGAGGAGGCGGGGCGCGTGAGGGAGTGGCAGTCTCTGCGCCCTCGTGTTCCTAGCCGCCGCAGGAGGAGACGCCCCGGGCGTGGGGAGTCGATAGCTGACTCCCGGCCACCGTAGGCGTGAGCTTGCGGGCGGTGAGCAATGGGTAGCTCGCCGCCCGGTAAGGACCAAGCTCGGGTCGACGGCGCGTAGTGTTCCACGCGCGCCTCAAAGAGATGTCAGCAAAACTGAAGGGGTCTGCTAGGACCGATGCCTGCCAGGGTCGCCAGATTGTTCGAAAGAGATACCGAGACCCTGGCACATGGGCAACTGTAGGAACACGGGTGGGTTTTAGTCAGTAAAAGTCTCCTCGTCTCCTCTCTTCCCGCTCCGCCCAGAGCGGGAGAAGTCAGTTGATGATTTCCCATCCAAAAAAAAAAAATACAAAAAAAAAAGTCTGTCAATTACATTTTAATGTGTATCCCGAAATTATTATGAAACTAACTAAATTATCATACCTTAAAAAAACCCGCGTTTGTCTGCCCTAGTGGCTTAGTACCTACCTATAGAGAAAATCATTGCACGCAGTAATTGACTATTTGCATCCAATCTGATTCATAAATATTTACTTTAAAGATTCAACAGACTAGACAGTAAATGGAGAATGAACAGACTAGATAACGATCTGGTACTGTTCATCGGATTCGTCGGTTCGGTCGTATTCCCACACAATCGATTATGAAATTGTGAGACCACAATACAAAACGAAAGTAGTGATTTTTTTTAGTTTCTTTCATACCTACATACCTACTATATTCCGGATCTATCTAGAGGAGTAAGGAGTTGTTTTGGGGCGTAGTGACTTCTTCTAGCTAACTAGATGCTCTATGTGTTAGAACATTCTTGGTTTCGGTACTTCTGTGCCCACAGTACAATTATATAAATGCCAATTATATTGTAAATCCTTAACGTTTGCATGAAGTTCAAAAGCACCTATTGATTTGATAAGGAATATACTACCGATGACCTTGTGAAGGCCGCAGGAACCCGCTGGATGCGGGAAGCACAAAACCGGTCGAAGTGGCGGAGCTTGGGGGAGGCCTATGTCCAGCAGTGGACGTCTTTCGGCTGAAATGATGATGATGATGATACTACCTAAAACGTTTTTTTTTTTGGATGGAAAGTTATCAAATGACTTCTCTCGCTCTGGGCGGAGCGGGAGGGCGTGTCAGACTTTTACTGACTAAAACCCAGCCGTGTTCGTTCAGTTGCCCATGTGCCAGGGTCACGGTATCTCTTTCGAACAATCTCGCGACCCTAACAGGAACGTGTTACTCTTAAACCAATTTAAGGCTTTGGATTATTACATTGTAATAGATTAATTACCTATGGCGACCAATCTAATAAAAGTGGGTAACCTACCTACTTCGTCACCTGTTTTATAATAAATGTTATCACACTGATCATCATTTTGAGAATGATGATCAGTATGATGATGTGCGGAGTAAGTGTAACATTTATTTAAATTAAGCCTATTTGTCACCTTAATTTTAATAACGATAGGCACCATAGCCAAATATATGATTTTCAACATAAATGTTGATATTCACGAGTAATGTTACGTTAATTTGAAAACTTGGCCGCTGAGACTTGTACGAGTAGGTAGAAACATGGCGAACTTTTCAGCTCACAGTTCGCCAAATTTAACGTTATCATGAGCCTAGCTATGAATAATCTAATATTAAATATTAGTTTCTGCCCGCAAGTTTGGCCCCCGACCCGTGGCATCGTATCTCACTATTATTCCGTTTAAGGATAGCGTTCTTTCTGATTATTTTTTTTGTTTCAATTTGCTCGGCTCCTGATGGTCGTAGCATGATGGAAAATAGCCTATAACCCTCCTCAAGAATTGGGCTATCAACTACAATAAGACTTTTAAAAATCTGTCTGGTGGTTCTAGAGATTACCTACTTTCTACACAAAAACTCACGAACTTACCAACTATACCTCTAAATAATTAGGGTAGATATAGATAAAATAACAACAACACATCATTTTAAGACTAACTAAGTAAAAACAATATTGTAGATTCTACCTAAAAATAGAATGAAATACACTTCAATTGAGTATGAAGAAGTAATAACCTAACTTATTTGAACAGGGACGCTTATAAGATTCCTTTATAAATGTCAATATAAATAAACGATACGTTCGCTAGCGTTAACTTCCAACGTCTGGACGGCAAAATAAATATAAACGACACTATGATACGTACGCCAGGGGATGAGCACAAACTCTGTGTGAATTTCCGTACATACAAGAGCTCCTACTATCTATCTGAAATCTCAGCTCTATACGGTAATTCCCGGCGGAATACTGAAAAGTCGTAAATTTACATGGTACCCCGTCAGTTGGGAAGGCGGTGCACTCCGCTTTTCGAATTTATACTACCCATTTTTATGGTACGCGATTTGGCGGACGTGATTTTTGACAACAAGTTAAAATTTACATTTTATATGATACGTCGGGTTTATGGCGCGCCGCTATTGAAGAGATACCGGCCGAGTTTATTGAACGAAGGGAACTCGTTTGCCGAAACGGCTTTGAGCTTTTTCAACAGTTTGCTCTCTTAGTAATCATAAAATAATAATCTAATTATTATCATTCACGATTTTAAAAGCGCTCTATAGTTTTACCTAGTCACGACGAGGCACATTATTATTCTCTTGAACTGTATGACATTGCCAGCTGACACGATCAATTGCCAACATAGTTATTAAGATTTAAACAATCAATTCTACGGATTCATATTTAACTTCAGTTATGTTTACTATCGAGAAATAAAAAATACCAAAAAGGAAAGCCGTATTCATTTTCTTTTATCGTCTGTTTTATTTTCTTGTTTGATTGAATTGCTAGTCAATATCGTAAAGTCGGTTTAGATTTGGGAGTGGGTAAAACGTACGGTTATTCTAGCATATTTTAGACTAAAGTTTGGACTACTTTCCAGGGAAGCAATAAACTTGGCGATAGTAAATTTGAAAAAGGACGACGTAATAACTAAGCTTTGGCGCAAATGGTCTACTTATAACAAGAAGCCCGATTGTGAAGTGATCAAAGACGAGGTGAGATTTTACATTTAAAGTACACGTAATTTTGTCTTTTGTTTGATAAATTGTGTCCTTATTATTGCTTTCTACGTGAATTATCACGGAGTAGAGTAGGTACTTAAAGTAGAATGAATTTACTTTGACATTAAAAACAATCATTAAGATTCCAACTAACCATTAACATTGTGTATTGGGTAGATATCAAGCCATTTATTGTATTCACCTTGTAACTTATTAATGTAAATTTCTCTCAAAACACATGTTTGAGATCTCTGTTCTTTTATTTCAAGGAGACAACTATAACAGAAATGACGCTGAGCCAAGTAGCGGGTATATTCTACGTGTTAGTGGGTGGTCTGGCCCTGGCTCTGGGGGTCGCATTGGTCGAGTTTTGCCAGCACGGTCGAGCGGAGGCGGCGCGGGCTAACGTACCGCTACGGGCAGCGCTTCGGGCCAAAGCTCGCCTCGCTTCCCGTTCTGAGCGCAAGACCCCGCCGCAACGCACGCAAAGTGATCACGAACGCCTCGGGTGGAATGGAGCGGCTTTCGCAGGGGTTAGTATTTGATAAATCGCTTACTGTTCACCGCAGAACACTTTGAATATAGATTACCTAAAACGAAAACGTCCTCAGATTAACGAAGTAGTCAAATAAAAAATGATATTGAGTGGCGTGGTGTGTGGGAGCGCTGGGCTTTGAGACATTAATCATCAAAATTAACCTGGTACCTAGTAAGGTGTTTGAAATCCAATACTAAATTAAACAAGGCTACTAAAAACAAGCAAATATTTGTGCTTAATCTCGCTTCAACGATACAATAAATTGCTATATCGTATTACTACATAAATAATATTTACAAAACATAATGTATTATATTAATAAGTATGGGTATCAACTTCATTTTAAATTAAATGGAAATTTAATTGCGAAGAGAACAAATACAAATGTCGCAAAAATCGCACTTGTGTTTTGGGTTTTCCTCTCCCACTTAGTGTGTTCAGCCGCTTCAATTCACACAATTACTGCGGCTTTTGAACACCGTCAAAGTAAAATATATAATGGGAAATCGCAATATTTCATCTGAATAAAGCTATTATTACAAAATCCTAAACTATTAATCATTTTAAAATAACGATAAACTGAACCTTGCTTTATTAGTTAGTCGCGGGAATCCGCTGAATGCGAGAAGCACAGAACCATCAGTCTGGCGAAGCTTGTGAGAAACCTATCATGTCCAACAGAAGATGTTTTCCGTGCAAATAATGATAAAGATAAATGGTTAATTGCCATAATAAAAACACAGAAATGGAAAATTATGATTTGATCGAAGGTGATAATCCATTTGGCAATAATTAATCATTGCAATTAGAATTGGTGTGCTGATTAACGCATTAAAATAAAAAAATATTATCCTTAAGATAAATTATATAGCTTGGTTTTGCTCATACACATAGGATAACGATGTGATATAACATTAATTTGTTTTTCTTTTATGTTTAGTACAATGACTTTCTACTAGGAAGGGAAATGTTGGGAAATATCCATCGCAAGATGTATTAAACAGTATCATCGATGTAAGTTATCATTTGTAACCGCCACGTGTTTGTGCCGATTGCCCCATACCTACAAATTACAGTACCCCTGATTAAAATTTTGATTTGTGTCCCTTCCGCATCGTGTAATACGTTATTTATTTTAAAATGATAATTACATACCGTGACACATGCCTGTGAATATAATCAAATAACAGAACTTTGTTTGCGCTACGATTGGATATTACTGAAAGGTTAATTATGTCACACAAATCTGTTTACTGATTAACATATTATTATATTACCTATACAAACAACGATTGTAAGTTTAAAACAAATATTATGATGTTTCTTATTACTATCTATTTTAAATCGAAGTGCAAACAAATCTTTTCGATTTCCTGTTTCAGTCAAAGAAAGAAAAACTCAGAAAAAAGCTGCTATAATCGCACAGCCTGTAATAAGACTGCAATTAGACAGAAACGCAGGAAAAATAGGTTAATGAGGTGCTCACCAACGGTGACTTATAACTTATATACGACGGTGATCTTTAGATAAACACATCACGGTGATTGTGATATAGCGTATCCAGTGTTTGTTTAAATACTCGTACTGTAGCAGACTTGAGGAGTCTCCTGGTTCCCAGTATATCAAATAGCTGAACAATATAAAAGGATCCGTATTATTAGAGGGCTTGAGCTGCAATGCCGCCTTGAGTGCCAATGCACACAAGGGTAAAACGATATTTATCAAGACACGATTAAATAAATAATTAAAACCACGACTCCTTCTATGGTAACGTCATTTTTGGTCCTAACCATGCTTTCTAAGACAGAATAGATATGTACTTCACAGCACACAAGGCTCGTATTTATTTTAATTTTTGTTGTTCTTACACTGGATGAAAGCTTCAAAGTGTTTTCAATTTAATTTTAATGACAGCAAGCTATTGCTTGTATTTCGCGCCAGTGAGAAAAGCTGGCTGAGTCAAAAAATATTCATCATACCTTGAAAACGACATTTTTCGAAAAAAAACTTTTTAGGTTTAGTTTGTTGTTTTTTCGCGCGCCGTGCTTTCGAAAGTTGGACAGGCTTACTTTGTTTAAGTTAATCATTTTAATAACAGAAATGAATATTAATCTGTTTTCAAAAGCAAAAATAAAAGAATATTGAATCTAGGTATAATTTACATATTATAGTCGTATTTATTGCAACAGTTTACATTATTATTAGCAAAAATTTTGGCATAGTATGCAAACGGTAGGCTTAGACTATATGCTGAGATTAAAAATGAGATGAAGATATAGTTATCTCTTACTTTCCAGCTTTAAAGCGGGAATGCAAAGTTAAAGACAAGCGTGTTAAATACACTGCATTGTGAGCTTAAGTAATAATGCCCTGTTTCCGAGAAAATGTGAAGAAATTGTAGTTTGTGTAACTGTTGCATAAGGAAGGGTATTAAAAGATGAGTGTGTATTTAAACACAGAGCCGTAGGTGAGGTTTTAAATAGTATCACACGAGTGTTTTAAGGCGCGGACTGACTACGATTTTAAATGCTACAACTACATGCTACAGCTCCAACAAATAAGGTTGAAAATTGAATAAATATTTGCATTGACGATGTGACTAAGCTGCGAATTGGCATTTATTTTACGGTTTTATTTAGATTATTCGGACTACACACATTAAATTAAATAATTGTCTGGTTAAAGTTTTAAAGTAATGTTTATTCTATTGAACTCTTTAAAAAAAAAATGTTGTTATCGCTGAAAATACAGAGATGTTCGACGTCAAAGTTTTTTTTGTGAAACAATTTTTATTGGGAATATCAAACAATTTTTCACTATTCTATTCGGTTAGAATTTTTCTTTAAACCCTTCTCTGTCCACTGTATTTTTTGTGTCGTATATTTTCATTGCGTTACGTCATACTCGATTGTCAAAGACACCAGTGTTTTGTGTATATTGAGGTAACACCGCGCCTTAATACTAAGTTATATGCAGTTTCATATACCGGTTTATCTACTCTCACGCATTGGGATTGAACCTATTAAATTAAAGATCAGAAGTAGAGGTGCATAAAAATGTTTTGTCATGCTATAAAATGGCAACCCAGCTCAAAAACATTTTTTTTTTATAGATACTCCTTGGAGATATTAACTTCTTCGTTTATCGTATTGGTAAAAAAAATGTTTCGTAACAATATTTTGTTAGGCAAAATCTGTAATAATATGATTATATTATAAAGTTATATAGGTAGGCAGGTTGGTAGGTATCGTGTGTATAAAGGATGTATAAACTCATTTTGAGGTTATAATTCCAATTTTACGATAAGGGAGTAGATAAAATAAGTTAATAGGACAAAAATCTGTTTGCCGCTGTTTCACCTGTCACACATCAGTGACCGTCTAATACTGAATCTACGAGCGATTGAGTACTCACTTACTGTAATGAAATGTGTCTAGAAGGTTTAGTAGTGTGGATGGGCTACGCGTTGCAATGTAAATTAAGCAAATATAAGCAGCTAACACTTGAAAGTTTTACCAAATACTGCTCATTTGTTTATTCCATTTTATTACCTCATTGTGTGCGTTTACCATAACTCAATAATGTTTTTGTTACACATGGCTCACGACCCAATGCTTACAAATGTTTATCCCTTCTTATATCAACTACCCACGTGATTGTGCATTAGTGTGCGTTTAAAGAAATATAAAATAAATCTTTTTATAGGGCGGTTGGGACTTCGACGCACAAACTTTTATCATAATTCTAGGCCCCCCTAGTGTAGACAATTTCATAATTTAGCGTAAAAAAACATCCGATACCTTCGCGGATATTCAACATAGGGGTTCAGAATCATGCAATGAATCCTTGGTAACAGTTTGTACGTCGAGTGATTCTATCAATATATTTTTTTGTTGCCCACCTCAAATCTTTACAGTGGCCACAAATGCAACCCGTAAGCCGTGTCGTGGATTCAATCGGGATAATTTTATTGGCTTTTTCATAAAGTAATTTCTCAGTAACAACTGGGTGTGCGGATATGCATGTGCTCAGTTCATGACAGTAGGTTTGTCCCTTATTAAATGGACCTAGATCATGAAATTATATAGATTGGCATTAAAACATAGTAATTACTTGATAACCTACGTCCTATGTAATTTTACAAAAGACGCATTGAGCCATAAGATATACTTGTTTTATTTTTCTACTAATGCCTGTCTATATTTTCTGTGTTTCAGTACTTCACCTCCGGCACCCAGATTTCCCAAGAAGATGCTGTCCATGCCAGTTTCACGCACGTGTGATCCGCGGAGAAGACCGGCGCCAACGTGCGTCAGTCTTCAACAACCACAAAAATACCTAATAACGGCGTCGACCTTTATCAACTTTAAAACGTATTTATGTTTATTGGCCCTACAACTACCATATAATCTTATAAAGTCCATATACCCGTTTTTTCGACATCTTTAGAACATTTTGAACATCATGGAGTTATGTGGATGCCATTGCGCAGGCGTAACGTGGTGTATTTCGCAGCTGGAACAGTAACTTCGTTCATTCCATAAAATGGCTACGATATTTTTTATTCACGATGTCAACACGTTATGACATGATTGATTGAACAAGTTAGATTTTTAGAGGAGATCTAATAGTTGGTTCGTTAAGACTGTCTTTCCAATTCAGTTTTGTTGGATATTCACAAGAGGTGGCAAAAACAAGGGATTTCATATTATTTATTATGTTCCATATTGCCTTTGAACTGGTATGTAGGGCTAATAACTGATTTTATTTTTAATGTTGAGTTATATGGGTTTTGCGGAAAGATCGCCAGATGCTTTTCAAACTCCTCTAAGTATTATTTACGATCTGGCGATTAAGGGCGCCTACAAATTAGTCGCATTAATTCCCTAGATTTAAATTTGTGTGAATTTGTGAGAGCTGTTTGCGGCTAATTTCAAAGCACCTTCAGGCTCGCTTAATGCATAAGGTTGTTGAATAGGGTCATTGGAAATTAGTTGTGAAAATGTTATTTAAATTCCTATTTCAGCGTACCGACATCCTAAATTTGTAATACTTATGTCGTATGGAAAATTTTAAAGTATAGGAACCATTGGATTTGAAATGAGTTGTTTTTATCAAATACTAGACAAATAATGTTTTTATCAGTAGAGCTAGTTAGGAGGTAGAAAGTTAACTTTTTACTTAACACACTAATCAATAAAAGTTTTGATCCCAAAAAAATCAGGATAATGAATGAGGGTCGTGGAATGATGATTAGTGGGGCAAATATAATGTCCGTAAATCTTTCTAACACATCATCAATCTAATAGAACAGGATTTTGTACCAAAACAATAAAAAAAAGCCACAGAGAAATGGTTTTATGTATTAAAAAATATATATATCGTTATATAGCAAAAAGACTAAGCTAGACTAGTAAATATCTATATTCTATACTAATATTATAAAGCTAGGGAGTTTGTTTGTTTGGTTGAACAAACAAACATAATCTCGGGAATTACTGGTTCCAATTGTAAAATTCCTTCAGTATTGGGCAGTCCATTTGTCTAGGAAGGCTATAGGCTATATAACATCACTCTGCGATCAATAGGAGCGGTACATCAATGAAAAATTGCAAAATTGGGGATAATTTATTCCTTTTTAGAGCTTTCGTTGCGTGCGCTGCATAAACGGTTAAAGTAACGCAACAATCACGTAAAACGAAACTGTTTCTATTAAAAAGTTCTAAAAAATATGTCTATCTTTTAAAGTTGGCTCACTATAACGTTTTAATTGTAATCAAATCTAAATATTATAAAGCTGACGAGTTTTTTTAGTTGGAGCATACTTATCTCAGGAACTACGTTTAGTGTTGGACAGCCCATTTATCGAGGAAGGCTATAGATTATATAACATCACGCTAGAAATCTTAGGCGCCGAGCAAAAAAAAGGCACGAATATGAAGACCTCGCACGGCAATGCGATTCGATGCGACGGGAGGTGTCAGGGGTGGAAGACATATGACACGGACGAAGTCGCGGGCAGATGCTAGTTATTAGATATTTTGTCATGAGAAACGTATCCTTCGTTAATGATAGTAAAGTAATAATAGTTAAATGCATATTCATATGAATTTGATCTCATTAAACTGCTACCACCCGATACTGCGTTACATCAGTTACAAGGCATGGTGAAATATAAAGTAAAAAAGAAGTGCAATTAATACATTTTGTGCCACCACACTAAAAACTGGCAATGATCATAGGTAGTTGACGACTAGTGACCGTCAAAGCTAGTCATTACATAATATATGTCACCGTCAAATTGTAAAGACCGTTAGATTACAATATAACTAGCGAGATTATAATCTGTCAGTTCACAATCTTTCGGCAGATTACAATCTCGCTAGTTAAATTGTAATCTGACGGTAATGACAATTTCACATTGACATTATATATACCATTTCCCAGTTACGACCGAAAGTAGACCTAATTATATTTTAAATTGACCTCTCGTGATTTGATCAGTATTAAAAAATGTAGGTATATTACATAGCATATTCGCACGCACATAGGTACCTACTATAAATAAAGCTATGGAGTTAAATAAATAAAAAACGTATTACGGCTTTGTAGACATGGAATGTGATTGAAAAGCTGTTTACTGCGTAAAAAGTATAGTAGCTCAGTCAAATAAGCTTACGACCACGTCATGAGCGAAACTAGCTTTTGAGTCTTTTGCTATAGTGTACCTATCGTTTCAATTGTTATATAAAACGTGATTCTTTTCACAAGATTTTGGCGGCGAATTTATCTATCGTATCATTTCAATCAATAGGTATTAGAGGAGATGGGAGAAAAATTAAATCGTCGTTGAAAGTTGATTTACATTTTCGCCCCCGACTCAAGTCAACATCACAGACATGTCAGAATATTTTTCAACAAATTTTAAGTTTTCGATTTTATTGAATAATTCATTTAGTAAACAGTATTAAGGTTTGTGACTGCAATACTAATGTGAGCATTGCGTTAATCTTCGGACAGACCAAACCGCAAATATTGCGCCATGTCTTGAGAATGATTGATAATACAAAATAATGACATAGGTTGCAATGAAATTAACATAAATTGTAAATATACAATAATAATGTTAAAATAGAAAAAAATATTTACGTTTTTGGCTGAGTTTAGTTTAGAAGTTGTAATCAAAAGTTGCTATGATACTTTACAAAAATCTGCATAATATGTTTCAATTAAAGTTTCCGCTAGATCGTTATGCTTATTTGACAGGACTATAGGCGACAAAAGTTAATGTATAATGATATGGAAATAAGAAAAATATTTAATTCCTCAGCAGGCCATAGTTTTAGATTCGTACTTTACACTTAGAATGAAGGTATTAGATAAATATACTATTTATACAAAGGTTTTTAATGTTCTTTAATTATTGCATTATGCGATGCGCTTAATTAGCATCTTAAGTAAGAAGTAAGCAGACAAGTACTTAATAGATTTTTTTAAACAAATTGTTATGACGCGCAGGCGGAATTTTATTTCAAAATGCCTTCGAATATCAACATAAACACCAACGCACATATACATTACAATTAATTATGAATACAAAGAATAATTAAATAAAATAAAAAAGGAATAAAAAATATAAAAATGTTAAATAATATTAAAAAAACGCTAGCACTTATAAGCAATAATAATGTACCTACTAAAATATTATGAATCAATGAAAACTAGTAACCTCATCAAAGAGTATTTTGCATAGTTTCGTATGTTATTAGAAGTAACTTAAGTGTAAAAGTAGGTAAATATTATTACTATGATATAAACCTCTTGCCAAACTGAAGTAGGTAGAATTCGCTGGAGCCAACTTATTGTGTTAACGTGTATGGAAGCGACCAAACTTGCGTGAAACTCTTGTGACTTCAATCAATCAAATCATTTATCTGTTACAAATGTATGTTACATTAAAATACAGATTGAGTGTGATAGGAATGAGCCATGTACATTCTGCCTGGAAATAGGCACGCAAAAATGTATAAAAATTGTTAAGAAGCTATCTTTAAAATAACCGAAGCACGCAGTCACGTCCTATATCCCGCTCGCTCACTTCAGTTTGTTCAGAGCTTTATACATTTCGATTTTTAGTCTAGTACCTATTACAGTCAGTAGAATTGTATTATCTCATTGAGGTGAGTAGCAAACATATCTGTGTACTAAATGTTATGCAAGTAGTATGAAAATCTGTCAAATCATTGTTGCCATCAGATAGATTAAGATTTCAAGGAATCTTTATTTTTCGCATGTTCGCTGTTATCTGCATTAATTACGGTTTTTTTTTAAGTCATTCATCATTTGATGATTGGTTTAAAATAACACATCAATGAGACAGTTCCCGTAATTTTTGGAACGTTCAGAGATTGATTTCAGTCTCAATCTCTCAAAAATGTCACCCTACGTTTTTGACATTTGATTGTCACCAAGATGACATTGCAACTAAACTTTGAACGTGCTTAATTACGAGAATTGCCTTCTTTGATCTTCTTTTTGCTGTCGAGTTTGTGTCTACTAAATAAGTTGTAACTTGTAACATTAGTAGGTGAGCATAGTAATGCAACACGTAACATTTACAGCCTTCAAGAATTTCTCTGATTCAATTTATTTTTAAATATAAATTCGTTTTAGTTGTATCCTAACTAACATAAATGTGTCTTAACATTATTTTAATCCCAGCTAAAATTATTTTATTTTATATGAACATTATTTTATGGCAAAACACATTGTATATATACACATTTCTTGTTAATTCATGTTTACAAAATTAAGGAAATCCACTTCAAAAAAAAAATGTCACGTAAATGAACGGATACAAAAATCTCGTTACATAGAATGCCGCCCGTCGTCGTAAATCATGGTCATTGCTACAGTGTTTTCATTATTTATTAAAAGCTATTCAGTCACCTAAATCTTGCAAGTGCAGACTTATAAAATTAAGAGGCATTTGATCATTTCACATTTTCGTAATTCTAGCTTAATCTATCAAATGTATTAATGTAATCATCATTAAATAATTTATTAAAAAGATTGTGCGGTTACATCGTAGTTTTATTTCCTACTTTAAGCCTCATTCTATTATCTACGTTTATTAATACAACCTTCTTTTTAGGGTTCCGTTGCCAAATGGAAAAAAACGGAACCCTTATTCGATTCGTCATGTCTGTCTGTCTGTCTGTTTGTCTGTCCGTGTATGTCACAGCCAATTTTTACCGAAACTATAAGAGCAATGCTGTTGAAACTTGGTAAGTAGATGTATTCTGTGTTCTCACACAAAAATAGAAAGAAAAAACAATACATTTTGGGGTTCTTCATACTTAGAACTGAAACTCAAAATATTTTTTTTCATCAAACCTATACGCGAGAGACACTTCCAAAGTGGTAAAATGTGTCTCCCCCCCCCCCTGTAACTTCTAAAATAAGAGAATGATAAAACTAAAAAAAATATAAGATGTACCATGCAAACTTCCACCAAAAATAGGTTTGAACGTGATCTAGTAAGTTGTTTTTTTTAATACGTCATAAACCGCAATTTACCTTTCATTCAATCAACATAAATATAAAAATAAAAACATTTAATTTCATAAACATAAACCTTATGCAGAAATGGTGAATCCTACAGGTTTGTACGGAACCCTCGGTGCGCGAGTCTGATTCGCACTTGGCCGGTTTTTTTTTCTTAACGTATCGTTGGCAAAAAGTCCAAACAAGTTAGGCCCAAAATTCAGCAGCGTGAACTCTGCTCACTGACGCAGACATAAGCCCTGTCTTGCCATGCCCTGCTGCCCTGTGGGCCATTGTCTGTTGGAAGATACTACATAAGCACTTGAAATCTGAGCAGTCCATAAACCCTCACCTATTGAGAGTGTCTTTGCTCCGACCAACTTGGATTCAAAATCTATTTAGAGATTTCCAAGTGGGCCAAGACTACGTGCCCCGAGTGAAGGACTCTAAAAAGGTTCCACAAAATTATCAGGGGGGCTTACACAAGTTCCGCCATAGATTATATCTTGCTTTGGAGACGTTACTATTGGCTGGAATAGCTAAAGCCACCTACCCAAGAAAACTTTTCCAGCTTTTGAGCCTCTGTGGCAATAATACGTAGTTGTGCATTGGGATGTCGATTAGCTTGTAGTTTTGTCCTCTTGACGCGGCTGACTATGGTACTGCGTATGTTTCGAGGCGCAATGCCAGTCATTGGATACCACATTCGTACTGGGATCGGTTTAAGGCAACTACTAATATTCGCCACGGCACGTCTCGTTTTGAGCCAAATCCAACAAGGTCAGCGCGGGTAGACCGATTCCAAACTGAAGCTGCGTATTTACCATCGAAAAGTAAAGCACATTTCAGTTGATCACATGTTAGGCGGTGTATTAAGTCATTTCTGTCATGAACTTGCAGTTTTACATATCAAAAATTATTTTTCTAGGTAAGCGACCGACAGTAACCAACCTTAAGGTGAATGCCTAGATAGCCCTCGCCATACATTTTTCAGGTGTGGAAATCTCGGTAAATAAACAGTTTCTGCAGAATAAAAGCAACTGTAATGAGACTTTATAATGTATTATGTTCGCGTATAGCCCAAATTTTATAAAAAAAACAGTATTTCTAGGAGAATTAGACCGAATAAAAAACGAAAAATCTTTACATGTGTGAGTGACCTGAATCGCGCCATCTGACAGAAATTTATAGAACCACTGAGAAAGTTGGTTGCTGTTGTGTTACGAGTTTACGATTAGTAAACATTCATAATAGATGGCGCTGTTTGATATTCGAACATTTTATCTTTTAAATTCGATAATGCGACGTTGCCATTCTAGAGGCAGCGCGCGCACACCGCGTTGTTGCCATACCGTCAATGCGTGATTACTTGAGTCTTGAAAACTTGCGAATCGTTTCCAGAATATTGTGTTTCTAGCAAGTTAGCGCCGGGCGCGCGGGTTTGCCCGCGGAGTTAACATTTTATGATTGATAAAATGTTTTTTATTATGGAATGAGAAAGAATGCTTTACATAAAGTGAAAAAAATATCTCTGCGATCTGCCCTTGGTTCACACAGATACAATACTAATGTAATTATTGTATTATCTAGTTTAAATATGTAGTAAGTAGTTACTAGTACACGACTTTCCAGATTTAAAAATCTTTTTAATGTATGTAAGTAGGTACTGATAACATTCTGATACGCTTAGGTACTAATCCATTGGTTTGGGTTGAATAAAATCAGAGAATAGAATTTGATGTATAAGTAAGTTATAACTAAATCAGGCGATCAGCGAAGCTACCTACACAATGGTGAAACGTAGGTACTACGTACATCTATTGATTGAATCATATTTATTCTTCTATTCTTTTATAATTCATGTGAAACCAGCAAGATTAGTGAATACACAGACAAACCACTTTGATTTTTCATAATTGCTTATTTTACTAGTATTATTAGCACACACAAAATGCGTCAAGCAGGGTTGCCAACTTTATTTTTTAGAAGATCGTACCATACATTTTAAAAGATCGTACTTTGCTAAGAATTCAAAAATAAAAATAGTACGCATTGAAATTTCAATAAAATAAATGGTAAACAAATGTGGTGGGTGTTACTATAACTTCAACGCAAAATTTAACATTTTGGTATAATATTTAAGAATCTGGACACCAATTTAGCAACTAAACTTTACGACGAGGTTTTTTTATTAAAGAAAAGGGGCTCGGAAGAGACTTTGTCATGAAATCCACACGAAACAATAAACACCAGTATCATTAGAACTTAAAACGAGATATTTACCATGTTTATTATTACTTAAAAAAAACTGTGCTACCTACTACTGAGAACCATTCAAATGAGTGCCATCCGTGAAACAGTTTTCATCAGGGCTTGTTAACGTTACCAAATTCACACTATAAGTATCGTTAAGTAACGTTATTTTCATAAAGTTAATATTTTAACGGTAAAACGGGTAACGATACTTTGGTATCGAATCTATAAAATAACGTTACCAATATTAACGTTACTAGTATCGATACTTTTACATACATACATACATAGAATCACGCCTTTTTCCCATGGGGGTAGGCAGAAACCACGGAACGCCACCTGCTACGATCTCTACACACTTCTTTTGCCTCGTTTAGGTTCATAAAATTGGTCATACACACACGCCGGTTGCGAGTACTACGCACCTGACCTTTCTGAAGAATATCACTAATAAGGTCCCTATATGTCCTCCTAGGGCGTCCCCTCCCGGTGTTTCCACTCACATCTGCCTTGTAAATACCTTTTGTGAGCCGACCTTCATTCATCCTCTCAACATGACCAAACCATCTAAGCATACTTTTTTCAATTTTTGTCACTACATCTTCTTTTACACCACACCGTTCTCTTATCACATCGTTACCTAATGCGTTGTTGTCAACCTGCGCAACCTAAGCGGCACGCCATGGGCGGCGGCGCTCTACGGCAACATCGCCAATCAAACGGTGCAAATGCAACTTCAATAATGTAGACGAAAGAAAGAGATGAAAGAAAATAAATAAAAAATTAACGGTACTCAGTTACCGGTAAAACGTATGCCAAGTATCGTTACCAAGCATTACGTGACCTCTACTAATAACGTTATCTTCGTCCGATGAAAGTAACGATACCAAATTTTTAACGTTATTCAAAGCCCTGGTTTTTATTCAAAAGTGAAGCGTTTTTGTGTTTTATTGACGGTAAGTGTTATTTTTATGTGCAATGAATGATTTTCAAGGTGATATAGAGTATTATTATAATGGTAATTAATTACCCTTAAAACTTTACAAAAGTGTAAGATTTAGAAGATGAAATACAAAATCAAACGTTAGCAACACTCGTTGATTGTCGTCACATGACATACTACAATACAAATTTCAGATATTCTCTCTGAAAACAACAGCTTGATGGTGGTGTTATTTCTGTTTCTTGAAACATTTCATAAATAAGATACATTTGCTGTTGTTTGTAATTATTCTTTTTGATTTCAGATTGAATTGCAACTGAACTGCCTAAGATGAACCCGACTAATAAACTTGCATAAATGTATACGACATGTGTATTCAGGACCGCGAAAATCACGGAAAAAAGTGCAAGCTGTATTGAAAAGACATCATGGAAGTTCTTTTAGTGATCTATAGTGAGTAAATTAGATTCCCATAAGATTTCGAATCAGATTTACGTGAGTGGAGGTTATTTGATACTCGTTGGTTCGTGTTGTAGTCTTCGTTTACAGCCATTTTTCCTTGCAGCCGAAAGCAAGCGAAGGAACAACAAGCATGCAAGCATGGCGTAACAAGAAACAGAAGGTAGTGGAAGAAACCGCGGTTTGCCCTGTTGTATTTAGGTACCTACAGACCTATCAATATTTTTCTGTCTCTCAACACTGTTTTTTTAACATATCTTTTATTTCAGTCCACATTCAACTCAAGATCGTCATCAGCTGTCCAACCTTTCGACAGCTTAAGATACGCCCTAAACCTATTCGCGTGGTATACCAGAAATTCGATACGAAGCCATAGCCTGCAGCTCTAGCTTCAATACAGTTGAATCTGTTACAGAGCAAGTAGAGACTGTTGATTTTGATTGGCCACAACCCGATTCAGAGACTGAAGCTTATCAACTAACTGTGGAAAGAACATCAAGTGACAACTTATCAGGTTTGGTAGGGTACCGTATTGTTGACTTGAAGAAGGTCATATGGTCACAACTTTGATTCTTCATCTGGAATGGTAAGTCCCAACTTGATACCATATTTTTGTGTTCATTACATTAGTACGCTTTTGCTTGTTTGTTGTGATGAAGTTTATGTTTGACAATACCAAAGTACAACATATTTTACACAATGTTCAGTGTAACAAATATCATTATTTCTTGGTATGTATGTATAAAAATAATGTATTTCTTGGATTGTTTCTTTTTAACAGCTATTATTATTTTGATTCTAGGTCCAGGGTCAATTGCGAATTACCAAAATGAATAAATGTTACTTCATTTGCTTTATATCTGTCACCCAACCATTGACTGTCATAGAAGTTAACCGGGATGAGGAAGTTATCAACGCTATGATGCCGAAGTTGGTAACATTTTTTAAAACGTGTACTGCCAGAAATTATATTGAGAAGAGTTGAGAAAAATGCTAAATGTCTAGACATCAAGGAATTAAAAGGTATAAAAATATAAGTCTTACTCATTTCCTAACTTATTCCGCAGGTCTCTGAGGTGTGGGTTCAGTAAGAATAGTCTAACAAAACTGTGTAAATTCATTTGTTGCAGCGAAAACTGCGTCTTCCAGCATTTGATTCAGATCGCACGGAAATTATATAAATGGAAGTAAAAAGTGACAAGCAGAAGACTGATACGGCGCGGCGGCGGCGGCGACTGCAAAAAGTAGCGCGTAGAAAAGAAGATATTTTATTATAATATTTATAAGTATCTTTGTATGGTGGTACGAGTCGATGGTTCGAATCCAAGCCGGCACTTTGCTGAGTGTAAATTATTTCATCACCACAGTTCAGAGGAGGCCTGAGTCTCAGCAGTGGGAACATTATAGAATAATTAATAAGCTATTTTTGCACGTAGCGATGTATAGTTTGTGTTATTTTGTTAGTTCATAAGATTTTTCTGTGTAGATAAGTTTCACTCATGTATTTAGGTACCAGCCTAACAATTCAATTGTAAAAGAATATTTATTGCAGTTCAAAATTGTATCATAAGTAGGTATTCTTGAAACATTAATAAATGTTATGGTTAGCTAGCAACCCCTTTGTGTTGTTATGTAAGATACATGTGCCGTTATATATAGTTACGTATGATGTTATTTATATTGTAATCTACATACATAATTCTTTCTAATACTAAATTAAAAATCATAATTGTAAATATCAAAATATTTAAAAAAGTATGTTATCTTTGTATGGTGGTATGACTCGATGGTTTGAATCCAAACGGAAACTATCTAAGTAAATGTAGTGAGAGTAAATAAAACATTATTTTTATGAAAATATTAACCCCTTTTTACTAAATAAATATTATTAATTTATAGTAGGGTACAATAAAAAGCTTTACAATGTAATAAATAGTCTTTTATTTATTTA
The DNA here is from genome assembly GCA_947507805.1 of Aporophyla nigra. NCBI lineage: Eukaryota > Metazoa > Arthropoda > Insecta > Lepidoptera > Noctuidae > Aporophyla > Aporophyla nigra. Next base: position 20,848,468 of record OX382291.1, on the reverse strand, counting down.
GTACACGTCACTATTTACACTTCCATTCCTTCTTCTGCCTTACATTTCTTCCCGTGGGTGTCGTAAAAGGCGACTAAGGGATTTACTAGAGAATGGGCAGCAGCGTTCTCTATGCATTTTACCATCACACTGCGATCGCCAACCCGCTTGCCAAGCGTGGTGATTATGGCAAAGCCCCCCAAATAGGGGGAGGCCTATATCCAGCAGTGGACGTCTTGCGGCTGAGATGATGACTATTTACACATTACAATTTAGGTTCAGTCACATTACTACAACTTATAGGGACAGTGTACCTATATTAATTTCATTTTAAACTGTTTGAATAAAACGACATCTAGTGGTGTCGAAAGTTACTACTATTTACTTTGCATGTGTGTGTAAAGAGTAAAGTCAAGCGGCTAAATCTTTAGAATGTACAAATCTTTGTATGAGACCAGTTAACAAGCACAGTGACTATCTAAAAAAATCAAGTTAATGCCCTAGGTTTCGCATATAATAAAGTTATCTATTAAAGATTTCTAAGTTAGGCGTAAAAATTGAAAATGTTCCAAATTGTGGATCTAGCGCCATCTAGCGACAAAATGGCATCTGAGATAATCATCCATCCACCTTAATATTAAAAAATACCTACTACACTATTTAGAAAATATAGTAAATACATACACGAATGAACAATTTTTTAAAAGTTTCTTGATAATAACGCCCTCTATGGGTGAACGCAGATACCTTAAAGCCTAGGTGGGATGAGCGGTATCTCAGTTCCATCATAGGATAAAACTGAGACTTATCGACACCACAGCGCCATAATGCTTGGCACTAAATGCAAACGATTGTTTATTTTTTAATCTCGTTTATTGTAATAAGCAAAAGTTTACTTTTTTACTGTTAATGACTATTATTTGTATCATATTCCATTTTCCTGTTCATTCTGCGATCTGGATTCCTCCAACGTGTAGAGCTAAATTTCATTCGTATATACTCTTATATCATTAATATGTCTTGGTTTAAGTAAAAATAGAGAGCTGTTAAATAATCCGGATTAGTAGTGTTGGTTTTTATTTCATTGCAAAAATAAGCCTCGCATCTGCTGTTCATCTATCGTGACTACCAGTTTCGTAGATTGTAGTTAGAGGGAAACATTTAACAAAGCAAGGTGCAAAACTGTAGTCATAATAATTTCGAACAGACTCAATTCGCGGAACTGAAAATCTTGAGCGTGATCATTTTGTGTACATTTAATCGAAAATTAATGGAGTTTTGCCACACAACAAAATATTTCATTTGTTTGCAGTGGCACACATATCATTTAGGGTTTTGATTTCAAACGCGATATCGATAAAAAAAAAAAAGTTTATCGACATCCACTTACACAATAATGTTAGATCACTCTCTAGCACTCATTACTGATTGGGAGTTTCTATCATTTCTGACGTAGGTGCTAAATATTGTCGTGGACATCTACAACATCGTAATGCCGATGATAACACAGACAAGTAAATTGTAAGATAGATATCTTCTTATCTTAGGCATATTATTCTATTCTAGATGCCAACCTTCAATGAGGCCTCCATATAGATAAATTGTTAATAAGTTGCTGTGAGCTTAGCTCTGCAGCGAAAAGGCGGAAAGGCATAATTTATTTCATTTAAAGTTCGTTTTATATCTTTGTTCGCGAACTAATTACATTAATTACAGCGTTCTCGCCATACAAAGACATGTTTATACTACTTCCACCATTCAAATAACTAGTAATTTATCCCTGTTCACCGACTTTTTTTAAGCCATATCGCCGAGCAAAATGGGTGATTTCCTTTTAATAATAATATAATAATATAAATAATATAAATAGGGGTCAAAGTATGAAATTGCCGTTTTATAGTAATATTGTACATAGTTTGAATGAGCATTAAACCTACCTGGTGTGAGATAATCGAGTGAAACTTTTTACATGTGCAACATTAAATTTTCGAAACTATGTTTTATTCTTAGACGGAAAAGATGGATACTTCGAAAATCCGAGTAATTTTTGAATAGGAGTTCCGACGCGGAACTAACGCGGCAGAAACGCCTCACTATATAAATGCTGCGTTTGGAGAGGAGACTGGTAACGAACGCACCGTGCGTTTTTGGTTTAAACGCTTTCGTAATGGTAACTTCGCGAAGTTACCATTACGAAAGCGTGTAAACCTTCGCCTTGAAGAACGAACCTAGCGGAAGACCGCCTACACAGGTGAATAACGCTGAATTGAAGGAGATAGATGGTGGAAGCCGATCCGAGTCAAACTACCCAGGAATTAGCAGCATGGTTAAACGTTACCTTACTTACAGTATGGACTCACTTGCATCAAAACAATACGATAAAAAATATGAAAAATGGGTGTCTCAAGATTTCATTGATCTGCAGAAAGAAACGCGTGTTCAAACTTGCGCTGACTTGTTGACTCGGTACCAAAATGTGGATTTTTATGTATAAGGCCATCAGCGTTTATCGCATATGAGTTTTAGTGTTCATATTCGATTTATGTATATGTATAGCTATTTAGTTTAAGTTATTGATTTTATATTTAGGATGGTAGAGTAAATAGGAACAGACATATTTATAAATAAATGATTATAAGTTTATGAATCCAGTAAGAAAAACAATGGCTAATGACAAAAGACGATCCTCCTTCGACGAAAGCTGCCAAAATGTTGATACATTTGTTCGATGCGGTAATAATGAGGTAAACGATTGGAAGAAGCATCGCTGATGTCGTCGCAGGCTAGTTCTACGAAAGGACGTCCTATCAGGAAATACCCTGTTGTATGCTTGCAGGTCATTCGGGTCTGAATAAAGAGGTGACAGCGGGCGAGAATAGCCTCAACTTGCATCAATATCCTGCTAAACTCCTCAAACGTGAGATTAGAAATTCCCTACGACGCGTCTCAAATGGTGCTTCCCACAAACCTCCAGAGTATGGGGGAATACATTTAAATTTAAATTGCGATACCTAGGTACTCTAGATGATTTCGTTTGAAAATTTTGTTAAATAATTTCCTTCGTTATCCGCTCCAACAAATGTTTTCCACTATTGGAATTTATTTCTAAATGTCGGCCATTTGAGAACAAAGAAGAACACCGTTTATGAGAGATTTGTGACTAATTTAAGATGCACTGCTTGAGTCGCAAAACAAATAAATCTACAAATGTAATTATATTATTTTAATTAAAGTAATTTCTTCCCGTGGGTGTCGTAAAAGGCGACTAAGGTACTTACTAGAGAATGGGCAGCAGCGTTCTCTATGCATTTTACCATCATACTGCGATCGCCAACCCGCCTGCCAAGCGTGGCGATTATGGCAAAGCCCCCCAAATTGGGGGAGGCCTAAGTCCAGCAGTGGACGTCTTACGGCTGAACTGATGACTGACTGATGAATTAAAGTAATTATCTAGACAAATAAATAAAGTTGGAGTGTCTGTTTGTGATATTAAAATTACCGCTTTTTACTAAGTGTATATGGATGTATCATCAGCAGCCTATAAATGTTCCCACTGCTAGGACACAGGCCTCCTCTCTGTGAGAGAGGGTGGGCCATAATCCACCACGCTTGGCAGCGGGTTGGCGATCGCAGTATGATGGTAAAATGCATAGAAAACGCTGCTGTCCATTTTCTAGTAAGTCCCTTAGTTGCCTTTTACGACACCCACGGGACTCACATGTCTTCGAATTTTTAGTTCTAAGAAATGCCGGTTTCTTCACGATGTTTTCACCGTTATGAGAGCAGTGCTGATGAAATAATTTACACAAAGTATAGCGCCTACTTGGGTTCGAACTTACGACCTACTACTCGTAAGTCGCGGATGGATGGATATGGATGTATACACGGTTCATATACCAAAACAACATTTTTTACAAATTTTGTCTGTCTGTTTGTTCTGGCTAATCTCTGATATGGCTGGACCAATTTTGATGGGACTTTCACTAGGAGATAGCTGATATAACAAGGAGTAACTAAGGCTACTTTTATTTAAGAAAAAATAATTGAATTTCACGAAAAACAAAACGAACGAAAAACTTTTTTGTTAAAAATACCACGCGGACGAAGTCGCGGGTATATACCTATATAACCTAGATTAATGCATTCTTAATACATAACCCGCGGTAGTACGTCCTTTTGCGATAATTTCCGACATCCAAGCGGGCGAAGCCGCGAGCAAAAGCTAGTATTATATATATTTATTATTAACCTTGAAGGTGGAGAGGCCCTTGACGGCTCGAAATGTAAACTGGACCACAGTACTCAGTATCAATGCGTCGAATCTTCTTAATTCTTTAATTCGTACCATAATGTATAGGTATACATAGTTGGAAGGTAAATAATTATATAAGTTATAATAATGAACCCTGTCGGGCACAGCAAGATGAAGTAGGAAATAGGAGGAAGAACACTGTATGTTTAATGAGAGAAATCATATTTCTATTTACCTAGTGAATAAGTTACACCTACTGTTTCTTGTCTTTCAGTTACTAAGTTGCCTAGCCCCCCATGATTGGACTGAACGTTTTCCCACTCTACCTAACGCATTTAACGCATTTATGAACAAATCAGCGCGCTACATTTCTGCCAGCTAGTGGTCACAATACAATACGAAAAGAATTCCATGTCTTAATAATAATTATGGAAGGCCAGCATAACATAGTAATGTATGTTTATGCTGGAATAAAAGAAAAATTGTGTTTACTATAAGCAGTGTAAGAACCTTTTTATCGTAGGTGAAAACGTTACAATTATCCAACTTACCTCCTTCCCTAACCAAGATTTTTTACAAAACAATAAGTTGAGTCCTGACATATTCCGTCAATATGAATCCGTCGATATTTGTGGTTTGTTTTAATAAACAACTATGTTCAAGAGGAAAAGATTATATTTGAGACGACCGTGCGAGTAAAATAGTTGACTCATGTAATTCATTTACGGACAACGGCCCGTGTTTACGTTCCGTTTTATGTCGATTGTTGTGAATAAATCGCCTAATGTAAACAGCTATTCTTATCTATACATCTTCAGCTACGTTGCGAGTTTTATCTGATGCGGATGCAAAAACAACCACAGGCAAGCCGTTACTAAATAATTTAGTGTTTATACTAGAAGTATGCTAAGTAATAACAGTAATACGGGTTGATCAGGTTAAGCTACGCTTGCCGCAGTTTGTCTGAGGATGGGCGACCATCTTTACGTAACAAGACCCTTCCGTGTCTTCGAATTTTTGGATCTAAGACATGCCTGTTTCCTCTCGATGTTTTCCTTCACCGTTTTGAGAGCAGTGGTAATGAAATAATTTACACAAAGTAAAGCGCCTGCTTGGGTTCGAACTCAGGACCTACTACTTGTAAGTCGCGGCCATTACCACTGGGCTGCCACTGCTCCCCTGCTGCTGCTGTTTTCTTATGTCAATTCTGTCCAACGACTATTAACTCGTCTTGTGTGTAGGTATGCTTTTTTTTTTGAATTGTTGATATCATATTACTTCGGCTTTATAGTCATCTGCCTAGCCTTTTCCCAACTATGTTGGGGTCGCCTTCCAGTCTAACCGGATGCAGCTGAGTACCAGTATTTTACATGGAGCGACTGCCTATTTGACCTCAACAACCCAGTTACTGGGTAATACGATATCCCTTGATAAGACTGGTTGTCTGACTTTCGGGCTTCTGACGACCCGTAACGACTGTCCAAGATCTACGAAAGATAGCCGACAGCCGAGGCATGGATGAGTGAGAAAATTATGTTTCTGATTTATTAGCTCAAAATAAACCTATTAATATTCGAACTAATACCGAAGACCGGGAAATATAGCTTGATTGAATATTGGTATTCTTGGTTCGACTAAAAACTCGACCTATTCGTCATAGAATTATTAGCCAAATCTGACAGACTTACAGGCTTCGCCCGCGTGGATGTCGGAAATTATCGCAAGTGGACATACTACCGGGATTTAAAATGTGTTGATCCAGGTAATACACAAGCTATATGTGTGCCATATTCGATCCAAATCCGTTCAGCTTATTTGCATGATTGAGAAAAAAACATCAATAATATTAATAGGAAGTACATTTATAAGTCATATTACGTCGGATTTAACCCACCGCCAGGTCTCTCTCTCAGTTTGGGCTATGCGTTTATTTGTATATCAACAGTCAGTCAGTTTATTGTTTTATATTAGATTACTTCCCTTTTTGTATACTCGTATTTGTACATATTTTTGTTATTATTTTAAGATTGCTAGTTATTGAAATAAGATAAATTACACTTAAATAATATATAATGCAATATCATACATCATCATATATTATATCATATTACATTATATATTATTTTAAGTGTAATTTATTGCAGGAGAACTTAAATTAAAAAAAAACCGTTATCACTGAATTCGCGTCACAGCTGAATTAAAAATACCTTGAAGAAAAAAAAATATGTGAAACCAAAAATCTACGTGTTAATGGAGCAATAGTCATATAACGTCGTGATGTTAACCCGCGATTGTAATAAATATAAATAGGCATAGGTATACTGTTTCCCGTCGCGTGGGCCAATTGTTTACGGGCTTATACCTAGGTTTGGATTTAATTTTGAGCCTTGGCAATACTCAGTGTTTACAAAAAAAACGGACTTTTCAAATTAAAAGTTTGACCTTTTCAATCATAACCTTCTTCACAACATTTTGTCATATGAAGACAAGTTGTGTTCAGTGACTTAAAATTGTATGACAGCGAAAAAATTGAATTAGGTCATGAACATTGTTGTGCGATGATTTTTAAAACTTTCGACGTAAATTATAATCAATACACATCGATCAACTTACTTCGACTTTTGGCGTTTAAGCCCCATCCGTGGCCACTGTGAAAAACTTATAACAGGACATATGTATGTTATTGGCTTGTTATTGGCAAACAATATTTTGGCAAAATATAATTCTAGTTTCATAAATACAAAACAAACTTGGCATTTTCTGCTGGTAATAAATAATGCGTGTCCGTTATTATTTATGTGTGGATCACACTAAAAGTTTTTAGTATAGGCTAGTAAGAAAAGCAGCAGATGACTAAATTATTTAAATTTCGATTTCCATAACAATCACCGATGATGATCTATCAATTATCGATGGGTACTCAATATAAAAAATTAAATAGCGTGCTGTGCGAGTCTGAACTAAGGGCAAGTTTTTTTTTATATATCTAGAAGTTAAAAAGCAGTGTGTCCTAATAACCTCCAATGCCTATGTATGGCAAAGCCAAACATAGGAACGTTTAAATAAATAAAACTTAGAACGTGATATTATGTACAGCGCGGCAAAAATGCAATTTTAAAAAGATTTGCACCAAGCAGCGTCGCATTCTCTGTGGCTGAGATCCTGAGAGAGAATAGATATAGGCATAGGTGAAATTGCATTCCGTTAACTTAAATATGTAAGTATTGCTGGGAGGAGATAGTTATAATACTTTTTTTTTGCACCTCCTGTTTTGTAACGTATATTAACAGTATTATGCCTAAAGTGAGGAACCGGTTTATCATGGAATATGGAAGATTTTTGAAATAAACTCTAACACCAAATGCTGCAGTCCGGAACTTTACGACAACTGTGAAAGGTTCAATAATAGCAAAAAAACATGCTACTAACTGGGTGCGAACAGAAAAATGTTTAGAACTGCATTGACCACTTTCTAAAATAAAGGAAACATTATCAGGAAAACAAAAAATATGATATAGGTACGTAAGTGTACAATAACATATTCGTTGTGATATATTAATCAAATACTGTTCTTATAAAATAGCACTAAATAAAATTCGTTAGAGATATATAATTTTTGAAACACGTTATATTTATTATAAATTAGCCATAGAAATTAGAATTTATTATAATTATAAAAGTAGATAACTTATTAATATTTATGTTTGCATAATTTGTTTTGTCCGATTTTCTTTCCATTTTTGCACGACACTAAGTATAGGAAGTTTTATCGTAATGTTGTCCTGATCTTTCTTTGGCTTTTCTTCTCTCTGTATTTTTTGTTTTTCAGCCGCAGTCAACAGAATTTGTAACAATGGTTATAATGTTTAATCGTCAATCAGTAAAGTGAACTGAATCAAAAAGTAGACAGGATGGGTTAAGAGCACTATTGCAGCCAGACTACTCGTCTCGTAATACATACTTGAACTTGGATTGACACGCTACCGCGTATCTAGATTTTTGGTAATCTCTTGTTATCGCTAAATGACTTTTGCTTTAAACATAATACCACTCAAGGTGCGGGTGTCAATGAAGGCGTACGGTTGTACGTTGTTTTATTTTTCTGTAGACATCACAGTAGACACGCTTCTCGGTTCACTCGTGCAAAGCGATGGGAAGCAGATGGTTAAGTACTGAACTAACACTAGATCTCCGTGCACTAGATACATAGATGAAATTACGGCAGGTTACGGGAACAATCCGAGACTCACACATTCCCCTTAAACTTAACTACCTACTGTCTTGTATGGGTCATAATGTTGGGGCACAAAAGGCATGAATGTTGAAAATTTAAATTGCATGCAGCTTAGATGAAAATGCTAAGAAGGTTGTTTGGTGTTACACGATTGGACAGAATAAGCAATAAGTATATAAGAGGAAGTCTGACAGTGGCACCGATAACTGAAAAGTTGTGTGGTAAGTTTTGAGTATGAATGTCGATGGGTATAAGAGCAGGGGGAGACAAAACGCGCCATTCACTCACGAACTTACCAAATCATTGCGCGTTATCACGCGAGTATCCGTAGTCATGATGTGCACGATTTATCCTTGTTCACATGTTTGCTTTAAATTGGAATGCGATTTCTTTCCAGTTTGTTGTGTATTAACTCTGCTCCGCGGCCGTGTCCATTCCCGACCCACCATCTCTTCTGATACATTATTTGGATGGCGTCATTACCGGGATGGTAACAGGGCCCTACCTCTGCTGGCACTCGCTCGAACAATACAGGTGATTGTACATAAGGTACTTTTTATCCCGCTAGTATGTGCCCGCGAGATTATTTCCGATCATCACGAGGCGAAGCCACTAGGTAAAGCCAGTATTCAATCATTGTTAAAACAAGTCAACATAGAACGTTTGCTACAATATGCAAAACTTCAATGAAAAGTATTTTCAAAGTCAATTCGGAAGAAATGTGTGATACCAGAAAAGATTATACAATTACATGGCATTATCGAGGTATAAATACTTTTTACATTGCCTCAGCAACGCAAAATATGGCTCAAAGCTTTAAACTAAAACTAAACTAAACACGTTCAAACATTGAACGTGTTTTTAATTAAATTAATGAAGTCAATTTTACATTAAAAAATAAAGACGGTCTGACGTTTTTTTTTTTTTTTGTCATGTGTGATTGTGTGTCCAATTTTCTCCGAATATATTTTGCTACGGTCTATTTCTCCCAATCCTTTTTTATATCTTATAACTTTGACTTTATTGTACGCCGCTTCTGAACCTTGTTGACTCTCCCAACTTAATATTACAGAATGTTATATTAAGTTGGAATATGCGTGAGATACGGTACTCGTGTGGCAATAAACTTCAGCCTTACATAATCCATGTGCAATATTATGTGTGGCTATCGTACTGTTTATTTTAGGGAATTATGTATGACTTACATTATGTAATCTCTTTTGCTGAAACTTTAATGACTCTTTGACATATAAATATTGTGAAGCATCTCTTTGTCAATTAACATATCTGGGAATCTAAAAAGTCCACTAATGTACAATCTTATTAGAATTGTAACAATATCAATAATTTCGAAAATCTCAATTTTTCCACAAGTAGTTTATTGTACAATTCATAATCGCGTTCAATAATTTCATCCTTTTGACGGTTTGTAGGAAGGTCCGTTAAATAGTTAATAGTTCAGAAATTACAAATGGCTTTAGTGTCAATTAGCAGAACAATTTAGTCAAAAGCAACATATTAGTTATATTGCAGATTTTAACATTGCAGATTTTTATAACAGAAATTGTGAAATATCAACTGACTTTGGACTGAAAATTTCCTTAAACATGTGTATGTAAAATGCTCTCCATAGCATTTTAGAACGATGAAGTATCGCTCTTCGGAAAATTGAACTAGCTTTTGTAATGCCACCTCGAGTTAATTACTTTGTCCAGGCTAAATAAAAGAGTGTGTCATGACCTCAAACATGGACTGGAGCCGTACATATGTACCCGCCGAGATGAAAGGAATACAACCTCGAAGATAATTAGAAAGATATAATACTTATACCTATTGTGATAAAGGTATAAGTAGTCTGATTTAATTAAGTATTTCCAGTAATTAGACAGCCATCTAGTATTGAAGAAATATACTCTTTTCCCAGTTAATAAAATATTAACTTTTATGAAACACTTAAAATAAACTTAATTATTTATTTAACTATTTATGCACACATATAAACAGACAAGCACATTATACACACATAACATAATGCACATTATTATAATTTAAGCACATTTTAGGTGCCGAGTCTTTACGCATGTGATGCATACCAGGTTTATAGGAGCTAGTGTACACCATAAGATGCATCAACACTGTCATTTACATTATCACTTACTTATAATTAAGTTATCTGACTGTCTGAGAGCTGTAACACTAGGTCTTTACAATTATACTATTACTACTACTATTATTACATACAAGGTAAGTATAAGTATACATTTTCCACTAACGCGGTCAGAACGTAATAAAATCAAACATAGGTAAGTTAGCATAAGTTACTTAAATCACTATGTTAGGAAACTTGTGAACTTACAGCAATTATAACGTATACGGGATTGATATAATACAGCTAGCTTCTGTCCGTGACTTTGTCCGCGTCCAATTTTTTCTCCCCCGACCCATCCCGTCGCATCGCATCGCCTGCCCGTGCAAGCTCTTCATATTTGTATTTGTCCATTTGATCGACTTCTAAGGGTCCTACTGTAATCTTATATAGTTTATACCCTTCCTCGATAAGTGGGAAATCCAACATTCAACGATTTTTTGTATTCGAACCAGTACTTCCACCAAACAAACTCTTTGTAATATTAAGGGTCGGTGACAATTAAAAAGTTAAAGTGAGCCAACCTTAAAACATAGATATATGCCATCGTGGACTTTTTTTTAGAACTTTTTAAGGGGAACAGTTCTTTCAAACATTATTGTTGCGTTACTATAAGTGTTTACGCAGCGCACGCAACGGACGTTTTTGCAACATTGCTGCTTCACAAGTTTTGGTCGTAGTTTGATGGTATGTAGCCATCCTCGATAAATGGTCAACCTAACACTGAAAGAATTTTTTAATTCAAACCAGTAGTTCCTGAGATTATCGCGATTATCGATTAGGTCAAAACTCTGACAACCAGTCTTACCAAGCGGTATCGTTATACCCAGTAACTGGGTTGTGGAGGTCAGATAGGCAGTCGCTCCATGTAAAACACTGGTACTCAGCTGTACCTGGTTAGACTGCAAGCCGACCCCAATATAGTAAAAGGCTAGGCAGATGATGAGTTCCTGAGATTATCGCGTTCAACCAAACAAACTCTTTAGCTTTATAATATTAAGTATAGATTCAAAGTGATGACGTCACAAAGGGCTTGTTTTATCAAATATGTCAGTAATCTTATAATGTTGTTAAGTATGTACTGATTTGCAGAGATCAGTCAAAACAGAAAGAGTCAGTTGCGTAGAATAAATAGTACATAACTTAGCCCGCAAACACAGATGCACTGGGAAACGGAAAACGCTACGACTGGAACCCTTGATGCAGTGTCTGGCCCAGTGATAAATACGAGTATGAAGCACAATTATGGGGAACAAAATACACACTTTCACTCACATACTACACGCCACACACACACATCACATACACACACCACACACACGCCAGACATCACACAAACCATACTTGAAATCACTCAAGACATAGACTGTCGAATTTGGGGTTCACTCACAAATAATATACTGTTACTAGCTGTTGGTAATATTTAGTATCACTAGCTACTCATGTCGTCTCCACTTGATGTTAATCTATGCTTGCTTACTGTATTACTTGGACAATAAAATATTTTCTATTTTTTTTTCTATCGCCGCCTTTAAATGGCTGATGATATGATGCTGCTGAGCCCGTCGGTTGAGGGGTTGTGTAATCTCCGGACTCGAGGGCTCAGATACAATCCTAAGAAGAGCGAGTACATGATTTTCAAAGCTGATAACCAAATGTTCCTATTTATACCCCCGAACACACTTTGCGATGCTAGTCTGAATTGGGTAAACAATTTTAGGCATCTGAGCCTCTAGGTCACAGGTAACATGTCTGACAATGAGGACATCGAGCGATGGATTGAATATAAATATATTGTTTATGTATATTTCTATGTAATCTGTAGTGCTTAATATGGAAATACTTTCCTGCAATAAATTACTATTTAATGTAAAGGCTTTTCTCTATGCCTTGCTGCGTCGCCACAGGAGGTATGTATGTGAGCCCAAAACAAAGCTTGTGGACTATCCGGAGAGCAACCGGAAGACTTGAGTGCTGAAACTCTTATCTACTTAGTTAACACTGTCGATCAGGTGTTGCCAACTATCCGACGTTGTGTGACCGCTGCGTGCAAGACAACTACTTGAAGCCATTGGAAGGAGTAAGTAGGATATCAACGATATGATCAAAGCATTCCGCTGCCTGTCTAGAGTGACTGACTGGAGTTCGATATTGACATCACACTACACCCCAAATCGGAGAAACCATATCACTAATAATTTAGAAAATTAAACTGACCCCTACATACTTGGGAAAAGCCTAGGTAGATGTTGATGATGCGTTGATGATGCTATAGCATCTTTCTGTCTCTGATGACAAAGACCCTCAAAAATTTGTTGGGAAAAGGCTAGTCCGATGGTCAGGGTGAAGTCTAAAAGGAAAAAAAGGCAATACTTTTGGTCTTCTTTCTTCTTCTTTTGCTTGTATCTTTTACTTCATAGATTCATTAAGCACCAAGTGTACCTTTCCGCTACAAATATAATAATCTATCAAATTAATATTAACAAAATAACTTCATATTTTTAACTCTTTGCTACTTGTAATCGGATTTCGTAAGCCGAGAGCTGTTATTTAAATATTCCCCTCTGTTAATGAATGAAGAGGGAATGTTTTGATTTTTCACATTTCATTCATTTTATTGGCGTGAAATTTTAAAAACTGATTTGCTTTATTGATACGGGAATCAATGTCAGATCTTTAAATCATTAGTGATTGTCTACTGATACTCATAGATTAACAAGTCGTTTACCTGAAAACATTTGCTCTTAAGGATCTGCCCCTAGCCAAGTTACAACCGTTTCGTGTCGAATTCTGTTCTACAATCGGTAACGCGTCAGTGTCAGCGATTGTAGAAAACGATAAGTTGGTAGCCATGTTGACGCGCTTGAGTCGGCCGCTCGAACTACAATGTCTTTAGAAAAACGACATTATAACAAAGGATGTAGCGTTGAACATTGTAGAAACTATAACAATTCATTCGATCATTTTGAACGATGTGAACTTGGCTACGAATTTTCTATTCGTTTGTTCTAACCACGTGACTTAACGTTGAGATGATTTCATTCCCATACATTTGATCAGTTTTCGACTAGCGTAAACGGTTGCAGATTATCAACTTGGCTAGGGGTGCTGGTATCATGTTGTCTTATAATTTGAGTATATTAATAAGAAAATATAATGGCAATGGTAGAATTGTAACTGATAATGATAAAGATTATCCATATATGTTCGATCAGATAAATTCAGTTTATCACAACATAATAATTAATATATCATCATATCATCTTACCATCTCTGGATATAATCATTTAAACCACGTTGCTCTTGGCTAGGGTTTTCAAAACATTGAGGAACATTGCAATCCAGTTTAGACTAAATTACCTAAAACTGTGCCGCAAGCTGAGTCCCAATCGGCCTTGAGAATCAAGAAGAATATCAGTAAAAGGGGAGGAATAAGAGTAATGGTAATAGGAACTCAGCATAAATCGCTTGGCGTAATCTATGCCGATCGAATACGTAATATGGAAATACGCAAATTGGTTGGTGTGAATGAAATTGTTATCGTGTATAGAAGCCATGCTCTATTGTTATTATTCAGACATCGTAAATTAACTGTTTTCCTATTCTCTGTTCTTTTTCCAGCAGAAAAGTAAAGGAGACCTGACGACTGCCGGGGTCGCGTGATTGTTCGAAAGAGATACCGTGGGCCCGGCACATGGGCAGCTGAAGGAACACGGGTGGGTTTTAGTCACTAAAAGTCTGACACGCCCTCCCGCTCCGCCCAAAGCGGGAGAAGTCATTTGATGATTTCCCATCCAAAAAAAAAGGAGACCTGACGAAATTGTTCCATAAACCAAGAGACACATACCTAATATAGTTTAAAGATAATCAAGTAGATTTTAGATCTAAGTATATTCCTATAATCTCATCAAATATAATGTATTTACCAAAGACTATATATGTTACGGCTAAAGGTGGGTGTGAACATAAACTTAAGATTAGCCGGCTAAACTTAGGTTTATCTTCGAGGAGGTGTTAATGTTAGTTTCTTCTATCTTTAGCCGGCTAAACTTAAGTGTAACTGGAGGCCCTTGGCTAAAAATGTAGAAGGAAATGAAAAAGGAAACAATGTAATAATGTTTACTATTTATAATGTTTAATATGGAGGTATTTGTTGGAACATGATAAACTAGAATGGCATATCGAATTACAAAGGACATTATTTATTCGGCAGCGGCATTTGCGTGTACCACATATTGTCTTGCAATTACATCTTTGAAAGCCTTGTCCACCTGATGTTGACTGTTCATTAGCAAGCTAGCGAACAGTCATTTTCACCAAACTGTAACGGTTTACCAACAGTCGATTGGTCCATGAACCGTTGGTCAACATTATTTTTAACCCACTAACTTTTCATCCAAAGGACTTTTCACCCACGAACGTTTCGCCAACATAACTCAACGTCAGTGATACTTGAGCTCACATAGTACACTAGGTTAGGTTAGGTTAAAACTGTGACCTCCTACGCACGAGCCGAGCGAGCGAAGCGAGCGGTGCCGCGGCAGCGGCCGGCGAGTGCTAGAAACGACTGCGTGCCGCACGGTAAAGCATTCACTGACGTTGAGTTATGTTGGCGAAACGTTCGTGGGTGAAAAGTCCTTTGGATGAAAAGTTAGTGGGTTAAAAATAATGTTGACCAACGGTTCATGGACCAATCGACTGTTGGTAAACCGTTACAGTTTCCATTTTCACTGACGACACTTTTTCCAATTCTACGAATTTTTGTTCACAAACTGTAAACTGATTTTGCGGAAATTTTTAGCCGTTTCATTTCGGTTAATGTGCACATTAGCCGGCTAAAGATGGAATATCACGACGCAAACTAACATGATATCGAACTTTAGCTGCTTCTCGAAGATAAACCTAAGTTTAGCCGGCTAATCTTAAGTTTATGTTCACACCCACCTTTAGCCGTAACATATATATATTATATATATTATTTACAATGAACTATATCGGGTAAAATCAGAAGTTGATGTTTTTCATTTATTGTGAATCAAGTTTTAATTCATGTTTGACATTCGTATGTCATTATACGAATGTCAATAAAGAGTGATAAATGACTTTATTTTTGCAAGTAGGTTTGTATGAATACTTTTACACGTCAATCATATTTTTTAAACTAAATGAGGTCGGCGTTTCCTGTCTGACTACTCTGATAAGAAAGGCCGAAACAAACACACAGGTCACAGTCTCTTTTAAAGTACAGACATAATCTTGGTCAGAACATGTAAAGACCATGTCTGAAGTGGTCTTTTAAAGAAAAAACCACACAGATTAAGTGGACTTGTCCAATCAGAGCACGCATTTGTCAATAATCATACAGCTCAACTCAGAACAATGATTCGACGAACAATACCAAAAAAAGGACATTTGTGTAAGTCGCATAAATTACTCAAACTGCCAGACCATGATAAAAATTAAATGAGAAGTAAAGGAAACCAGAAAAAAAAAACATCTACTTAGTCTCCACATTTACAATAATTATATAAATCAATTTATTACTTTAAAAGTAAATATTCATGTTATTGTATAAATAAAATTCACCAATATCAATGTGTATATAAATGTCTGAAATGGTCTTTTGAGGAAAGAACCATACAGATTGTGTCCTGTCCAGTCAGTGCACGCATTTGTCAGAAATAGTGCAAAAAATTTGGAGCAGCTTAATCCTAAGCTTTTTTGTCCTCAATATAATCGCTAACAGTATAAAAGGCTTTCTGGCACAACATACGTTTAATGAATGATTTAAATTTATTGAGTGAAACTTGCTCAACGTCAATTAAAAAACAAAATAAAACTAGGAGCATTACGAAATCAAACTAAAATGAATACTTAAAAGTTGCAAGAATCAGCATACCGTTTTATGGAACGTAACGCTTTTTCCGTTACGTGACAATTTCCCCAATTTACTCCTACTGCAAGCTGGGTTAAAAAACTTCCCTCCAAAAATGATGAAAGAAGCGGATCTGATAACCATTCATACATTAGCTAGGTATTTCGTCGCTATCCCTAAGAGGTCACATTCACTAATACGTCACCTTAATAGGTAGAACGGGCTGGTGTCCACAACTGGAGTTGACGTGGCCGTCTGAGCGCGTATTATGCGTACGGGTGGGAAATCGGTCATTCGATCCACCCCAGCTCCTCGAGGAAGGCCAGCAACGCCTTGACGTTGCTGACTTTCTCGCGTACTTGGTCCTGTATGTGGCGATCGCCGGGCAGTTTAGAAGCACGTGCGCTGCTGTCTCGTCGTCCTCAATGCAGGCCCTGCACAGCGGACTGTCTGTAACTCCTATGACAAATAGATGTTTATTAAACGACCCATGGCCAGTTATTGCTGCTGTAACCATACGCAGCTGTCGTTTGTCTAGCCGGAGGACCTGTTTTGTGAGGCGAGCATCGATGGTAGGAAGTGCTTCCTCGGCCTGCCTGCACTTACTTTGGTCCACCCATAGCTTAAAGTGTAGATCCCTGGTACATTTCCTTACCAGAGAGCGTAGGAACCCAAAGGGGAGTGGAGCGATGGCTTCTGGTCCCACCGGTGTCATGCTCGACCCCCTTCTGGCAAGTTCATCGGCGGCATCGTTACCTAGCGAACCGCTGTGTCCTTTTATCCACTGAATGGTTATATTATTGAGGCTACCCACCTGGTTGAGGCGCTGGTGGCACTCGTATATTAGCCCAGAGTCAATCGAGCGACTGTCCAGCGCTTGCAGAACAGCCATACTGTCTGAGAGTGTGCGGATCGAGTGGTCTTTAACCGCCCTGGCCATAATGGCTGAAGCGGCAAGAGTGATCCCAATGCATTCAGCCTGGAGCACTGTGTTGTGGACTCCCAACGGTGTGGCTATATGTATGTTGAAGTCCTGCGAGAAGACTCCAGCACCTGTGCCACTGTCTGTTTTTGATCCGTCCGCGAAGACGGATACGTCACCTTTTGCACTGATCACTTTTCTTAACTCGTTTCACTCGCTGAATTTCGACTCATTCCCAACTCGTCCGATGCATATTACAATGTACAGATGCCAGCACATCAAGCTACTACGATCTATCAAATTTCTTTAATAGATTTTCAACTTTATCGCCAAAGCATTAGGTTCAAGGTTGATTGGGAGAATTTGACAGTTTCGAGTACCTACCTTGATGTATTGGTGTCTGTACAGTTACCTTCAAAATTATCGGGACGAACAAACTATTCACAATGATCTTAAAAGCTATAAAATTAAACTTTTCCTCAATTGGATACTTTTAATTCTATCACATTCCAGTTTAAAGTTGAGTTTTCATAGTTGTTTAGATCATTTTGAATAGTCTGTCCAAATGTAAAAGTATAAAATTGTATAGCTTATTACCGATGCATTTCAACGAGGTTCATGAAATTTAGTTTTAAAGGAAGAAGAATGTTAAAGCCTTTTGGCCAGTGTATTTGTATTGATTGCATTTTTATTTATTTATTAACGGAACTGTAATTTTTTTCGAGGCCTCCTTAAACAAATTATTGAGAGTGATGGGAAATAATTGTAATAATATTTTTTCTGTTTTATATTCGCCGGTTTGAGATAGATTTATAAATGTGAATTAACAACAATAAAAACTAGAATAATCATTAATTAGATAAAAGTTGTAATAATCTTTCATATGGAATGCACCATATGAAAAACGGTATTCTAACTGTAAACTCATGTCTATAATATTACTTGAATCAGCGCAATCGAAAAATCCCGTATGGGGAGGCCCATTAAGCTTCTTTTTTTTTGGATGAGAAAACATCAAATGACTTCTCCCGCTCTGGGCGGAGCGCGAGGGCGTGTCAGACTTTTACTGAATAAAACCCACCCGTGTTCCTTCAGTTGCCCATGTGCCCGGGTCACGGTATCTCTTTCGAACAATCTCGCGACCCTGGCAGGCATCGGTCCTAGCAGGGCCTCTTAAGCTCAAGGATATCTTTTACTGGCCGAGCATGTTTCGGGATGGTACCGAAACTTTAATGCAATGTGAGGTATGTAAAACCTCCTCCCGGGATTACGGATTTGGTCCAAAGAGTTACCGTGGCCCTGGCATAGGCAACTGAAGGAACATGGGTGGGTTTTAATCAGTAAAACTCTGACACGCCCTCGCGCTCCGCCCAGAGCGGGAGAAGTCATTTCATGATTTCCCACCCAAAAAAAATACGGGTTGTAAAGCCTATCGCAAATACCCAAAACCACGTGTTATAAATGTGTTGTCCGAAAGCTTGCTTGCCTTTCCAAATAAATTCTATCCACTTCATTGGATCATTACCAATCATTATTTTGGGTACAGATAAATTGTATGTATGGTCGATGTTTTTTCTTAATATGTCTGGTGGAATTGGGTAAAATTATTACTCAAAGTCAAACTCTATCCCAATTCTTGTAGTTATTTAGCCACGGGTTTACTCCTCATATTCGGTAGAGAAGTCTTTTTAGATTAATTTTGTGCTAACAGCTAGACTCGAAGTACTAATTTAGCGGAAAATAAGGAACAACAGAAGATATATGCGAAAGTAGCCGACAATCTTCCTTCTGCTTTACTCCGAAATTCTAGAACTTACAACACGAACCCGACAGCGATTACACTTAAAACTGGCAATATTGTAGGGAGGCGTAATTTTTCAATGTCTTCAGCTACTGAATATTTTTCTGGAAATCGTGCTCTGCGATTCATCAAATGCCGGCCATATGTTGTTCTAGACTATATAATATATTGATACATTTGTCCTGATCATTAGGCTTTTGTCCTTCAAGACTGTGTACCTTTCATGTTAGACACTATCATAAATATGAAATACCTGCATTATTACATGGTTCATGACGTTTATTAAACCTTATTTAATTAACATTACAACTATATTTGGTTGTTAGTTGTTGTGTTTTATAGGATTAAATGATTAAATTTCTAACTTAAATGAGAATCTCTAAATAATCGAATTTTTTAATCAAATATGAGGATAATTTTAGAGTACTTAAAAAGGTCGACATCTAGCTGTCGTGTGACAAACTAGTTGATACCCGGTTTTTTACGGGTTTCTTCACACGCTGTTAGGTGGCGCTACCAATCGTTCGGTGTTTAGAGTAGATACCACTATCGGTAAATGTTTCCATTGATAAAGGATTTATAAAATATTAATTTAATCACTGCCTGTAGGGAAGTACCATTAGCGATATTTTTGTATCGATAAAGAACAAGACTTTCCATTGTCTCTTTAAAACTATCTTATTTTAGTATGGGACACCCTCTCGCTGTTACTCTCTTTTAAAAAATTCTTCCAATATATAATTGTCCTATTACAAGTAACCCGTTTAGTTTTGATCATCTTACTTTAAGAAATCCTCTAACTCCTTTGAATATTTAAATACTTATGAAATATTTTGCGATTAGACCTTATGCACCTTTTTATGTGTTTGAAGTACCACCACACTTTATTGGACGTTTAAGACTATTTGCTGTCTTTGATTTTACTTTCTTTCTTCCCATGTTTTAATACCTACTTACTCGTTGACTCCTTTCTTTGACTGGTATCGCATTTTTTGGTTTAATGAAGTCGCATATTTTGGCTAAAGGTCTATCTTTCACTGGAGTTCTTTCTATCACTGAAGTTCTTTTTTCACTGCATTTCTTTTTTTGATTGAAGTTCTTTGTTTGATTGAAGTTCTTTCATTGACTGAAGTCCTTTCATAGACTGAAATCCTTTTTTTTTGACTGAAGGCTTTTTATAAGTTGTAATCCTTTCTTTGACTAAAGTCCATTGCCTTCCATGTAGGGTTGCCACATTCAATATATTTTTTTTAATTTTCGCTGGTAACATAGTACTGTAACGTTACTCCGTTACGGTTAAACTTTATTCATTACTATTCCAAGGTTTTTTTAAGAAAATTCGCCTCAATTTTTGGTCGAATGTGTGTCGACTACAGTTCTGGAAAAAAAGGAATTTTAAATATCTTTCTGGTATATTCCAGACTGTGTGGTAGAAAGAAATACTACAAATTTGGCCTGAAACCTCGTTGCAGAGCTATATAGGAATACGACTTAACCCTTTGACGTAAATGGGACACCGCTGTCCCTAAAATTAAATTTATGTTTATTGCTGAACAAAGCATTATTTGGAACTAAACTCAACGCATACCGATTGTTTCAGAACGTATTTTGTTTTTTCCTTAGGGTAGTAGAAAGGCGCGCGAAAAAAATCAAAAACTTCATATTGCTTTTGGGTAATTTGGCGCGCTTCTTTGACTGTTTTCTGTGGTTATTATTACATTTTTGCAGCATTCAGTGATTGTTTAGTGAATAATTTATGAGAATGGTAAGTAATAATTACAGTTTTTTGTTACTTATTTGTCGTAATTAAAAGAAGATTTTCATCTTATTACCGTAATTTAAAAACTATAACAAGTTTTACAAAAAGTATCCATGGAAGTTACAAAAAAATAATTAAAAAACCTGATAACTAGCAATAACGTGCTTGATCCCTAGACACTTTCAATGTGTGTATGTGTATATATCTTTAAAAACAATACACTTTCACAACTGACATTGCAACACTAATAGTACTGAGAATTATAATACTATTTAGGCTTTAAAAGACCATGACCTCTGAGTTGGTTTCGGCATTTCTTCTCAGGGATCAGTCAGCTAGGAAATGCCAGCGCCATCTAGTTTTAAAATATTGACCAAGAAAATATTGAAATATAAAAGTCTATTCAAAGATTTACTTACATAAATAATTGCTTGTTTGGCAACATAAAAAATGGTCAATTTTGATTACCGCCGCGCCGTGCATGAATGCCTATTGGTTTTACTTTTGGTTTACTTGGTTCTGATTTTATTTTTCTTTTTTTGGATAAATTACTTACCGATTCCCTTTTATTGCTCTCATGGAAATTTATTCTTATATTTATGATTAGTCTTAAAGCCGAGATACTCCAGCTCTGTTCAGTAATGAAAAAAAAAAACCTAAAGCAGGAACACATTACTTATTCAACACGAAAAAAGACTGAACAGAACACACTGAATCAATCAATCCCATTACTTTCAATTTTAAAACCGGTTAAGTGCGAGTAGAACTCACATACAAAGGATTTTGGACCACAAAGCATACAATGCCGAAAAATCATGGAGACTCCTATAATTTTTGACCTTATTATATTTTTATTATTTGTTGTTATCGAGGCAATAGGAACACGCTCTCTGAAAATTGTAAGTATCTATCTAATACAATTCATGAGATATAGCCCGCTGATAGACAGACAGACGGACGGACGGACGGACAGCGGAGGCTTAGTCATAGGTTCCCGCTGGCACTCTCTGGGTTCGGAACCCTAAAATGGAAGATCTTTGAAAGCTAATTCAAATACGATACACAGCCTCAGTAGCTGCCTTTTAGTATGCCCACCGTTCGTCACCGATTTATTTATTTATTCCATGAATACGTTCAACTGTTGAAATATTCATTTGGTAACCTTTACGAAAACCAAAAATCGAAAGATTCAGACATACACCGAAGCCTCTTTTATCTAGCATAATGTATTATGTATGCTGGGCACTTTAAATTACAGTATGGATTTTTTACCAATCGTACAGTCAGTACCCACCTGTTATAACTGTTTTTGTAGAATTTATTCTTCTACTTACATTCTTTACTAGCTTTTGCCTGCGTATTCGTACGAGTGGTGTCGGAAAATATCCAACGGGAACAAACCGAGATTTAAAAAACTGAAGAAAACTGTCAGCAAGTAGGCTTTACTTGAACTTGCTCGGGAAATGACTTTGTACCCTTTTTTTTGGATGGGAAATCATCAAATAACTTCTCCCGCTCTGGGCGGAGCGGGAGGGCGTGTCAGACTTTTACTGACTAAAACCCACCCGTGTTCCTTCAGTTGCCCATATGCCAGGGTCACGGTATCTTTTTCGAACAATCTCGCGACCTTGGCAGGCATCGGTCCTAGCAGACCCCTTCAGTCCTGCTGACATCTCTTTGAGGCACGCGTGGAACACTACGCGCCGTCGACCCAAGCCTGGTCCTTACCGGGCGGCGAGCTACCCATTGCTCGTCGCCCGCAACCTCGCGCCTACGGTGGCCGGGTGTCCGCTATAGACTCCCAACGCCCGGGGCGTCTCCTCCTGCGGCGGCTAGAGACGTTAGGGCGCAGAGACTGCCACACCCTCACGCGCCCCACCTCCTCCTTCGCGAGCATTACTGCTTTGCAGAAGGAGGTGACAGCTTCCCATGCCCTCTCGCTCGCTTGTACCCTTCACTGAAAAAAAAGAATGCCGTCGACTAACGATAACGATGACTATTATTAGTACGAAAACGCGTCTGTTTCTTAGAACGTAATCCCCGGACAGGCAATAGACACTCACTCTTGCCTTATAACACTTGAAACGCCTGTCGTTATGCATATTATGATCAGTGGCAGATCGCCCAGGACTTCCAAATATCACTTTACAAAACGTTTGTATGCACTTCGGATCAGCACCCTAATTGCGAAACGCACTGAATCTGAATGGGATTGAAGATTATTTTTAAACCATTGCGTCATTTGTTCGAATAAATTGTCGGGTCAGCAACGTAAATAACGCAATGAATGTTGTTTAACTATCAATATGAAACCAATTCTTACCGATAAAAAGTTACGCAATTACCCCTCGGGTTGCTATTATTACCAAATCAACCAATAAAACAAATAATTGTACAAAAAACCATCAATGGGCTACCTACTGACCCTGTCTCCAATAGTTTTTTTATTCGACCGGCATCATTTTTCGTAACGGGCTACAGAATAACAAACCGTTTGTAAATACAGGATTTCCTAAAAAAAACATGGTGCAGTTTTATGTAAATAAAATATTGATGTTGGTTTACTAGTTTTCGTCACAAAAATAAATGAAACAGAACAATTGTCGACTTGTATGTTACATAACATAAAAACTACTATCACACCTACATTTTACTGCACGGTGTAGGCAGTAGTGTGTGAAAAATCCACATTCTGCTATCAGTGTTATATTTCGTGGAGTGATCTATTTATATTAATTTTATTTAAATTACACTCGTATACGTTATCCTAAACGATATCAAAATAATATAAATCTTTACATAGTATAAAACAAAGTCGTATTTCGTATTTGTATACTTGGATCTTCTAAACACTAAACTTAAATCTTCTTCTTCTTCTTGTGGTTTTCGTCAAAAGACAGAGTGGTTACGCGGGCGAAGCCACTGACAAAAGCTAATATAATATAAAACTTAAACTTAATATATTTTTATGCCTGAGTTCTTTTAAGAGGGAGGACACCTAGACTTTTCGCAAGTTAAGTATTGAATGATTCCCAACATAGATGTCACTAGAACACATTAGTATTTCCGGAAAGGGTAGGCAGAGGTACAAGTCGATACCCATCACGTCTACACGGTTTTTCTAGCTAATTTAATTTGACCCAGTATAAGTCACCCAAACAAGTTTTTCGCAAGTTAGGTTTTTAATAAAACCTGGACGGAGCACCGCCGCCGCGCCGCGTCCTCGTGGAGGCCATCGGCGCCAGCGACCTCTCGCGTCCGGCCCTGGTGCAAGCCATGGTATGGTACGGAGCGAGACGGCATGGGAAGCCGTCACCTCGTTCTGCGAAGCAGTTATGCTCGCAAAGGAGGAGGCGGGGCGCGTAAGGGAGAGGCAGTCTCTGCGCCCACACGCGCCTAGCAACCACAAGAGGAGACGTCCCGGGCGTCGGGAGTTCATTGCAGACTCCCAGCCACCGTAGGCACGAGCTTGCGGGCGACGAGCAATGGGTAGCTCGCCGCCCGGTAAGGACCAGGCTCGAGTCGATGGCGCGTTGTGTTCCACGCGCGCCTCAAAGAGATGAAAGAAAGTAGAGACAAAAGAAGACTTCAAAACTATAATTTTAGATACAATTCCTTGTATTTGAATCAACAGTGATAGAGATCGAATATATAAAAAAGTGTAAATTTAAAGAGACGAAAAATTGTCAATTTACGAATGTATGTATTAGTAATACATTCTCGCCTTCAGAAGAAGGCAGATGGTGAGAACATGGAGGTGAGATGAATACGGAGAGCTCCCTGCTACGATCCTTACATTCTCCTTTGCTTTGTTAACGTACAAACAGCTGATGTTACACGCCCGTAGCGAGTACTATGCACTCGACCTGTGTTAAGAACATCACTAAAAAAGTCACAATAATATGTCCTACTAGGGCGTACCCTGCCGGTGTTTGTACTTTGCACGCATGTCTGCCTTGCAAATCCCTTTTGTAAGTCACTTTTCAATTATCCTCTCAACATGACCTTCAATTTTTACAACTACATCTTCTTTCAAACCGCACCGTTGCCTGATCGGATCATTTTTCGCTTATCATTTACTAGCTTTTGCCCGCGACTTCGTCCGCGTTAAATTTCTTGGTCCCTGACCCTTCCCGTCGCATCGATTCGCCTGTCCGTGCCTTCGCCGTGAACCGCCGTGGTTTTCGTATTCGTGATTTTTTTTCTTTTTTCTCGGCTCCTAAAGGACCTAGCATGATGTTATATAGTCCTAAGCCTCCCTCGATACATGGGATATCCAACAATGAACGTAGGTTATAGGTAGATTAGCGCGTTCAACCAAACAAAAAAACTCTTCAGCTTTATTTTAACTTATATTAGTATAGATAGTTAGAGCACACAATTCGTTACACTTTACCACAATATGTATTCTATTTTGATGTCTCTTTTGCCATACCCACCATGCAGTCTCATACACAAATATGTAGATACCAGCGCACCATTGCATTGTGAACAGGCAGTCGAACCTTTTTGGACATCAACTGAGTTGGTCGCAATCTTATGTATAGCACCATTTATTTTACCATATATTAGTGAAATTTAAATCTTAACATAACACATGTGTTCCACATATCCCTAAGTGAATCTGTCATAATCAACAGCGGTACAATTCTAATTGATAGTCTACTATGTGGTGGTGTGTGTGTTTGTAGTTTGGCCTACCAAACCACAAACATCTACTAAAAAGAATATCCACATTTAACCATTTATACTTACAACACACATTAAAAATAACATCCGATTTACTTTTACCCAACTATTCGGAAGAAAACACGCGTCCTCCGAATATTTGGGAAAAAATAAACTTATAGTACTTAACTTATAGTAGGTACTCCCACATTTCGTTAGTTGGAAAGGAATGGAATAGGGAATTATCATTATAATAAAAAACAATACAGAGCTTAAAATTTAAAGAGTCTTTGCCGACAAAAAAATAATTTGCCCGCATTGTTGGGAACAAGATCCAAGCTACCAGTAGCCAGGGCTTCAGAGAGAAAGGAAAATCCTCAAAGCATTTATTTCAAATAGGCACATAAAAGGCACTTTATTTTACATTAAAATAGAATTGATTTCAGTCGCCCCTTCTAAAAGGTAGTTTCAATATTTCATATACATAAATTATATAATTATATGGGAAAACGATGCACCTAGAATAAAATTACTATATCACAATAGGTACAAAGTATTAGAAATGGAACAATGACAGATAAATATGAAATATGATAGATACATGGAGCTCACATATTTACTAACATTTTATAAGTATACGATTTATCTATCTAGAATTAAGGCTAAATAATAACAGCCATACGGATATATCGATCAGGTTAAGTTACGCTTGCCGCGGTTGGTCCATGTAAGGGTGGAAGACTCCAGTCTCAGTACAATATCGCGGCCGGTTTGCCGCTGGGACCGAAAGGTTCTGAATGACAACCGTATACTGGAAGAAGTAAGGTTGAAAGGCATCTCACAAGGTTGACTAATAACCTTGTGAGAGCCACAGGCACTACACCGAGAGAAACCGGTCAAAGTAGCGGAGCTTGGGCCATGGCCTAAGGCCCAGAAGTGCGTGTCTGTTGGGTGATGACTCGTCACGCTCACAGACCGTTTAGAGTGCAAGCTCACAGAAATCAAGGGTATAGATTATTGTAGGCTATCGTACATTATCCGTGGAAGTCAGTCCACAGTATCCACTGTAGTGTAATCCACAGTACTTACTTTTGACGGTCGTCCCCATACTGAAAAATGATTAGTAAGCCAAGACCTTTTTATAATGAGATAATTTCTCTAGTCTGTTAACTAAGTTATAATTGCAATGAAGTTTAAGAAAATTAAAACTTTGTCTTTAGTGAGCAGTGACGTTAATAAAACTTCGTTAAAATTATTTTAACCTGCTCTACAGTAGAGTAGGTACATTGTAATCATATTAAAGTTATGAAAAGGTACACAGAAATGTATTATATTGAAATATACCGTGTAAAAAACTCATAACATGTCCCAAAGCGTGAAAGCCTCCTTACTATGTTAGTATGATGAAATAGCTCCTTATTGGTTTAGTGGTCGTAAGTGCGGATGTAAAAATGGTAGTCGTCTCTACACATATTTTTTTCAAATTCAATTTGTTTCAATTAAACAATTTACAGACACTTCTGAATCGTCAAGGAATCTGCCAGTTAGTTGGAAAGTTGAAGCTTATTTGCCTGTTGAGCAGAACAGGCGTGGAACTCCAAGTATAATGTTATACATCAAGACATACTAAAACCCTAGGTTCATTGTTCTTCTTGCTTCTATACGTGAAAACAATGCTAAAGAAAAACAGTATAAATCCCTTAGTAATTTGTTTTGAAATTATTGTATATTTTTTTTCATATTTTTTTTTCATTACTTTGGCTGGTGCAGCCCTACAGCTGTATACCGCAGGTCCATACAGGCTTTAAAACGTGTTTGTATACCAACAATTTATAAGATATTGACAATGGCGACTGTCTTCCAAGAAGCCAATACATTTTTTTTATCGAATGTCGAATTAGGGTCTTTCCTTTTTGATATGGTTTTTCCAGCGCAGTTTTCCATTCACGGTTCACGAACATAACGCATAGATACATGATATAAGTAACATTGCGCCTTTCTTTTAATATTTACTACCTTTTACCAGCGGCTTCACCCGCGTATATACGTATAAACCTTGGTCTTGAATCATTCTATCTATTTAAAAAAAATCGCATCAAAATCCGGTGCGGAGTTTTAAAGATCTAAGCATACATAGGAACAGACAAAGGGAAGCGACTTTGAGTGATAGTGAATAGCAAAATCTGAAAATGATTAAAAGAAAGGCGTAGTGGTTTGTCCGTAATGTATTCATTAATCGCCTGCCTAACCTTTAACTATTCACATAACCTCACGGTTCATCTTACAATCTAACTGAAGCAGTTGTTCTCCTCATCGCTGCCACTGTGGCGAAGTTGTCAACAGTCTAGGACACCACAGCCTGTCTTGTAGCCGAAGTGCGGGTCGCTTAGCGCGGCACGCGAACATTAACGACATCATCCAACGATCCGAGCTCTTGTCACCGTCGACGTTCCAGCTGTATTAGAACCCAATGGCTTGGCACGCGACGATGGCAAGAAACCGGACGGTATGTCTTTGTTTCCTTGGAAGGTGGGTAGGCCTTTAGTGTGGGATGCAACGTGTGTCGATACTCTTGCACCATCCCATCTTCCTAGCTCGGCTTGCTGCGCTGGCGCTGCCGCTGCGGCTGCGGAAAACCTCAAGCGGCGAAAGTATAGCAACCTTATTGGTAATTATATTTTCGAGCCGTTTGGGGTTGAAACCCTCGGACCGTGGGGTCAGAGTGCTCATGGCCTCTTTAAAGAAATATCGAAACGGCTGGTTGACACTTCTCGTGACGCAAGGGCTGGTTTTTATTTTGGCCAGCGGCTAAGCATTGCTATACAGCGTGGTAATGCCGCCAGTCTCTTGGGTACATTGCCGGTCGACAGCGATGAGGATGAATTTTTCGACGCCTTATTTTAGTTTGTGTATATATAGTTTTAGTTAAGTTAATATATTATTTTGTTATTTTTATTAAGCTTGAATTAAAACTGAAGCAGTTAAATATCAATATTTTACATGGAACGATTACCATTACACGATTACAATATTCTTGTTATAGGCACTGGGTAACACTTTTTTTGCGGTTGGGAAATCATCAAATGACGTCTCCCGCTTTAGGGTGGAGCGGAAGGGCGTGTCAGACTTTTACTGACTAAAACCCACCGGTGTCCCTTCAGTTGCCCATGTGCCAGGGCCACGGTACCTCTTTCGAACAAATCTCGCGACCCTGGCAGGGCTGGGTGGCTTAAGCCATGGATAAGACTAGTTATCAGATGTTTGGACTTTTGACTACCCGTAATGATTGTCAAGGATCTACGGATGTCAGCTGAGACCAACGAGTTAACGTGCTTTCTGAGGCACGAAGGAATTTTGATATGTAGTTGGTGGTTACCCATCGACGGACTAAAAACGGTGAGCTTTACCTGAGATCCACCAATGTGGCTGCTTTTATTAAAGTAAAAAAAAAAAAACATTTATCGTCTAGAAATCTTTACGAAATAAGGCTGGGGCTTTAAACTTCGCATTCCTGGGGTACCAAAGGTACCAACCAATTGATTTTATATTAGCAAAAATACCTATGTGCACAGTGCGTCTTCTAGTAAAGCATGTATGTACTATTGTTATCAATTAATAAGTAATTAATTAATAAAAATACTACTTACTAGATATTAGGTACATGTCGTGAATGAAGCATCTAGACTAATCCCGTAATAGGTACATGTTTTAATGCATTTTTCCTTTAAAATTGTATTGGATAATAATGTCGTCGTGTTAATGTTAGCTGCAGACAGACCTAGCTAATTTCGTTTAGTATTCTCCCATACAGATATCTTGTTGTTCTATGGATAATCCAAAGCGCTTTCCTCCAAACTAAAAACTTTTCAAGTGAAACAGGTAACGAAATCCACGGGAAAGTCGGGGTCAACAAGAAAAACTTTAACAGAGTCCTCAGTGCGAATACCGAAACAGTCGCAGAATAGTAATGATCCGAGAACAGTGTCACACGAATCACGATACCTACGATCGACTGTGTTATTTGTTCCGTATTGTGCTATATTTTATAATCATATTAACATCGTATCAGTTACTATGCGGCTGGTAAAGTCATCATACATATTTCAGCTTAGCGTCGGATCAGCAGCGCCTCACCTAATCGACATGCCGCCAAACAGGAAATACGAGTACGAATGAAGTTTCATGGCGATACCGATTCGGTGCCAAGCGGAAATGCTGCTAAGTTTATTTGACGACACTGCTAACCGATAGAAATACAAGATTTACTGTGAGAACCCTTTCATTCAACGGAGGGGGGGAGGGCACCTATGATCGGTTACTGGGTGATGTCGACGTATTCTTAGTGATGCTCAGAAGGTATCTAGTGAATGATTATTATCTGAAACAATCATTACTTTTGTTTTGCGACGTATAAAACTGACATGATTAGTACAGTGTAACTCTGATCCGACAAGGATTGATTAGGACATCGTAATTTCTATTCTGTTTAAAAGCTATCCAACGGTGTATTCCATATGGCTATTGGATGACGTACCAAAATAAGCGACTTCCTTACTTCTAAATGTTCGACCTATTTTAAAATATTTACAGATAGATGGCCATATACTATCATCGTATAGTATATGGCCACCGTTTATGAGTTAGAAGGAAATTGAATTAAATTTAGAACAAAAGCCTTGACATTTCAAGGAACTAGCCTATAATCGAAATTATTTTGAAACTACTATCTGATGGAAAACATAAAGATCTTCAATGGGTTACATAAAAGGCACGATATTGTTAAGTTACTTGCCAAGCTGGCCATATATAATGGAATTCCTGTTAAGTTTTCTCCTTACTGTAGTAAAATTATGAAACTAGAATTCTTAGTTGATTTGGACAACTGAGAGATTTCTGGAATGGTACATATTTTAATAAAAGATTATAAGAAAAATTAATCTGGTACGTAACGACCCAAAAGTCTCAATTCGGTCCTGAGATTCAACCAAACAAACAAACTCTTTAGCTTTATAATATTAGTGTAGAAGTATAGATGACAAAATCAACAACGACCTATTGTGATTTTTGTATTAGTTACGTAATGTTGTTTGTTGTATTTTATTCATCTCTAAAATACATTTAAAACTATACCTAGCAGTGCAGCGTAACCTCTGCGGTTAAACAACCTACATAACAACTGGTCATCATTATTTTTTATTTTATTTTGTGTTAATAATAATGATACCTATTGACGATTGGATAAAAGCTGTTGCTGAAAATACATAAGAATCCGGTCCAACTTAATATTTCTTCATTCTCCTTTGCATCAGCGGTACAGGGTAAATCTAAAAAGAAATTATACGCTTCTTAGGTATTAACAGACAATGTAAACTCAGCTAGTGTTTCTTAATTATATGTAACAAGGCTTTACCCTTTTTTTGGCTTTGCTAAATATGAGTTTTTTATAGATGCGATTCGATGCGTGGTACACACATTTTATCAACTTCTTCAGTTTGGTTAGCATGTGGTCACTACCTTTTTTTTTCTTGGTGGGGAAACCTACCCGTGTTCCTTCAGTTGACTGTGTCTGGGTAGCTCTTTCGGAGCAGAGCTACGGTAGCTCTTTCGAGAAAATCCGTGACCCTGGCAGGCATCGGCCCTAGCAAACCACTTCAATTATACTGACTTCTCATTGAGGCGCGCGTGGAACACAACGCACCGTGTGTGGTCACTGCCTAACGACTCATTAGTTATTTTAAATCAAATATGAATGGTACGCTGAAGATATGAATAAATTAGAGGCCGACTTTTGTAAAGTTTCAATAACTTGCTTTATACGATTCGGCTTCCCATCATTCAAAGTAACGAAAACTTCTTTGATCAGAACATAACAAACCCCTAAAATTACAGTTTCAGAGTTACCTATATCAAACAACGGGTCCCAAACATGCTGTGTAGTACGGACGTCAGGTGAGCGAGAAATTAAATGAGCATTTGAATGAAAGTACACTTCATAATTTTGACATGAATCATCTCAATACGCGAATTCGAAATAGAAATATGACATTGTTGAGTCTTGATGGAATAACGAGACATAATTGCAACACCTGCATATGGTCAGGATTCATTTTTTACTTATAAAATTGCATAGGTTCTAACCTATGCAACTTTATAAGTAAAGTAGTAGTAAAAATTCTATAGTTATTCATTCTATAGTTGCATGCGTATCTATACCTATGCAACTATAGAATAGTTAGCTTAGTTATTTAATTTTATTCAGTACAGAAACAAACGCGGTTATAACCGACTTCTAAAAAAGTAGGAGGTTATCAATTCGTCTGTATTTTTTAAATTTATTTTTGTTTGTTAGCTCATAACTTTTGACTGGGTGAACCGATTTCGATGATTTTTTTTATTTATTTGAAAGCTGGTGAAATTTGGTTCCATTCGGACAGTGGGATCTATGTGAAAACCATATAAGTCTTAAATTTGCATTGAGTATTTGCGCGACAAATGAACGAATAACGCGATTAGATTAGTGCGGGGTATCTACGATAACTAAAAAGTTAAAAATAAAAACTTGTTACAAAAAAATAAAAATCGACTTCATTAAAAAAAAAACACTACCAAGTCAAAAATAACTTTTAAATTTCAGAAGTCGGTGGCAAAAAAACCTTAAATACAGATCCTAAGACACCGAATTCCGAAATTAAAGTTATTTTTGACTTTGTAGTGTTTTTTTAAGGAAGCCGGTTTTTTTTATAAAAAGTATTTTAACATTTACTTACTTATAACTTGCGAATGTTAGTTCATATTAATATCAGTTACATATTTGATACTTCTTGATACCTTGGGATTGGACACCGGTGACGACAATGCGCTCTCCGGGCTGCCGCGCACGCCATGCGCACGTCTAATTATGCCACGTAGGATTTTCGAAGCCCTTTTTGACTCAGTAAGGGGATGATTTTGGAAAAACTGTGATACACGTGTCTCATAATTATACTTGAAGAGTATGTGTACCAATTTTTGTGTCAATCGACCCAGACAATAAAAAGTTTCACAGAAAATTCAACCCCCTCCATTTCACTCTCTTAGGGGTGGAATTTCAAAAAACCCTTTCTTAGTGGATACTTAATCTTCACAAAGAATACACCCTCCAAATTTTATGTCTCTAGAACCATTGGTTTAGGCTGTGCGTTGATATATCAGTCATTCAGTCACTCAGCACTTTGAATTTTATATATATAGATTAATCTATACATATAATAAAATTGTAGAAAAATGGTGTCTGTACAAAGGAAATATATAAAAAAAAGTATCAGGGGTTGTTATTATATCAATGCCGAACCCGAAATTGTAATTAAATTTGTTATTGTCTGTTTGTCGGTTTGTCTGTTTGTCTGTGTGTTTGTACACGCTAATATCAGAAACGGCTTATTTGATTTAGATGCGGTTTTCACTGGTATATTGTAGTTAGCTTCACTTAACATGTAATGTAATGTTCATTTAACTTTTTTATTTATGAACCGATTGACATGAAATATCATGTCAATCGGTTCATAAATAAAAAAGTTATGTCAATTTAAAGAATCACGGGGAACATTTGTTAAGGTATTCTATCAGAGTACGTACACGCCTCGCGCCTGCGCGTCCGTGGCTATATAAAGCGTGCTGAGAGCCGCGCCGCTGCACAGTGATTTCATTAGAATAAGCTAGCTTGACAAAATTATTTATTGAGGTTTTTTGCTTCTTACGGCTTTCTTATGATGTTCTGATGCGATTTAAGCACAAAATATCCAAATAAAAGAATGAAGGGTCATGTGTACTAACAAAACAAAACAAATGACAATAGATATTTCGTATATTGACTGACAGGCAGCAAAACAACAATAAAAAAATTAACAAAAGTCCTATGGAACAGTCATAAAATTACATAATCCATACTAATATTATAAATGGGAAAGTGTGTGTGTCTGTTTGACCATCTTTCACGGCAAAACTGAGCGACGAATTGACGTGATTTTTTAAGTGAAGATAGTTGAAGGGATGGAGAGTAACATAGGCTACTTTATATTCTGCGACTTCCTCTGCGTCCGCGATAACCGACATTTACGCGAACGAAGTCGCGGGCAAAAGCTAATTTGAAATATAATTGCAAATTCGGGCAAATATCAAACTATTGTTTCGCCACTGCGCACGTTGCACCCATGTTTGTATCCTAAGAGTATAGTATAGCTGTACGCGGCCGCCACTCCAAAACCCTTCTGCCCCACCAACCACCCGTATAAGTGCAAAGCTTTTTCGACCTGAAAAATTTCGAATGAATCAGCGATTGTTCATGAGACAAAACACTCAAAATTACAGTAAATATATTCTTCTTCTTCCTCCTAGACCCTATCCCATTTACTTGGGGTCGGCCTTCCTTGTCCGCATCTTCCATTTAGCACGATTTTGTGCTGCGTCTTTATCTACAGTAAATATATTCGTGAAAACTAATAAGCGCTAACATGCAAACGGCTTATAGTAAGACTGCGTTTGAAGTGTTAATGAAAGAGCCCACATTGGCGTAGTCCCCTAATTTTTTTTTACCACAGTATGATTTAGACAACATGTTTTGCAGGTAACTCTCTGCACGTACAAAGTAATTTAAAATATTTTTGTTTCCTTACAGCTGTATTATTTACCTTCCGTTGAGTTGTGCCAAATATTCAGCCCGGAGGGTGAATTTAGTTGGCACAGTCCCCACTCTCCTACACAAGAAGCGACTATCGCATAGTTGGCAATAGGCCCGCAGAACTCTCTCATATACAAAAGCCATACACAAAAAGGCTCATTTGTTAAAGATTCGTAGCGTTTTATATATATATCTTTACGAAACTTTAACAAATGTTGTGTGTGTTTATTGATACTAAATAATATCGAAAAACGGAAACACTCGTACCTTTCACGATGTGATTGCCGGTTGTGAAATAACACACATGTAAGGGAAAAAAATATGTGTACAACATACACATATACCGAATTGGTGTTTATTTCCTTAATCAATGAAGAAGAACGAAATAAAGGAAAGTTTCTTCCTTATTTATTGTCAAAAATTCCTACTTGCGACTTACATTTTTGAAGGCGTACAAGTAAAACAAATTAGTCCATTCAACTGACAACGGAAAGTAGATGCGGACGCTGCACAGAATAGAAGACTGGGATTAAATTGCTTGCGTACCGGGAATTGTATGAATAGTCACCGCAATTGCTTTCAGTAAAAGCCAGAAAATAGTCATAATCTTGTTTATGTACTGCAACTTGTTATGTTATAAGAGCTTGAAGGTTTTGTGTATTTATTTTCACAGTTTAGTGAGAGAAACTTCAAAGGCTATTATTATTATGTCCCTTTAAAATAGTTTTGAGCATATACGAAGCTTATCTATATTGCTTTTAACTATTCGCCCTGCAAAACTACTTCCACATTTTTTACTGATGACTTTTTTTACATATGAAAGTATGTTGCGTGCCTTAGTTTTCTTATGTCAGATGAACTACTTGGCTTACATTAAAGTGATACAGTCATAACCTCAAGTAATACTAAATTTGAAGTCATAATATTTGTATCACTATAATGTTTTAATTTTTACGCATTTTATTTCTCTTAAAAGGAAACAGACTTTGAATAAGATTTCGAGCATCTTGGAAGTAACAATTCTAAGCGTAACTCTATTCAAACAGATTTTTAATCAAAGCAAATTTTTAAACTCGCGAATAGTGATTCTTCGGTTGAAGTCCGTGAGAGATGGGAGGACACAATAACTCTTGAATCGAGCCACCTATGGTATTTTTGACAGGAATACTTTTGTGACAACATTGTGGAAGTCTCCAGTGTCTCTAACAGAGTAGTATACTACGTAATTAAGCTAACCGAGAGGTATAGCCTCAAAGTTATTCAGCACCAACCTCAGCATACTCGGATGATGAAGTGGAGGAAATGTTGAAGGACATTTCCTAGGCTTTGCATTCTACCACTAAGCCCCACTACAACGTTCTCATGGGGGATTTTCTCGCTAAAGAGTGAAAGTACAGAATTGCAACGAATCGATGAAAGGATCCTATGGATTTGGTAAAAGGAATCCTTGAGGAAGTGCTTTTCTTGATGACTTACGCAGAATCTAGAGTTCCAGCCGTAAGAATAGGGCGGTATTCAAAGAGGATACAGCACAATAGATCACATCCACATAGTGTATAATATGAGAAACCTTACTACTTTATTAGGGTTCCGTTGCCAAATGGCAAAAAACGGAACCCTTATAGATTCGTCATGTCTGTCTGTCTGTCTGTCCGAGTATATCACAGCCATTTTTTTCCGAAACCATAAGAGCTATGCTGTTGAAACTTGGTAAGTAGATGTATTCTGTGAACCGCATTAAGATTTTCACACAAAAATAGAAAAAAAAAAACAATAATATTTGGGGTTCCCCATACATAGAACTGAAACTCAAAAAAAAATTCATCAAACCCATACGTGTGGGGTATCTATGGATAGGTCTTCAAAAATGATAATGAGGTTTGTAATATCATTTTTTTGTAAACTGAATAGTTTGCGCGAGAGACACTTCCAAAGTGGTAAAATGTGTCCCCCCCCCCGTAACTTCTAAAATAAGGGAATGATAAAACTAAAAAAAATATATGATATACATTACCATGTAAACTACCAACGAAAATTGGTTTGAACGAGATCTAGTAAGTAGTTTTTTTTTTTAATACGTCATAAATCGTAAACCACAATTTACCTTTCATTCAGTCAACTCAAATATAAAAATTAAAAAAAAAACATTTAATTTCATAAACGATGATGACGAATGATGATGATGATGACCTGCAGGTTTGTACGGAACCCTCGGTGCGCGAGTCCGACTCGCAAATGGCCGGTTTTTTTTATTTTGGAGTCTCTGCAGTGATGCCAACTCGACTGGTGATACGATAAGTAGTGAGATATCTTTTTCGAACACATAAATACGTGAAAACGCGTTATTTCCTAAAAATTAAAGAAATCTCATCCAGCATACCTGTGATGATAAGAAAGTAGAAAACAGAGAAGTTAAACAACGTGTGTCAGAGTAGAAGAGAATCAAGTACATTAAATAAAAAAATATACACAAATTTAAATAGAAACAATTAATATGAGATAACTATAAAGAATATAGACTACACTAAAACCTATGTATCAAAAATAATTCGCAGAACAACATGAACATGGTTGTCATAATCTGATTAATAGTTTACAAGTTATGCAGGAACAGATGAAAAAACATACAAAGCCTGTTAAAAACATAACCCCCAATTTGGCTCAGTCGTAGTTGGGTAAAAGGAGACCAGTTACGATTAATTTGCTAGTTGGAACATTTTTAGATTGTTTTACATGAAGCGTCTATGATACAGTTTGGTACCTACTACTATCATATTGACTGGCCTGTTAGTCTAGTGGTTAGTGACCCAGACTGCAAAGACTGAGGTCGTGGGTTCGATTCCCACCCAGCACAAATCTTTGTGTGATGAGCACAATCATTTGTTCTGTGTCTGGGTGTAATTTATCTATAATATGTATGTATTTAGAAATATATAAGTATATTTATCAGTTGTCTGGTTACCATAGTACAGGCTCTGCCTAGTTTGGGATCAGATAACGATGTGTTGGCTGTCCAGATATTTATTAAAAATATTATTATTATATAACGCTGATATCATTAAAGTTTTGGCAACATAATCAACTTATACCATTCCTACTGCTGGGCCACAAGCCTGTGATCTCATCTGTGAGAGGGAATTCGCCATAATCCACCAGGCAAGCCCTGCGAGTTGGTGGATGTCACGTTTGCATATTTTTGGTTCTACGACATGGCGGTTTCCCTACGATATTTTCCTTCACCGTTTTGAGAGCAGTGCTGATGATATTATTTACACAAAGTAAAGCGCCTGCTTGGGTCGAACCCACGATCTTCAACTCGTGAATCCGGGTCGATATCACTGGCCCACCACTGCTTCTGTAGGGAAAGTTACCACTAATTATTGCCAGCTAATTAAGAGTATCAATGGCTGCACTATTCTATCCGTAAACGTCAGACAAGGAGCATGAATACTCGTTGCAAATACGTTTTTAACATCCGAGATGCTTTTACAGACGCTTTACTTTGTGTAAATAATTTCATCACCACTGCTCTCAAAACAGTGAAAGAAAACATCGTGAGGAAACCGGAAAAAACCGGCATGTCCTAGATGAAATACTATTATTTATGGAAATTATTTTATACTTTTGTACTTTGTGAATGTGAGAACGTTGTAGGCCTTGTAAAAAAGAATTGTAAAAACCTATAATTTTTAAAAGAGTAACCGTGGAGTTCCTTGCCGGTTCTTCTCCATAGGAATCAACAATTTGGAACCGTGCACCTCGCTTCTGACGTTTCATAAGTGCCCATGTAGATTTACTATCTATACTAATATTATAAAGCTGAAGAGTTTGTTTGTTTGTTTGATTGAACGCGCTAATCTCAGGAACTACTACTGGTCCAAATTGAAAAATTATTTTTGTGTTGGGTAGCCTATTTATCGAGGAAGGCTATAGGCTATATAACATCACGCTACAACCGATAGTAGCGGAGCAGTAATGAAAAATGTTGCAAAAACGGGGAAAATCGTACAGGTAGGCGAAAGGAGTAGAGGAGTAGGTGTAGGAGAAACTTAACGCGGATGACGTCGCGGGCAGAAGCTAGTGTCAAATAAAAATTATTTGATTTGATTGAATCGAAAATCCAAAGACATATGACATCTACCAACCCACGTAGTAGATTACGGCCCACTCCCTCTAACTTAGAGTAGGTCTGTGTCCCAGCAGTGGGAACAATATAGGTTGATTATGATGCTTTTACAGGTTAAAAAAAACAAAAGTACTTTTCAATGTACTTTGATAGGTACTACTATTTTATTTCTACTAATTGTAATTTCCTTTTAGAGTATAAATACTGCGTCTTTTGAGAATATATCATATAAGTTTCTAAGTAGTACATGGATTACTGAAATATGCCTAGATTGTGATGAAGCGTGTTATTTAGAATAGGAAAACATTACACAGTAAATCCCGTTGCCTAATAGCCAATTTTGGCATTTAAAAAAGAAGTTGATTATTGTCATAGTAAAAAATACACCTTTTATTTATAAGCGGTACTACAGAAGCGCAGAGCTCTTACATTTTATACAAGCCGTGGGCCCGTTGGGAATTCCCATCGGCAGAAGTTACGAACATCCATTATAACAGCAAAATGATCCTGCTAGACCCCGCGGTTACGGTATTGCTTTTTACTGACAAAAAGCAACGCAAATGAAATTAATGCATTTTATATTTTTACTAGCTTTTTCCAGCGGCTTCACCCGCGTGGAGGTCAGAAATTATCCCGCGGGAACATACTACCGGGATAAAAAGTACTCGATGTGTTACTCCAGGTTATAAACTATCTGTGTGCCAAATTTCATCTAAATCGGGTCAGTAGTATTTGCGTGAAAGAGGAACAAACATCCATACACCCATACATCTATACATCCATACATACAAACTTTCGCGTTTATAATATTAGTAGGATAAAGTAGATTCGCGAATTTAACAAGTCTAGAACTGACTCGAATGATAGGTTTACTTACCGTCCTTAAATATGTTAGCAGATACTTTTTAGGAACTTTTATGTCGGTAATTTTTCTTCTGCACTATGCTTATTCACATTAATAAGAGCCTTTCTTCACACGAAGACAAATGCAGTTCGAACGTTCGAAAAGGAGATCAACATACGTGTAATGTCCAAATTCCCTGAAAGTCGCAAAAAGTATAGTGTGTCGTTTGGTGACTAGGATTGGAGAAGAACGGTTTCCTAATGGTGTTTTTTTGGCTCGTACTTATGTATAGTCATAATA
Source organism: Aporophyla nigra (assembly GCA_947507805.1). Taxonomy (NCBI): domain Eukaryota; kingdom Metazoa; phylum Arthropoda; class Insecta; order Lepidoptera; family Noctuidae; genus Aporophyla; species Aporophyla nigra. The sequence continues at coordinate 20,808,906 of OX382291.1, read as the reverse complement.
ACAATATGCAATGATTTAAATCCACAGTATCTGAAATTGAAGTCACAGTTTTAGTTTTGTTAAAACTTCTTGATTTCTTAGAACATTTCCTGAAGGCAGAAAAGGAACGGCTGTTTGTATTAGATTTACCTACATAACAGTGTCAACAGAGAGGAACACAATCACATAATATTATTCAGGTCGTTCCTTCACATCTGAAAATAAAATACAGGCGGCCATAACACGTCTCGAAAAATACTTTCTCTTTTCTCGTACAACTTAAGAGCTTGATTACAAAGAAATCGCCTTTGGCCAAGATTGGTTACAGAAAAACTTATCCATAATATCAGGTGATAGAATTGGAGCTCATATGTCATGTTGACATTATATACCTCTTAACACTGTTATTTGAAAAAATTGTAAAAGCCAATTATTTTCAGGAGATTCATTAAAATATTTTATTTTGATTTGACATGATAAATCTGGCTCTGACGAGATTGATGACAGATTCAATCAGCTTTCCATTGAAAAGGCTAAACAAAACTGCACCAGAGTCTAATTCTACAGGCTCACCTGAAATCTATAGAACCTTAGTACTACACATTGAACGAGAACAACTACAAACGAAACGTATGGACGAAAGAAATATATTTTTCGTATTTGGAATAAAGATGGATTCTGCGACGTGTAATTAATTAGACCAAGCGTTCTTAAAAGAAACATCATGTTTTTGTTATCTACTGGGAATTTGCTGTAATTATTTTGTAACTTTTAAGTACACTATATTTGTAGCACATAATGAACAACGTGACTTTTTACTCAAAAATAAAGTATTTGTAACTTTACTCAAAGAAGGTTGTGTGGAATTTCATTGCTGCCAGTTTAAGCTACCAGAAATGTCTAGTTTTGTTTAAAAAATAGTCAGATATAAAAGGATTTTACTATATTGGTATACACACACGCAGGCACAACAATCATCATTGGCTGATTTAAAAAAAGAAGAAGACAAAACAAGAGAAAAGAAGCCACAAAACTGCGGCGCGTTTTCACCGCGCTTTTGTTTTTACCGTTCTGCACAAAAGTGTGCAAATTAATTAACATTACGAAACACAAAACATTGAAATTAATTACCTTTTTGTTATATGTATGTCAGCTAGAGTATGTATGCTATGTATATTACTAGAGAATGGGCAGCAGCGTTCTCTATGCATTTTACCACCATACTGCGATCGCCAACCCGCCTGCCAAGCGGGGCGATTATGGCAATGCCCCCCAAATTGGGGGAGGCCTAAGTTCAGCAGTTGACGTCTTACGGCTGAAATGATGATGATGATGTCAGCTAGGACATGCTAATAGATCAACAAAAAGATTGAAAACTATAATCAACAGAAATCCTACTAATATTATAAATGTGAAAGTTTGGAAGGATTTATAATAATAATAATAATAATAAATCATTTAATTCAGGCAACAAAGACCCATAATATAAATACCTTATAGACTAACATACATAATTGATGATGATTGATGTTTGTTACCCTTTCACGCAAAATCAACTAAACGGACTTGGGTGAAATTTGGCAAACAAATAGTTTAAAACCTGGTTTAATACATATGGTACTTTTACCTGGTAGTAAGTTCTCGGGGGATAATTTCCGACCTCCATAGGGCAAAGACGCTTGAAAAAGCGAGTAAGAAATAAAAACGTCAATAGAACTTGATTTCTGAATAAAAGCTGCCAGGCGTGCCCACTTGCACGTACAATGGATTATGGTCGTAAATGCTGTAACTCGAAGTCATAAATGTTAAACTAGGACCATCGTATTAAAATCAATAAACAGTTAATTACTAATAACAATAACAAAACCAAACACAAAGATAAGTCACTACCCCTTCCCTTCTTATCATAATTGTCTGAAGGAGCGACCCCTGACGCTATGGGACCATGACGATATTGCTGTCGGTTGTTCAGGCTAATATAATATGATCAATCGAAGTCCCTCGCTAACCACATATTGCATACTGTTTTATTGAATCAAAATTTAAATAAATTGACGTAAACAGCCAAATAAACAATTAATTGAAATAACCTATCAGTAAGTAGTTAGTAAGTTAATTCTGGAGAAAGAACATATACATTATCTTGAGTTAGCTGACAACTATTCTCATCGTTTCAGTATTCACTGATATAATAGTAGGCCTTTGAACAAAGATTAGATTTTACTTTTGCTTTAAACGGACTAAAAATCAAGTCTAGCAAAGATGAGGAGAATAATACTACTTAATAAAACTAATACTACTCTGTTAATAATACAATTTATTTGTTATTGTCGTCTCTGAATATTCAGAAGATCCTCTAGGACTCCCAAATTCACACATTCTTTCATGATTCTAAACCCATCCCTCTGGTGTTAATATCGTCAGTTCGCCATTATAGGATGTTGGCAAAGGTGAATCATATTGTGATGTCACTTTGAGAACATTGTCATAACTTTAAAAACTCAGAAATACTACTTAGAGAAACTGTGGCACATACCTGGAAAATTGCTAAAACAGTTGATTTTTTAAGACATAATGCACAACACGCACATCATCTGCCTAGCCTTTTTCCCAACTATGTCAGAGTCGGCTTCCAGTCTAACCAGATGCAGCTGAATACCAGTATTTTACATGGAGCGACAGCCTATCTGACCTCCACAATCCAGTTACTGGGTAATACGATACGCCTTGGTAAGACTGGTTGTCAGACTCTCGGGCTTCTGATGACCCGTAACGACTGTCTAAGATCTACGAAAGACAGCCGAGACCAACGGCTTAGTGTCCTTTCCGAGGCACGGAAGGGTCTTGGTATGTAAAGATGGTCACCGATCCACGGACCAACCGCGGCAAGCGTAGCTTAACCTGAACGATCGACCCGTGCGGCTGTTATAACTTAGCCACAAGCCTTTTGTATGCACAACCCTATGCAATTCTTAATGCACAACACGCTATGGAAATTATTAGACCAGGATTAACCGAACTGTTTCGACGTCAGCGTTCTGTCTTACTTCGCTGGCGCCGTAAGCGGCCAAACTGAGCCTTCTCGCTAGTATTGATACATGTGGACCCCATTGAAGTTTAGCATCTATTGATATGCCCAGAAAAACTACCGAGTCTACAGTTTCAAGCACCTCTCTATAATGTTGGATCTTATATTTGTGTTATTCGGTCAGACTAACTTTTTTACATATCATTTTCTTGCCATCAACCAGGCATAAATCCAGACTCGGGCTGTTACTGAGAAATTCCTAATAGCAAGTCCCAGAAACATTTTGGCTGACTTCGATTTGAACCCAAGTCCTCAGACAACCTAATGCTCAGCAATAGTGACTACAACCACTAGAGGCAGTGAGTTAATAAAACAATATGGAAAATAATAGCCCAATAATACATAAATAAAAATATTATAAAGAAGATTTGATATTTTGTATTTATGTTTGTAATGGATAAACTCTCGCTTCGTTAAATAATGAATTTTATAATTATTTAGCGTACGCTGCTAAAACTATTGATGGTACATAAAATAATGTACAACATATTTATAGTACTTATAATTACCCACAAGAAAGGCTTCTATGTCTAAATATTAAAGTTAAGTCAGAATAATCACTTTTTGGTCAAATGAGTTAATCAAAACACGAGTAGAATGGAAAGATGATGACATTCGTATCATGATATTAATCCTTATCCAAATAAATGGTTTCATAATCACGGTTGATTATATACATGTCAATTACTCTTTAAACGAATCACACGTTTCGTTTACAAATTATGACGGGTATAAAAATGCTAAAAGTGAGTAAAATACCGTGGTGAGAGCGGACAGCCCTACGCTTAGTCTATTTGTAATGAATGAACTCAAAAACAATGGGACTGATTTTAAAAATTATTTCACAAGTAGAAAACTGCATTATCGTTGAGTAACACAGGTTACTTTTTATCCCGAAAAAATGCACAGTTCCTGTGAGTCACGCGGACGAAGTCGTGGGCGAATTGCTAGGAATAAATAAAACGTAAGAGATCTTACATTTTATGTATTATTGGGTTGGATTTTACTTTTTACAAATAACACACAGATATTTAAAAATCTGTAGAAACTTACTTACGCAACACAATAACGATTTAAGTTCTACTTAACCGGAGCAAAGACGTAGCGCCGATTAAGTTCCTCCAGGCCCAGACAAAGGCATACTTTAAAACACTTTGCTTCCATACTTAGGGCACAAACACTTTATTCATATCTCTGTATGGCGAACATACATATGTGGTGGAGCGTATGTGGGTACAAAACTTTTGTACCGTGCTTGAAAGAACCAATTTGAAATCGTATTCTGTAGTCGAAGGCTTTTTTATTATTGAAAGATAGTGGGCGATTCTGCTCTGAAGCTCCATTACATTAAAATATATACAGAATATATCACATTAAAATATAGTTCAGCGGTTAATTCAAGTTATGATTGGTCTGTTAAATACAATAAAAAATCAGTAAAAGAAAAATTAATTTAAAAAAAATTGGGACCAAATAAACACAAATAATGTTTAAAGTTGTTAAGAGGCCGTTCACGATTTTTTGTCGATTTGCTGATTTTCTTGATTTTACAGACGTGCTTTTAAGTTTATACTGCATGCCCATAAGTTTTAATGCACAAACATAAAAGAGCGTTTCAGTTATATCTAATGAATGAGCTCCTTTTTTATTTTTGTCGAGGATTAAATTCGAGAATTAGGTTATTTTGAAAGGTTAGTTATTGCGAAATACTTATTTTACTTTTTTCTGGGAAATGGATTGACCTTGAACTAGAGTAGAACATTTTTATTGTATTAATTTTATGAAAAGAATTCTGAGTAGCCGTAATCGAAACCAAAACATTGTCCATTTTCTCTGAAATTTGACTAAATTAAATATTTTTTTACTATATTTTATTTAAAATGAAAGTGAATTAAGTCAGTAAAAGTAATTTATACATTCTCTAGATGACTTTCACAACATACATCGCAAATAATTTAATAATTTTTACACACCGTGTACCATTAAAAAGTTTCACAAATATGTGTTATTTTATAACTCTTACCGAAAAATTTACAAAACAGTCGCCGGTTTGAGGTCAATTATTCGAAACCAAATGATAAAAATAAAAAACCGGACAAGTGCGAGTCGGACTCGCCCACCGAGGGTTCCGACCATGTTTTTTTATGATTTAATTACAAATGTTTTTTGATTTTTTCCTATACTTACTGTATAAAACGGTATTACTTGCTAAATTTCATAGTTCTAGGTCAACGGGAAATACCCTATACATTATGATTCCCTTGAGAGTGTCAAAATATACGTTTTTTGCGGCATAAACGGCCGTATCTTTTTTACGATAACTTCTAAGTTTGTTTTTTTCCCAGCTTCAAGAGACTTTAGACTTGAGTATATCGTTTTAATTTCAACTCGATACCCCCACGCGCTTCCGAGATATAGGGTCTTGACAGACAGATAGACGGACAGACAACAAAGTGAGCCTATAAGGGTTCCGTTTTTCCTTTTGAGGTACGGAACCCTAAAAAGTAGCTCCTTCATTCAATCCAAATTGAATTAATCTTTCATATGATTTATGGAATCAATATCAAACTTATGGAAAAACAGTATTTTAACTGTAAAATCACGTCTATGAAATCACGTAAATTAGCAAAATCCGTAAAATGTTGTGTACGGCCTTACAAATTGTAGTAGCATTGTATTATTTCATTAAATAAATATTATATGTTAATAGCGGACCGTTTAGAAGTGAATTAAATGAACGTTTTACCCTTTTACAGAAATCGCTGAAATGGATTTGGACCAGTCAAGGAGTCTTAGCCAAGTCAAAAGGAGAGGATTTGCGTTTTTTACTTTGTTTGACCAGACATGAGGTCATCGCTAGGTAAAAAGGGGGAGGATATAACGCAAACCGCTCCTGCCTCAACTCGACCAATATGATGGCAACTTCTAGAAAGTTCTAGAAGACGTGTGAAAAACATGCGACAAAAGCACCATAGGCACTATGATGGATGACTTATCGTTTCGGCTCGCTACGTGTCTCTGTTTCGGTGTACCTTGTGTTGCTCCGCATTGTTATCACTGCGGTGAAGCTGTCGACACTCTAGGGCACCATGGCCTATCTGCTGCAGGAGCGCAGGCCGCATAGCATGGCACGCCAGTATCAACGATATTATTCATCAAGCCCTTTTCACCGCTGGCTTACTAGCCGTATAAGATGCTTACGACGTGACAATGGGGAGAGAGCAGAAGGCATGACGTTTCTGCTTTGGAAAATGGCCTCTGGTGTGGGACGCAACTTGTGTCTAGATTCTTGCGCCATCTCATATTGCTAGCACAGTGGGCTGTGCTGGCGCAGCTGCTGCGGCTACTGAGACCCTCAAGCGGCGCAAATAATGTAACGTTATAGGTAACTACAGTTTAGAGCCGTTTGGTATTGAAGCGCTCAGGTCATGGGACCCGATTGCGCGTCTCCTATTTCACGAAATTTCTTAAGGGTCATTCTTTGGCCATAGATTTAGAATTACCATTCAACGTGCTGCCAGCCTATTAGGCGCGTTTCTGAATAACCATGATGCGGACGAGAATTTCGACGGCTACGTTTTCTTTTGTTTTTGTATTTATTCGTATAGATAGTAATTTATTTTATTATCTTGCCTGTAAAACTGTTACTAATTAAATGTAATGAATGTTTTATATTGTTATGAGATTGATTTGTGATATTTTTTGCTAATACTGTGGTGTTTTCTGCATTCTGCCATCGATTAAACGACGTTCACCTTTTAAATAAACAAGATATTGTGTTAGATTACATATTATAGGTAATGTTAATTAAGTTAGTATTGTTTTATAAGTATCAGAAGAGCAAAGCGTTCCCACGTGATAGACTAAAAATGCTTATACAGAGCAAAATGGATAACGGGAAAATCTTTACGTTGCTGATGTTGTTTCCGTACTTTACCTATCTCTGAAAAATCATTTTCTTTCATCTCAAGATCTCGTAACTCGCTAGTGAATGGTACGTACGTATTTTAGCGGCGATATGTATACTGCTTGACTTTCCCAATACTGTCTGGAAGCAAATAGCCGTGAGAGAACTTATTACTGCGAAATCCATGCCCTTCTACACCCTGCGGCAATAAGTTTTAGCAATTTGAGCATTTTGACAATCCCGTAAGTAGATACATGTAGGTATAGTTTATAGTCAAAAGGCAAAGTAATTAAATTATAACAAAGCATACCAACGTGTCATTCCCATCTAAGCTTATTATGAACGCTACTAGGCAATCCCGCTCTTGGCAGAAAATTGTAAGGAATAATATTGTTTGGCATAATGTTTTCGCAAAACTTTTATTATCGTTATTAGCTTCTGCCCGCGACTTCGTCCGCGTTAAATTTCTTGTTCCTCGACCCTTACCGTCGCCGCGTCGCGTCGAATCACGTACCCGTGCGATTTTCCCCGTTTTTGTAACATTTTTCATTACTGCTCCGCTCCTCTTAATTGTAGCGTGATGTTATATAGCCTATAGCCTTTCTCGATAAATAGGCTACCCAACACAAAAATAATTTTTCAATTCGGACTAGTAGTTTCTGAGATTAGCGCGTTCAATCAAACAAACAAACAAACTCTTCAGGTTTATAATATTATATAGTATAGATAAAACCGTGGCATAATAGTACTCTAGCATCATGCAAAGGTTAGCATAAGTGTCACTAAGTCTTATTTGTTTTGGCATAATTTGGAGTTTAAGGTATAATATTTATTATAATTTGTGAATTACTCTACCAGATTAGGTTAAGGTGCGGTGGCCCTTGGGCCACACTAGAGCCGCGGAAATGTATTTTTTATTCAAAATATCTATTATATATTATGATTATGCGTTTATAATGTTATGCTTCATTAAATTATGCCAAATAACAAATAATGTATTTATGGCAATAAAAAATATGGTAAAACATTTAAGCCGAATAAAATTATGCGTAGTGATTATTATGCTGAACGTCGTTATGCCAATGTGACATGGCAATATATTACATATATTAATATATATATTAATATACTATGACAACATATTTATGCTTATCATTATTAAACCACTATAACTCTGCAACTGATTTCGTCGACTTAAATTACGTACCCTACGAATTTCAACACTTCAAACCCCCTCCACTCCCTCTCTATGGAACTTTTGGAAAAATAATCTTTAAGATCTTTATTAATTACCTAAACAAGTATTTGCGCAGAGTTTCCAATATTATAAGCCGATGAAATGCGATTTCTTGTTGTTTCGGTTGCCTAAAAATCTTTTCGATTTCTATACCTATTTCCGAGTTAATCGAAGCAAGCAGTAAAATTCTCTCCTAAACACTTGATTATCTTTTTTGCCCAGTTGGGCCGCTTTTCGAAAAAAAATCAAATATCTACATCATTTTAGGCTTCTCGCCAAGCATATTAATACCGAGTTTCGATTGAATAAGACCGGGTGTTAAAATTCTTTTATACAAACACATCCTGCTAAAGCCCGGTGGGATCAATTGGAAAACTAATTGCGACCTTTATTTTTTATAGGTACCTACCACTTTCATAATATTTGTGCTGCAGTTTTAAGTTTATAATAAACCCAACGAATAAGATTCCAAGATCCGAAGAAACGTGGGCGGAGACCTCTACCCAACTTAATGTACCTAATTATAACGACGGCTTGGTAGTGTGGTATGTGACTCATCTAAAATGTGTTAAGTACATACTAGATACTTCATTATTTCAGCTGAAAGATGTCCAGTGCTGGACTTAGGCCTCTCCCAAGAACCACCACTTTGACCGGTTCATTTTTTGGGGGATTTGCCATAATCGCCACGTTTGGCAGGCGGGTTGGCGATCGCAGTATGGTGGTAAATGCATTGAGAATGCTGCTGCCCATTCTCTAGTAAGTCCCTTAGTCGCTTTATAAGACACCCACGGGACGAAATGGCTTGGTGCTATACTTAATTTCCGGCACCACACGGAACTTACTAAGTACTCATTAAGTTTATAACTGTTATAATGTTTATTTATAAGAAGAAAAATTTAGCGGGTTATTCTAAAAGATTAGTGTTCGATGTCATAGAATAAACCAGTCGTTTCCATGATCGTTAGATTCAGACTCAATACTACTATAGCCAAACTAACCCAGGGGTCGAGCGCTTGCCATTAAACGAATAACCAGTTTTCTTTAGCAAAAACTGCAAAGGGAAATCACAAAGTTGAATGCTTTTTCCGCCCCAAATATTCCGGGCTATGAAAACAAGTCGGAGATTGTCACAAAGTAGGTAAAATGCTTATTCAAAGAGTAGAAAAGTAAGATTTATCTACCGTATTGCAGTCATCTCGCATGACGGCAAGTTTAATTGATTTTATGTAAGTAGGCACTTGGAACATGGGTTCTCATAATAAATAATACGAACCCTTTTTCTATAAAGACTCGCTCCTAAGGGGAGGCTTAAATGTGAAATTACCACTTGATTGTAACCGCATTGGCAAACCGCTCGAATATTCTAAAAGCATATACTTGTTCATGTGAAATATCAATCCTACGATCACAGGCAATATAATTTTTCTTTTTATCTGATAATTGAAAAATGATAACGAGTATGTGATTATTTCCTAGTTTTCTTACGAAAATAATGTTAACTATTTATACGTAATAGATGAAAACTTAGTAAATAAAAATTATCTACATAGGTTGGCAGGACCATCGACATGCCACCCGTTACCATGGATCCAGTACATGATGCTGCGACCCCCCTTTTTTTGCGGGTGGGAAATCATCAAATGACGTCTCTCTCTCCGGGCGGATTGGGCGGGCGTGTCATACTTTTACTGAGTAAAACCCACCCGTGTTCCTTCAGTTGCCTATATTCCAGAGCCACGATGACCCTCTCGAACAAATCTTGCGATCCTGGCAGGCATCGGTCCTAGCGTACCCCTTCAATACTGCTGACATCTCTTTGAGGCGCGCGTGGAACACTACGCTCCATTGACCCGGGGTTGGTCGTTACCAGCAATGGGTAGCTCGCCGCCCGCAAGAAATATTGACTCCCGACGCCAGGGGCATCTCCTCCTGCAGCGGCTTGGGGCGTGAGGGCGCATAGATTGCCTCTCCCTCACCCATGCTTTGACACCCTGACTCTTGAAAGTACATGATGCTGCGACCCCATGAAACTGTACATGCGATAATATAAACAAAAAAACCCAAGCGCTACTCGAACTCGCTCATCGACAGCCCCGTTGTACTTTGGAAGTAAGTTTGTTGAACGTTGCAGTGCGCAAGTACTAAAAACTTGGTGATTACTTTTGCATGCATGTATCTCCTCACTGACACTGTTCTTGTTTTGATATTTCTTCTATCTTGCATATTTTTAATGTATCACCATGTTTTTTTCCGCATCCATGCAGTATTCACAATAGCTATATTATTATAGTAAACTATTATGTACGTATTTGTTATATTTTCCAACTTAACACGGGCTTTCACACTACAAAGCAGAAGAAGTCACGAGTCAAAGCTATTGTAGTACTGTGTTTGTTGATAAAAAAACTTTCAAAATGCTATTTACGTCACTGCGCAAATGCAGCTCTAGAGATACAACCACGGTATATTCAGTACCTCTAGCTGCATGATAATAGAGCTGTACGGATCCCTTTGGACAATACATGAAATATTAGTAGCTATGGTGCATACACATCACCATTTATTTCTAGGTCGTGACTGCATGAGCCGGCTTCAATCTATGTTTGTTAGTATGCCAGGGCTTAAACACGCCATTCTATTCCGATGCCCTACATTTATCAAGTTTTTTTATCCTTTGTTCAGGTAAGCGGAAAAATGTAGCGAACAGCAAAAAGTTTGTAAGAATTCCCCACAATACTAGAGTCCCGTTGGCCAATCGTTAGTTACAAATTTTCAAAAGAGAAGTTTGATATATTTTTCTTTCAACTTCAAAAGTGCAACAACGTTCGCAAAGTTCACGCTATCTTACTTTTTTAACCGACTTCAAAAAAGGTGGAGGTTCTCAATTCGACTGTATTTTTTTTCTGTATGTTTTTTAGCTCATAACTTTTGACTGGGTGGACCGACTTTGATTAATTTGGTTCCATTCTAACAATGGGATCCATGTGAAAACCATATAACTCTTAAATTTGCATTAAGTATTGGCGCGAGAAATGATCGAATAACGCGATTAGATTAGTGCGGGGTACATACCATAACTAAAAAGTTAAAAATAAAACCTTTTTCACAAATAATAACAACCGACTTCCATAAAAGAAAAACACTACTAAAGTGAAAAATAACTTTCATTTCGGAAGTCGGTGTCAAAAATACCTTAAATACAGATCCTAAGACACAGACTTCCGAAATGAAAGTTGTTTTTCACTTTGCAGTGTTTTTTTTTTTTTTTTAGGAAGTCCGTTGTTATTTTTTTTTGTATAAAGATTTTTACTGATTCATCACAAACTTTGGGATTTGTTCAATTCCTTAATGAAATATTTCTTGGCAAAATAAAATCTCTATAAATCATTTCACTGTTTTGATAAATTCATTGGAACCAAATGAAATGATGAAATATCGTAAAAAGTGCAATAAAAAAAAAATCATTATGAATTGCAATAACTAAACCGTTTAGTTTTAGGTGCAAAACAAGTAAAAGTATTTTGAATGTTTTTGTTCATATGATTTAAATCATTTATAAACTAACTAGTTAACTTTCTGCATACACCCTCTTAATTATTCAACACGGAATCAAAGGACACCAGGAGTAAAGTAATTATAACTGTACATTTGACCTAAAATAATGTTCCCACTGCTGGGACACAGGCCGCCTATCTGTGAGAGGGAGTGGGCTGCAATCAACCACGCGGGCCCAGTCCGGTTAGTGGATGTGCTCGAATTATCGAATCTAGGACATGCCGTTTCCTTACGATGTATATTTTTTTTCACCGTTTTGAGAGCATTGGTGATGAAATTATTTACACAAATTAAAGCGCCTGTATTTGAACCTACGAACTACAACTGTAAGTTGCGGCCGTCACCACTGGGCCACGACTGCTCTCCTAATTTTTGAACTTTGCGTGATTTAACTTGCTGTAGCTATTCTTTGACTTCGGTTTGTGCATTCGCACGGACACAGTTTCTGGTATAATCGAGGAGCTAGGAAATGCCATGTTGTCTCACAATACTAGCATCAGGTACTGATAATGTGTTATGATCATAATACATATATTTTGCCGTCAATGCCACTGTCATCATCGTTTTTTTTTTTAATAAATGCATTTAAATAGCAGTGGTTTGTTTTTTATACAAAATATTCAACTGATCCTCTAAAAACTTAATAAATATATTCGAATAATTTTCTAAGTACCTAATCATTTCTTTATGAGTGATTCCTGCTTTTGTCAGACCATTTCAACAAATCATCATCAACCTTGGTACACATGGCTATACATTTCCAGCTTTAACAGACCTCGCATCGTATAAGGGGAAACCTTGTATAATGAGAATTCAGCTTATACTGGAAATGTATAGCTTAATTTGTCGCCGTGCGTACCTGCACGGTTATGTTTGATGAATGTTGACTATGATTATATTCGGTGTTTACATGTAAAAGACCAATAAGTAACCAGGATCTACCAAAATAATTTCGAATCTAATTACCTTGCTGACTTGCAAACCGCAATTGAAGAATCGATAACTGTATTGGGATAAAAGAGAGTGAGAATCCCTGTTATTTCTGTATTATCAATACACTCATAAACCTATCCACTCCGAAGTTAAAAAGATTTCCGCCTAACTTTTCATGGCTATACTATGTAGTGATATATAGTATACATAAAAACAAAAGGGAGTCAAATTTTCTACATCAGTGGTATGGCGCTGTGTTGGTAACACACCGCCACCTTCGCACAGCCAGTCCATTTGCTCGAACTATCATGATTGTTCGAGCATTATTCGACTGACAATGGTTTCGTCACCGACCACGTCGGGAAGTTCGCCCAGGCACGTGGGGAATATCTCATTGACCAACGGTTTAGAGCCGTAACTCGACAACGTAGGGATATTTAGCACAGCGCTATCCTGAACACTGTTTCCCTGTGTAGAAACGGACTCCCCAAATCATTGAACTCAGAACTTGTATATATGCAAAATGTCAGGAAAACTTTGATTGTGCGTTGCAGGATTCTCCTGATTCAAATACAATTTTAAGTTTTAATACAAGGGTGGTAAAGTTCACCCAATTTGATAGCGTTACAGGCGGAGGGTCCTGAATTCGCGCATGCGCAGTAGCTCTGGGAGGCGAGTTCCATCCTGAGATGAGACAATTATTTTTGCGTTTTGGGTAATTGTCGGATCAGCTTTTCATTGCTATTCTATTGGAGAACTAGCCTCTGCCCGCGGCTTCGCCCACGTGAATGTCGAAAAATATCCCACAGGAACGTACTACCGGGATTAAAAGTACCATATGTGTTAATCCAGGTAAACCATGTCTTATCGCACTGTTTCCTTTGTTTTATCCATGGAGCGGTGGTTGGATCGATAAATGATTGCTTTAGGATAAATAATCCTAAAACCTAACATTAGTAATGGAATATATAACGGAACGGCAAATTATCTACTTGTAATTTGAAGGAAAATTAAAAGCGAAATACAAATCCTCTTTATTCCCTATCCCGTGCGAATTTCGGAAAAAAATATTACGTAAATTATTGAAATGACGATTTTACTTATATTGCTTTCACTGGAGTTTAAGACTATTTATTTTTGAGCTTATACTTAAAGCATCTCTTTACATACTACTTAAGAGGTTCTGCCCTCACGTGCTAATACAACCGGGCTGCTAGCTCGCTCTCGAGCAGCCCACGTAAAACTGGCCGTGTGAGAAGCAGTTCCCTCTAAAATCATATCCCGCTGTTTTCAGTGAGACTTATTAATCGTCATTGTGAACCATACGAAAAGGGGACTGCAGCCTTTTAAACTCGAATGAGTACTCCGACGGTATTAGTGGTATCTGCGGTGTATAAAACCAACCAATTCACCTTGAGCACAGCCAGTAAATACAATGTACCATATTTTGATGTAAGGTTTCACACGCAACACGCAATGGGACCACCATTGCACAACTTGGCCGGATTGAGATTTCGTAGTAGCATTACTAGAGCACCCACTTTGAGGATAAGTGTGTGAGACGGAGACCAGATGGGTTCAATAAATTTAACCCTGGAGTAGTCACGTGGACTACATATGTAGCCCACTCATACAAAGAGTTTTTTATTTTGGTCGATTTTTTGGAACACAGAGGTTGTGATTAGTTTATGTTGATCATATTTAGTTAAGAAAACTGTACTGATAATATTTTCATATATTTATTAAAACGTTAATGCTTATAAGTTTATTTATTTCATTTTGAAATTGGGCACTCCCGTTACTTTTAGGTGCGCGACTACTGTAGGGTTAAGAGCTCCATAGGGTAGCATCATCCTTATGAATTCGACACGTATATACATGTAATATCATGTTTTTTTTTTGCCTTTGTTTATTTCTTTGGTTTATTTTGTAGAGCCTTCAATGTAATACACAAACTGAAAATATCCCAAACAAAGTAAATAAGAGGATGTTCTCCGTAAAAGTAAACTAATCTCTGGGATAAGTGTAGTATAGTTTAAATAGAACTCAAAACGTGTGTGAAAAGATTTATTTGGGAGAAACCAGAAGTGGAAAATAAACAATTTATATTATTTACAACGAAATACTATACCTACCGCAGTATTTCTTTGTGAACAATATTTTTTGTTTATCCTTCAGATGCTAGAATCACCAAGCTGCTCCGTAAGCTTATCCTGGAGTAGGCCACGTTTGACTGACCGTGTGAAAAGCAGTTCTGCCTTAAGTCTACCGCTACTAAATTAAGAGTTCGGATTTGAGATTTATTTATAGTCATGGCGAAGCATACTTCGAAAGTGCTCTCTTTTGAACTCGAAGGGGTAGTTCGATGGAGTTAGAGGAATCCTCGAAATAAACACAGACTCCCCGGGAGAGCGGGAGGCTTCAATTCGTTAAGAAATTCAACCAGGTAACCATCGTCGTCGTTGTTTATCACTGAGTCCAATACAGAAACAAACGCATGTTTTACTTGTACTTACTTATAACTTACAAATAATAGGTCATAGTAATATCAGTTACATATTTGATACTTCTTGATACCATGGTTGAAATTGGAGACCGGTGACGACAATGCGCTCCCCGGGCTGCCCCGCACGCCCTGAGCGCCATGCGTACGTCTACCATGCCACGTAGGATCTTCGAAGCCCTATTTGACTCTGTAAAGGGATGATTTTGGAAAAACTGTGATATAGGTGTCTCATAATTATAATGGAAGAGTATTTGTATCAATTTTTCAGAGAATAAAAAGTTTCACAGAAAATTCAAACCCCATTTCACCCTCTTAGGGATGGAAATTCAAAAAACCCTTTCTTAGTGGATACCTACTCTTCACAAAGAACACACCCTTCAAATTTCATGTCTCTAGGACCAGCGGTTTAGCCTGTGCATTGATACATCAGTCAGTTACTCAGGACTTAATTGCCAAAACATCGGAGTTTACATGTATTTAAAGGTTACATTCAAAACAGAGGGAGCTGGGTCTAAGGAAAGAATAAAAGCAAAATTTAAAACAATTAAAGAAAGAACGAAACGTTTTGAAAATAGTATAAGAATTATAAAACAAATAAGAAAGATCATCTATCACAACCATAATCAACCTATAATGTTCCCACTGCTGGGACAGAGACCTTGTCTTTGAAAAAGAAGGTGAATTGTTTTCCTCTATACACGGCCAGTACGGATTGATGAATGTTTTTGATTTTTCATTCTAAAACAGGCGGCCTTTGTGAATTAATGCACTGCATTTGCGATAAATTGCACAAAGGGA
Source organism: Aporophyla nigra (assembly GCA_947507805.1). Lineage (NCBI taxonomy): Eukaryota > Metazoa > Arthropoda > Insecta > Lepidoptera > Noctuidae > Aporophyla > Aporophyla nigra. The sequence goes on along the minus strand of OX382291.1, from coordinate 20,792,900 downwards.
ACTATTTGCATGTCGGGGTACCAAGCCACGATCTGTAACGTACGTTAGGGGCGTTACCACTGAGGTCACAACTGCAATAAAAGGTAATGATTAATTATTTTTACTTAGTAACGAAATCTAGCATAATATCCACCACTTAGTTTTAGTATTTCGCTAATCAAATGAATATTCGCAACACACTGCCAAACTACTTCTAAATCAAATCACTTGAAGAAAAATAAACATTTCCCTTTTTTCTTTTCTGATGACGGATATTCAAAATATCATTGAGCCTGATAAATAAAAGATGATACGTCGTATCTTATAAAAGTCGCAATGCGGTGCATGTTAGTGTCGGCACCTTAGTGGGGCCAAAACCCCTCCCGGCAATAAATTCTGTTTCGCAAAATGTTATGTACCGAGACATATTTTTGTGTAAGTATTGTTTATTTTATTGAAGTTGGTAGACCGACCTAGCACTAAATAATGTTTCATCCTGTACCGTAATTGCCGTGTATAATAAAACCGTGTAATTGGTTTGACAAAAACCTTGGTTTTGTAAATTATGTTTAACTGAAATTTATTTAGGAATATTTAAAAAAAACACAGTTCATCCGAGATGACGTCCGCTGAATGCGAAATGCAAAATCCATTTCATCATTTCAGCCGTAAGACGTTCACTGCTGGACTTAGGCCTCCCCCAATTTGGGGGGCTTTGCCTTAATCGCCACGCTTGGCAGGCGGGTTGGCGATCGCAATATGGTGGTAAAATGCATAGAGAACGCTGCTGCCCATTCTCTAGTAACTCAAAATCCATTTACATACATACATTACATACACAAACTCACGCCTTTTTCCCATGGCGGTCGGCAGAAACTACGGAACACCCTACTTCATCTTCATCATTATTTCAACCGAAAGACGTCCACTACTGGGCATAGGCCACCTACTATGATCCTTACATACTCCTTTTGCGTCGTTTAGGTTCATACATCTGGTCACACACGCCGGTTGTGAGTACTATGCATCTGACCTTTCTGAAGATCATCACCGATAAGGTAAATATAATGTCCTCCCGGCGTTTCCACTCACAACTGCCTTTCCACTGACGTCCATTTACAATTTATCGCATTATTTTTCGATAGTTCTGTCCACGGCAAACCGACAAATTGTGAACAAACTTGCATGTGTCAGATCGTACCTTGCGCTAATTTTAAATAGCCTTGTAACTGCCACCAACTTGGAGGTAACGCTCGCTGGTCGATAAAAATAAAATTATACACAATACTTACTTGCAAATCTATTTATATACAAAAAAGAAACCGTTACTGACTGACTGATCTATCAACACATAGCTAAAAAAACATTGTTAGACGTCCATACATCGTTCGCGCAAGAGCCAACAGAGATTTTAATTTAATTTTATATGTTCTTAATAATGCATTTATTCGATTGAAACTACATTAAAACTACGTACACCTCTGAGAATCGTAAAAAATCTACAACATTATGTTTTCTGATTTAGAAGTTATTATTATGCCAATAGAAACATACGATAGTAACTAAGCTTTGATTAGTGAAAAAACATTGGATTTAATTCTTAGGTAGACGGAACAATTCTATCTCTTTACTAATTTTTTGTTGGGATGACTGGTTTTATGGCTACGGAAATTTTCGTTTTCTTAGGTAGACGGAACAATTCTATCTCTTTACTAATTTTTTGTTGGGATGACTGGTTTTATGGCTACGGAAATTTTCGTTTTTGTGTGACTGTAATGATAGTACATACATAAAATCTCGGTTGTTTACTCAAAAGGGTTACGTAGACCTCCAGACGTATACTATTTTCGTAATACACTCAATTTACCTGATGTGTCCTGATCACATGTAGTACGGGCGAGTCAATCGGAATATGAGTTCCGGGCGCACATCCAGAATCTAGGTTGCAACTGCGAATTTTTAAAATTCCATTAAAACTATTCGACCGTGAGATCGAACCTAGGTCGATTAACAGCCGCGCGCTTAACGTTTAAAGGATCCAAATTACATTTATAACACATGTATTTTTATCAGATAAGTTCTTAACACAAACATTCATACAAATATCACACTCACCCAACATAGACAGTTTAGTTAACAAAGCACACGACGAGCAAGTTTATTAGTTTGACCAAAAACCAGGACCAACTATGGTAAAATAATGCTGGCATTTGAAGGAGCACAGCTATACAATAAGATATCCTCACGCATAAGAAATCTACACTCATTCAATGCATTCAAAACTCGGCTTAGCCTGTATCTAATCGCAAACCGTACATTACTTGCAGAATAGTATTATTTAAGAATTATTACGTTAGGTGAGTCGAGTTTCGAGTAGTTTTAATTAGGTTGTGACGGATGTAGTCGAACCTAATATTAGTCTTTAGGTAAGTATTAGTTATTGTTCTCAAGTAAGCGACATGCTACGTTTTTATTGATAAAAAAGTTTAATTAAACCTAAAAAGGTGCCACGCGACAGCGCAACGCGAGTCTCGCAGAACATTTTATAAGGAAACTTCAAGGAAATTGTTCTACAAGAGTCGCGTCGCGCCTGTCTGAAGAAGCCTTTAAAAGTTAACACCGGTAGTTAAGTAATCAGTCTTTGAAAAACTTCAGAAATAAAATATGATGGTATCAATCTAAATAGGTATCTAATTCATAAAATAAAACAAAAATGTTTTGCTTCAGAGCGTTGACTACATCGTAATACTGTAATTTAAACTAGAAATAAAGCTTATTTATTCTTCGAAATTCGTCGTCTGAACGGGCAATGGAGTTAACCTTTTTTTAAAGAGAAGAATTTACTGCGGGCTTGATTTAAGCTATAGAAATACTTCAAACGATTTTCAAAATTCCAGCCCAGTTAAACTTGGCCTCAGTAAAGATTGGCAATTTTAGTTTTTTAAGCAGCGTTAGGTACCTAACGCTTTTTTAAAACAACCCTTGTAGTGGTGAAAAGGGTGAACACTGTTTCTTTGAAAAATCATATTTCACTTATCTATAAACACTATACTCGTATTTTAAAAGCTAATGAGTATGTTTTTTATTAGTATGAACGCGCTAATATCGAGAACTAGAGTCGGATTTAAAAAGAAATATCTTTGTATTTCATTTGATAGCCCATTTCTTGAGGGCCTTCTGCATAAGTAATGTTTAAATTCTTTCATAATAATAAGCTTTATTTATTTATCTTATCCTACATAATTATAATAGGCTACAAATAAACATCATACTACGACGCTTAGGAGTCGAGACAAAAGAAAAAAGGCAGAAATATTGGTAAGTGACAACAAAGCTCGGAGATGCGACGAGACCGGTCGGAAGAACAACAAAATTGCACGTGAACGAAGGCGTAGCCGGACACACTAGTGTTCACATTAATATAATATTCAAGATGGACACATAGCGGGCAAAGATCACACACACAGATCGGTGGGATAGATTACCTACGTACTTACCTACTAAAATAATTACGAATTAACATATTTTTTCTGTTGTGTTCGTCATAATTGCTACTGGCAAGTGCATAAGACAATAGTTCCTCTTCATCAGAAGAATGTTCATTGTCATGGCGTTGGCGTGGAAACGGCATGGGTTCTATGGATTTCTTGAAGATGTTGTACAGCACTGCCATTGCAACAATGGCAGCTTGAGCTCTCCTTGGATCATTATAAAAGTCAGTATAGTCACAAGGTAGGTACTTATTTATATGATACTACATAGCTTTTGCCAGTGGTTTTGCCTACGTATTTACATATAAACCTTCCTCTTTCATCACACTGTCTAATGACAATATCCGCATTAAAATCCGTTGCGTTTAGAAGATCTAAGCGTACAGACACCAAATTCAACTTTGTTTTGTGTATGTTTAAATTTAGAGTACTCATTTCATGGTTTTTTTTTAAGCAAAGTCGTAATTTAGAACCTAGCGCCTATGCCAATGTTTTAGAAACCCAGAATCGGACCAAAAATTCATCCCACGTTTTGCAATCAATCAATGCGAGGGCGATAAACTTTTCTCTTTCTAACCGGCAAAGCGGATTTACTATTAATGTCACTATCATCGCTAGAAGAACTCGTTTCCCAAAACATGTCGCGGAGTAAAGATAAATTTGTTTCAGTGCTTTATTCAATATTTTTATAAGTTACAACTGGAAAGGCGTTGGCCATCCAATGACACAAACCGTAACTATAGCCCATAACCAGAATTTGAAAGGTTAATCGTAATTAGTGACGTCATTTTGACAATTGATAATTGGTGCAAGCAGTATTGCGCTTAACTGGAGATTTGACGGTTTTCATGGTATTAGTTATCGTTATAGTTCGTTGGTGCAACTCGAAACTATATAACCTCGCAAAGACGGCGAGCATACTACGGCATACTATGTAAATAATGAAAAATTATGAATATACAATAAAAACATTGCTTTATTAAATAAACTTAACTGTTCCATAAATAATGTCAATTGTTATTTGTGCTTGACTGCTGTAACTTTGCTTTTCTTTAGGTCTGTGCCCTAAAACTGGCGTCATAGAATGAGGGGCGCATGGCACACATTGGATAATCACTGTCTCCTAAGACCTTCCTCGCAAACTCTAACTCATTCTCCTCAAACCTAATTCCTCTTTTTGTTTGAGCTTTCTCTATAAATACTTTTATCACGTTTACTTAGAGTGAAGAATAGGTAATCATTCTCGTAGCGGATTTAAACGAGCCTTGTTGGTCTTCTTCCGTCTGATTCCCGCAGGCGTGTGGCGTTTAAAAACGCTCTAATTCTCCTGCATCGTTCCGAAATCCCATAAAAGATTGTTGAAATCCATATTTACTAAGGCACAACTAAATATTAGGAAGAAAATAACCTTGAAACACACAACAATCCTATTGAAGCGATCAGCTGATTCAAGTAAATTGCGCCATTTTGTCTCTTCGTATCTGTTGCATCGGTGGTGTTTAATTTTGACAGCTACTAATCAATTGGTGAGCGACCTCGTAGCGCTAAATAGCGTTAATAAATGAGAATTTCGCTTATCTATAGCTTTAGCAATTGATTAAAAGTTAAAAGACGTTGCAGGCGATTTTCAGTTCCCAATTTTTAGTGTATCTACACACTAAATACATACTTCAAATAAAGTTTTCTATACACCTAGTATGAATAATGATCCCAGCTACATGAACCTTTTAATAGCATTACTTTCGTACGTGTATTAGTATTGCAAATTAAACTTTATCCCTGACGTATAAAATTTTTCTCTAATTACAATATGAAACTGTTGTATGAAATTCGTGTCGAGCTCTGAATCTTGTTCAATGTCACGTGACCAGTGGGTTTATTTATACAAAATAATTTCTTAAAAATATAAATCATATTATATCATAACTAACTTTACAAAATGAATTTGGAATTTTAAATTTTTTAGTTCACAGCCATTTTACAATGCAAAATACCTATGACACTTTTCTAACTAGCCTATTGAGAACTTTCCACATTGTCTTACAGGTGGAATCGATTGAAGGATAATCTCATCTCCGTCAATTCGATCATCATCATCTCCAGAATTGCATCAAATTCCTCTTAATTCAAAATTCATCATTAAAAACAAGGCAAAGCACGAATAAATTAAGTAGTGTTCGAAATAATGAGGGTCAGCGAAAAAACAAAACAAAGAAAAAGTAAACCAAAATGATTTTAACGTTATTTCTGAAAAGATATAGGTACTAAGAAAATAACCTAAGTGTGCCATAAGCTAGGCACGCCAAAATTGCAGCGGTAAGTCCCCCTCTTTCAGGAGTGGATAGAGCGACGCCACGGCGTCCTCACCTTCCACCTTACGCAGGTCCTCACCGGGCATGGTTGCTTTGGGAGGTTCCTGTTCCAAATAAGGCGGGAGGAAACGGCCGGGTATTTCCATTGCGTGGATCGTCTGGAGGACTCGGTGAAGCATACGGTGGAGGTATGCCCTGCCTGGGCGGAGCACCGCCGTGTCGTCGTGCAGGCAATCGGTGGCGGCAACCTCTCGCGTCACTCCTGGTGCGAGCCATGGTACGAAGCGAGACGGAATGGGAAACCGTCATCTGCTTCTGCGAAGCAGTAATGCTCGCGAAGGAGGAAGCGGGGCGCGTCAAGGAGACGCAAGCTATGCGCCCTTACGCCCCTAGCCGCCGCAGGAGGAGACGCCCCGGGCGTCGGTCAAATGCGGACTCCCGGCCACCGTAGGCGCGGGCTTGCCGGCGGTGAGCTACCCATTAGAATAGAATAGAATAATTATTTATTTAAGTAACCAAGACTCAAAATTGTTAGTAAAACTTACGACTATGTTAGTAAGCACAGAAAATAAACGAAAAAAGAAAACAATACAAGAAATCAATAAGGGTTGATCACCGTTGCGACATCCCATGAGAGAAAGCACAACAGTGACCCACATATGCACAGTCCAGGCGACTAGCAACCATGCTTAAGACACTCTTGGAGCTACCCCACACTCTGCGCACCCGGGAAGCGCACCTTTTACGCATTGTTGCGTAAAAGCAATCTACATGCGCATCTGCGAACATCCCTGATGCACTACAGAAACGAGGCAGCCCCACCAGTATCCTAAACGCATTGTTATACTGAACGCGGAGAGCGCTGTACGATCTTTGCGTATATCTAACCCACAGGCTGCACGTGTAGAAGGCGGTACAGTAGGCTCTAAAGAGCGTGATTTTGACGGAAAGTGAGCATCGTGCAAACCTGCGAGCCAGCATGTTCGCTCTAACCGACAACGCCCTCCGCTCCCGTTCAATGTCATCATCGTCTTTGAGGTCGGGAGTCAATATATGACCTAGATACTTAAACCTGTATACTCTCTGTAAAGGTGTACCATATAGTAAGACAGGCGGTACTGCATCAGGACTTTTACCCCCAGCATCAAAGACCATGACCTCCGACTTTTTAATATTGTATGCCAGCCCATGAACTTTGGCATACGCCTCACATTGAGAAACCAATTTTCTCAGGCCGCACACTGACGCGCTCAGAAGTACCGTGTCGTCAGCATAACTGATATTATTTACGCAGGTACCGTCTATATAACATCCGAGTCTGGTACTGCTGAGCTCGCCAATCAACTCGTTCACATAAAGCATTCAAGTTCATTGCTTGCTGCCCGTAAGGACCAGGCCCGTGTCGACGGCGCGTAATGTTCCACGCGCGTCTCAAAGAGATGTCAGCAAAACTGAAGGGGTCCACTAGGACCGATGCTTGCGAGGGTCGCGAGATTTGTTCGAAAGAGATACCGTGGCCCTGGCATATGGGTAACTGAAGGAACACGGGTGGGTTTTAGTCAGTAAAAGTCTGACACGCCCTTCCGCTCCACCCAGAGCGGGAGACGTAATTTGATGATTTCCCACACATAAAAAAGTGTGCCATAAGCAATACATTATGTACTGTATGTAATATATCTGAAAATCCGACTGGTTCTGTTTAATCTGGTACTTAATTAGGAACTTATGGTAACTCCTGGCCTAGAAAGTTAAATTCATTTAACTGAACGTATAACATTTTATTCACATTTGTATGGTGGTAGATAAGTAAACCCTACGACTTTATAACCACTCAAGAACATACTGTCAACTGTTTTTTTCCACTACAGTGCACAAACGAAATACCCATTCCGCAAGGTAAATTAGACCGTGAGAGAGCTCATGCGTAAACTCGTGGGTTGTTTTCATTTTCCAGCATATTATTAGAGTATTCTAGGCACTACCTATGTTACCTGCATTATTTTTTAAGTTAATTTTCAAACAATAGCTATAATTTCATTGCAAAACCAGCTATTGTCCGTGGTTGAGCACTCGCACGGGGACATGCTACCGGGACAAAAAGTAACCTTTGTTACTCGTTAACATCAGCTTGCTCTGTGTGGTGCCGGACGTAAAGAATAGCACTATCCCATTTCATCCCGTGGGTGTCGTAAAAGGCGACTATGGGACTTACTAGAAAATGGGTAGCAGCGTTCTCTACGCATTTTACCACCATACTGCGATCGCCAACCCGCCCGCCAAGAGCGGCGATTATGGCAAACACCAAAAAATCAGGGAGGCCGATGTCCAGCAGTAGACGTGTTTTGGCTGAAATGATGATGAATGATAAACAGGTATCTGCCAATTTAACTGTCAGAACAAACAGATAGGCAGAGAGACAAAATAAAATAATTTTGTTATAAGTGCAGTAAACGCGTACCGGAAGCCGTAGAGTTGACAGTCCTCCCACACGTGGTGATGACCTTGTGAAGACCGCAGGAATCCGCAGGATGCGGGGAGCACAAAACCGGTCGAAGTGGCGGAGCTTGGGGGAGGTCTATGTCCAGCAGTGATCGTCTTCCGGCTGAAATGATGATGATGATGAACTACAGAGTACACACTTTCATATGCATTTAGTAAACAGCTATTATTTTGACATTCCAAACAGATACCTCCATTTTATTGATTTGTATGTATGTATATGAGTGTGCATATAGATCACGTAGAAAGCGCAAGGGAGAGTAAAAGTGCTCAATTGTGCTACTACTGCATCCGGCCGGCGTGGATTGCGGTCTGGAATTTCCTCGCATTCACAGATATTCTTCGTGAGTCAATATTTACTTAACTTTGGATATCTTCATGTTTTTTTTTCTCACTTTCACACTATTTGGCAACAACCAGATTAAGTTTTGTGTAAAGATCTCCCGTATCTTCTTGTTCCCAGCTAAGGTAAGTGGACATTTCCAGGGGAATATGTTGTGTAATTTTGACATTCAAAAAGTATATGTATTAAAAGTATATGTACATGTATTAATTAAAGTAAATTGTATTTTGCACCAGTGACAAACCCATTTTTATGTCCACGCAATCACTGTCCATTCCAAGGTTGCCTGGAAGAGATCGCAGAAAGCGATAAGGCCGCCCATTGTGTTTTTATTGTTAAATGTTTTTAGTTGAAATGTAATTTCTGGTGTACAATAAAGGATATATAAATAAATAAATAAATAAGTGCCGACTCACAGCCTAGTTTGAATAAATGACTTTCGATTTTGAATCTCCACACATGCCTGAAGGTACGAACTACTAGCTTGTATACAATTACACGTCGTAGAAGTAATTATAACAAACATATACGTATAACCCACCCATGGCATGTAAAACCCTCCCCGTATTATTGCTAGCAAAGAAAGCAAACCCGACCAGAAATACAAGAAACTAGTTAGTAACTTGTGATCTTGGCATGCTTCCACATCTGGTGACAAGTCACGTTACTGCCATAAAAACTTGTAGGCTTTCACGTGACAGTTAAACTTTGTAATTATTGTAAATAGATTTTCTTTATGGAAAATAAACATTTGCGCTGCAGATTTTACAATAACTGGAGGCCAAAAAAAACTACCTCCTTTTATGATTCTTGGTCAAACGGCAGTATTTCCGTTTAACCTACGATATATATTTTAATGTTTTTACTAATATTAAGTTGTCGACATAGCTCATAGAATTAGCAAGCTGAAGTGGCAATGGGCCGGCCACATTAGCCGTAGAACCGATGACCGTTGTAATACATGTGTTCTTGAGTGGAGACCGCGAATCGGCAAACGTAAGGTAGGGCGCCCTCAGGCTAGGTGGAGCGACGATCTTCGCAGGGTGGCTGGTAGCAGCTGGATGAAAGTTGCCGAGAATCGAGCTGAATGGCGTGCAATTGGAGAGGCCTATCCAGTAGTGGACTGCTATAGACTGATGATGATGATACTAATTTCAACGAAAAAAAACCTAAACCTATCTGTTATAATTAATTACCTTATTTCAGCTGTGCATAAAATGGCGTAAATATTCATCCTAACTACAGAACTCTCCACTGTACGTGGTCCAACTCGCTCTTTGTCGGTTTTTAAGGTTATTAAAAAAAGGAACCTTAAGTCTGCCTGTCTGGCCGTAGTTTAAAGAGAGGAGGTTTATTACAGAGGCCCTTGATACTATAAAACTGTATTTAGCACGGTTATACATTGCAATCATGCCTACCCAACCTAACCTTACTTTTGCTTTCAGCCCGAATCATTCCATTGGTCGCCAAACCGAATGTCCTGTTAAATTAATCTAGACTTAAATTGTTCCATGAATTTTTTGTGATAAATTTTAAGTGAGGATACTTTGCGAATATCGTAGAAATCCCACTTCCAATATATTTCTTTTGTTCTTCCTTTATTTTATCCTATCGGTACAACAGAGCACAAAACAATTATCACGCTATTCATTTCCATATTTACTTCGTTGAATAAAAATTATTTCCAGTAACTTACTCCACGTTTAGATATCGGCATTTTCTATTCATTCATTAGTTAGTCATCAGTTAGGTAAGTATTATTTTAATGGTCACTTTTTTTTGGATAAAGAACTCATTATTTGACTTCAAGTAAAAATCATAATTTATTTTTCAAACATGCGAATATCACGATGACAAAAGCACTATTCTTCTAGCCAGGCAATAAGCCATGCATATTGAGACCTTGAGTAATTGTGTCCATGAATGCTGACCAGAACAAAAACTACAGTTTTTAATGTGGAGGTGGTCCTCTCGGACAAATGAGGGATCTACAATAGCCATTGTAGGAAGTGTTGACATATTTACAGGCATCTGAACGTTCCTGCTGCTATCTGCAGACCATGGAACAATTACCGTTTTCTACGAGCAGTTTACGCTTAGTTACAGCGACTTAATGAACCGATATGAAAATTAATATTCTAATTCGATGTTCAGATTATTTAAGAAGTTTAAAAAAAAGGAAAATATAAGGCTAATAAACAGCTAGATAATAGTAGTAGTACTCGCAATCGGCGTTCGGGTATGATCAGATGTAGGAACGTAAACTAGGCAAAATGAGTATAAGGATCGTGGCAGGTGGCGTTCCGTAGTTTCTGCCTACCCCCATGAAAAAAAGATGTGAGTTTAAGTATGTTTGTATGTAATACCAAATTAATACTGTTTTAATAACTTAGTAGATTTGGTTATACTACACACTATATCAGTTAAAAAATTCAACTACGAAAACTTATTTTTGTAAAGTGGTGTCACCTGCACCTTTAAAAACAAGCCAGTAATAATAATATGTCGTTTCGTTATGTTGACATTGTGGTGGGGGTAGATCCCACCTCATTCTTCCCTTTAGCGTCTTGAATGGAAATTCACAAGACAACCCATGCTCGGAAAAACGAAGTATTGCAGTAAATGTTCGTAGGGATCTTGGCCATCTTCCGGGCTCTTGGATTGTTCTGATAGTCGTGATATACATCTCCATTCCTCAAGCACTTTAGCCCCCTTATTGCTACGTCACCATGTGCGAGCGAGCGTTTCCACAGGCTTATTATTGAGTGTTCAAGTCACCCCTTACCATGTGATCCACGTATAATATAACATTCATCAAGCAGGGAATATAGTCCTCCCATAGTTTTGGTAATCAATCTTCTATATCCATCTAAACCACAATGTCTTTTTGTACCCATGCTTTGCAATAGTCCAGCGCCAACCAGGGGTTGTCCATCGGTGCAGTAGCGTAGTGCGTATAAGAATAATCGTTAGTGCGTCTTCATCATTTAAAATTGCCTAAGAGGTCTCTGCGAGATGGCTTCAGCTCCTTGTATGCCTTCCAAAGGTCTGGGAGCCCAGGTTTCCCAGGCAAGTCAAAGAAAAAATCGCAGCGTGGTGGTAAAATCCATAGAGAATGCTGGTGCCCATTCTCTAGTAAGTCCATTAGTCGCCTTTTACGATACCCACGGGAAGAAATGGGAAATTAATAGACATGGGCCGCTGCCGGTATACCTCAATGTCAGCACTATAAGGACCCCAGTCTCGAACATCGAGTATTTTTCCTCGCCCACGACGCCACCTGGTCGTGGACGGGGAGGCCGCCGGCCGCCAGACGGTTTTGGACTTCGTGGCGTACCGGCCTCTGATAGACTCTCCGCTCCCAGCGGACGGTGCAGTGCGTGAGACGGACACGATCTATCAATGAGAACGCCATGTGCTTATACTTTGGGAGTGCTGATGGGGATAAAATATGACCGTGTACCGTGTTTGGAGGCTCTCAGAGTAACCATATATTCGATGACACTGTACTTCATCACATACTAAGCGATTGTAGTAGGTACTATTTTTTCATTTTCATACATCTGTTTTGTACCATAAGAACACATGATACATAACCGAAGCTACATTAACATATATTATTGGGGCACTAGCTCGCTAGCTAATCGCTAGCCTTATAAAGTCTAGTGATTTAACTTTCAAAGCTTTCGATATATGGTTTTCTGTTTACACAATCGCTATAGCTGGTTACAATGTGATTATAGCGCAAATTACTTAGTAAGTAATCTATCATTTTACTGATAGCATGTCGTTCGTTTGGATGAACAGGACAAAAATACAGTCCTATTAAAAATCATGCAATCTTTCTAACGAACATGGTTGCGTTACAACAAAGCTAAAAAACAGATGTTAAAACTATTTTATGTGATTTAAAAAAAAAACATTTAATAATAAATTATCGTATTATAATAATTAGACAAAAAAAATACAAAAATGTGTTATTAATAATAATATAATTAATAATAATACATTTTGGCTTTAATTTTGTATTATTTTGAAAATTTACTCCTAATATTTGTGGAACATGGCAGTATTATGAATGCTCCTTAAACATAACTAAACGAATTAACAAATCTTGAAAAAATTGGATGGCATATCAAAATAATCATTATGTTAAAATAATGTCTTAAAAAAAATAATCGAAAGGTCGAACAAAGACCCTCAAAATTGTTTTTTTATGAAAATATAATTTTCTAGTTAGTACTTTGGCTTATAAGTTTTTTTTTTTTTTTTTGTGTAAACATGTATTATTATGTTCTACTTTTTCTCAGAAATACCAAAATTAACAAACTCGGTAAGAGAACAAAAACGTTATCAATAAAGTAAGTTTACAAAATATATATGTGAGGTTAATCAATTATTAACGGAGATGGAAATATATTGATGTGAAAACTTCAAATCGCTCTCCTGAAAAATTGGCTTTTTCGAGTTAATACTCTGCTCCCCTACCCAAATTACAATCTTTTCGTGTCGAATTCCGTTCTCCAATCGGTAACGCCTCGGTGTCAGCAATTGCAGAAAACGATAAGTTGGTAGCCATGTTGATGCGCCTGAGTCGGCCCCTCGTTCTACAATGTCTTTAGAAAACCGACCTATTCTTTAGTCTATGGTGAGCGTTCCTACAAACGTCAAACAGGTTTTTGGCGGAATTTCTTCGAGTGTAGTTCAGTAGTTGTTTTAATTATTCGCGAATTGATTAGGAATCATATGATGATTAGGTGTATATTGTGATGTAAAATTGGTGTACCTAGTTTTGTATCTCAAGTGTTTGCGCAACTAGACAATATGTCACATTATTGAAAAAGGCACGATCTCGAGTGTGGACTACCTCACCGAAGTTATAACAAAGGATGTGGCGTTGAACATTCTAGAAACGATAACATTGCATTCTATCATTTTGAACGATGAGAACTTGGCTACGAATTTTATATTCGTTTGTTCTAACCACGTGACTTAACGATGAGATGATTTCATTCCCATACATTTGATTAGTTTTCGACTAGCGTTTACGATTGCAGATTATCTACTTGGCTAGGGGTACTGTTCATCTGGACCAGTGATGTATGTTTATCAAAAATAATAAGAGCAATTTTGCTGATCGCACGGTGTACGTATGTAAATACTAGCAACTGTGCGTCTAGTCTATGATCAGTGGATGGAGCTTCCCTGTCGCCCGCGCTTCGGTGTATCTGCGGCCGGGCCTGGGGTGGTAGCGAAACTCTCGGAGGTCAAGCCACTGGTCGCCCGCTCCTCGGGTGGAGGGAACAAAAGGTAGTGATGCGCCAGGCGGTAAGTGCCGTATCTATCGATATATGGTAATTTGTCAGAAGTTCATGAACATAAATTCGGAATTCATGGGGTAGTAGTATTCACTTTGTTTTTTTTTTTAAATAAAATTTTGATGATATTGTATTTCAATTACGTAATTAAACATAAAGGTAGTTTAAACTATTTAGGTATGTCGTTATTATGTTTTTTTTTTCTGGCTTCTCGTAGTTTGCCTATTAAGGCTGTTATTAGTTAAACGGTATTTCCCGCGGATTGAAAGTTAATTTAAATTCTCCAGCCGGGCCTTATATACTTAAAAACTAAAGCGACTAAGACCTAAGGGCAACCCCAGGTAGGGTACGGACCTCGGCTTAGGCAGTCACTGGTAGAGGGCAGCAAGGGACAGGCTGGATCTGGGTTATCCTTATTTAGGGACTAATTTAAAGCTACAGGCTCAGCATCGCAGCCTGGCTCGTGCAAGGATCGGAGGGGACTATTTAATCGTGGTTGTCGCGACGACGGACCTCGGTGGCGAGGTCAGTATGACGGTTTGTGTATGTGTTTGCGACCTTTAACCAAATTTAAAAAGTCCGTTCAGGGGTTTTTACTAGAAAAGTGCTATTACAGCGTAGATGACTTTTAAAATGATAATCTTCTGCAATAGAATTTGGAATGTGTACCTGTGTTATTATTTTTTCTAATATGTATTTTACTTAAATTGAATGTAAATTGTTGACATTTCAAATTAATCCTATGTTTTTTTTTTAAGTCATTGTTTTAATTTGTTATTAACGATTTTTATAATTATTGTAATAGTTGTTTTAGTGCGACTAATTTTGTACGCCATGATTGGCAAAACATGTAGCTACCTCTCATTATTTTTAAGACCTGTATTCTGCACTCATGTTTTACAAAATAAATATCTTGTATCTTGTTTTCTAATTGTACAAGGCCTTTTTGCTCTCTTGGAGGAGGGTAGTGGGGTCGTCAGGATCGGTGAGTATACGCCCCGGACGGCGACCTTTGCTAATGTGGGATGGGATATACTTGGCTGCCGCGACAACCAGAGGGTTGCGTTGGGTTGCGGCTCTATAGAAGACACGCTTCGAACTGCGTTTCATAAACCAGTGGATAGTCGGGATCTTCAGATCTAGATGGAGGTTAATATTCCGAACGTAGCAAGGAGAACCTGTGGCTTGACGGAGAAATCGGTTTTGGAGAATCTTCATCCTATGGATATAGCGGGGTTTTGCGTGTGCAAAGACCGCGCTTGCATAAGTCAAGATCGGCCTAATACAAGCGCTGAAATGCGCTTCTTACACAGAAACGACAATTTACTATGCCTGTTTAGAACGGAGTGGAGCCTACCGAGAGCGAAAGCGGCCCGGGAGCGAGCCTGCTTTTTGTGCTCGGAGAAGGTGAGGTGCTGATCGAGGATCACGCCTAGATATTTGGCTTGCTTTTCCCAAGGGATCGGCTTGCATAGAGATGGGTCGGGGGGGGGGGGGGGGGGGGGGTTTCGTCGCGGTCGGGTGAAACGGACCGCTTGGATTCACTTCGATTTGCCACTTCCTAAACCATAGACCGAGCTTGTCGACTGCGGATTGGAGGGAGCAAATCAACGCTTCATCACTGCGCCCCGTGAAGTAGATGACTGTGTCGTCTGCGAACAGAGCCAACTGTGCCTTTCTACTTCTGGGGATGTCGCTAGTGAATAGCGTGAAAATGAGGGGAGATAGCACGGAGCCCTGAGGGACTCCTGCACGTATCGTATTGGGTGAGGGGAGAATAGTGCCCCTTCGATGTGATAGCGAAAGGTGCGGTTCTCAAGAAAGTCTCGTAGGATGAGCACGAGACGTTCAGGCACTCCGAGTTGATACAGCTTATATAATAAGCCGTCGTGCTAGACTATGTCGAACACTTTCACTATGGTTATTATGCCTGGTTTCAATTTTGATTTTATAGAATTATTTTATCGCTCTATTTTGGATAACTTACAAAAGTTGATGATTAGAAAAAGATGTGAAAACTACTTCAGACAGGTCAGGCACATGTTAAGCGTTACACGGGCGGAAAAATGTAGTATAAATTCTTAGCTAAGTAGTGCTACTTAATTCGCTTTTTAATTTAAATAACAATGTGACCTATGATTAAATCAGTATCATCGGAAGAGGTATAAGAGGTATGATCGCCAGCAAAGCTAGCCATTTGTCGGTTGTCAGTCGCTATCCCAAAGCGGCGTCAGCTTTCTGGTAAACAAATCCCTTAATGATAACTTTGTGGGAGCCTCCAGTGTCCTGAACAGGGCAGCGTACCTAGAAGTTAAGGTAACCGGGAGTATAACTTCAAGATTGTTCAGGTATACGCATAGACCTCGGTACATTAATCCTTTAATTATAACTTTGTGGAAGCCTCCAGTATCCTGAACAGGGCAGCGTACCTAGAAGTTAAGGTAACCGGGAGTATAACTTCAAGATTGTTCAGGTATACGCATAGACCTCGGTACACTCTGATGACGAAATTGAGAAAATGTTTGAGGTAATTTCCAGGGCCTTGCACTCCACCACGAAGGCCCACTAAAACGTTCTCATAGAGGGATTTAACGGTAAAGCAGTAGTTCGCTGCAAATACTGGACGGCTTAGTTAAGTCTTCCGTACGCATTGGTCTTCGGATGTACATCGAAAAAGGTCAAATTATGTTCAATGAACATGATACTGTGGAACTCGTTGCTATCAATGGTACCCTGGCACCCTACAGTTTGGCAAGAACCACTTTGAGAAATAGGCTAGCAGATAAATTCAACTGGGCTGACTAGAATTTTGGAACCTTCGCCGAGTTTTCTTGTCACATATTCCACACACCCTAACGACTCTTCAATCAGTGCATCCGGCCTGTTATATCCTACGAAGCCGCAAAGTTGTCATTCACGATTAGGTTGGTTCATAAATTTAATGTCATTCAGTGAACTATGGGACGAGCTATGCTTGGAGTCTCTCTGAAGGATTTGATCCGTAATCAGGTGATCCGGGCAGAGAATTCAATTTGTTGACATAGTCCACAGAATAAGTAAACTGAAGTGCAATGCACCAGCCATATAAGCCGTAGAACCGATAAACATTGGGGTATATGAGTTCTTGACTAGTAAGGTGCGACGATTTCCGCAAGGTGACTGGTAGCAGCTGAATAAAAGTTTCTAAGAATCGAGCTAAATGGCATGCAATTGGAGTGACTTATGTCCAGTAGGGGACTGCTGTAGGCTACTGCTGATGATGATGATGATTGATTTTGGAGGAATCATTGAAGGTGTGGCTTATTTATTCTCGTTGCTGTCCAGATACGCCAATCGGACACAGTTTTTCCTGTAGTTAGCCTGGTGAGCTTCATTGCAATTGCAGGAATTAGCAGGCTAAGAGCGGTTAAACTAAGTACACCAGGCAGTTGCATGAGGAGGAACAAACTGTATGCAGTAAGGAGGCTTGTTTCAATCGAGAGATACGTGGCTAAACTATTGTGAAAGCATTGAGTGCCATAAGCACGGGTCAGCTTGAATTTGCTGATGACACACCTGCTCAGATACTTTATTAGCCATCATTTTGTTATATCAGCTCCTGCTGGTTATTGTGCTAAAAAGGGAGGAGATGGTTTGCCAAATAACTGCAAGATTAGTGGGGTTTCATTGAGTATCCGGCGAAGCCAAGTTTCTCTGGTAATTATACTTCAACATAATGACGTCAATTACTGATTAGGGTAGTTTTTCGTCCTTGCGGGTGAAAGTAACATAGGACGCATTTTGCATTTTGCATCGCATCAATGCATGCGGGGCGAGCACGGCCTGCGTGATAAGTTTAAGTCACACATTTTATCACAGTTTTGGAGCAAAACTCGAGATAAAATGTGTAATTCAAGCCATACCATTAGTTGTGTGACATAAAATAGGAACTGTGCGTCCATTTATAAATTGAAAGTGGAAACGGTTTGTAAACTGAACTCACAGGATAATTTTATACTCGCAGTTCGCATGGGTCCAGTCAGCCTAGATATGAATCTAGAATGTGGCTGGTCTCATTGGCTTTGCTTTGAGAATGAGAATTCATTACCCAAAGTTTTGGCGACTCCATGTATTGAGAGGTCTTGAAAATTGTTGTACGTTGGAATTGGAATGTGTCGGCCGCAATGAACTTTGCGTGATTGTATTATTTCGCCGCTTTGACGTACGCCAGTCATCCACATTTTCGGTTTCTTGTCTCTTGGAGTTGACAGTACTGCTTGATCTGATCGTTGCAAGTATTTTTCCAATAGTACTAAGGGTTGTAACAGATTTTATCGACAACGATTTGTCGAATCATGGTATCACTATTGAAAGTTGAGTAAGCAAGGCAGCTAATTAGTACGACCGTGCACATTACACAAGTGCACAACGCTGTTGTGGCACTACCATAGTCCAACAGAAGTCATGCAATTAGTGCTTTAGAGGATGCAGTTCAGTAATATCGGTTAATGTTGCCCGAGCTAAGGCTACGCTTACCTCGAACAAAATTAAAGAATCAGGGCTCTAGTTGCGGCCCTGGATTTTTTTGGATGACTGCAAAAACGGCTGTTGCGAATTGTCGAGTAGCTCACGTCAAATTTGTCAGTGATTCTAGAGCTACACGACGTACCACCAGGCGTACCAGCCTTTTTTTTTTGGATGGGAAATCATCTAGTGCCGTGTCGTTTCTTGTGCGGAGCGGGAGGGTGTGTCAGACTTTTACTGACTAAAACCCATCCGTGTTCTTTCAGTTGCCCATGTGCCAGGGTCACGGTGTCTCTTTCGAACAATCTCGCGACCCTGGCAGGCATCGGTCCTGGCAGAACCCTTCAGTTTTGCCGACATTTCTTTGAGGCGCGCGTGGAACACTACGCGCCGTCGACCCGAGCCTGGTCCTTACCGGGCGGCGAGCCGCGGCCGTACCAGCCTGGCCGTGCAGAATTGAACGCTGTATTGGTGGGACCTGAGCACTCACTGGCAAAATAATCTGGTTTAGGGATAACAATACTCGCCCTGGAGTGATACGCTTTGTGAGGCGGACGTGCTCTGAGATTGATATCAGTCCTACGGACTGCAAGCTCTGTCTAACAGAGTGAATCGACTTCATGAAACAGAAAGTGTCTGCAAGAGCGAACCGTATACATACGTAGGGAAAATCGGCGAGACAAAAAAATACATTTCATTGGTTAAATGTACTTGGGCATTTATGAAACGTCAGAAGGTAGGTGCAATTATTTGGTTCCTATCGAGAAGACCCCGAAAGAATCCACATAGATACTCTTTTAAAATAATTGGCTTTTACAATGGTATCCGGTCATTCGGTGGGAATCGGCTAGTGCGCAAGCCACCTCTTCAAAGATCGTGCGATATCCTCTGATGATTCTGACAGCCATCGCCCTCTGCGGTACTCGCCGCTGCGATACTGCGGTCAGGTTGGCTGCCTACACGGAGCATGATTTCTGTAATGTACGTTTGTACAAACGCTTTTCCACGTCAATAATATTTTTTAAACTAGGTGAGATCGGTGTTGTGGTATTTGACCACTCTGAGAAGAAAGGCTGAAACAAAGTGAAAAGTCACAGTCTATTTCAAGACCACACATAATCTTGGTCAGATCATGTGATCGTGTGATCTGCTGGGGAGTTTGTTGCGCCACTTCTTCTTCCCAGCTAAAGCACTAGAAAGTGGTGAAGGGCGGGCGTTTTGGGGGACTGTCTTATGTAACTTTGACGTTTCATAAAGTGCTGACTCTCAGCCTAGTTTGAATAAATGACTTTGATTTTGAATTTGAAGACCATGTAGATTGGTTTCTGAAATGGGGTTTTAAGGAAAGAACCACAGATTGAGTAGACCTGTCCAATCAGTGCACTCATTAATCAGCAATCATGCAGCTCAATTTATAACTGAAAGAGCTTTACGATTTGACGAATAAAACTAAATAAGGACAAATGTCCTGGTCTAGTTCATGAGTCATGGTGGTTCATGAGGTTCCAGATCATGATTAAAACTAATTGAGGAAAAAAAACAAATATAAAAACACCCACATAGTCCTCATTTTCCCAATAATTAAAACATTATAATACTTTACAAAGTAAATATTCATGTCATTCTATAAATAAAATTAATAAGTGCCAATGTATGTATTGAGGACCATGTACATTAATGTCTGATTTGGTCCTTCGCGAAAAGAACCAGCATGAGTGGACCTGTACAGTCAGTGCAAGCATTAGTCAGTAATCATGCTACTCAAATCGGAACATAGGAGTACAACGACTCGACGAACAATATCAAAGAAAGGACATTTTGGTAGGCCGCATAAGGCAGATTATTATTAAAAGTGAAGGCTTCTTCAGACTGGCACACCGCGACAATGCGACGCAATTCTTGTAGAACAATTTCCATGACGTTTATAGAGAAATTGTTCTACGGGAGTCGCGTCGCGTTGTCGTGCAAAATCCATGAATTTTCTTTCCACAAATGTAGAGTTTGCTTCTTTATTTACCGTTTACACTCCCAGAAAAAATTATGAATGTACAACACCGCGAAAGTCAAAGAAAACAGTCAACATGGATTTGACTTTGATCGATTTTGGTGTGGTTTTTTCGGTTTCGGTTCAATTGGAAGGCGTCACTCCGAATCTTATTTACTTGTGTGTTAAATTCATGTCCCCGCGTCTCATCATCAGTAACAATGCGTTATATGAATGTTGGTTCGGAATTGACTCGTTCTAGCATGTCCTCAACGTCTCTTATGCGATTGGGTTTTTGGGGAAAATTCAGGTCTTTTGGGACTAGCCGAACGGTAACGTATGTTTCATACCCTAGTGATTTTATGGTATTCGGCGGCTATGTCTCTCAAACTTGAATGAGGATTTTCAGTCACTATTTCCATCCCTTTTGCGATGTTAACTTCAGTTGCAAACATTGATGGCCTACCAGAGCGAGGCAAATCTTCCATCACATCTCGACCGCTTTTGAACGCTTTGTACCACTTATATGCACGTGTTTTTGAAAAAAATCGATTCACCGTTAGCCTTCTGTAACACTTTCTATGACTCCGAACACGTAATTCTATTGGCGATGCAAAATTTAAGACAAACTCTTTGTTCAATGTTTTTGTCCATTATGAAATTATACGCACTAAAGAAAGTTTTTTGACTGAATGTATATCCTAAACCATGGATACGTAGATACTAAATATGTAAGGAACAAAAATAAATCCGTCTCAAAGTAAATATTCATGTCATTGACTATATATTAATCGTCAAGTAGTATTATATAAACTAGCTAAACAAAATATTCCATTCAGTGTGTAAAAATTGGAGCAGCTCAATGACAAGCTACACACATCAAAAGTGTCAAGGTATCAAGTACATTTTAGAGTACTGCTGCAACTGAGGACTATTATTTTAACTTTTTTGGATTGTTATTCATTCTTTTTAGCAAGTTTCACTATTTGAATAAGGAATTTTCGTAAAATTTTGATTAAAAATAGAAAATCAACTGTCAATCAGGATTCCTATGAAAGTGTGTTAATTATACACTTTACGCTTTGTACTAAACCATTACAGTTTCAGCGACGACATCATTTAACACGAGAAGAAATTATGAGAGCCATCTAAATGTAGCAAGCTGGTTTCAGGCAACGTACTGTGGCTGTCGCTTTTGGCACTACACAAAGCGTCATACGCGGCCTTTGGAGACACGATAGTATTACGACTAGCGTCGCCAAGTGCCGTGCAGGACGATTTCGTATCACCATTCGCAGACAAGACTGGTACATCCAAAATACTGCTCGATGCAATCGTACCATGTCCGCCATTTTTTTTTTTTTTTTTTTGATGGGAAATGATCAAATGACTTCTCCCGCTCTGGGCGGAGCGGGAGGGCGTGTCAGACTTTTACTGACTTAAACCCACCCGTGTTCCTTCAGTTGCCCATGTGCCAGGGTCACGGTATCTCTTTCGAACAATCTCGCGACACTGACAGAACCATGTCCGCCATGATGTTGGCTACGAGGCTCCATAGCTCTTAAAGCTTGCTGATAAGTGACCAAATCATCCGAAAATGTTTACGTTTTATGTGAAGTAGTCTGCGTTCCCGAAGGACGCTGAGAGTTCCAATTATAGCACCCCGCGAACGTAGAGCCAGTTTACAATTGGCTCGCGAATACAGAAGTTGGGAGGAAGAAAACTGGTGTTGTGTTTGCTTTTCCAATGAATCTCGTTTCGCTATGTGGCCGGATACAAGATATACTTAAGTTTGGAAGACCTCTGGACTTCAAGAACTTTGAACCTCTGGCAGGAAGTTTATTCATATGGAGGGAGAACAATAATGGTTTGGCCGGTATTTGGATCGATGGAAGAACCTGTCTCATTTAGATCAGGGGCTCAAATTTATGCGGAGATGATTGTTTTATAAATGATCATCCCTCGGCTAAGCTGGTTGGGTTATTCGTTTCGACTAATGCACGACAATGCACGTTCACATATAGCTAGAGTCGTAACACGCACTATTGCCAATGATCTTGCATCAACTTAGGATTATTTCCCACGAGAAATTCGCAAGAAGTGCATTTTATTTTTTACAAAATATAAGTATAAGTTGTTAACTTAAACATAGGAATTAAAGTAAGAAACCAGTCTGGAAAACTAGATTTGGTGAATATTAATTTGATGATTTCTTTGTAGTTAAAAATGTACTTGATCTGTAGACACTTTTGATGTGTGTATTTTGTCGTTATTATAATCACTAACGGTATAAAAACTTTCTACCACAACTAACGTTTAAAGAATAATTTGAATTTATTGGGACTTGAACGTGGCTTGAACGTTTATTAAAAAGCATATACATTGACATCTGAACGAGCCACCTATTTTCTGTTGCTTTTTTAAAGTACAGACGCCAGCACATCAAGCTACCCCAAACTGTCAAATGTTCCTAATCAATCTTGAACCTAATGCTTCGACGATAAATTTGAAAACCTATTAAAGAAATTTGACAAATTATAGTAGCTTTGTGTGCTGGCGTCCGTACATCCAATTAAATGTTTCTTCCTAATATTTATACTATGAATATCACTGTGTTTTTTAAACAGTCTCATGCAGTCTAAGGCAATATAGATCTATACGTTGCCTCCGACTACATAAGATTGGTAAAGTTTAATCAACCTCTTAAAATAAAAATAAAATGTTGTTTCCATCTTTTTCGCAGAAGTTCAGCTTAAACGTAGTCGGGTTTTTTAATTTTTTAATTAACTTTTGTTATTTCACACTTTTTAGTTAATTTATTTTTCACGTTCATAAAACCTATGATACGATTATATAAGAACTTTATAGCCTTAAAAAAGGTGTTAATAATTTAAGTGATAATGGTTACTGACACACTTTAAATAATATTATTGATCCTCAATGATCATTCAAAATGAAAAACGATCAGAGAAATCTAAAAAGAATTAATGCTCCACATATAAAACTGTTAGCTTTGTTTACCCACAATATTCTATACGATTAAAAAAAATCTTACACATTGTATTTTAAAGTGTGCTAGTTTAAATAAATTAAGCTTCGTAGCCGCGACATCCTAACAGCACCCATAAATGTTAGCCATAGGATGCTTTGCTTGCTTTCCGTTTCCTATTTGACTTCATGCGAACTGTATTTAAGCTCTGATCGCGTGAGGATAATTTTCAGCAACTGAAACATACATTATATATAATTAATTATTTCACATATAGTGTTAAATAATTAATTATGTATATGTATTATTCAACTTTTTGACAATTATTTTTTCTATCTAGACTAATACATTTATTTATTCAAAAATGATTAAATGGTGAAATAAAACTGTCGAATAATAAATGTTAGTACAATTTTCAGACAGTTAACTGGAACCTCACAGGAAGGCTTATGCGCCCGCTGGAATTCCTAATTAATTACTATTGATTAAATATAGAAGAATCGGAACTAACAGAGATAGTATACATTACTGTCCGGAGTGTAGGGGTATAGTATAATTGTACAAGTACATACAATCAAATTCCGTTGATGCAGTTGAATAATTGTGGCTGTAACAAGAGTGAGTTTTCCGACTAGTTTATTCATTATTCATTATATTCATTGTTTGAGGCAGAGGTTATTTTCAAACAAGCGGAGCTGTTTGTAGGAAGGTATTTTATTACTACGATTATAATTAAAATTTTAAGTGATGTTATATTAAAAATCTTAACCATCCGAATAGGTAGCTAACCTTACTACCTAATACTTGCTTATAACTTGTTACTAAGTTAAAACTTATTATTAAGATAATTCATTGCATTACCTATTGATAATAATAAGGAATACTAGAGTGTCTATAGAAACTACTACATTTGTGTAAAAATCTACTAACGCTTCGTTATCTCATGGATGAGAGAGTAGTAAAACTTATTAACTCTGGAGCCGATTTCAACATTTATTGCATGGCGGAGCTATTTTTTTATCCGACTCAGCATAAAATATGTGTTAAAGCGCTATAACGGCCTCTAGTGTATTGACACTGAATCCTGTGTTTACTTTTGACATAACTTGCAAACAGTATAAGAAATAAAGTTTTAAAATTTATAAATCAAGTGAGATTTATTTTCCGTGGTGTCGCGCGCGGGTTTGAAGTTTTAATGCGAAGGAGTCCGGTCGTGTAGTAATTAGGAGGTGAGTACGCGTCGCATCGGCTGCGGCGGCGCGACGGTCGATAGCTGGAGCGACAGGCGGTGCCGGCCCGGGTCACGCCTGCCGCGATCGATACCGGCGCGGCGGCGGGAGCAGTCGAGCGCCACGCGCCACGCCACCGGACACGGAGCAGCAGTCCGCCTCGCGACACGGCGACGAGCGGCGAGCGAGCGAGCGCGGCCACGCGGATACACGCGCCAGCTCCCATGCGACTTACGGCCGCGTCATGAGCGGCGCCCGCCCCCGCTCCGCGCCGCTCCTGCTGGCGTTCGCGGCCGCCTTCCTACCGCAAGCCAACCATGTCGCGTAAGTACCACCAGCATCCGCTGTTCCCAGCCTCGTTATTTACTAAATGTTTCCAAATCAATGTGTCCGTCGATATAAAACTTAAGTACAGTTCCTTGAAAAGGTGGGATGATCGTAAATTGCGGCGGGCAATAAACTGGCTTGCATTACATTTATGATGTATGACTACAGTAATACTTAATTATTTATAATTTTATATAAATTGTCTTCTTTACACATGAAAATAATACATAACTTAAATTCAATAACTGAAATTATTGAAACCCCCAATATATAAATTGTACAACGAAAATGCATGCTTATCGTATCAATTTACTAATTTGTAATACTTTAACCATTGAAACTACATAGGTTAGTGCGTAACTAAATACATTAGACGGA
This sequence comes from Aporophyla nigra, assembly GCA_947507805.1. Classification (NCBI taxonomy): domain Eukaryota; kingdom Metazoa; phylum Arthropoda; class Insecta; order Lepidoptera; family Noctuidae; genus Aporophyla; species Aporophyla nigra. Next base: position 20,767,548 of record OX382291.1, on the reverse strand, counting down.
CTAGTAAAAATATATAACTACCTGCTGTTACCTTTTAACTTCACTTCAATCTTAGGTTTTTAATTTTTTTTTTTTAATTGATAGGTTCTTTTTATTATGCATTTTTTACATCCTCAAGGTTTTTTTAGTGCCTATGATAGGATCGGTCACATTGTGCGAAAATAACATTGTTAGAGCTTTTACGTATAAATTGGACGAAAATACTTTCGCAATCTTCATTTGCATAACAATATTCAACGAACGTAAACCAAATCGGGAAATTGTTAAACTCATTCACACAATATTTGTACTAGTCTTGTGCACCCCACTATTTGCCTTCATTGCGTCGGCATAATATGTAAATGTGGCGAAAACCTCCGCACATCATGCGCCAAATCTTCATAGGACGTATTCACATGTAACACAACTATTTGCGGCGCAATTCGAGGTCTTGCTATTATAATAATTAGATCCACAACTGTATGTCGAGACCGGATGACGTCACGGGCGATTCGTTCTTTGTAATTCTCCTTTATGTTTGAGTACAAAGCCTTCTCACACAAGAACAAATCAATGAAAAAAAAATTCCTTGAGGAGATTTAGTCTTAAACTGTTATAAAAAATCCTTTTTTTCCTACCTCTGAACATTAATAATTTTTGAAAATGCAGCAGAAGCCTACCTAATTCTTCTAAGGGAAGTAAATAATATTTGCTAACACAGAAATTTATCAATCATGTTTAACTAAAAAATTAATAAAATAATACTTAATTTTCAAATTCCACATTCATAATTCGAGGTACCTAACCTAAAAAAAAAACATTAGTTGTCCTATATCTTCTTCTGTCTATACATATAATAAATCTTTAGACTAAGTTTTCATACATTGTAAATAATGTATTAAAAAAGATGTATAACCAACAGACGCCTTGTTGTCGGTTTGTCTATTTGGATGTGACGGATGAAGTTGTACTGGTACCTATCACGTAAAAATTACCTCACCAATATGGTTATGGTAACTTTTATTTACAAATATTGTGTGTAGCTCGGAATTACAGTAAGTTTTTATTTAATCGCAATCCGTATTGACGTCTATTGATGTGAAATAGTAGTAAAAAAAATACTTGATGACTATAACATTATTATGGTTATAACAACACGTCAGAAATCGGTGTCCGTTTTATTTAAAAAAAAAAGTATTTATAAAGTTTATAATGTTGCAAAAATGACGTTCCAATGGAAGATGAAAAGACGCGGCAGAAAAAAAAAGAAATATAAAGTTACGATCAATAATAATCAGCCTATAAAGTTCCCACTGCTAAGACACAGGCCTCTTTTCTGTGAGAGGGAGTGGGCCATAATACACCACGCGGGCTTAGTGTAGGTTGGTGGATGTTTAATGTCTTCGATTTTTTGTGAAGATAATGTGAAATAATGATAATTGATATTGGGTTCTGAGTGATAAATACTGCAACGTTAAATAATTATTTATAAGTTTGAATCATAAAACTCAGTTCGATTTAAAAAAGCTTATGCTTATAAGCCTAGTATTCAAAGCAAATGTTGTCAATTTCTGAATAGCGGTCTTAAAATTTTCCTTGAGAGAGTAAATCAATTCTATGGCAAAAAAGAAACGGTAGGTAAAATACAATTTAAAATCTTATGAAACATTTCACCGAGGTGCTTTTCTTCAGTTAATTAATATCTGCTCCTGTTACTTAAATAAACTTTCCTCATTCCAGCAATTTGGTAACAATAGAAATTTAAAGACGATGAACATAGCTTTATCCTATTAGTGGTACGTAACTGCATAACTAGGTGTAAATTTTCGTTGTAGTCAATATTGATATTAAGCTACTTACTACCACTAAGTATCTACGTAGGAAAATACTACATAGCCATAACATGTAATCAGCAAAATAAAATTAAAATAATTAATATATGCATTCGATTAGAATTTGGCAAAACTTTTTATTTTGAACCATCATAAAGGTCAAGCTGTATTTATATAAATATTCCTAATTCACACAAAGCAGATTTTAAAATAAAATATAACCTTTACAATAAATAAGTACTTAAAAATGAATATTAAATTATATTTAAATAAATATTACTACAATGTTTTGTTTTTAAATAAGTACTTTACAATAAATATTAAAAAATATGTATATAAATTATATGTTAAAGTGTTAGTTAGTGTTTAAAGTCTGCCCACCACACCACAACACATCACATTACACTGAACCACACCACACCACATCTCACCAGGCTACACTACAACATACCACACTACGCGACACTACACCACACCACAACACGCAACACTACACTACACCACACTACACCATACTACACCACACCACATCACATCACACTACACCACACCACACCATGCCACACCACACTTCAGCTTACCACACCATACCACATTTCACTTGTACTCACAATGTTGAATAATATTTTTTTAATTTCCTATTCCTTTTTCATTCTTTGTTCTCCTTCTAAAGTTTCAAATAATTGGTGAGTAGTCTCATAAATAATCTCAAAGATTTAATTCTCAAATACTGGTTTTGGGGGGATCTGTGGTTATTATGTGACAAGATTTTTTATCAAACAAATGTTATAATCTTCGTAATTTTTGAGGACCCTTTTTACTAAAGTTCTTATCCGACAAAAATAAAACACTTTTTTATTAGATATGTTAATAATAATACACCCTACAAAAAATGTCGTCAGTGCTGGGTATGCGATCAATGCATTACTAAAAGAAAATGTATAATTATTTATTATTCCGTGCGTACGCTCCACTTCAAAAGGTAATGACCGTCAGTGAAGCACTAAATAAGACCTTACCAAAAATTGATTCGTTTTCTTCACTTAAAACGACTAAAAACAGTTTTGTTTTAGTTTACGTACTTTGTACAGTTTTTATACTTTATTCATCAACACAGTACACCTTCATATGTTTTATTAAAGTTTCCAAGAACAGAAGTAATGCGTTCAACTAACAGGTAGGTAATTCTACTAAAAGTTTAAACTTTCCTCATGAAAGCAATTTTGCTATCAAGCCACAGTAAACATATTTCTTCAAAAAAATGCTATTAACGATAGGTTATTTATAATTATAACATTTCTTTTCAACCATTAAGTAGGTTATCGTGGTATATCGCGTATAAAAAATATAACGTGCAATGTTTACGTTATTAAACTTTAATACTGGAAAAGTATTCAAGTCCGATTTTTTTGCCTCCCGAGTTGCTTTAACGCGCAGAACTTGTATTTGCATACACGATCGAGTGCTCACGCGACGGCTTACACGCGAACACGTATTTAACTGTCAGCCTTACTAAGCTTAGGTATTAAACCAATTTTTAAGTAACTCACATGATACGGTGTATTACAGTCAAGCGATGCTTTATCACGCGCCTTTGTGACAAATCGAAAATGGGAGTAGGAACGCCAGTAAAGGAATAAAAGGACATGTGTGCTCTTTGCTTTGACCCATCAGGATAATGATCCAGTAGTTTTGGTTAATAGATAAATGTTTATGAATAAGTTATATTCCGTTGAAACCCTTACACAGACTGGATATTCGGGAGTAACGGGCGGTACACGATCGTTATAACTTTCTCCACCCCTTTGTGTACCTACGACACACAGAAGTATCGCAGACAACAGCTTCATAACGTTGACAACTTAACTATTATTCCTCTTAATCTTCATATCTAGCAATATTACAAGAATTATACTTGTTTGTAATATTCATGTAAATCACAAAAAAATAAAAGTTGCACTATATAAATTAAAGGACAAGGGCCTAGTATCAGTAACATGTTTATCTATTATTAACCAGCTAACCGTTAACTACGTTAAACTGGTCAAAAATGTATGTTTCTACGAGTTTTCAAGTAACTGGCAGTGGCGCTCCCTCTCGCCTCTACGTGGCGTAGCACAATGCTACGCCGCGCATGCTCATGAAATTGGCTTGCATGTGATAGGAAAAATATGTCGAATTCCTCCCCACGTTGTATTCTTTACTAGACATGAGTCCCTGCTTCGTACGGGCTTAACGACGGCACATTGAGGATATTTTTTCTATATTAGATATGTATTTTTTTATGTATTATAAACATAACCCACCGGTATAAATTATGGCGAAAACCTATTTAATTGTAGATATAAATAAAATCTGTTCCTACAGAATGAGTGAAATTAATATCATCATCATCATCATCATTTCAGCCGTGAGACGTCCACTGCTGGACTTAGGCCTCCCCCAATTTGAAATCAATATAGTCCTCTATAAATAGTCGTCGTAAATAAACTCATCTCGTACTTTTGGAATTCGTTTTTATGCACGTAATTTGTATCAGATGTCGATAAAAAAAGTTTGCCAACAAACAAAGTTTATAATATAAAAAATTTAAAAAAAAAATTTTTTTCATCTTTTTAATATTCATGGTAGGTGCCATCTTTTACGCACACATCTTGTTTAAAATACAACACATCTTCAGCTTGATCATCATAATCGACACGTTTAGTAGGTGGATTGGCGAACGTAGTGTACCTACTCCAATCTATACATAATTATTGTGTAAAGGTATACGGATAAATGAGCGCACGGCAAAGTCCTTCACTCACGGAATGGCGCGTTTTCACTACCCATTAGCAAAAGCTTATTGGTTTTAAGGATTGCAATAGAAATATGATTTATCATAATACACTCATTAATTGAAATATTTGCTGTATAAATGCAATTCCACGTTTTTGTTAGGTAAGCACGACAACCTCCAACTGTAATTTCAAACCAAAATCCTAAACAAACTCTAGTTTTCTTTTCAGTTTGACTAAATATTGTTTCACATAAAAAGATAAATTTTGCATCTAGATTTAATTTCAAATAAAGTTTGACTTGAAATCGTTTTTGTGCATCTATTCGTATAATCAATGCAAGGTTAGATCGTATCCTGTTAATATAGTATAGTACTATGTTCGATATTCGATACTCGTTCTGAGACTTGATATTTATTGAGGACCTACCTCATAGCGATTTATCGGTCGATTCATGGGTTACGTGACTTCAGTAGACTATTACGAGGACAATGTTATGCCGTGGAATCAAAATAGGATTGTGGTTACATTTTCATTATATTTCGCTTTATCATTTAGGGTTATGAAAGATAACGTTTTGTAGAACATGGTTTGTTGATAAATAGCAAATATCACAAACAATACAAGTGCATATCTAGCGATTCACACGTGTAGACAGGGATATGCACCATGAATTGCTGGGAACCAAAACATTCCACCCATATTAACACAAATATTATGTCCATTCGTAACCTTTCACATTAAGCTGAACAAAAACTATACCACTATATAAATTATTCGTATTAGTACTTACATAATAATGTAGATCTAGTTAATCAAAAATTACCATGACATAAATACTGCCAGAGGAATCTGCATACCATAACCATATAGCCAATATAGGTCATATAGGGCTAGTAATTAAAAAAATAAATTAATAGTAACCAAATGTCCAATTTTTTGTTGATTTAAAATTCAATCGCTATTCACCGTGTTTTTCACCAAAATGAATATTTTGGTAGGTATTCCACTGTCAGAGCCACGAATATTCTGCTTTCAGTGTTCAAATTGACCACGCCATATCCTTTTATATAATTACACAGAAAAAGTCGGACCTGTCTAATCTGGTAATTTGGGGAAATTTATTGTTTCGACAAAATTGTGTCTATTATGTTTCGTGATGCATGATTTCGGACCCCGTCTTAATGGAACCACGTCGTTTCTTCTATCTGGTTGATTTGATGAAATAAAACATTTAAGATTTTATAATTCTTGCAAAAAGAAGGCTGCCAGGCTCTGATGGAATTGGGCGGGTCACATCAGCCGCATATATAACGTTCACTGGGCAAAAGTCTCCGCATAATGGGTGCTTGAAGATGGACGGCGCCGCTAAGTCCGGCCCAGAAAGAGATGGCGAGATGACTTGGTCGCTAACCGCGAGGGCTGCTTTGTGGTGGCGCGGGAAAATAGTTTTCGAAGGATTTGGGGGAGGCCTTTGTCCAGCAATTGGACCGTATAGGCTAACAAAAAAAATAAATATTGCGATTGCCAGGTGCATTAACAGTTGCACCTGTCCTGTTATCTCTTAAAGGAAAAATGGTGTCATAACTCAACCTAACTAAAGAAAATTTAGGTGTCCTAGATGGTCAAGAAAAGTTGCTCTTTTCCACAATATCTAACATTTTGTTTATTTACAAATTCACTGTTATCAACATGGAATTAGTTACTTTTTAATCCGTTTACTTCCTAAATGGATTAAAAGTTTTCCCAATTCTTTTCAACCTATTTTAATTATTAAGTTACTTTCTTCATGTGCCCCTTTTTCTACATAAACGATTATCATTATCATCATCAAAAGCAGCCTATAATGTTCCCACTGCTGGGTCACAGATTCAATAAACGATCATAATTATTATAATTATAATAAAACTCAGATTAAGAATAACTAATCCCTTAGACTAGACTACAGTGCACTGTAAATAAACAACAAATTTAACCACAGTGTGTTGAGTAGAATTTATGATGTCTATTCTCAGGTTGTAAGAACAGCATCACACACACAGCATCCTCTCATCATGAGATCTGGAAGGCAGTGACAGCATCAACTCAGCTCATTCAATACAAGGTCGTTTTTATTGACTCTCAATGCAGTGCACTGGAGATGCCAGCAGTTCTGGATCAAGCCACAGACCTCCGCGCAAATCGGCCCGGTGCCAAAATAGAAAATGCCCACGTTGAGTACAGTAGGGTGAGAGACCCAGGATTTATCTGGATGAGGTGGGCAAGCATTTCGAGCGGATAATTGCAGCCCGCGGCCCCGGATGGTGGCTCGTTTGAATTTCAGCATGGGCCATTGACGCAATAATGCGACTTAGAGTCCTGGTGGAGGAAGCAGTATCTCGGGGTGTAATGATGCTAGTAATGTCCTTGGACATCTTCAACGCGTTCAATACCCTGCCCGATAGTAAAATATAACAAATGATTAAAAATGCTGTGATATTCCCGTTCCAAACCTTCTGAAAACCAGTTTCCTATATTTTGGATCAGTTAATGCGCAAATATATTTTGATGCAAGTAAATAAATTGGTTATTTCTCACCATTACAAATTACAATTAAGTAGATACATGAAAATTATCACAATTCTTTTTATGTGATGGTTATAATAAGTTGCACAAAGTATTGACCCTACCCTCTGAACTAGGTGGGAACCTATATCTCAGGGGATAGCGTTCAGCTATTATCACCTTTTCCTTCTGAGGACGTTTGTGTGTCACAACTATACAGATAGAGTACCATCAAAAGTGCGAGGGTTTGTTGGTGAGCTTAAACATAAAAAAGTGAGGATGTGGGTATGTGTGTTAATATAAGTGGTGAATTAGAGAATCGTGTGTGTGTGTATGTGTGTGTGTGTGTGTGTGTTGTGTGTGGTGAGTGAGGAAAGTGTCTGTGTTTGTGTGGTAGATCGAATTATGCATGAAGGGTCGTTAGGTTTTCAGTGTCTTTGTAGTCCAATTGTAGTAAGTACATTTTTACTTTATTCTTGGCTTCATGACTGCTAAGTCTTATTATATTTGTTTTTACGTTTAATTTATTATATAATAAGGAACTTAAGGTGAATGCCTAGATAGCCCTCGCCATACATTTTTCAGGTGTGGAAATCTCGGTAAATAAACAGTTTCTGCAGAATAAAAGCAACTGTAATGAGACTTTATAATGTATTATGTTCGCGTATAGCCCAAATTTTATAAAAAAAACAGTATTTCTAGGAGAATTAGACCGAATAAAAAACGAAAAATCTTTACATGTGTGAGTGACCTGAATCGCGCCATCTGACAGAAATTTATAGAACCACTGAGAAAGTTGGTTGCTGTTGTGTTACGAGTTTACGATTAGTAAACATTCATAATAGATGGCGCTGTTTGATATTCGAACATTTTAAAAGAATTTATCTTTTAAATTCGATAATGCGACGTTGCCATTCTAGAGGCAGCGCGCGCACACCGCGTTGTTGCCATACCGTCAATGCGTGATTACTTGAGTCTTGAAAACTTGCGAATCGTTTCCAGAATATTGTGTTTCTAGCAAGTTAGCGCCGGGCGCGCGGGTTTGCCCGCGGAGTTAACATTTTATGATTGATAAAATGTTTTTTATTATGGAATGAGAAAGAATGCTTTACATAAAGTGAAAAAAATATCTCTGCGATCTGCCCTTGGTTCACACAGATACAATACTAATGTAATTATTGTATTATCTAGTTTAAATATGTAGTAAGTAGTTACTAGTACACGACTTTCCAGATTTAAAAATCTTTTTAATGTATGTAAGTAGGTACTGATAACATTCTGATACGCTTAGGTACTAATCCATTGGTTTGGGTTGAATAAAATCAGAGAATAGAATTTGATGTATAAGTAAGTTATAACTAAATCAGGCGATCAGCGAAGCTACCTACACAATGGTGAAACGTAGGTACTACGTACATCTATTGATTGAATCATATTTATTCTTCTATTCTTTTATAATTCATGTGAAACCAGCAAGATTAGTGAATACACAGACAAACCACTTTGATTTTTCATAATTGCTTATTTTACTAGTATTATTAGCACACACAAAATGCGTCAAGCAGGGTTGCCAACTTTATTTTTTAGAAGATCGTACCATACATTTTAAAAGATCGTACTTTGCTAAGAATTCAAAAATAAAAATAGTACGCATTGAAATTTCAATAAAATAAATGGTAAACAAATGTGGTGGGTGTTACTATAACTTCAACGCAAAATTTAACATTTTGGTATAATATTTAAGAATCTGGACACCAATTTAGCAACTAAACTTTACGACGAGGTTTTTTTATTAAAGAAAAGGGGCTCGGAAGAGACTTTGTCATGAAATCCACACGAAACAATAAACACCAGTATCATTAGAACTTAAAACGAGATATTTACCATGTTTATTATTACTTAAAAAAAAACTGTGCTACCTACTACTGAGAACCATTCAAATGAGTGCCATCCGTGAAACAGTTTTCATCAGGGCTTGTTAACGTTACCAAATTCACACTATAAGTATCGTTAAGTAACGTTATTTTCATAAAGTTAATATTTTAACGGTAAAACGGGTAACGATACTTTGGTATCGAATCTATAAAATAACGTTACCAATTAACGTTACTAGTATCGATACTTTTACATACATACATACATAGAATCACGCCTTTTTCCCATGGGGGTAGGCAGAAACCACGGAACGCCACCTGCTACGATCTCTACACACTTCTTTTGCCTCGTTTAGGTTCATAAAATTGGTCATACACACACGCCGGTTGCGAGTACTACGCACCTGACCTTTCTGAAGAATATCACTAATAAGGTCCCTATATGTCCTCCTAGGGCGTCCCCTCCCGGTGTTTCCACTCACATCTGCCTTGTAAATACCTTTTGTGAGCCGACCTTCATTCATCCTCTCAACATGACCAAACCATCTAAGCATACTTTTTTCAATTTTTGTCACTACATCTTCTTTTACACCACACCGTTCTCTTATCACATCGTTACCTAATGCGTTGTTGTCAACCTGCGCAACCTAAGCGGCACGCCATGGGCGGCGGCGCTCTACGGCAACATCGCCAATCAAACGGTGCAAATGCAACTTCAATAATGTAGACGAAAGAAAGAGATGAAAGAAAATAAATAAAAAATTAACGGTACTCAGTTACCGGTAAAACGTATGCCAAGTATCGTTACCAAGCATTACGTGACCTCTACTAATAACGTTATCTTCGTCCGATGAAAGTAACGATACCAAATTTTTAACGTTATTCAAAGCCCTGGTTTTTATTCAAAAGTGAAGCGTTTTTGTGTTTTATTGACGGTAAGTGTTATTTTTATGTGCAATGAATGATTTTCAAGGTGATATAGAGTATTATTATAATGGTAATTAATTACCCTTAAAACTTTACAAAAGTGTAAGATTTAGAAGATGAAATACAAAATCAAACGTTAGCAACACTCGTTGATTGTCGTCACATGACATACTACAAATTTCAGATATTCTCTCTGAAAACAACAGCTTGATGGTGGTGTTATTTCTGTTTCTTGAAACATTTCATAAATAAGATACATTTGCTGTTGTTTGTAATTATTCTTTTTGATTTCAGATTGAATTGCAACTGAACTGCCTAAGATGAACCCGACTAATAAACTTGCATAAATGTATACGACATGTGTATTCAGGACCGCGAAAATCACGGAAAAAAGTGCAAGCTGTATTGAAAAGACATCATGGAAGTTCTTTTAGTGATCTATAGTGAGTAAATTAGATTCCCATAAGATTTCGAATCAGATTTACGTGAGTGGAGGTTATTTGATACTCGTTGGTTCGTGTTGTAGTCTTCGTTTACAGCCATTTTTCCTTGCAGCCGAAAGCAAGCGAAGGAACAACAAGCATGCAAGCATGGCGTAACAAGAAACAGAAGGTAGTGGAAGAAACCGCGGTTTGCCCTGTTGTATTTAGGTACCTACAGACCTATCAATATTTTTCTGTCTCTCAACACTGTTTTTTTAACATATCTTTTATTTCAGTCCACATTCAACTCAAGATCGTCATCAGCTGTCCAACCTTTCGACAGCTTAAGATACGCCCTAAACCTATTCGCGTGGTATACCAGAAATTCGATACGAAGCCATAGCCTGCAGCTCTAGCTTCAATACAGTTGAATCTGTTACAGAGCAAGTAGAGACTGTTGATTTTGATTGGCCACAACCCGATTCAGAGACTGAAGCTTATCAACTAACTGTGGAAAGAACATCAAGTGACAACTTATCAGGTTTGGTAGGGTACCGTATTGTTGACTTGAAGAAGGTCATATGGTCACAACTTTGATTCTTCATTTGGAATGGTAAGTCCCAACTTGATACCATATTTTTGTGTTCATTACATTAGTACGCTTTTGCTTGTTTGTTGTGATGAAGTTTATGTTTGACAATACCAAAGTACAACATATTTTACACAATGTTCAGTGTAACAAATATCATTATTTCTTGGTATGTATGTATAAAAATAATGTATTTCTTGGATTGTTTCTTTTTAACAGCTATTATTATTTTGATTCTAGGTCCAGGGTCAATTGCGAATTACCAAAATGAATAAATGTTACTTCATTTGCTTTATATCTGTCACCCAACCATTGACTGTCATAGAAGTTAACCGGGATGAGGAAGTTATCAACGCTATGATGCCGAAGTTGGTAACATTTTTTAAAACGTGTACTGCCAGAAATTATATTGAGAAGAGTTGAGAAAAATGCTAAATGTCTAGACATCAAGGAATTAAAAGGTATAAAAATATAAGTCTTACTCATTTCCTAACTTATTCCGCAGGTCTCTGAGGTGTGGGTTCAGTAAGAATAGTCTAACAAAACTGTGTAAATTCATTTGTTGCAGCGAAAACTGCGTCTTCCAGCATTTGATTCAGATCGCACGGAAATTATATAAATGGAAGTAAAAAGTGACAAGCAGAAGACTGATACGGCGCGGCGGCGGCGGCGACTGCAAAAAGTAGCGCGTAGAAAAGAAGATATTTTATTATAATATTTATAAGTATCTTTGTATGGTGGTACGAGTCGATGGTTCGAATCCAAGCCGGCACTTTGCTGAGTGTAAATTATTTCATCACCACAGTTCAGAGGAGGCCTGAGTCTCAGCAGTGGGAACATTATAGAATAATTAATAAGCTATTTTTGCACGTAGCGATGTATAGTTTGTGTTATTTTGTTAGTTCATAAGATTTTTCTGTGTAGATAAGTTTCACTCATGTATTTAGGTACCAGCCTAACAATTCAATTGTAAAAGAATATTTATTGCAGTTCAAAATTGTATCATAAGTAGGTATTCTTGAAACATTAATAAATGTTATGGTTAGCTAGCAACCCCTTTGTGTTGTTATGTAAGATACATGTGCCGTTATATATAGTTACGTATGATGTTATTTATATTGTAATCTACATACATAATTCTTTCTAATACTAAATTCAAAATCATAATTGTAAATATCAAAATATTTAAAAAAGTATGTTATCTTTGTATGGTGGTATGACTCGATGGTTTGAATCCAAACGGAAACTATCTAAGTAAATGTAGTGAGAGTAAATAAAACATTATTTTTATGAAAATATTAACCCCTTTTTACTAAATAAATATTATTAATTTATAGTAGGGTACAATAAAAAGCTTTACAATGTAATAAATAGTCTTTTATTTATTTAGTACACGTCACTATTTACACTTCCATTCCTTCTTCTGCCTTACATTTCTTCCCGTGGGTGTCGTAAAAGGCGACTAAGGGATTTACTAGAGAATGGGCAGCAGCGTTCTCTATGCATTTTACCATCACACTGCGATCGCCAACCCGCTTGCCAAGCGTGGTGATTATGGCAAAGCCCCCCAAATAGGGGGAGGCCTATATCCAGCAGTGGACGTCTTGCGGCTGAGATGATGACTATTTACACATTACAATTTAGGTTCAGTCACATTACTACAACTTATAGGGACAGTGTACCTATATTAATTTCATTTTAAACTGTTTGAATAAAACGACATCTAGTGGTGTCGAAAGTTACTACTATTTACTTTGCATGTGTGTGTAAAGAGTAAAGTCAAGCGGCTAAATCTTTAGAATGTACAAATCTTTGTATGAGACCAGTTAACAAGCACAGTGACTATCTAAAAAAATCAAGTTAATGCCCTAGGTTTCGCATATAATAAAGTTATCTATTAAAGATTTCTAAGTTAGGCGTAAAAATTGAAAATGTTCCAAATTGTGGATCTAGCGCCATCTAGCGACAAAATGGCATCTGAGATAATCATCCATCCACCTTAACTAACTAACTTTGTGCTGTGTGTGACATTTGGAATTTCTGCGTCTATCAGTATCAGCAGGGGGGAGAACTATTCGATGTCTTATCAGAACTGATGCGAGCACAAAAAGCTATCGAATAGTTAGCACTTCACATTCAGAGTACAGCTGTCTAGTTGGGTATCTAAAAGGCTTCCTTTTTAGGGTTCCGTTGCCAAATGGCAAAAAACGGAACCCTTATAGATTCGCCATGTCTGTCTGTCTGTCTGTCTGTCTGTCTGTCTGTCTGTCTGTCCGAGTATGTCGCAGCCACTTTTCTCCGAAACTATAAGAGCTGTGCTATTGAAACTTGGTAAGTAGATGTATTCAGTGAACCGCATTAAGATTTTCACACAAAAATAGAAAAAAAACAATAATATTTGGGGTTCCCCATACATAGAACTGAAACTCAAAATTTTTTTTTTCATCAAACCCTTACGTGTTGGTTATCTATGGATAGGTCTTCAAAAATAATATTGAGGTTTCTAATATCATTTTTTTTTAAAACTAATATTTGGGGTTCCCCATACATAGAACTGAAACACAATAAAATAATTTCATCATACCCTTACGTGTGGGGTATCTATGGATAGGTCTTCAAAAATGAAATTGAGGTTTCTAATATCATTTTTTTCTAAACTGAATAGTTTGCGCGAGAGACACTTCCAAAGTGGTAAAATGTGTGTCCCCCCCCCCCCCCCCGTAACTTCTAAAATAAGGGAATGATAAAACTAAAAAAAATATTTGATGTACATTACCATGAAAACTACCAACGAAAATTGGTTTGAACGAGATCTAGTTAGTAGTTTTTTTTTAATACGTCATAAATCGTAAATCACAATTTACCTTTCATTCAGTCAACACAAATATAAAAATTAAAAAAAAAAACATTTCATTTCATAAACGATGATGACGAATGATGATGATGATGACCTGCAGGTTTGTACGGAACCCTCGGTGCGCGAGTCCGACTCGCACTTGGCCGGTTTTTATAACTTTCAGAACAGCTCTTGGGGCTCGCTCCAGGACTAGGAATTTGGTTTTTGTGGCTCCACCCCACACAGGAATGCAATAATTTATGACTGTTTAACACAGAGCCATGTAAATTTTAATAAGAAGTTCTTGTGATGCAGAATTTCTGAGAGTTTTGAACAAAAAGATCATGTTTCTCAATAGTACAATAGTTTTACAATGACAGTTTTGTGTTTTATCTAGACAAGTGTGTGCAATTATACTAAACGCATCAGGTGGTTTGTTATTATTTATTATTTTAAAAGCTACATAATTCATTTTCTCTAAATTAAGTGTTAGTTGGTTGGAGGTAAGCCAGCGCATTATTCACCCAAGGAAATCTTCAGCCATTTGCTTTACGAGGGCCCAAAACTATGCACCACAGTTGCAGTGTTATCTGCGTACGTATATATTTTTGCAGCTGATGTTGACATCTTACAGAGTTCATAATATAAATTTTGAAAAGTGTTGGACCTAAACAACAGTACTCCAAAATCGACAACTTGTTCGTTACTAAGATAGGAACCAATTTGCACTTGTTGTGTCCTATTAGTCAAATAGACCTTAAACATTTGTAGAAGTTTTCCCCTTATACCTATGGACTCAAGTTTAGTTAGCAGAATGGGGACAGAGACCATGTCAAACGCTTCCGCCATATCCAAGAAGATGCCGAGCCATTTTCTTTTACCATCCAGTTGTCTTGAAATGAATTGCGTCAGATCCAGTACGACATCCTCAGTTGAAATACCACTTCGGAAGCTACTGGTTATCCGCAATAATATTGTGACTGTCTAAAAATCTATTTAGTCTGGAGTTTAGGATTTTCCCAATATCTTTGATAGTGCAGACAACACCGATATTGGCCTATAATTATTGACACAGTCTCTGTCCCCTCCCTTATGTATCGGGTGTACCAGGCCTTTCTTAAGTGCTTCTTTGCCTTTCTTAGGGCTATCAGGGTGTTTCTACACTGCTTTAGCAGATTCGAAGAGATTTTATCCCAACCCGTTGCACAGTTACGACGCAACTGCAGTATTACTGATTCTACCTCAGTGTCGTCTGTGTCCATGAGGACAAAGGAATTAACAGGGGATGATTTGTTCTGAGATGGCTCTGGCTGTCTATTATTATTAGCATCGATTATTTTATTTGCTAAGGTTCGACCAACATTTATAAAAAAAATGAGCATACTTGGTTAACAGCTAAATTGGGATCATTTTTAATATTTAGCAATTCTGAAGGCGAAGTTTTCGTTTTTCTAGTGTGGGTTATATCTTTGATAGCATTCCATAGGGCTTAAGGATTACGTCCTGCTCCCTCAATTTGGTTTTTTTTTCATACTTAGGGTCTAAACACACTATGCCGAAGGTACGCGACCGAAGTTCTGCGGCTGATTTTACGTTCCAACGTATTCGGCTGATATGACACACCATAAGTGCCGAACTTATGCGGCAGAAATTCAGTTGCGTTTGTGTGTGTTCAGCACAGAGGAAAATAATATGTATTCAGTGTCTCGAGCGCTGTCGTGGCGTCGTGTCGTGTTATATAAACAGCCAGACAGACAGACGCAAAACAAAGTGTTCCTGTTAGAGTTCCATTATTAGTTTTGAGGTGGGAAAACCCGAAAAATGGACTATTTACAGTAATAGCGATTGCAGAGGCTTTACACGAGGACAAATACAGGAAAGAATATTGGGTGCAATTGAATTCTACGAGACTGCAAGATGGCCAGTTTCAACGTTATGCAAAGTACAGAGCCTATCCTGTTCATTTTTTCAATTATTTTCGCATGACAATACAGCCTTCGACGAACTGTTATTTCTCATCAGTAATCACATTTTGAAAAAAACATACTACATTCAGAGATTCCATTTCACCTGCAGAACGATTGATGGTCACTATACAGTAAACACAACGGGCGGTCATGCGGGGCGCGGGCACCCCTGCCTCCCACTACTATCCGCCCCGGATCTTCATCGACAATTGAACCGAACTTCGGTCGCGTATAATGTGTGCTCTACAGAATACGTTGCCGCCGAATTGCGGCTGAACTTACGCCGGAACGAAGATCGGCTGTATGCTATAACGCAACGTAATTTCAGCACAATGTGTCGTCAGTAATTCAAATAGCATTGCAAGCGTAATCATGCCGAACTTCGGTCGCGTACCTTCGGCATAGTGTGTTAAGACACTTACTCTTTAGCCTCTTAGAAGACGATTACAATAATTACGGTACCGGGTATAAGTTAGCTTTAGGATTAGATTATTAGGGGTCTTAGATATTTTTTTGTGTAATCTATTTCGATGTGCAATACGCCTTAGGACCCCTGGAGTAATCCAGAGCTTAATGTTTATTTTTCTTTTAAAGACTGATTAGCTGGATGAATTTATCTATAACAGACATCAAAAGGGATATGAACGTATTAGTACTTTCATTTGCATCTTGTGTTTGTAAAATTTCTGCAAAATTCATATTTTTAACTCATTTTTGATGATGACCACATTGTTAGGTTTATGTTTTGGACCTACATGTTCTAATGAAAGCATTACTAGCGTATGATCTGTAATATATGTTTCAATGACTAAAGATGTGCCAGGTAGAGTGGACTTCAGCATAATATGATCTAGGCAATTGTTTAGTTTTGTTGATAAAGTTGGTACTAGTCCGTTTATCGCATTAGCCACAAGATAGTTATTATAATGCGCGTCCAGAGTGTCCGTTTTAATGTCTATGTTAACGTCACCTATGAGGGCAACACTGTATACTCCGATAATTTGTCATAAACTTTGTTTAGGCTTGTGGCCGATTCTGTAGGACGGTGAACGGTAAATTGTAATAATTGCCAGTTCCTGATCTAAATAGCAATAATAAGGCAGTTAGCATCCATGAATTCTGGCTGCACTATGTTGCAATTTAGGGTGTCATCAGTGTATATGATAATACCATCGTTTTGATTAGTAGTATTTTTAGTGTAGTGTCTTCACACTACCAAAATTCCCATTTCGGATGGTTATAGCAGTGTAACCATCCAAAATGGGAATTTTGCTTTAATGTTGCAGTTAAAACTATAATATGGCATTTGCATTTTGTTGTATTTTCAAGTGTGTAATAACAAAAGAGTGCTCACGCGTTCACTCAACAAAATTTCATAAACCACCTCCAGAGTGTAACTTATTTGCAGGAAGATGGATACATTAATTTCACATAGCCCCACAGAAAGTAGTCGAGCGGGTTTAAGTCACACGATCTCGGTGAGCTGATGCGGCCAGTTGATGTCGCCTCCACACGATATGACGAACACGATATGGCCGTGAACTTCTCATCTCACCATTTAACGTTTCCCGTGCAGCACAGCAAGGGGCGCCGTTCTGTTGGAACCACATGGTTGTGAGATTCATCCATTGGGTTTTTGCTCTTGACTTAATTGAACTTCATATGGATGAAAACCCAAGTTTCGGCGCAAAAACCGCTAAGTTGATGTCGCAGAAAGACGTAGCTCTTATGCACAACGCGGAATGGACTATCTTGGGTATTTTCGCTCCCTGTCCCGAACGGCAATTATGACAGCTGCTCTTTTGCCAAAATGGCCACTGTATGCTGTCTTTCGAGAGTTCCTATTGAAAAACACTTTATGTAAAAAGAAAGTGATCACATGGCATCAAAAAATTCGTCCACATTATTGTCAACGGCAAATGCTCAAAACGCTGGTAGCATCACCACGATGTATGGTAAAGATGTGTCTTTGGAAAAATAATAGTTAAAAAAAAAAAAACTAAGACACCACGCTTCATTAGAAAACCAAACTAAAAAGTAGATATAAATAGATAGAATAGTGGAAAAAGCGTGTGATGCCTTTTGAGGCATTTTTAAATTGATATCAAGCAACCCACGCTTTTTTCCATTATTTTCTACTTTTTAGTTTGATTTTCTATGGAAGCGTGTTTTTTTTTTGTAATATCATTTTGTTTTCTATGTTTTTGAGTGTTTCGAATTTTGTTACCTATGTCAGCGTAGGTTTCGTATTTTTGTGACGTATTATATGTCATTGTAGTTTTCGTAGACAGTTTTTTTGCTATCCCGGTAACCCAGGAAAGGATAATGGCACAAATTTATAAAATTTATATATTGTCATTGTTCCTTGATAAGTAAGCCAAATTTTCGATTAATCCGACGACTTGAAGGGGATCAAAATCATGTTCAAAGTTTTCGTTACAATAAATTAATTAAAACCATATTACCGAAACACACAAAAATAAAGTTTAGTAAATTAATCACAAAATAAGCAGTAATCACAATCGTCCAACAGGATCCCTTGTCTCGCTTGTACTGTATCACTTGAATCGCATTCGATCGCATTCGTAAACCGAACTGAACCGTCAACCCGACAATCAGCTATTTATAAGCCGAGCAGAACATTCGCAAACATTCGACACTTTGCCACAGTTCACAAGTAGCGTAGAAGCTTCCAGATACTTCCAGGGACAACTGTTTAATCCCGCTATTCAATAATAGATGGCGGTGGCGTCTACGTACAATTGTTCGTGTAGTACTTGCTACCTGGTAACAGATGGCATTAGCGTGTCTTTTTTTGTCGTTTCGATTTACGTAACACTGCCCTATCCTTAGATGGAGTTAGCGTAATATTTCTAAACTTTACGATCTACGTAACAATATGTATGAAGCTAATATAAGCATGTTAAAAAAAATAGGCCAAATCTCAAGTCACGCGTAGAGTCGACCACTTGGCAATGTTTTAAGTGGGCACTCGGTTCTCATGGCCCATTTTTTTCTAGCTGGGAAATCACCAAATGACGTCTTCCGTTCTGAGCGGAGCGGGAGGGCGTGTCAGACTTTTACTGACTAAAACCCACCCATGTTCCTTCAGTTCCCTGTGCCAGGGCTACGGTAACTCATTCGAACAAATCTGCGACCCTGGCAGGCATTGGTCCTAGCGAACCAAACGCGCCGTCAACCCGAGCCTTGTCGTTACCAGGCGGCGAGTTACCCAATACACGCCGCCCGCAAGCCCGTGCCTACGGTGGCCAGAAGTCTCCAATGGACGCCCGACCCCTGGGCGTCTCCTCTTGCGGCGACTAGAGGCGTGAGGGCGCAGACACTGCCTCTACCTCACGCGCTCTACCTCCTCCTTCGCGAGCATTACTGCTTCGCAGAAGGAGGTGCCCGCTTCCCATGCCCTCTTGCTATAAAAATATTCGACATTTGTTTAATTTCCCAGAATCGAAGTTTAAAATTTAACGAAAAAATTGAGCCGAAAGTTTCTGAAAAAAGGCTGTTATAAAAATCAAAAAGGTGGATGGTGTCGCTACACCATCCACCTTTTTTATTTTTATGATTAGATGGTGTAGCGTTAATCCGCTACCGTTAAACGTTGCGGATTAACGCTACACCATCTAATTACAGTATAACTTTTAATTAAAGTTTTTGTTCAGAAATATTTTGATGTTAAGTGGTTGTTTGTAAATATAACATGATCTTTGCCAACATAGAGAAGGGCATCGTTGTTTTGCTGCTTAACCTTTGGTAGTAAAGTAAAAATACCATGGGTAACCCGCGAGCCCGCGCCTACGGTAGCCGGGAGTCCCCAATCAACTCCCGACACCTGGGGCGTCTCCTCCTGTGGTGGCTAGAGACGTGAGGGCGCAGAGACTGCCACTTCCTCACGCGCCCCACCTCCTCCTTCGCGAGTATTACTGCTTCGCTGAAGGAGATGACGGTTTCCCATGCCTTCTCGCTCCATACCATGGCTCGCACCAGGGCCGGACGCGAGAGGTCGCCGCCGCCGATCGCCTCCACAAGAACACGGCGGTGCTCCGCCCAGGCAGGGCACACCTCCACCTTATGCTCCACCATGTCCTCCAGACGATCCTTGCAATGGAAACACCCGGGCTTTTCCTCCCGTTTTGTCCTGAACAGGAACCCCTTAAAGCAACCATGCCCGGTAAGGACCTGCGTTAGGCGGAAGGTGAGGACACCGTGGCGCCTCTCTATCCGCTCCTCAAAGAGGGGACTTACCGCCACAATTGTGCCGTGACCAGCGCTGGGTTGCGAAAATCGTACCCGCCATGTCACTATGAGATCACACCGGAGCTCTATCTGCCGTGCCGTGATTTGTCGCGGCAGCGGAGTTTCGCCTCCTTGCGCCACTCCCACATAATATGCACAGGACCTTTGCCTCCAGATCCCATGGCGGCACTATGAAAGGCTTACCCAGTAAATGGTAGCTTCATAGTAAGCAAAGTACTCACATATGTGCTATGCGATTAAACTATTCTAAGATATTGAATTAATATGACGCAAAGACAGTTTTTATAATCATCAGCAGCTTAAACTATATTTTCAAAAGCTAACCAATGGGTTCAGTGCCCTTGTGGAGCAGGACCAGCGTTGTGTCAACTGTTTCTGTCACGAATGTTATCCCCCAACTTATTACAATCTTAGCTGCATAGTGTGCGTTTTATACAAGATTTAAATATTGGTTTCATTCAGTTGATGCACATCAACAGAATGTGCGGAAATATTTTATTCCAACTTTTGAAGCAGTAGAAGAGGGCCCATGAAATATGAGTCTAAATGAAAGACTGTCAGTCTTGCTAAAGTATAGTCAGTCTAAAACCTGATTGAATTATATCTATATAGTGTTATACTATTTGTTTATCATAAAAAGTCAGAAATGCCAGTGGTGTGTGGTGTGCAAATATTTAGGATGCAGGTAAAACGGAAAAATGTTCAAAGTAATTGACCATTCGTAGTTTTCCATTTTGTGTAATAGTATTTCAGAAGCGCTAAGTAAAGTGTTGTACACTATTACTGAAGAGAGCTTCCAATTTACCTGGTTTCAATATTGCACTTATTTGAAAATGTTTTACTGTTAAAATATTTTTTAACGTTTTAGTCGAATGCTTGCTAGTTTTACAAAGGATATTCTCTTCCAATTAAAGAATAAGATAGTAATAGAATACAGCCGTTTTCTGCCCATCTTGATGTGTTTTTAATAATACCAATTATTTTTGCTACGCTCCTTCTTACATTAAAATGCTACCCTAGAGACGCTTCAACATCGATCAATACATAGGTACAATTACAAAGGTATGAACCATTGAGACTGCGTAATTCGTTTACCAGAAAAGAATAGAATGTTCTCAGAAATTCAATGTATCCATACCAAAAACCTTTTTTAAACCAAATAAAAAATAATGAATATGTATATGAATGTTAAAGAAGCGCGGGAAATGAACGGTAGGGTGAACAAAATGAAACCCTGTTCCCGAAAATACAAGAGCAAAAATGTCCCATTTAACGGCGTCCCGCGTACCGCGCAGGGCAGTTTGGCCTCACCCTCACTCCAAGATACGGTGGCGTCTATTTTTAGACAGCTGCAAAAGGCGTCAAATCCCTTAAAAATTTAAGTTCAGTGCGTATGTTGGAGACTCTTGAACGTTCTTTATTTATAGCGTCGGTAACAATAAAAGAGAATTTTAGATAGAAAGAGACTATTTATATGCAACAAAGAAAATAATTTGAGATAAAATATTGGAGCTTGAGTTTGTTCTGAAAAATAAATTGTTCTTTCTGAAGGTTAACAATATTTCAAACCTGTGCCAAAAAGGTGATACATAATTAATAACGTAATCAGCCTATAAAAGGTTATAATAAAATAAATATCCACAATATTTTACATTCTATATCTGGAACAGGATTTTGTATTTGAGATGACAAATTTATCACTAATACATCATTCCTTAGTCCACATAATACCGTTTTTTCGTTGGCCATCCTCAAATGCGTGTTGATAGGACTATAGGAGTACTATCGACACAAATTCTATTTAAGCTCCTATAATTGAACTAACTTCTAGCCGCGACTTCGTCCGCGGTAAATTTCTTGCTCCCCCGTCCCTCCACCTCACATCGACGCGTCTGGCCGTGAGAGGTCTTCGTATTCGTGGCTTGTTACTTTTTTACCGGCTCCTAAGGGATCTAGCGTGATGTTATATAGTATATAGCCTTCCTCGATAAATGTGCTAGTTCAAAACTCTTCAGCTTTACAATATTTAGATTTGATTACAATTAAAAACGTTATAGCCAACCTTAAAAGCAACGCGCTAGCAACATATGCTGTCGCGGACTTTATTTTTTTATTTTTAAGAGTATGAATTCCGTATTATATTAATGTTGCGTTACTTTAGCCGTTTACGCAGCGCACGCAACGGAAGCTCTCAAAAGGAATAACTTTTCCCAGTACTTGCAACATTTTTCATTGATAAAAACCAAAAATCCGCTCCTATTGGTTGTATCGTTATGTTATATAATCTATTGCGTTCCTCGATAAATGGGCTACAACACATGAACATAATTCTTTAATTCGACCCAGTAGTTCCTGAGATTAGCCCGTACAAACAAATTCTTCAGCCTTATAATACTGGTATAGAAGTAAAGATTAGTATAGATGTGATGTCCCCTCATAAACTCTCACCTACCACACTCACACATATCAAACTCTCTCACACTCACTCATTCACCTAGCATAACATACAAAGAGAGGAACAGGAAAAACAAGAGCAAAAATGTTGTAATGATCACTACTACATAGCATAAGCATTTAAGAGTACAAAATATTCAATAGAATTGTAAAATGCAAGCATTTAAGAAACCTACGAGTAATTAAATGTAACTCGTGGCGCTGTAAGCCGAAATACAGGTTCCTCCTAGTTCGGCTCCAGATGCTAAAACTTTTTGTGTACATAAATATTGTTCAAAGCATCTATATGTAGTACTGTTGTGAAAGAAATAAATTATTTATTTATTTAGTATAGATACTCTATTTGAGGTGTGAGATGTTGTATTTATTTTGTAACAGCGGTGGCCCAGCAGTAACAGGTCCACCAAACTTGTAAGTCGCAGATTAGATCCCAGACAGACACATTACGATCCAGTTCCTCTCACAGAGAGGAGGCCTATGTCGCAGCAGAGGGAACACTTTTTGGCTGATTCTTCTGTATACATTATTTCACGCAGTCATTATCCGCAATAGTTAGAAGATATTTTCTTCTTCCTTATGCTACACCGTGTCCTCCAGACGATTCTCGCCATAGAAACACCCGGGCGTTTCCTTGTGCTTTATCTTGAACCAGAACCCCCCAAAGCACCCATGCCCGGTGAGGACCTGCGTTAGGCGGAAGGTGAGGACGCCGTGGCGCCTCTCTATCCACGCCTCAAAGAGGGGACTTACCGCCGCAGCTGTGGTGTGACCAGCGCTGGGTTGCGGCAATCGTACCCGCCATGTCGCCATGAGATCACACTGGAGCTCTGTCCGACGTGCCGCGATTTGTCACTGCAGAACTCGCGGTTAGAAGATATTATCTTCTAGTGACTTTTTTGTTTCATCACATTTGGTACAAAAGTATCCATTATAATATTTTAAGACTTTTAATACCTTTATTCGAGTTAGAAGCAAGTGGCACAATATTCCCCCACAAAATAAAATCGAACCAACCAACCAATCAATCCCGTTTCATCGATTTTCTTTGAACCCTGGTACCCTTTATTCTTTATTATTTGTCCGTAATATGTATGTACACTCACTGAATGAAAAGGTTCGTCGAATTTCAAATTGATTCGTTCAACGTATCGCGAGCACATACTTCCTTTTGCAAAAAAAAAAACTTCCTTTTGAATCTTTGTTAGAGAATAGACTGAAGTTAGAGAAAATAATTTTTAACCGTTCGCTAATTATGTTCCTTGTTTTTGGTTCAAACTGCCATTATTATTTCTGTTAAAACTATTGTCCATCTGTAAATGTCATCGTTGTAAAATATTTTATTTTCTCCTATAAATTACTATTTTGCGAGACCTTTAAAAGTTGAAGAAAGGCATTAATTATTGCCAAATATGAAGATGGCTACAACATCACCGAGATATCTCGTCGTTTTTTAATGTGACCAGAGATAGTGTAAGTTTCAGGATAAGTAGACATGGCGAAGAACATGCACTCGTTGATCATCTTGAAAATAATTCTGGTCGCCGTCCTATTCTTAACGCTGCACAAAAATCAGACAAGAGAAGGCAGTATGAGGAAACGGCTTTGTATCAACGAATCATTTCGCCCAAATATATGATGTTTATCTAAGAGTGATAAGAAACTAATAACACTCAATGAGATTACATTAGAGACGACACGTAAAAAAATTGCTCTGACAACGTCCAACGTGAAGCACGCTTAAGATTTGCACTATATTTACAAACGATTTTTTTTAAGTCAAGTGAACATGGAGGTTTAATTTATGGAGATATAATAGTACGACATACATACATGACCATGTAGTGCCCAATTTCAGTTTTGGACGATTTTCCGCCAATATGGGAGACAATGTCTGTCGATGTGGTAGGCGATCTCGTTCTTCTTCCTTCAAGGGCAAACGCAATATATTATCTGTCTGTTTTAGAAGACAGTATGCTGCCAACTATTCATACCGTGTATCCAGCCGATGAGGTACCTGAGGTCAGGTATGCAGGGCACGCCACAATTGCGGCGGTAAGTCCCCTCTTTGAGGAGTGGATAGAGAGGCGCCACGGCGTCCTCACCTTCCGCCTGACGCAGGTTCTCACCGGGCATGGGTGCTTCGGTGGGTTCCTGTTCAGGATAAAGCGGGAGGAAACGCCCGGGTGTTTCCATTGTGAGGATCGTCTAGAGGACACGGTGGAGCATACGGTGGAAGTGTGCCCTGCCTGGGCGGAGCACCGCCGTGTCCTCGTGGAGGCGATCGGCGGCGGCGACCTCTCGCGTCCGGCCCTGGTGCGAGCTATGGTACGGAGCGAGAGGGCATGGGAAGCCGTCACCTCCTTCTGCGAAGCAGTAATGCTCGCGAAGGAGGAGGCGGGGCGCGTGAGGGAATGGCAGTCTCTGCGCCCTCACGTCCCTAGGCGCCGCAGGAGGAGACGCCCCGGGCGCCGGGAGTCGATTGCGGACTCCCGGCCACCGTAGGCGCGAGCTTGCGGGTGGCGATCAATGGGTAGCTCGCCGCCCGGTAAGGACCAGGCTCGGGTCGACGGCGCGTAGTGTTCCACGCGCGCCTCAAAGAGATGTCAGCAACACTGAAGGGGTCTGCTAGGACCGATGCCTGCCAGGGTCGCGTGATTGTTCGAAAGAGATATCGTGACCCTGGCACATGGGCAACTGAAGGAACACGGGTGGGTTTTAGTCAGTAAAAGTCTGACATGCCCTCCCGCTCCGCCCAGAGCGGGAGAAGTCATTTGATGATTTCCCATCCAAAAAAAAAAAAAAAAAAAAAGGTATGTCCAGGACAACGCTCGTACTCACACTGCTCGTATTGTGAATGAATAGTTCAACCGGCATATCGATATAGTGGTGATACTCTGGCCAGCAAGTTCTGCAGATTTAAACCCGACAGAAAACGTATAGGGTTTAATGGTACAGATTGAAAAATAGAAATGAAAGGACCAAAGAAGCTATAGAAAACCACCTGCCGAATTATTTGGAAAGACACTAGAGGCACGGATCTATGCTCTTGTCTTGTGGGTCCCATGATAAATAGGTGACAAGTGTGATTGAAGCTAATGGTGGATATACCAGTTATTTAAAATAAATGTCAAACCCTTATTCGTAGTTTCAGTAACTTTTGCTTATTATTTTATTGTTGTTTTATTACATTTTGTAACATTGACGAAGAAACAATCAGAACCTTATTCGATAGCAAACGTCATACTTATATAAATATTAGCAGCATTGTTTTTTGCACTGGTGTGTTGGGATAATTGATCCCTGCAGTACTAGTGCAAACGAAAATCGACTCTAAGGTGACAAACCTTTTCATTTCGTGACTGTACGTACATCTAACGAGTTTCGGTATTTTATTCACCCAGAAAAATTTCGGTGCCTATTCTCAAATTTATAAATTCTAGCATCCTTACTAATAAATTTACACACGTCTTATACGGGAGGTACCAACGCTTACTCTACCAATATGGATGAGCGTGTAACAGCAGTAACCGTACCTCTGCCGGGAATCTAGGGGCAAAATTACTAACTTTTAGGAACATCCACATTCAAATCTTTGTCTCTAATGGATTATGTGCCTTCATCAACATCATTATTTCAACCGAAAGATGAACGTTGCATGACGCAGGTCGCCCCCAAAATCCGCCACTTTTTTTTGTGTGTGGGAAATCATCAAATGACGTCTCCCGCTCTTGGGTGGAGTGGAAGGGCGTGTCAGACTTTTACTGACTGAAACCCACCCGTGTTATATGCTATATGCTATGGCCACGGTAACTCTTTCGAACAGATCTCGCGACCCTGGCAGGCATCGGTCCTAGCAGACCCCTTCAGTAAGGTCCGCCACTTCGACCTATTCTGTGATTCCCGCATCCATTGGACTCCTGTGGCGTTCACAAAGTCGTCGGTCTAACTTTTGGGAGGCCTTCCAAGTCCACGTCTTCTAGTACGCGGTTGCCCCTCCAGATTCGCTCAGCCCCATTAGCCAAAGTTCTGCGAGTAATGTGTATGAACATAATTTCGAAGATCTTGATAAAAAGAACCGTGAAAAACCACAAATAAAAAGAAAATTTTCCAAAAACCGATTCGATTTCTTTTACTTTACGAGACACAGACTTCCGAATGAAATATAGATTTAGCAAATTTATGTACGGAAAATAGTTGAGTTAGTTTCAAGTGATATTGAACTAAGTTGTAGTGGCGAGCTGGCTGTAGAACTTCAAGGTTGTACTGCGCTCAGGACGTGGGCTAGGCAAGAAATTCAATATGTCGCAGCCAGTGTCCCAATTTACAGATTGTATTTATTTATTTATATTGCGATTTTACTGCAATCTATCATTTTAAAGTTAGTGACTAATTTAAAAAGTTTGCAACATTATTTCTTTCGTCTTACCATAAAACAAACATGAAATTATTTTTGAAAAAAATTGGAAACAATATTTTGGGCACAATTTGTAATATTTATTTAATCTTTTTTTTATGCTGCATACTAGGTTCTCTAAATGTCTCTATACTTTGGTAATCTAGTTTCAAAACGTTTCTCAGAATGTTTCCAGTGACTTCTGTTTTAACGAATTTATAACTATTCAATGCTTAAACACCCATAATTGGATGTGACTTTTATCTATAGATTATAAAATGTACAAGTATATATTACGCAAGTATTTTAAATATTTTTATTAGTAAGGCTGTTCATGGGCTGTAGGAATAAGACTTTTTATATCAAATAATCCTTCCTTTTCACCCTTTTGTTTGTGGGTGGGAAATCATCAAATGACGTCTCCCGCTCTTGGGCAAAGCTCAGGGCGTGTCAGACTTTTACTGGCTAAAACCCACCCGTGTTCCTTCAGTTGCCCATGTGCCAGGGCCACGGTATCTCTTTCGAACAAATCTCGTGACCCTGGCAGGCATCGCTCCTACCCCTTTTTTTTTTGGATGGGAAATCATCGAATGACTTCTCCCGCTCTGGGCGAAGCGGGAGGGCATGTCAGACTTTTACTGACTAAAACCCACCCGTGTTTCTTCAGTTGCCCATGTGCCAGGGTCACGGTATCTCTTTCGAACAATCACGCGACCCCGGCAGGCATCGGTCCTAGCAGACCCCTTCAGTACTGCTGACATCTCTTTGAGGCGCGCGTGGAACACTACGCGCCGTCGACCCGAGCTTGGTCCTTACCGGGCGGCGAGCTACCCATTGCTCGCCACCCGTAAGCTCGCGCCTACGGTGGCCGGGAGTCCGCAATCGACTCCCGGCGCCCGGGGCGTCTCCTCCTGCGGCGGCTAGGGACGTGAGGGCGCAGAGACTGCCACTCCCTCACGCGCCCTGCCTCCTCCTTCGCGAGCGTTACTGCTTCGCAGAAGAAGGTGACGGCTTCCCATGCCCTCTCGCTCCGTACCATGGCTCGCACCAGGGCCGGACGCGAGAGGTCGCCGCCGCCGATCGCCTCCACGAGGACACGGCGGTGCTCCGCCCTGGCAGGGCACACTTCCACCGTATGCTCCACCGTGTCCTCTAGACGATCCTCACAATGGAAACACCCGGGCGTTTCCTCCCGCTTTATCCTGAACAGGAACCCACCGAAGCACCCATGCCCGGTGAGAACCTGTGTCAGGCGGAAGGTGAGGACGCGGTGGCGCCTCTCTATCCACTCCTCAAAGAGGGGACTTACCGCCGCAATTGTGGCGTGCCCTGCGCTGGGTTGCGAAAATCGTACCCGCCATGTCACTATGAGATCACACCGGAGCTCTATCTGCCGTGCCGTGATTTGTCGCGGCAGCGGAGTTTCGCCTCCTTGCGCCACTCCCACATAATATGCACAGGACCTTTGCCTCCAGATCCCATGGCGGCACTATGAAAGGCTTACCCAGTAAATGGTAGCTTCATAGTAAGCAAAGTACTCACATATGTGCTATGCGATTAAACTATTCTAAGATATTGAATTAATATGACGCAAAGACAGTTTTTATAATCATCAGCAGCTTAAACTATATTTTCAAAAGCTAACCAATGGGTTCAGTGCCCTTGTGGAGCAGGACCAGCGTTGTGTCAACTGTTTCTGTCACGAATGTTATCCCCCAACTTATTACAATCTTAGCTGCATAGTGTGCGTTTTATACAAGATTTAAATATTGGTTTCATTCAGTTGATGCACATCAACAGAATGTGCGGAAATATTTTATTCCAACTTTTGAAGCAGTAGAAGAGGGCCCATGAAATATGAGTCTAAATGAAAGACTGTCAGTCTTGCTAAAGTATAGTCAGTCTAAAACCTGATTGAATTATATCTATATAGTGTTATACTATTTGTTTATCATAAAAAGTCAGAAATGCCAGTGGTGTGTGGTGTGCAAATATTTAGGATGCAGGTAAAACGGAAAAATGTTCAAAGTAATTGACCATTCGTAGTTTTCCATTTTGTGTAATAGTATTTCAGAAGCGCTACAATCGTACCCGCCATGTCGCCATGAGATCCTGCCGGAGCTCTGTCCGCCGTGCCGCGATTTGTCGCGGCAGCGGAGTTTCGCCCCGGCGGCGTTTCACATCCTCGCGCCACTCCCACATGTGGGCGAGGACCTTTGCCTCCAAATCCCATGGCGGTACTCCGGCAAGGAGGCTCGCCGCCTCGCAGGAGAATCGGTCCTACCCCTTGAACCATGTTGTTGCAATGGTGATAGTGTGATATAATAATAATGTAATTATTGGTTACATGTGTTTACAATTGCATGTGCGGTGAATTTGGAAATTCATTACAAGTAAGATTACAATAAATAACTTATAACTAAACACAATTAATTAAAGCCTATGACGTTAAAAAAAAAAGTCTAAACTAAACAAGCTTGTTCTACTTTTCATAATAACATAACATACAGATGTTCAGCTTTAGTAGACCCACATTTTACAAGATGCTGATGAGAAAGTACAATAAAATATCACTTTGCCTGACCTAAAAATCTTTCCCAGGACATCGTGTTCCGCAGTCGCACTAAAGACCACTAGACCACTTATATCAAACACTATACATTTAAGTGAACCAGTACGCATTTTTGTAACAAAATTCAAACATTATGAAAATAAATCTGCCCTTATTAAATTACCGCCCGCACAAATAACAACATTTTCCACTGCCGGCATTTCTGTAGTACATTTTATGCGATAAACGCCCGTACTTCCGCCGACAAAGTAAAAGTTGGCCGGTAACCTCACGTATCGGTTCCCTTGCAACGTCAAACTTTTACATATAGCAGGTATAAAAATTCCTCGCAGATATGGTAAATGAACCAGCTTTGCTTATTTTTTCAAACCGCCGTTAGTGTCGGAAAATAATCTACAAACCTTATAAAGTTTGTGAGGAAGACATTTGTAACACCGAAACCGTATAATAGTGTCTATGTATGATATATACATTTACGAGCATCAATATGTTACTTTGGACAGTTTGGCCTTAATTCAATTCAATTTATTTATTTCTCAGTATATGGTACATTAAGATCTTACATTAAACATTGTTTCACACATACTACCATTGCTGGCATAGAAATATTAAATAATAAAATAGGTGCATGCATTATTTATAATGTCAAAGTATTAATTGTTTAATCAAAAATATGTGTCATGTCGAAAATACATGATGAGTTTTAATTTTGATGTCGAAAATATAAATCATAATGATTTATATTTTCGACATCAAAATTAAAACTACAATGTCCAAGAATTCATAATAATGTAAAGGTACTAATGTCATTAATAACTATATTATATTAAAAAGTATGATTTAAAAATTCTATTATGGAATAAAAACACATGTCTAAGAGAAAATCAAATATTTTAAATTTAAACTTATTAATTTGTAACATTCTCAGGGTGGGTGGTAATCTATACATCTATACAAATAAATAAAATTGGAGTGTCTGTTTTTAATATTCAGATAACCACTTTTTACTAAGTGTATATGGATGTATACACGATACATATACCAAAACAACATTTTTACAATTTTTGTCTGTCTGTCTGTTTGTTCCGGGTAATCTCTGAAATGGCTGGACCGATTTTGACGAAACTTTCACTGGCAGATAGCTGATGTAACAAGGAGTAACTTAGGCTACTTTTATTTTAGAAAAAATAAATAATAGTTAAAAAAAACTAAAAACACGCTGAATTTTGAGACGTATGTCAGCGTAGTTTTCAAAGACAGTTTTTATGAAAAACTTTTGTTAAATTCCACGCGGTCGAAGTCGCGGGTAACAGCTATTACCTATAATATAACCTGAATTAACACATCTTACCGCGGTAGTACGTCCTCCTGCGTTAATTTCCGACATCCACGCGGGCGAAGCCGCGGGCAAAAGCTAGTTTATTATAAATTTTAATTGTCATACAACTAGCATTTCTACTATATAATTGTAATCTCTGAGCAGGGACGACTAATTTCCCGGCATTTTTTTTTTTTTTTTGTTCAGCCTTTCGGAGAATTGTTCATTTAATTGAAATAAATGAGAGTATTTTTTTACAAATAGACAAACTAGTATCTGATTTATGATAAATATATTAATCGATAAATCATGATATGATATATTATTCGCAAACTGTGCTTATAACACTTATACATATTATGTTCTTGACTGTACGACATAGAATAATAAGCCAGTCTGGCTATTTTCCCAGCAATATTTTTCTATAGTAATTTTTATATTTTAAAAGTGGCAGTATGTCAGAGGTGATATTTCTGCGAAAGGGCAAAGTTCTATGAAGCACACTAACTGGTTGGAAACGTGACCCTAAAATAGTTTAACTGACCCGCATTTCGGTGACATAACTGAATAGACCTTGATCTTTTTGCAGTTGAAATTCAAAAGCCACGGTTACTTATGACTAAATTGAAAAGATTATTTTCAGTGCTATATTTTATTTGTCTTTCGTTATGCATAGGACAGGGATATACATTTCAGTAACTTGCACAAAACTATGCAAGCAGCTTGCTTGCCTTTGTGACATACATACCTATGTTATCAGCTATCAGTAGTGACTCGTAGACAGTTACCGGCATGTGTAGGTATATCTATACTAATAATATTATAAATCTGAAGAGTTTTTTTGTTTGTTTGTTTGATTGAACGCGCTAATCTCAGGAACTACTGGCCTGAATTGAAAAAATATTTTTGTATTGGGTAGCCTATTTATCGAGAAAGGTTATTGGTTATATAACATCACGCTACAACAAAGAAGAGCGGAACAGTAATGAAAAATGTTGCAAAAACGGGGAAAATCGCACGGGTAGGCGATTCGACGCGACGGGAAGGGTCGGGGGAACAAGAAATTTAACGCGGACGAAGTCGCGGGCAGAAGTTAGTTCTTTTATATTTTCCATGCTATATTCCAGAAAATAAGTGGATGTGGCGCTTCCTTACAAAACAACACTTTTTGAATGACTAACTAAATTTACAATCGACGTAATCTATTTAAAAAAAATACCATTTCCTGTTGCAAAAAATTCAAAGCATTAAAACTAAAATATAGACCAAGTTTAGTGTTCATCATTTCATGAAACTAGCTTCGTTAAAATTCGTTTTTTTTTTTCAATCCAAATAAATATTGTGTGAGATTAAAATGAAATCATCATGTGAGATAGTGGTTAAACAAAAGCCTATGAATTATGAAACGGATCGATATAACGCACTGGAATTGCTAGAGTGATGATACTGTAGTGCGTCCGGTATAGCTTGCACTTCGGTAGTAAGCTAATCTATGTAACATAACATGATCTGTACTCGAGTCGTGCAAACCAACACGATAGTTAACTGACTAGAATACTGTTAGATTTCCCTAAGAGATTGCAGAAAGTGATTGCAAAGTGTCCTACCTTGGTGTAAATGAAGCAGTGTGACATGTCGCTGTTAGTAGAATAATAGCACGAAACCATTTGATGTTCTTAAAATATCTTAGTGCCAAGAACTTTATACAAAATACCAGAACTTAAAATTACCTTATCACTCATATGCTGAATCTGTTACAAACTACATAATATTTAACCATTTTAGTGCAACGCTAAATGGAATGGATCCGAGAAACTTTGGAAATAGGTCACTTGAATAAATATTTCAAGCGGACGCGACGTCTAAGTACAGCTATGCGGAATTGCTGACCCATTGGCATGTAGAATATTAGAATATTATTGAACAGATACTAGTCAATGTAGCCATGATGCAAAACAGAAAAGACACTTTTTTACAATAAATAAATGTTATACTATAATATAGCTATGTTTAGATGGTTTGTAATTATACTATTATTATATTATTAAAGTCTTGCTACTGATAACATCTACGTTCCAACTTTAATCAAGGCAACTGACACTGTTTATTACACTTATAAAGTCACTTACGTAAATATTTAATGGTGAAACATGGTCTTATAATATAATAATGTAATACCATTTAAAAAAAGTGAGACTTTAAATAAAAACAACTGACGTTAGCTCTCCTCGTAATGGTAAAAATACAGCGTTATCACATTTTTTATTAACATCGGAAACCAAATCATGGAATCAAATCCAATTTGCATTCTTAATTACTTCCGAATGTGTTCCGAGGCCGTCCAAATGAAAACAACTTTAAAATTTAAATGAAATTACAGGTTACTAATCATTTATTAATAGGATTGAAGAAATTGGGTTTATATTTCACAGAAACACACTAGCTACAATGGAATAGTTTATTGAGCTCAAAAGTTGCAACTATCAACCTACATACTATATAATAAATTCTTGGTTGAATTGAACCTTTGAGTTAATGCATACGAGTCAGGTCGGCTAACAGCAGCTGGTAGGCCAAACAGATTACCGTTGCAGAATGATTGCGACAGTAGGAATAATAGCACCTCTGAACAAAGTTTAAATCTTCGTTGATTTTCTTAGCTCTTCGTAGACATGTGATTTATCATAAATGAAAGCGCCCTCTTGTTAATGTAAAACTATGATTACATCGCGAAAGCTGATAGTAGAGGGATCGTTGGCTGCGCTCGGTTGCAACGCTTTATCAAATGTCGTGCCAAAATTGGCTCGTGCAGCGAAATAGGCCTGGCGCGGTCGAAAATATTGCACGCGACAGCCTCATACGAAAATAATCTTTGCCACCATTTTGATACCTTTAGATAAAATACCTAACGTGTAGCTGTATAGTTGCAACGTGTTATAATTTGAATCAAGTTGACAATTATGCATTTAATAACTGACTTGGTTGTTGGTGTTGATGACAAACGCTATGTCTCGAAGACTGGGTATAAATTCATATAGAACGAGCAATTGAGTTGTCCCTGTACCTTCCCTGAAATGTCGTAACATGCCCTTTATGTTCACCTTTAGAATAACTAACACATGTTAGGCTCGCGTGACCTGCATAACACATTAGGGGAAAATCACTCCGTTAAAGCCGATTGAATAATCAAAATGGAGTTCTATATGCATCAACTATGTTTTTGTAAATTATTTTTTTATTTTGAAATGACGATACAAAAAGTTATAAGCAATCTGTAAAATACGCTAATTTCCACAATCTTATCGTAATGTGGTAGGTTTTACAAAGACATGACCATTGTGGACCCTGTCGGCAGCAAGAGAGAGGAAAAGTGCTACGATCCTTCATAGCATTATTACCCACTAAAAGTTATTCCATGGATATATAGAAATATTCGGAGTTTTTCTAAATGTAGTTACTGGCAACGCTCGCATATATGCAATGAATGTGTGAGTGCGGTCATTTTCACTCACAGATGTTGTGTATGTAACTGTACCACAGGCCCCGCACTGAACCGCTTATATGTATATGAACTAGGCTGTGACATTTCACGTCACTATAATATTGTACGGTCCGTTGCGTTTAACCCCACACGTATGATACGAACATAACTATGTGCTTATAGGCTAGGACTACTGTTTGAATTGAAACTACGGCCTTCAATGTTACCAATGATGAGCTTATAGGTACGCCAAATATATCGGAAAAAGTATTTTTAGTATAAAAAGCCCGACGCTTACCGAATCCAATCAATGTTACTCATACCAATTTTCCGTTTTCCACAGCTACAATTCATACAGTGACAGCAGTAAATTGTATTTTTAATGACATGTTTTTATTTCAGGGGTGCCGGTGGGGGAGGGATGTTCGGCGATGTCAATATTTCAGCCATTTTGGATTCATTTAGTATAAGCTACGACAAAAGAGTAAGACCAAACTATGGAGGTTAGTATGCAATAATAATTTGAAATCCTTGCGTATAATAGGAAAATTAATTTCAAACGATACTTTTTCTTTCAAAATGGTGCGTTTTATTTGAATCTAGCTTTTGCCAGCGGCTTCGCCCGCGTATTATAATACATATAAGCCTTCCTCTTGAATTACTCCGCCTATTGATGAAAACGGCATTAATATCCGTTGCGAAGTTTAAAAGATCCAAGCGTACAGACACCGGAAGCGGGGACTAGTTTTATACTATGTAAGGAAGAACTATAAAACACTGTATTTTGAGTTTTGAACGATTTATTAGTTAAATATTTACCGTTGAAACTTCGAAATCAAAGTTATGACGACAGAAAACCAAGAAACAAATTCTACTCAAATTCTTGAAATAAATGGTTCCATATATATGATGACAGTACAGCCGGTGCCATTTTCATTGTTACATCATTCGTTTATCAGTCGTTTTGCTGTGGTCTCACATTTCGATGTCGCTAGTGTGTAGTAACGGTCGCCTTGGGGAGAACATCTATAATATGGAGTAGTTCATATATCTGAAAAATGAGAATTAATAGTAATTTTAGCTATTACTTCTCGAAAGTTCAATGGGCATCTAGACAAGGATACGTACAAAGCAAAAGCGAAGCATTTGTTTCCGGTAGTGTATTGTTATCGCTAAAAGCCCGAACATTATCCTACCGCAAACAAAGGCCAAAACCGATAGTCCCACTAGAACAATAACTTTTCATACTATACAGTTAGAACAAAAAGCAGGTTAGGGTTAGCGTGCACAGTGGTGAGGTAATATACGGTGGGTTTTAAAATCTTAAAGGAAATTAATTAAACTGTCCAGGGCGCGCACAGAGGTGAAATATCATTATTATAATTTTCGTATTCGATAATGGACATAAAAATCTATATTTATTAGATACAGTAATTAGCGTTAAATTATCTAAAGACGATCTAGGCAATGATGACGTCACTGCACAGCATCGTGTCGTAAAACAACTGCGTGGCCGAGTCCGCGTGCATTTTTTTTAAG
The DNA here is from genome assembly GCA_947507805.1 of Aporophyla nigra. NCBI lineage: Eukaryota > Metazoa > Arthropoda > Insecta > Lepidoptera > Noctuidae > Aporophyla > Aporophyla nigra. The sequence continues at coordinate 20,731,772 of OX382291.1, read as the reverse complement.
GTACGCCGCGTTTCTTAAAAATATATACGATGCAATAAATTCGTGCGGCGACGCATCGCAACAAATCTGCAGAAAACTGCAGAACTGAAACACGCATGTGATTTTTTGCGCAGTGCACGCGTTTCTATACGGTGCTATTCTTTTAAATACAACTGGAGGTAAATTGTAATTATAGATTTAACGAAAAAAAAAACATGCGGATATTGTTCGTCGTAGCCCTCAGTTATGACATTATGTTATGACATTCCATGTACAGTCATAGCCCTGTATTACCTGACCCCTCCTACACAGAAGAAATGAGGAAGAGGGGTCAGGTAATGCAGGGCACTAACTATTAGGGTACTATGCTTTGTAAATATTTGCGTGTTTGAAGAAATTGCACGCAATCGTTACGTCTACCCTTCACTCCTCTCCTGACATTTTCGACACGTGGGCAGTTTGGCACATCTTGATTCAGGTTCAATAAAATCGATTTGTTCCTTATTGTAATCTCATCCACTCTTTCTTACGACAAGATGTAACCTTGAGAATAAGTACAAACTCTACCACCCGTTTTTTGAATACAGATATAGATAGGTATTTGGTGTGTTTCTTTTTTAATTTGGCATTACACCATAGTTGTATGACGATTTATGTAGATTATTATGCGATAATGACGGTGTAAATATTATTTAGTAGATACCTGGGTCGTTCTACTTTTTTACCGACAACAGTCTGTCCTTCGTCTTGTTATGGCATCTCGTTGGAGTATTGATATTTACGGTTTTTTAATTTGGTTCAAATAAACGTCCCTATTTTTTTTATCTTTTAATATGATGTCATTTTTGTTTTCTCTAACCAGCATATTTAATACGTCTTTTTCCCGTAGAATGCCGTGACAGAGTGGTAAGCCGAAATGTGGTCTCCACAAAAAAGGCCACTCTGTCACATAATTTTTTTCTAAAACAAACATTTAAAAAAACTAGTCTGGAAAGAAAATTTTAATTAGTCCTAATGAAAACATAGACGCATTTTTTTTTAATCCCACACAGAAACCACAATTATGGATAGTTCAAAAACCAAAAAAAAAACAGAAACACTTCGTTTCACTGACGATAAAAAAGAAGAACGACCCACCTACCTTTATTATGGAAGTTTATGTGACGGATGATATAAAAACTATTTCACAAAAAAAAAACAACCGACTTCCTTAAAAACACTACAAAGTGAAAAATAACTTTAATTTCGGAAGTCGGTGTCTTAGGATCTGTATTTATGGTTTTATGCCACCGACTTCCGAAATTAAAGTTATTTTTCACTTTGTAGTGGTTTTAAGGAAGTCGGTTGTTTTTTTTTTTTGTAAAAAAGTTTTTATTTTTAAATTTTTAGTTGTGGTATCCACCCCGCACTAATTCCAAACAAAAAAAGCATATTTATGCGATAGCAGAAATGGCGGTTGATTTGCTGTCATTTTTTAAAGAGTTCCGGTGTCTGTCTCTGGAACTCATCATCAGATCTATATGAAATTTTTATGGGATCATTTCGGAATAAACCTCTTTCGAACAAAGAATTTTTCAAATCCGTCTATATATGACGGAGTTATGGCCGAACATACATTTAAAAAAAAACAAATATAAACATCCGAATTGAGAACCTCCGCCTTTTTGGTTCGTTGGTTAAAAATCAAAAGTCATTCATTAAAACTAGTTAGAGAGTAAGCACTTTGGAACGAACAAACTCTCCAGCAGCTCAGCTGTCTGTTAAATGTTCTGTGTCAATCTAGATCCATAGGTATTGCCATATCGATCATTCAATTTTAAATATTTCAAAAGCTAATCCAGCATCAGACGTAGTTAAATAGAATCTATGACTGTGCTGTGAAGTGCTAAGTGTGTTAAGTGTTTTGAAAATATTGTAGTAACAATAAGTCTTAGCCACCGCATATAATGAAGAGTCTTAATATTTGTTGAACTAGCACATTAATAGCTTTCGTTACAGCAGTGTAAGATATTGCGGATATCTAAAAGTATGTATTGGGAATATACACAAACCCCAAAATGCACTCACCTCAGATAACACTATAAACAACATTTATACCAAAAACACCGGTTAGGTCCATTATTAATACTTTTTGAAAAACTCTTATTTGGATCTCCAATGTTTGAAAGTTTCTTTCCCGTTTTTATTTGAAAAAAGAAAAACAAAATTCAATGACGTTTCGGAAAGATCTCTCCAAATGAACATGCATTCAGTCATAATCATAGCTCCTTACTGCTGTTTAGGCCCTCATTTAGGAACATTTGTCATTCATGCTTCCCATTTATGGAAGCAAAATTCTTGACAAAATTGACGACTGCGCTTGGACACAAACAACTTTTCTCAATCCTATAGAAGGCTTCGGATTCCGCCAACTAGCTATTATTACTTTACAGAGTTTTAATTTATTGCACTTTAAAAATTATCAGGAACTTCCTAGCTTCCACACTGATAAATTTTTATATGCCATCCTTCATCGAGGCTATGATCTGGAGATTCGCTTGCCCGAATTCTGAGACACAAATTTTCCGAGAGACTGGGATGCTGCTCAGCAGAGTAGTACCAAAACATTAATCTGCCACGTCAGCTACTGCTGGCTGTGAATAAGTGAAAGTCGGGTCTTTGGCTTCATGCATTACCGCCGTAGAACATAGAATTTTTTTTCGATGACACTATTTTCCGCCTTGCTGCATCCCTACGACTAGGAGCTCCTTGTTGTTCTCCACATCCTTGTCTCTAAGTCGATGTTGTCACCAGCCTCGGACACCACGTTTTGTCTTACAGTCGAAGTGCAGGTCGCTTATAAACCGTCCCGGCACGCAAATATAAACCATCGGCGTTCCTACGGCACACGATGGCAAGAGACGGGACGGCATGTCTATATTTCCATGGGTGATAGGTAGGCCTTGATTGTAGGACGGTAAGTGTGTCTATACGCGTCTATACCTACGCTTGCGCAGTACTCTGCCTGGCTGGAAGTGCTTTCCTAGAACATAAAACGGCGTAAATATAGCCGTCTAGACTTGAAGCTCTAAAGCCATAATATAGCAAGAGTGCTCATGAATAGTTTAATTAAATCTACAGACGGTTGGTTCATACCGACTGTGACTCAACTGGCTGGCTTTTACTTTGGCCAGATATTAGGCACTGCCATACTAAGTCGTAGTGCCGCCAGTTTTTTCAGGAAAATTAGCGGCCGAAAGTAATGCGGTCAGTTTTTGAATGCTTTATTTTAGTTTCTGCACTGTGCGCTTTATTGCAGTTTGAGCTGGTGTAAATATCAATAGCGTTAGATATTATTATTACGTAGGGTTAATCTATACGACAATGTTTTAAAATTTTATCTTCTAAAAATAATATAACAAGAATTCAAGAAATAACTTTGATTTCGCGTTCAACTGGTAGATATAATATAATAGGGAAAAATAATTTTATAATTGCATAACACTTTCAAAATGTACTCAGGAAACCTAAGCATGTGTTTTATATTTGAGGAAAAAAATATTTTTAGGTAATACACGGATTTTTTATTAAATGTATAAAAGTAAACGTACATTAAGTATAAATATTGGTATTTTATGTTTTCATGAATAAAGATTCGTATTGTGCTATATGTAAAACGGACGTAAAGAGAGTGAAAAAAAATTACAGAAACTTTCTTGACAACGACCAGCAACTAGAAGCTTCATAATGGCGTCACCATCGGCAACCTATTAGGTTCGCCAAAGTTTTAACCGCATTCTGTGTGGCATGATAAAAGGCTTATGAAATATTCTAACTGGAATGCTCATTACGGTAACTCAGAAACGCAGCTATTACTACGGATAACTAACACTTGTTATGTGTTGTGTATTGTGTCGTTTTCAGGACCACCCGTGGAAGTGGGGGTTACCATGTACGTGCTCTCCATCAGCTCTCTGTCTGAAGTGAAAATGGTATCTTATTTTCAAAGCAATTTTAAAGACACAACGCATACATAGCAAGATTTTATCCCTTAGCATTTTCACCAGCATTAACCGTTCATCGTAGCACCCGTGTCCACGGTTCGATTGCATTTGATCGGTGTAGGCGCGCGACACACGGCCACGCGGTTGACGTACATACGTCGCGTGGAACTTGCAGCTAACAGGGCCTGGTGCGCCGCGCCCGCACTCCACGTGCATCAGCAGCGGTCACTTGACACCCGAAGCCACCCCGCGCCTCTCGCGTCCCTTTTGCTCCACTCGTCCGGCGATGGGGCACGTCACCGACCTCTGGTTTGGTTTTCACGGCGCGAGGCGCGCGCTCGACTCACGATTGGGCTTGATTGCAGGTCCGCCAGTGGAGGTGGGCGTCACCATGTATGTGCTCTCTATCAGCTCCGTCTCCGAAGTGCTCATGGTACTCGCCACTGTCAGCTCACGCTTGTCTCGGTCGCTCCGGCCGCGCGCTGCGCCGCTGCGACCGAGCAGCCCCAGACACGAGGCTGCGAGCATGTCCGCGTTTGGTGGAGCAGATCGCCCTTTGTCCGCCCACTTGCTTTCTTATTATGTTTTCTGGTAAAAACGTTGATATCGGAAAAATAAAAGGACCATGCCCATTCTTGCGCATTATTTTTGTAGCATAACCAACAAAATGTGTATACTTTTTTTCGATTCAGTACATAAGCAATAACGTTGATAAAGATATAGAAAAAACAAAAAGGCCATTATTATAAGTTCATCTAAAGTTAAGTACATTTTTTCAGTTGACAGGATTTTTACACGTATGTCCTTTTTTAAGTACAATCAATAAATGGAAAGAATATAGTTCAGTTATCTTGTGCACGTCGCTGCTTGTCAGCTGCACATCAGTGGTAACAATACCAGTATAAACTGGCGTGCGTCGTACAATAAACCTGTCTGTCAACAAACTTCTATAGTGATCCATACATCACTGACAACCGTTCTTACATACGGTAAATAAAACTGTGATTTTTCACGGAAAGAAAAAAAGTGTGTGAACAAATCGCCTAATCCATTATATTGTAACTCCGTACTACGCTAGGCCAGCTCAAGGATTACCACCTATTCAGGCTTTATAATCTGTTAATAGTAATGCCTATTGATTAGCTACTAACTGCATACCGGATTCAATCATTAATAAGTTAATAAAAATGTTACGAGCAGAGTAGTAACATTTCCGGTCAATTATGTTTTATTAATCAGTCTATTTCAATTAATAATATTTGGCGCTTAGGTAATGTTTTTTACAAAAATGCAACTTCTGATAGCTGTCCCTATCAGAAGTTGCATTTTTGTAAAAACAAATGTAAAAATAATTGGCAGAATAATTAAAAATGTCTTCGAAGGGTGGAGATCAACTAAGTAAAGCGCATTTCACAGTGCCAAATCACTAGTTTTATAATAGTGATTTAAAACTGCCTATAATTTTCGAATAATGTAAAATGGGCTATGTTACGTCAAGTCGTGGTAATTTTAACTTCGGATCAGCTCTCTTGGCCAGGTGGGCATTGTCCTTTAATAATGAGATCATAATAAGAAAAGCAACCCGTTGAACCTTAAAATACCCAGTTGTGTGTCCTGCAGTACTCGTAACTCCAAAGTTGCTGCCATATCAAGTGATGACGTCTGTTCTCTGATTACTTTATATATTAATTTTGTGTCTTCATTTATGTTCACGAAATATACTACATTCTAACATTGCATCTAATTTATGTTACTTAAAAAATAAAGCAGAATATAACGATAACTCGTAACGAGTAATTCCTATTTACCCAAATTAAAGAGATGAACTCAAAAAAGAGCGATGCTTTACTACATTGGAAGAACGTTATTAGTAGTAGGTGTGTATTCAATTTAAAAATAACTTTGGGTGAAAAGAATCAAGGTTATTAATTGACTCACACGAATTTACTCAGACAAAACGGGTGAATCGACACTTGAATAGTAACTATATTATTTTCTGCAGGCCGTTCGCTTGAATTGTCAACTCCAAAGATACGTATTAGGCAAGTGGCTCGATTTAAACAATGATAATAAAAATAAAATACTAGCGCAGATAAGTTATAAACGTCAAATATATTTATTTTAATACGTAAATTTAGTATTCATATATTTTTTAATTAACACATCATTTTGAGATAACCATTTCGAAATTGTACAACCCGCTCAGTGAGTACAATTCTGCTGCGCATAAATCAAGATAGATCATTATCATCATCAGTCAATAGCAGTCCACTGTTGGACATAAGCCTATCCAGTTCCATGTCATTTAGCTCGATTTTCGGCAAATCTCATTCAGGTGCTACCAGGCACCCTGCGAAGATCGACGCTCCACCTAGCCTGAGAGCGCCCTACCTTACGTTTGCCGATTCGCGGTCTCCACTCAAGAACACGTCTGCCCCAACGGTCATCGGATAGATCTTTGATCGGATAGGCCAATCAAGATAGATGAATGTACCTAAACAAGGTGCAACAAAATAAACGCTATTCCCGAAAGTATTTTTTTCATTAATGACTACTGAATAATTTTCAGCAATTTTTTATTTAGTTATTTTATTAAAAAATTATGCATTTTGCACCAAACAAAATAACATATTATTTCAAGGCAATAAGACTCAATTTTAAATGTATAAACTAATACAATGGTTTAATCACCCATCTAAATTACTATATCGGGACAACCTTTTAGAATCTGCAGTTGGCTGCCAACAAGGTGACCCCCTTGGGCCAGTGATTTTTAGTTTAGCCATTCACCCAATCATTCGACACCTAAATTCTAAATTTAATGTTTGGTATCTCGATGATGGAACCTTGGGAGGCGATGTAGAAACGGTTATAAATGACTTAACATTCTTAAAACATGAACTTCATTCCATCGGCCTTGATCTAAACCTATCGAAATGTGAACTTTATTTAACGGACGGTACTGACAGACAACTGACACTTGCAAAATTTAACGCAATAGCTCCAGAAATAAAAATAATCGAAAAAAGCTCTCTTCGTCTCCTTGGGTTTGAAAACTCCTTTCCCTCTTTTATAGAGGAAAAAATACAACATTTTAATGACGTTTCGGAAAGACTGTTCCAAATTAACATGCATTCGGCCATCACCTTAATTCGTTACTGCTGTTTCGCCCCAAAATTACCATAATTCCTACGCGCTTCCCATTTATGAAAGCACAGTCACCTTTTAGACACAATGGACCAAATTATCCGGCACACACTAACCTCAATATTAAATGTGGCCTTGGACGACCGAGCTTGGGCACAAGCAACTCTTCCCATTCGTATGGGAGGCATCGGCGTCCGCAAAATTTCCAGTCTTAGTTACCGGCTTTCATTTCCTCGGTCCACTGCACTGAGAAATTAATCAGGATAATCTTAGCTTCCACACTGATTAATTTTGATGTGCCGTGCTTCACCGAGGCTATAGATGCCTGGAAACTCGCTTGCCCGAATTCAAATCTACCTGATAACCCACTTTCCCAATGACGGTGGGATGAGCCGCTCTGCAGAGTTGTACAAGACAATTTACTGAACTCGTCTGCTACTACTGCAGAGCGTGCGCGCCTGCTGGCTGTGGTTAAATGGGAGTCGGGTCTGTGGCTTCATGCGCTACCGTCGTCGAACATAGGCACTTTGCTAGACGACACTACTTTCCGCCTCGCTGCTTCTCTAAGACTAGGAGCTCCTTGTTGTTCTCCTCATCGCTGCCACTGTGGCGAAGTTGTCAACAGTCTAGGACACCACGGCCTGTCTTATAGCTGAAGTGCGGGTCGCTTAGCGCGGCACGCGAACATTAACGACATCATCCGACGAGCTCTTGTCACCGTCGGCGTTCCAGCTGTATTAGAACCCAATGGCTTGGCACGCGACGATGGCAAGAGACCGGACGGTATGTCTTTTTTTCCTTGGAAGGTGGGTAGGCCTTTAGTGTGGGATGCAACGTGTGTCGATACTCTTGCGTCATTCCATCTTCCTAGCTCGGCTTGCTGCGCTGGCGCTGCCGCTGCGGCTGCGGAAAACCTCAAGCGGCGAAAGTATAGCAACCTTATTGGTAATTATATTTTCGAGCCGTTTGGGGTTGAAACTCTTGGGCTGTGGGGTCAGAGTGCTCATGGCCTCTTTAAAGAAATATCAAAACGGCTGGTTGACACTTCTCGTGACCCAAGGGCTGGTTTTTATTTTGGCCAGCGGCTAAGCATTGCTATACAGCGTGGTAATGCCGCCAGTCTCTTGGGTACATTGCCGGTCGACAGCGATGAGGATGAATTTTTTGAAGCCTTATTTTAGTTTGTGTATATATAGTTTTAGTTAAGTTAGTATATTATTTTGTTATTTTTGATTAAAATAGTTATTAAATACATGACAAATTTAAAAAAAAATGCAATGGTTAAAACCATTTTCTTAATAATAACAGTTAGGTAAACTATTGAAAGCATGGAGGTATGGCAGAGAAAGGAGCGTCATGGACACTTTTTCCGGGACCTACATGATTCCGATGTAGATCTACTGGCCTCCGCAGCCTGGCTGAATTTCGTGACCTCTTCGTGAAAACCATAGGTTTTCTCAGTGCAATTATGGACGAAGCTACGGAGAATACTTGCATAAGTACAATCTAGTATCCAGCATTATCCATCAGCAACTTACTCTGAAATACATCCTTGTGGAATTTGAAGTGTAACCGTACTACAGGTATGTGCCCGACCCAGTTCTCGAAAATGGAAATATCACATTGCACTAATATCGATCCCACCATCACTGACAGGAAATTAGCCTGATATAGTGGTGGTAGATCGAGTAGAGCGTTGCGTAATGATTGTTGATGTCCCACATGAAAGGAACCTCGTATAAGCCGAGAAAGATAAACAAATCAAATATCTTGACTTGGCTCGCGAGGTTGTCGACATGGGGGATGTGGATTCATATTCAATAGCCAAGAACCTCTACCAACATCTCAGGAGGCTCTCGTTAGGCAGCTGGATCAAGGGCTGGATTCAGATAGCGATACTTCTGGACACGAATCGCAAAGTTTAGGAGGTTCCTTTCTCTGGAGTCCTGACCGCCTGTAGCTTGTACCCTGTTCCCGATATCGGTGGGCTAATATTATATTTGCTGAAATGCGTGCTGAATGGCGTGCAATTGGAGAGGCCTATGTCCAGCAGTGGACTGCTATAGGCTGATGATGATGATGATGATGATGAATATTTTATTATTATATTTTTGAATTTTTATTTTTATTCTCATATTTAAAAATATAATTAATAATTTTCTATATCGAAATAATGGAAAATAATAATAGTTAGCTTAAACAAATTGTGTTTATCATTGTTTTATGCTTTTACTCAATACTTTATTTGGAGTGTGTCATACACCCCTCTCGCGTTAATTGTTACATAAATTGTATAATAATGAATAAAAATTACAAACAAAGTAATAATAATCGTTGGATATGATTTAGTAAGAAAATACAAAAGAGATTTGTCAAATAGAGCCCAAAATCCTTAAAGCTGGCTATCGACAAAAAGTGTGACTAAGTCCCGGAAGTCCCCCAAGCAGTTTTTAGTACGGTACTAAATCTCTAAGACTTTTCCTACAGCAGTTTTCGACTTGATGTAGACTTTTGTATTATTGAAGTAAATCTCCAAACTGTTCATGGGTAAAACATGTCCATGAATGGAATTCCTATTTATTTATAAGTTGGTGTTGTTCCAAATTAAAAAAAGAAAACCCAGCAGTCATGTTTTCCGTTATTTATAGTCAATGGTCGAACAATGTATTCAGAAGTGAAACCTTGTGAGAGATTTTCTTGAATTGTATGCTCATGCGTTATGTAATGTAAGAGATTTCCATAACACAAACGAGTATTTTCTATACTATTGCTACGAGCTAGGGTTCGGGATAAATTAATTGAAACCAATATTAACGAAACGCACAAAATTGTTTAATTAGATAAACACTAATATCGCAATAATCAAAACGTCAAACAGAATCACTTATTTCGCTTGCACTGTATCACTTGAATCGTATTCGATCGCTTCCGTACTCGAACTGCCCGTTAGCCCGACAATCTGCTATTTATATCCCGAGCAAAACATTCGCGAATATTCGACACTGTGCCACAGTTCCAGGTAGCGTAGAAGCTTCCAGTACTTACGAGAGCCAACTGTTTACTGTTCGATCCCGCTATTCGACAATAGATGGCGGTGGTGTCTACGTACAATTGTTTGTATAGTACGTGCTACTTGATAACAGATGGCGTTTGCGTGTCGTTTCTAGTAGTTTCGAACACTAACCCATCCTTAGATGGAGTTGGCGTGTTGTTTCTAGACTTTTCGATTTATGTAACACTGCCCCCTTCTGAGATGGAGTTAGCGTGATCTTTCTGGACTTTACGGTCTACGTAACACTATTAAAAAAAATTATATATTACTAAGTGAATATTTGGCATATAATAATCTTTCTTGTGTATATTTTGTATTTATTTTATTCTCGACTCAGTTTTATTTCTGGAGATGAAGTCGTTATGGGCACTTACACAAAATAATATAATATCGCTGTTATATGGTGACATTAAAGGAAGTTATATTTTAAGATGACCGTCCCCTTCAAAATACAACAAAGTAATCCTGTTGTTTTTACTTTTATAATTCATACTTATACATAAAAAAATACTTTATTTTTTAAATAAATATGCAGATAAGTAGTTATAAGTACAGCGGCAGTTTGTTGTTATTGTAGGTACGTGTTGAAGGTTGCCTTTAATATATTTTCGCCAAACGGTAGTTTCAATTTTATTAAAATGCAATAAATACTAATAAACTAATATTTCAATTATAATAAACCTCTGAATGATCCCAGAGATTTGATGCTACGGCTAACTAATTATTAGGAGAAAATTTAACTAATTTTTCAACATTATATATTATTTTTTCATTTATTTAAACTAATCATAATCAGCCTATTATTTCCCTTTGCTGATACACAGGCCACACACAAGACGCAGGACACTGCCAACTTCGGGACGTGGGGCCTTTGGGACCGGGACCGCGGTCCCAGATTCCACCTAATAATAAAATAAATATTTTTGGTAGTATTTTGGGACCACAAGTAAAATAAACAAAGTTATGTCTTGGAAAAGTACGGTCAGCTAAAAAATTAGAAGTTATACAAATTGAATTATTTTTATAAAACGTCATAATATTTATTTTATTTCAGCAATGGCAGCCTTCTATAACCTAAAAAGGAAACAATAATACTAACATTCTAACATATGTATGAAGCTAATAAAAGCGTGTTAAAAAAGTAGCCTTGAGTGTTTAAATTACCTATTGACCCCCTAATTAGTCACCAAAATGTCACAATAAACTTTTTAAAAACTTCACTGCCTTAATTAGACACGTCAACAGCGGTCATAACCATTACAATTATTGAAAATCATTAGTATTTTTGTAAATTAAATATGATCAACTGACAAAAAAACGCTGTCTTAATATAGCAGACCCAGCGATCTTTGTACCGCCTTACAGTCAATAAATGATGTGTTAACTTATTAGGCTCCTACCAAGTTATGACAACCTCGTACTTCAAAGGCATAAAGCGTTTTTTAGCCAATACATACCCGCCCACCCACATTAAGTGAGATCCTACCGAGTTATGACCACTTCGTACTTCGAAGAGCGATTTCTAGCTGACGCTCTTGGCTATTTCAAAAGTAAAACGTGTTTTGTAGCTGACCCACAAAATGTATGAGAGAAATAGTTTTTTCTCTCTTGTTTTTTGTAAACTGTACTTTCACTACATTTTTCCTGTGCTCCCAAAATACTACTGCAAAATAATTATTGTATTTGTTGTTTGTTTGTTTTTGTTTTTTTTTTGTGTTTGTTTGTTGTTTGTTTTATTTTGTTGTTGTTATTGTTGTTGTTGTGTTTGTTTTTTGGTTCGTAGATGTCACATTATACGATTATTTTTTTTTTGGTTTTAGGACATGCTAGTTTCCTCACTATATTTTCCTTCTCCGTTCTGAGAACAGTGTTAATGAATTAATTAACATTTCCCTCTCAGGGTTCGAAGCTATGACCTAAAATTATAATTATATTTTAATACAGTTATGGTTGATTAATTTGACTGTTTCTTTTTCGTTCAAAATAGTTAAGTTTTATCACTTCCGTGCGCTAGTTCTCACTATTTCCTAACTTTAATGCTTAAAATTCAAAACGTTCCAATTACCTAATGCGTATTTCTGGAGTTGTCAATTCGCCCACAAATAAATTAATTACGTACGAAGTTCTACAGAAAATTATTATATTGTTTAAAAGTTTATAAGTTAAAAGAGTTAATTCGTGTGAATCTACAAATAAGCCAAGAATCAAGCCGCATCAAGTGATACATAATTTTTGAAATTCATAAATAATATCTTTTTTTATTTATGTTTATAGGCAAAAATCAATACACATAATATGATGTAGGTCTTTATTTTAAGTTGTAATTATATTGTAGATGTATCGATACAGCCAACAGATTATCATCACTTTCCAGTGAGGTTGACGTAGAAACAAAATTTAAGTAATCATAAACTAATTAAAAACAGCATTACATTTTCGTTTTAAATGGCAATGAAGGTAACCTTTATAAAAAAGATCTCAAAATACATTTAATTAAAACGTACATGAAATGTGTTCAGGCTCTATGGACTTGCGACGACTGTATCTCTTATCGTGACTCATTTTGTAGTTTGTTGTGAATGTACGTATTATGTGTATTTAATGAAATATTGCCAATTAATTGTAACTTTCTAATCTCTCCAGTGACTTGGAACATCGATACTCTCTGACCTTATTTAGTTAATATTATGCTTTCGTGAGTTTGCTATTTTTGATACCGATATCTCCTAAATATTAGCGCAGTTGGTTGGTCAGAATACAAAACCGAATTCGGTTTTCCAATATGTCAAACTGTGTAAGCTTGCTAGGCGTATGTTTGGGTACAAGGACCCTGAAGTGGAAACCAAATCAAGGTTGGGAAGGTCACAATGAGACGTGACCCATGGCCCAGGGTGGGGAGGTTGCCTAATTCACAATCCGCAAACTCTCGAATCGACCTCATTAATGAACGTTAATTTGTTCCACATACCTGGTCCAAACTTTATTGGTGGCAACTTGAATACGTGCCGGCTTGTTAGCTTGAGTCAAAAGAGGATTGCCTCTATCGAGCCGTGGGTGTCCGCCTTCGCCGCCACCCACAAACCTCGTCCTCTCCTGTCACTTAGAGCACCCATATCCCTGATCATTCTTAGACCTCACTTATGTTCTATAGGCTTCATGTCACAATCACTCTCTCTGCACACTTTGTTTCTTTTCATACTGTTCAAGCTTATTGCTCAATTTGACTATTCAATGTAGTGCTGTGTCTATATACTTTCAAGTGCTATTTTTGTCCGAAGTCACGAGAACCAAGCTTCCGACTTAACTTATTGTTTTATTTTTTTAATTAATATATTTAATTAGCCTCTTGTGTACATCGATCACAGTGTATCTATACTAAGACATTGTGTATGATGAAATACTTATGGGACAACGCATGCAGATGTTAGATGTTTATTTATAGTAACCCGATTATGTACCTTTTTTATCTTCAACGTACTTTAGTGCAGTAAAACACTGATACGTATGGAGGAATACGATTTTTTAACGTTCCTACTACGCATTTACTTATTCGGTGCCGCATTTACACAGTACGGCCTAATGTTTACTTTAAAAATGATTAGTAGGAATGGACAGTATATATCATGAAGCGACATCCCCGAGTTTAAATTTAAGTTGATCATAATAACTTCACTTAAAATCCTTCTTCATTCTCATTTTATAGATATTCAAAACATTATCAACATGTGTTTAAGATTAATGTAAGTAATGATTTCCTTTCTCAGGATTTCACACTGGACTTTTACTTCAGACAATTTTGGACCGATCCCCGATTAGCATACAAAAAAAGGACAGGAGTTGAGACATTATCTGTGGGTTCAGAATTCATAAAGAACATATGGGTGCCTGACACGTTCTTTGTAAACGAAAAGCAATCTTATTTCCATATAGCAACCACCAGCAACGAATTCATACGTATACATTATTCTGGCTCTATAACAAGAAGTATCAGGTAATACCAAATACATACTATATATTTGATTGATTTAGGTGTTGGTGTTAGTTCATAGGTTTCTGGGCCTAAGTATTTATTTACTATTAGTTATTTTAAGAACTTAATGCTTTCAGATTGACGATCACAGCGTCGTGCCCCATGAACCTGCAATACTTTCCAATGGATCGACAGCTGTGTCACATAGAGATAGAAAGTTGTAAGTATCTGAACTATTTCAAATAAGTTTGTTCGCCAATGTGTGTATTGTTAATAATCTTGTACATTAATCACAAAATGCTACCTTTGATAATACAATATTGATAATGTTTTAGCTAATATGAGAGTGTTGCTGGACAACCGCACGCTTTGTGTGTCAGTTGCAACAAACGTAATTTTGTTTTTAAGAATTGCAAATATCGACGGGGTTTTAACTTATATTTGACTTTTTGATGAAAAATGTAAATGCAGTTCAACGCACTTTTAGTTACAGATGTCAAAAATATCTTAGTATCGAAAACAATATTACTTATACGTGTGTGTGTGTGTATTGTTCTCACCAAAGCAATCAATAATTTGATTCTTTACCACGATGCAAATCTATCACGAGGCTTACAGATATTGTGTTGTGACCACTTTCTTGTATCACAGATGCTACTCAGGGATACCCTGTGAGCACAAGCGTACTACATAATCGTCGACACGTGCTGTGATTTACCTCGTGTTTTCATAAGTTGGAACGTCTCCTTCTCGCATACAGCACCCGCAGAAGGCAGACTCGTAAATAGTAAGCCTTTGTTCTCACGAGCATTTAGCGAAAGAAATGATACTGAGACATCGACGCTGCGATATGCTGAACGGGTCGAAGGAGGCGGGGGACGGTGGCGCCCGCGGGGTCTGCACAACCACCGAGGGCCGTGCCGCAGACGAGGCACCGCACACTTACACACCCTCGCACCACCGCCGCTTACGCTCATCAAACGCACACTAACTGATTGCACTCGCATGATCTCACATTTAACGCTTGCCTGACATATCACGCGTCACGTTATTACGCGTTCTTGTTGTATTCTGCTATCTATTTATTTATTGCATAATGTGCCTATAATTTTCCCACTGCTGGGACACAGGCATCCTCTCTTCGAGAGAGAGTGGGCTGTAATATACCACGCGGGCCCAGTGGGGTTTGGTAGATTTATATATTAGCAATCATGATACCTAGTATATTGATCACATAATCAGTTTTTGTGGTCCTTTATCATCCTTGTAGGTAGTGTTATATTTTACTATCATTCATTGTAAGCCGAACCAAGAATAAATATAACGCCTGCATTCAACAAATCCCTGGTTTCGGCTTAGAAATTCCTCGCCGCGAGTCTCATCCTCGTCACAGGCGCGGCCGCGTGAGGGAAACGCGATCCTTCGCAGCGTAAGTGATAGCGTTTTGTGTGTTTGGCATGTCTCCGGAGTCGGGTACACAATGAGAGACATTCGGTACCATTGGAAAGATGGGGTGACCAGCGTTGGTATGAGCAACGAGGTGCAGCTGCCACAGTTCCGGGTGCTCGGCCACCGGCAGCGCACCACTGTTGTTACACTGACGACAGGTAACCGATCGCAATAGCCGCTCTCCCACCACAGCACATCCATACCTCCGCCACCGACCCCGTCTCCCTCAGCCCGTGTGCAGAAGATCGCAATCGCGACACAAGCACACACGCTAACTACTTGACACGACAACCGCACGACGAGATGCGCGAAACCGAACTCGCGACTCCCCCGCTCTTACCCCAACCAAAAGACAATTCGAGTTGTAAAACCCAGTGCGATGGGCCTGGGGTTGTTTCATTTATAATGTCCGCTGCGCACAGTCGGCTACACCATGCGGGACATCAGATACAAATGGAACGAGGGGCCCAACTCTGTGGGTGTTTCCAGCGAGGTGTCGCTGCCGCAGTTCAAGGTGCTGGGCCATCGTCAACGAGCTATGGAGATCTCCCTTACCACAGGTACTTGGGTTCGCGGGGGAATCTAAGAGTAGGGATCAAACAAAAGATATAAGATACCACTACGTGGAACACTGGACAGAAACAGCCACGATTCTTATCACGTCCTGCTTTTGTATTATTGCACAAAACACTACGAGTGGTGTGAAATAGTTTTTTTTTTATGTCATGTCGTATAATTTTTGTTAAAAAGATGCAACATCATAAGTAAATTACTATATTTATGACGAATTTCACGTCTTTTGTCCTAATGAAATTCTTGAACAGAATTAGATTGAAGTTCTTTAAATCATATCAAATAAAGATCCTAATATTCATATATTCAAATATAATTCACTGCTCCACTTACTTGATTGGTACTAACTATTATATCTAGATACGATTGATTTGTGAAATTCAAACAAAGAACCCTTCTAATATAATTTTTAAACCTTTTGCAGGAAATTACTCAAGATTGGCATGTGAAATACAATTTGTTCGATCTATGGGATATTACCTTATTCAAATATACATTCCGTCTGGTTTGATTGTCATCATATCATGGGTATCATTTTGGTTGAACCGAAATGCTACACCGGCCCGAGTGGCCCTAGGTGTCACCACTGTATTGACGATGACGACGCTCATGTCCTCCACTAATGCGGCTCTGCCCAAGATATCGTACGTCAAGTCCATCGACGTTTATTTGGGAACGTGCTTCGTGATGGTCTTCGCTAGTCTACTAGGTAATATTTTTTTATGTTAACTTACTTAAAACTGCACGGCGATTCACCAAAACTTAGTCGAATGTAAATTTTTTCACATAAGCGAATGTAAATGCAGAGCGATGATTTTTCAAACAAATAAAAAACCTTCTTTATAGATAGATGCAATTCTCTCATCTTTACAGAATACGCCACCGTGGGTTATATGGCAAAGAGAATACAGATGAGAAAACAAAGATTTGTTGCCATTCAGAAAATAGCGTCAGAGAAGAAAATCCCCGTTGATTGTCCTCCAGGGAGTGACCCACACACGCTATCTAAAATGGGCACTCTTAGCAGGTGCCCACCAGGACGACCATCGGTAAAATGCTTAAATTGTGATTCTAAAATTTCTGCGTTCATATGTTTGTGTTTCCCACATTTCAAATATTGTTTTCAGGAGGTCCGGTTCAAAGTACACGATCCCAAAGCTCATTCCAAAGGTGGAACTCTGGAGAATACTATTAACGGAGGTCGCAGTGGAGCAGAAGAAGAGAACCCTGGCCCACCTCCGCACATACTGCATCCTGGCAAGGTGAATATTACAATAATAATTCTAATACAAATAATTACCAAAATTAGTTGGTAAATTGTTTTTTACTAAGCGATTCAAAATTTAGTTGCGATTTCGATTGCTTTGCGATTCTCTTATTTTGAAAGTTTTCGTAGGTGTGCTTAGCGGGTGTCTAATATTTTATCGAAAAGTAGGTACATACTTTGAACATCAATTTCATACGCCGAAAACAATTCAATTTTTCTTTATATGGGACCACTTTCATCGAAAAGTCAATTCGATTTTGTCTGGGTTTGCTGAATAATGTTTCTTCTTCTTCATTTCTCCTATGTGTGAGGTTCAAAGCCGAGGTCAGGCAAAGTTTTTCCATTGGATTTTTTCCCAGGAGTGGCCGGGGTCTAGATTCGTAGGTACCCAGTTGATGACAATAGGTCCGTTCCCTATTACATGCGAGTTAAACATAACTGATCAAATGTGGATATACACCTCTGCCCTTCGCAGAATACAGGCGTAAAGTTATCTAAACAATAAATTCCTCCATCAGAAACTTACACGAAACCAACATTATGGAAAAAGAATTCGTATTTCTCATAGTAAAATAATAAATGAAGAAAAACTGAATTGTATGTAGATTTCCCAATATAATATATATTGGGAAATTTACATACGATTCAGTTTAGTTTTAGGATACTCTCAGAGTAAACCTATGAGAATCCAACCAAAATTTTTATTAATTTAAGAAACCACATACGATATGTTATAACTTATAAATATATCTTTATGACTTTGAAAATTAATTCCATTAATCGTATAAGATGTTGAGATGTCTCCTGTTGGCTCATTTCCTCAAAACTTAATTACCCTTTCTTGCTATGGTGCTTTTTGTGTCAAAACTATAAATATGGATTTGGTGGGCTTAACGTTTTCCATTCAAACATTAACCCCTCTTAATCCCCATTAAAAAATTAAATTAATATAAGGATGCATTAACATAAAATAATAAACTGTATTATTTACTTACAAGTAAAGTAAGTACTTTACTTGTAAGTAAATTAATTTCAACTAAGTTTTGGAGGGTACGTAAGTACGTACCCTCCAAAACTTAGTTGAAATTAATTCATTTTATCAATGATGTTACATAATTTCCAAATCATGCATTTTCAATGAATGAACTATTTACGATTTATGTTCGGATACATTATTATAATACGTACAGTAGGAAATTCCCAGAAATTCGTTTTGTTTTCTTAGATAATTTATGTTTATTTGCTCACTACTTGAATTGAGTGCGTGAAAAGTCAGTTGAAGTATGAAACTTTTAACGATTTCCGATACACTCGCGGTTTTAAACTCATTTCTATTGTTGTACTCATTAATATTTTTAGGGCAGTGTGGATAGTTTAAATTTAATAAAAATATATTGTGAGATGATTTGACTGTTTTTGAATAAATAATGGCTCCGAGGCGAAAATTATCTATAGAAGAAAGAACGAAGATTGTGTGTGTATCCAAAAAATTGAAAAACATTAGTGCTGTTGGAAAATTATTTAAAGTTAGGCCAGAAAAATAATAAAGAAGAGTTTAGAATGTCCTAGTCTTGTAGATAGGCCACGGTCGGAGCGTCTTAGGGTTACTAATCCTGTTGATTATTGACAAATAATGCGGTAGTGTAAAATCAATCCCAAGATTGTGCTACGAGAGATCAAAGATCAGTTACAGGAAGCAGGAACATCGGTTTCTGAAACAGTAGTATCAGGCAACGCCTGTTTGATGCTAATTTACGAGGTCACGAGAAACCTCTTTTAATCAATCCATAAAAAACGAAGGTTGTAGTTCGCTCGCAAGTATTCGGATAAGCCAATAGACTTTTGGAAGAGAGTAGCCTTTAGCGATGAATCAAAGTTCGAACTATTTGGGAATCAACGACAGCAAACCGTATGGAGCAGAAGCAACGATAACTCTTACAACGACAAATACTTGCAGCCCACTGTGAAACATGGCGGTGGGAGTGTGGTGGTTTGGGGCTGTCTTTCTTGGTGTGGTGTGGGCTGACTGCAAATAACTGAATGCAGGATGACAGCAAATATCTATTGTAATATTTCCGTGACAATTTAAGATTAATCTGCTGAAATAACGGGCTTAGATTGAATTTTCAAGTTCTAACAACACAACGATGTGAAGCATTGAGAAAAGATAACTAAAAAAAAAATTGAAGATAAAGAAGAGGACTTACTGGAATGACCTTCAATGTCACCCGACCTTAACCCCATTAAACAATTGTGGGATGAATTAGACCGCTGGATCCCTGTATCCATAAGACGCAACAGGAATTTGTTTAGAAATAAAATTCTTCAAACATGGTCGACTATACCGGTTAAAACATTATAAAAATGTATAGAATCAATGCCTAGACGACTTAAAGCAGTTCTACAGAATAATGACGATTATACAAAATATTAAAAGTTAAGACATTGGCAAAGGCACAATCCTTAAAATAATTTTTCAACAATTTCAATTAACTTTTGGCACCGTGATTTCACTGTTTATCTACATAAACATGACATAAAGCATAATTATCAAAGTTGTTAAGGTTCTCTTATTGATAGAAATATTCTAAATTCATTATATTTTAATACTATAGTTCTTGAAGCCATGATTTTATTTGGTTTTATTATAATTTCCTCACATTTATTACATTATTGATAATTTCAACTAACTTTTAGAGGGTACTTGTATATTATATAAGCTATTATTCGGCCAAGTCTCAAGTATTAGCCCAAAAAAGGAGATTTTTCAGAGAAAATATATTTCTTGCTTCTTAGTCAAACTTCTTAGTTGTTCAATGAATGAATGAATGAATGTGAGTGATTGTGGGACTAGTCTTAGTAATTTCGCTTGTGTGCTGAAAAATCAGTTCCTACATTCAGCTCCTCTTATATATTTATAAAGAATGAGAAGAAACAAATATACATAGATTTACTACTCTGTCAAGAAAGTACCGGGAAAAGATCAATAAAACAGAAAATGTTAGTTATTCATCCACATTTATTTTATCACTTTCAAAGTGTGCTCCGTCAAAAACGATACACTTACGCCAACGAATAATCCAATCATCAAAACATTTTTTAAACTCTTTTTCCTGATTCGAGTTCAGTTCTCGCCGCGAATTCTCCTTTATGTCTTCTAACGAATGAAGACGGGTGCCACGATTTGGAAATTTGAGTTCAGAAAAAAGAAATAAGGCTGGAGCCATTACTGGTGAATAAGGTGGTTGCTCGATGGTATTTCTTGAGTTTTTGGAGAGAATGCAGGTCTTTTGGGGCTAGTCTAGCGGCAACATGTGTCATAGCCAAGTTATTTTTTTAAATAGTATGGACCGACTCGTAAGACAGAAATTTCGGCGGCTATCTCTCTCAAACTAGAATAAGGATTTTTCAGTCACTATTTCCTTCACCTTTGCGATGTCAACTTCAGTTGTAGACGTTGATGGCCTATCAGAGCGAGGCAAATCTTCTATCACATCTCGACCGCTTTTCACACTCCCTTGTACTCTTAAGCACGCGTGTTTGATAAAGTTGATTCATCGTTACATTTTCAATGACTTCGAACACGAAATTCCATTGGCGATGCAAAATTTAAGCCAAACTTTTTATTCGATCTTTTTATCCATGATTAAATTTGCTATAGGCATTAGTTAAGATATAACTAAAAATTGCTCTGTATTTAATCTAAGAACAGATGGAACTCAAACGCCGCGCCAAAATGGAAAATAGTTGTGCCAATCTAACAACAACAAAAAAAAATTGAATTTGGTACCATGAACAAATCATCCATTCCTGAAACTTTTTTGACTGAATGTATACTTTTAACAGCAATTCTTGACCCGGAAATGAAAAGTTGGCACCACTGATTTGAAAATAAAATCATTGGTGTCCTATGAACTCATATCGATGAAGACGTTGGCGATGTTATATTATATTATAGTATTTTGTAGATACACAAAAATTTCTTCGTGTGGTACACACCACACGAAGAAATGTGCACTTTCGTTTGGTTAAATTGTCGCTCGCATATATTTTTGTGCTTAAAAACTGTTTTAATTTCCAGGACATAAGCAAGTTGCTCGGAATGACTCCTTCGGACATCGACAAGTACTCCCGCATAGTGTTTCCAGTCTGCTTCGTATGTTTTAACTTAATGTACTGGATCATTTATCTTCACGTTTCTGACGTCGTGGCTGACGATCTGGTTCTACTGGAAGAGGATAAATAGAGGGCGCTGTACATAATCCACTTATTTTCCCACAAATGCAAGTTAAATAATAATTTGAAACAAGTAATTAACTAAATCGTTCCCCTCGTTAATAAAGATAATGATAGAAAACATCTTGATAGATTTTCTTTACAATTAGGGATATTACGGATCTCGAAATTAATTTGTAGATATTAACTATAAATAAAAAAATAACGTAAAAATTTTGTAAATACTTAAAAGACTCGAAAAATACGAATAATTACGGTCGATTTAGCGTAAGATCTACACTTTTTCTAAGAGTCTGAAGTAGAATTCAAACGACTGATGTTTTGTGTCATTTAGATAACACGTGAAACAATGTGTTCTTGCTTTTGCGTTGGATACCAGATTTAGAAATAAATTTTATATTTACTATTTTATTTGTGGCAGTTGAACACGAATTATTTAATTATATCATGTGTAAAACATTATGCACATTTTAATACAATGTGGTTAATGAAAAAGATAATTGGAAATTAAAAGTCTATTGCTGACGTTAAAAAAAAATAGTAAACGAGTGCGACAACATACTCACCTATCTATTATATAAAAGCATTTACATTTAAAAGTTCCTAAAGTACTGTGGGGAATAGTACCTAACTACCTTCGCCTGTATACATGATAGGTACCTACACCTTAGTAAAGTTTCAAATTATTATTATTTAAGTGGTAAAATGAGTGGAATAATGAAATATCCATAGTAATATGAATCTGATGCTCAAATTTCTCAGCTTGAATTATTTAAATAGTTTTAGTAAAATTTTGTAATTATGTCATATAATTAGTAATTCGTTTATTCTTTGCTAATATCGTTGTGATAATATCATTAGGAATTTTGTTTTTAACAGTAGTTGCAGACCATTCCAATGTCCTGAACAAACTATTTTTATTTAATAACGTAGTTATATTTACTAACTTGTAAATGATTAATGAATGTTTTGAGCAATTGATTTTGCTTTACATCATCGAATGCGTGTTGACTTTTGATATAAATATTCTGACTGTTGTTTATTTAATTTTAGTCATTTTAAATCAATTAATTACCTTAACTTACTTATAAATCATTTACGTCAGAAATCATCACCGTTCAATTATTCTTAGAACATATCCCTACGCTAATTGATGCAGGTAAATATTCACCAATTATCATAAATTTATTCTTATTTCCATCATCATGTCGGAGCAAATCAGTTCCATTAGAGGCATGCAGTCGCCAAATGTTAACAATTCTAAAACCCAGCATGTATTTTCCCACTTTCGTCATAATATTGTACTTTTTCAAAACATCGACTATAATTTGTCAATTAATGCTTCATGTTAGTTTTCGCTTTCATGTTGAGATAAAAAAAAAAATTGTAACTAACGAAATATTTCTGATTCACTATTATTTATCGATAATTTTCGGTATATCACCACTAATTTGTTTTTATAACAACTTAATTCTAATTAAATAATCAATTTAGATTTGTAATAATTACCGAAAGCCACGCGTTTTTTTTAGATCGATAATACTGTCTAAAAGCGTTTGAAAGACTACAATATTACTTACTTTAATGTCAAAGCAATCGATATAATGTAGGTCCCATTTTAATTAAACTTGATTTCATGTAACTTGCCAGCAAATTAAAAATGGTCAATTTAAAGTGAAGTAGTAAATATTTAAATACATTGCATTAACTTTGAGTAGGTACCATAGAAGTGACTTCATGGTCCAACAAGAACTCTGGTTAGCAAAATTATTTAAATGACAATTTGTGTCTATGGTGTCAGCGGTCGTTCAAAATTGCGCCAAAGGTGGATTTGAATAACTCTTTTGTCTATGATTCCGTAAATTCCCGACACTTGTTATGTCTAAGGCGGTTTGCCAACTATATGAGGATAATCTTAATATACCTATATTAAACTTCCAGTAGCTAGTTAATAGTGATTAATTCCTCAAAAAACAGTCATATATAACAAACACTTGAGTTAACACACAAATGCTAATCCACCTATTGTTGCCAATTTACTGTCACTAGTAACAATTATTTCGTTATCAAAACCGTATTAACTAGATAAGTAATGACAAACTTTAGTCCTCCTCCATTTAAATAGTTTTACCCCTGAAAATATTTGCTATTTCTTTACTAGCCGCACAATAGTCCATGCAATGCTTTCCTGAATTAGTTCAATTTAGATGAATTAGCTTTTTTGCTCGCTAGTACTCTACTAAAGCAGTAGTTGAAGCATAATTGAGCATTAGAAATGCGTTGTTAATTTGGGAATATTATTCGTGGGCTAGTCACTAGTTTAGTAATTGGTGCCGAATAAATGTTCCTATATTCACAACGTTCTATATTTTTCCCACCCTCGAATATCTGACAAGCAGGGCTCCTGTCTTCAGCTACGACTCACAATGGGTTTTTGTGCGTCATGGGTTCCTTAAGGTTAGAAATAATGGTACTTAGATAAAGAAATACACATATTTATTTTAAATTTTGGAAATAGTACAAAGTTGACAGTAGGTACAGAACATCAATAGTGATATACAATTTATGAATAAATGGCAATTATAAACTTTAATTTTAAAGGTTAAGTTTTAAGCGTTATGTTAAATTAGAGAATATTGCATAAGACCAACGCCCAGTTTCTGAATTGAAAATTTGAAGTTGAGAAGTTGTCAAACTCTATTTTCGTATTGGGTACTTAAGATGATTCTTTCAATGTAGCCCGGAAACTTTAAAATAGATAGGTTAGGTGTTTCGCTAAGAATTTTAAATTTCGCGGGCTACAAACATTGAAGGAATTAAGTAATTCTAATGAACAGTTTCACAAGTTCTTAACATCAACTTCTCAATCTCAATTCAGGAACCGTGTTTAAGAGATGCCAGGTACTCTGGTACATACAAGGCGTACTGCTGATTTCATTTATTTTGGAGACATTTCCTAACCTAAGGTTGCATCGTAGACATGCAACATACCTATTTATTCAGCAGTCCACCTTTTAAAAATCTTATGGAACCCAGTGCGTGGAGAATGAAGTTTACTTGTCTGATTTGCGTGGTAAACATAGTTTGCTTACAAACGAAAATGCAAACTAGATTTATCTTGTTTTAAAAAATTGAATGAGTGTAATTAATAAATAGTAAACCAATTCTATGGACGTTTTAGGCATAACCTATGAAGTGAACTCACTTTGGTGTACCGAAATGTATTCTAATCAAAGCTTCATTGATTATTGTAATTATTTAATTCCTTCTATGGTAGATAAATAAAAGTAGACTCTGTACATTTTGGATGACTCATTTTAGGCATAATATTTGTACTGTATAGGTACATTTTTAGGTAGTAATGTACATAACAACATTATTTATGAATAAATTTATATAAACAGCACTCAAAACATAAGGCACCGTGTAATCTGTGTATTCACTTTTTTATTTCATTGCAATTTATTACGACTATAAAAGTCTGTTGTATTACTTAATAAAAGTTTTAGATTAAGATAGTCTGCTGGTATAAAAACTAATTAAATGTAGATTCTAAGACGCGACATTAGCCATGTCTCTCCGTAACGAAATTCTAAAATATATGTCTAGTGACTAGCAACTAAGTTCGAGACAGGTAGGTCGGTCTAATGAAATGCATTTTAGATATTGTCTTAATATAATATTAATGTGTAGTTATGCACTTCCAACAGTAAATTACTTATACGACGGAATAAATTCAAGATGTCAGTAAAAGCACATTTTAACTCAAGTTGAAATCAATACTAAAAATATTGAGTTACGTAAGTAAACTAGTACTTGTTGGTTTTAAATAAATCGTTGCATACGAATGATTAACTGATGTATTAAATCGTTAGATTATACGTAAGAGTTGTATGTACTTACTGTAGTAAAACTATTCTGAATGTTAGAATCAGTAGGATTGTGATTTTAATATATCCAAGCTGTATTTATATATATGTACAACAAAAACATTTTCAATTGGAAATATTAGTATTTTGTCATATCAAGATACATAATATAATTGACTAGTATAAATTGGTTCAGCTCTAAAATCAAAATGAAACCGAGTACCTGAGAAACAAAACTAATTATAAATAATGAAGTAAATAAATGATAGTCACACACGTGACAATAAAATCAAATGCAAACGATATTAATGTAATATTTCTTCCCTCAAGAGTTATCACCTCCAATCAAATATCTACCTACCAACTCATTAGTATTTCTATTACTTCAACGTTGTAAAAACATTAGTGTCGACCCGAAGAATATATCATGATGGCGCACGTTTTGTTAGACTGGGGTTATACGATTATCGACACGAGTGCAGAAAAAATATTGTTAACAGTGACAATTTATACTAGTCTTGTGAAACTTTTAATTTCTAACTCAACGATTTTCTGTGCTTTTCTTGCTTATTTTAACTATCCTAAATTTTCTTTTCCTCCTACACTTAAACTAAAGATGAAAAGACTTTACACTCTGTACCTACATTTAAACCACTTAACCTCCTTATGCACTCTCTTTTCTCTCCCCTTCTATATTTTGCTGATTCATAACCAAAATAAGTGGGTAATCAGATATTTGTAGTTTGTAACTATAATAATCTATTTGTATTATTAACTCCGTCTTAATCCTTTCACTTTTAAAAGTTGGTCATACCTAATGATATTGTAGTAATTTTATGACTACTATGTCTCAGAAAGTTAAATATAAATTTATTTTAATATGGACACAAAACAGATTTAAAGGTTCGTAAGGGGACTCTATGAAAATAGTAAAAAGGCAGGATACGGGTACTTTATTGCGAGAAAATTTGTATAAGAATGTACTTCGTTGCAGCAGTGAAAGTCTTTTTATCTATAGACATTATTTTGAGAGCATTTACGATTGAAATAGTTTTATAATAATATTACAAACATATAAAATACAACACCAAGAATGCCTACCAAGCTGTCAATCACAATATATTATAATTATTATATTATAATAGCATGAGCCTAGGCATATTTATTAAGTAGGTACATTGAACTAGTGTAAACTACAGTTTACACAGGTCAAAATTAATAAGATGTTAAATCCTATATAATGAAGTAAATTGACATACAGGGTGAGTTTTTAAGGTTACTGGAAGACTATGAGAAAATATGCAAGTAAATCAAAAGTATGAGGGCATGTTTATCGACGATTAAAAAAAATCAAACAGTGTTCTTACGATCTTTCACGCAGTTTTATAAAAGAAATAAAACATAGTTACAATAAATGCTTCATTGACGAAAGCGATGGTTTAACTATGGGTTAATTTACACAGGTGTTATTAGTTTAAATCGAAAAATGCTTAAATTGGCTCCTTCATGACACCGTCAGTACCTTATACTTTAATACATATATTTGTATCTCGCCGTATTGTATTATTCAAAAACTCATCCTGTATTATAAAAATAAGGGAATACGCATCTAATACCATTTTTTTACAATTCATAAAATTACAAGACCGTTAATTAGATGTCACGAAATATTTGCACCTAAAAACAGGACAGAATGTTTCAATTCCAATTACCCAGTAAATTATTAAATAGACGCAGTGTGTCCTACTGGAGTCAAAGATAAAATAAACAATGGCATTTTATACATAACTAACTGCTACTGCATTGTTATAAAATATTTTTTTGTAACCAATATTTGCCGTATTTTTGACAATTGCCACCAACTGGTAAAGTAATTTTACAAACAGAATATAATTATATCTTTTGAAACAATTTTGTTTACCTTGCAGTTTTTACAATGATGTGCTATAGTGTTACCGTTATGTTTTCAAACAAACACGACAACTCCATTTTCCGTTAGAAAATAGTTTTAGAAATATTATCTATTATAAATTTTGTAAGTTGTAAAATGTAAGGTAGCTATAAACATAATATAACATGTAACAAAGATGCCCCTTTATCAATATTATGCATAAAAATTGTACCCTAACCATTTTAAAATTTATTAAATAAATATTTTTTCTGAAGAGTCGCTAGAAAACCTTTGAGAGTTGTTACAAAATTGAATGATAAAATTGAACGCACGTGTCTTAGATATTTTGTTTTTTAAATAGTTTAACAATTGTTATAAACAGCCACAAGTTCAAGTATGGAGGGAATAGATGACTTTCTTTAAAAGTTGTGTAAAATATACATAATATTATTTCTTATGTGAGTGCAGTGTAAATATAAAACAATATTTTGTATAACGGCAAAATATGTGCTGCCATAAACAATTCAAGTCGCCATTAATTACAAATAACATCTATGCAAATATTATTTACGTATACCGAGACAATATGTTTACATAAAAACATATATTTATTTTAAACTATTGTCTAATTCTTTTGCATAGCAGTGCAAATTGCATTAATTTTAGAGCAAATATTTTTTTTCCAATGTTTTCATTTTACTTTAAATTCCAATTCCGGTTACAATTTTTTAAAGTTAAGTAATATGTACAATGCGTTTTACATACATATGTTCAAGCATATTCCAAGATACATTGTGGATTTGTGGCTGTGAACTGCAGATGTAACAGTTTAGTAAGTAGATATTATTTACATTGGTGCCGATGCCAGTTCTGAATATGGTAGAATACATAATTATAATAACCCGTAACATTGACAGTATTTACAAAGAAAGAAGGAATTAAGTAAAGAAATTAATATTTATTTGTATTGCATAAAATTACTCATTAATAACTATATTTTATCACTATTTAATAACACAGTACATGCTTATATCTATCCTCAAACAAATTAGTCACAAATAATGTGAGAAGTAGCTAGGCCCATAAGGTTATATAAGTCCATAATACTCTTAACTCACTCAGGCTATATTTAAATGTGGTGCAATTTTTTTGATAGGTGCTTTTGCCTACCAAATATGTTTATGTAGGTATAATATAATTAAAACACGGATATTTAAAACTACTCCATGTAAACGTTAATAATTTAATAAGTTGATTTAACTCAACATCTTAACATTAGCATTGTCATTAATTCTTATCATGTCTCAGATTACCTTCCTACCATTTTAAATTAGCTATCAGATATTTATAAATACTATTAAACGATAAATATGTATTTAAGTTACCGTTACACATAGCTCTCTCCGATTTCTTCCATTTTTACTGAAAGTTCTTCACAAAACTTAATCGTCTTCAATAAATTACTCCCGCACTTTTTAACAACTTCATTAATATAATGACAAGTAATTATAATAAACTAGTACCTAGTGATGTTAACTGTATTGCTCACACCTAACTTAAGAATATTTTATTGGAAAAATCATCTAGTTTCGGACTTATTGCACACTAACAACACTACTTCCAGATTAATTAATGAGTAAGGCCGCATTTTTGCTTTGAAAGAAGAAACTGACTATAAATTAAAATTTACAATCGCATCACGGAGTACCATGAATCGATTTGATATTACAAAACATTTTGGCAAGAGTCTAGAAACACTACTCATATGTAGGTAAAAGAAAATATAGGTAGAACAAATAGATGATTCTACAGAAATAAAGTATGGTCATTATATAATCGTAGAATAAATAAAATAGAACAAAATTAGAGTAACAAAAATGAGAATACTGTTAAAATAGCAGATTTCATAAGTATTAATCAAGTAACATCAATGTGAATGATTAAATTGTTGTTTGTTTTGGTAGCTTCAATTATGGCCGAACTTCATTTCAGTTGGTAGGAAAAACAAGTAAATATTACGTTATTCTGCCGATTCAACTTACTATTAATTAATTATTATACATATTATGTTTGTCAATGAATAGTGCTCATTTGGAACTCGTTTATGAGCGCATAGAGACATAATACAATGTATTTTTTTCCATCAGGTTTTATTATAATTTGCAAAACTATTGTTATTTGTGTACTTATGAACGATTTATTAATATGTAAAATGATAATGAAGAATAAAAACATTTTTTAAATATCTGTACTTCTTTCTTACTCGGTAATCCTTTAGTAAAATAAACTCTTGTAAACGTTGAGGAGTTCAGCCACGCTAAGTACCTAAGTTAATGGTATATGGTTATGGTATCTCAAACGGGACACTTAATAGTAATGTTTAAAAGTAAAGTAGCAAAACTAGAACAAACCAAATGTTAGAAAATCATCTTATGGGCTGTCCCAAAAAGCTCAACATTTCTAGACATGACAATATTAATCAAATTTACAACACATAAGGAAGGCGAACACACAAATTCTGTCACGGACCGCCTTCAGACCCGTCTGTTCCGTAATACGTAATTTACGTCACCGTACTCTCTGCTTAGTTGTGGTTAAAGTACATTTAAATAGAAAATCTGCAATCTACATACTTCTTTAAATATTTAGTTTTGTTAATCACTTTAAGAGCCTTGTAAACACTTCTAGATTCCGACGTATCAGGCTTTTCATTCATCGTTTTAATGAATGAACCCTTATAAAAGTACTAACTAGGATTGCAAGAATTTAAGATGGTATTTAAGTTCTTGACAAGAACTTAAATACTCAATCTTACACAGATGAGGTTAAAACATTCAGACTCAGAACTCGATATTCTTTGCTACCTTTACCTTTGACAGGAGCTGTTTGGGTGTGTACTACGGAATTGGATCTCTTCTAAAAAGGTGTAGAAAAAAATCTGTGATTTGTATTCCTAAAACTCACAGTAACTATTGCGATCTTTTACGTATCACTATAAAATAATGTGTTAAACTAACGAAGCTATTTTAAACAATACAGTCCTACTAATATTATAAATGTGAAGTTTGGAAGGATGTTTGTATGTTTGTTATTCTTTCACGCAAAATGTACTGAACGTAGGTATTTGGATGAAAGGCACACAGGTAGTTAATAACCTGGATTAAAACAAAGGGACATAATTTTTGTCTTGGTCGTACGTTCCCGCAGAATAATTTTCGACCTCGATGCGTGCTAAGCCGCTGGTAAAACCTACTATTAAAATTAAATACGATGCTGTCAGTGAATCACACACACTAGCAGCAACTGTAACCTATAGCACTGCTTTAGACTCGATCATCTCTGCACACCTAGGATACTAGTCATGATTCACTTCAAAACAAAACTAGTAAGTAAATTAAAGAATTCACTACTATTTACAACTACGAATCAACATAAGACAGAGTAGTGTTATTAAATAATAACAGTCATGATATTTCAAATTTTGAACTTGATTCTCCAAAAAACGTACTTAACATGGATTCATTTAACTGTCATTAATAATAAACCAATACATATTTATAAAACACGATGCCAGTATCTATAGGCACTGGCTCAATAGCTTAGAATAATACTTTAGAGGTATGAGGAAAAGCGTGTTAAGTTCACTAATCCTCAATAAAAACGGAAGGATCGTCCGACAAGACGCGTGTCATTTCTGCTGAGCAACGTCTTAATGATTGAAGTCGGGACATTGAATTGGCCACCTTGGAGGAGGGTGACTTAGGGGCAGCCACGGTAATTATCTGAGCCTGGATGGGCCGCAGAGCACACAACTTGGAGGTTCTGTGCACTGAGAGTGGTCCTTTGGATGAGGGAAGTCGATTGTGCCATGCTGACGTAAATCTCGCAATCTCTAATGCTCTATGGTCGCATAGCAGTTGGACTGGCTATGCCCGTATAACTGGCAGCCGTAACACTGGCTAATTATGTTTCACTGGGCTTGTCTATGAAGATGCCCAACAGGAATCGCACCAATTTCACTTTGAAGATGTGGCTATGTACTTTGGTAGAGTCACAGACGACCAGGACTATGTCAAAGACTAGGTTTTGTTTAACTCTGTGCAAGCGATGGACTGCGGACACCGGGATGCCTTATTGGGCAATGTCTCCTTGGATCACTTCAGTGGACATTTCTTTTGGGACGCGTCTGATGACGACGCGGGTCAGGGCTTCCTTCGTAAGTCTGGAAGAAGTAATTCCGTGACGTAGGAGTCTGGAACCTTACCTGAAGTCCGAGGACGAGGAGACCGTAACTTTAATGTCCATTTGTAATGCTGGGTAAAGCGGTCATTAGTATAGTTTATCTTGTGATAAACATATAGATTTGATATTTCTGTCCATTTGGATTTCTGCTGAATGAACAGAAGGGGCGGTGGACGATGCTTCTCATTTCCCGAAGCGGGCTAGCGAATTATCCCTAGGGCTAGGTGGACATGCCTGAGAAGTGGCGGGCGGGAATGCGGGAGGACCTCCAACCTACCGCCCTCCCACCATCTACGACACCTACCTCACGTAGGGGCAGTAGCAACTGTGTTTTTGGCCTTGTTGGCCTGGGAAGGGGCTCTTTTTTTCCTCCTGTTTGCCTTTCCCCCGAACTGATAGCTGTCTTCCAAGGAGGATGAGTTGGAGCGAGCGTCCTCAGATTTCGAGAGCGCGACTAATTGTGAGTACGGGGGCTGCGTTGCGCAGTTGCGGTGTGTCAATTTTTTTTTTTTTTGATACAATATGGACGGAAACAATGACTTTGAGGGCGGCGGACTCCCAAGTAGTATCGGTAAAGGGCATTGATAATGTCACTTCGGAGATTAACATTTCCATGGAAGTCGGGTAAAAAGGCTGTCGAAGGCGTCCCTGTGGTCTGCAACTTTAAATCAAAATCAAAAGTCATTTATTCAAATTAGGCTGAGGATCAGCACTTTTCGAACGTCAAAATTACAAAAGACAGTCCCCCCAAAACGCCCACCCGTCGCGCACTTCCTAGTGCTTTAGCTGGGAAGAAGAAGTGGCCAACAAACTCCGCAGCAGCACAGCTGTCTGTCCAGTTAGAAGAACTTGATTCTATACAATAGTATATAGTAAAACATTAAGAGACACAAATTAAATTAAATGATTTGCTATATGCCAGCTAGCCAACCCAATATACCAACAAAAAAATGAAAACTATACTCAAGCATAAGCAAAGAAATATGTATAATGTAAACATGGCTGCAAAAATAAAAGCCTCCTGGCATAAAGGGCGTGACAGCTTACATATGCAATGCTGAATTATGTTAACATAGCTGTTACGACCTGAGTTACAACTCGAGGCCACAAATGATAAACTAGGACCATCGACGTAAAATAAATTAAACAGGTAAGTAATATTAATAATAATAATATCAACATCAAGGACAGTAAGACGACCAGTCACCACAAGCAGCACCCGTTCACGAGCATAACGCAAAGCTCAGCCATTACCATTACCATTATTTCGCCATATTTGAGGGAAGGGGGTAACCCGACCCCCGACGCTACCGCAAGCATTGACATCTAAGGGAGCATGACGAACTTGCTGTCGGTTGCTCAAGCAAGAATTGAATGATTACTTGTCGAGGTCGCTAGCTAACCACAAAGCATAGATCATGTCAATACTAAAAAATAAATAAAATAAAATTGGCATAAACAGTTAAAAAAAATTGGAAACAATCATATTGAACCTATCACTAGGTACGCTAATACTGGAGAAAGAACATAAACATTGTCTTGAGTTAATCACAGAAAAAAGAAAAGAAAGAAAATACGTTTATTTGCGGCAAACATGACGCACAGAAAGCCCAGAAACATACAGAAATAAAAAATAAGGGGTGGGAAAATATGCGTCACATCCACGCAAAACGGCCATCACTCAGCATAACAGCGACCAACTATTCTTATCATTTAAATAATCGTTGATGGAATAGTACGCCTTTTGACAAAGGTTGGATTTTACTTGAGCTTGAAATGCATTAAAAGGTAATTCTAGTAAAGAAGGTGGTAGCTTATTGTAAAATGTTAAATGCCAAGCCCAACAAATAAGTTATGCATCTTATGAAGCCGGTGAAAGGGAACACGTAGTTTGTCCTTACTTCTAGTGTTAACAGTGTGAATATCACTGTTTTTAGCGTATAACTGTATATTTTGCCTAATATACAAGATGTTGGCGAAAATGAATTGTGATGACACCGTAAGAATACCAATATCTTTAAAAAAGTCCCTTAGGGAAACTCTGGCACCCTGCTGGTAAATTTCTCGAACAGCTCGTTTCTGAAGGACAAAAATATTTTGAATATCAGCTGCTGTACCCCACAGTAGAATACCGTAAGACATAATGCTGTGGAAATAACCAAAATAGACTAACCGAGCTGTATCAACGTCAGTATATTGTCTTACTTTTCTGACGGCGTAGGCAGCTGAACTGAGCCTTCCCGCTAGGCTTGAAATATGAGGGCCCACTGAAGTTTGCCATCCACTGTTATGCCCAGGAAAACTGCCGAGTCTACAGTTTTAAGCACCTCTTTATTTAAGACGATGTTGGGACCTAGATTTCTAACATTCGGTAAGGCGAAATTTACACATTTCGTTTTCTTGGCATTGAGAACTAGGTTATTTGCCGTAAACCAATCGGTAACTATTGAGAGTGCATTTTTAATTTGTCAAATCTTCAGCCTGTGTAAATTACAAATACAATTGTCTCATTCAGTAAAAATATCAACGTGAAAACTAGGATAAAGTAAGCTGTCAGTCCCTAGCATGAGGAATGATATCTCGCTTCCAGTCACTCCACCTAAAAATTAACTGGTCAAGAGCGAATCAGATTCTCACGCCGAGGGTTCCGTCCGTACCATCATATATAAATATTTTATATAACTACGTATAGTATTAGTATTAGTGGTAGTGGTTTTAGGTTAGCTCCATTTCTTAACCGATAAAGGGTCTAATGTAATTTTTGATGATGAAAAATTTGCTATTTAGACACATAGTTTTATTTTTTCAGCAATCTTTACATAAACGTCTATGTGATAGACGTTTATGTAAACATTACAATAACAATACAATAATTTCCGATTTTTCCCTATGCGAACTTCGGAGATAAGCCGGGAGAGGCGGTATTTTTTTTAATTTTTCGTCAAAAAAATATGCAGCCTAAAAAAAAAATGTTGGAGAATTTGCAAATAGCGCTCTTTCATCAAATGTCCTAGTAGTCACACTTTGAAGTTATAAGACACTTGTTCAGTCCCATTTGCAAAAAAAAATATACATATTCTTTCTTATTTGCAAAATAGTTGGGCAAACTTATAACCAAATCTCAAGTTGTATATTAATAGTTCTTGAGATACCCAACTGTGACACACAGACGAACTGACTAAGTTGCACCATATGGGTTTCTTTTTAACATATTAGTACAGAACCCTAAAAACGGAGCTCAGCTCAGATAGATGACCCCCTGAATTAGTCACACGAAATTAAGTACATGCATGCACCTACCTCAAAAGTTTTAAATCAGTTTAAATAGTGGGAACATTTAAAAGACTTATAGAATATAGAAATAAATCCTTCTACTTGCGCTTAGAGATTCGATTTTAATTACTATGAAAACGAAGCTATTTAAAATTAATTCCCAAACGGCGTTTCTTTTTTGAACTTGCTAGCGTAGTATCCGCACAAAAGCGCCAGGGATTGGCTAATTCGATTATTATCCGCTTCATTCAAGCGAAGTTACAAAAAACTAACTAAAGTTATTCCCTACAGCCAACTGAAGGTGGTTATTGAAGATGTGATTGAGGTTACCATAATTACTAAAATGTAGTTTTACATAATGTCTAATCGTCATTGCAAAAGTTGGGCTTTGATGTTTCCATGTTTGATTCACTGAACTTTTGTAAGTTTGTGAAGGTTCTAGGGTTTTTAACTTCACTCTACATCCTTTAAGAGACGACCAAACTTAAAAAATAGAAAGAACGCTAGGTGTAACCTTAGTGGTAGTGCGGACCACCAATTTCACGCGAACAAAGCGCACAATAATACACAATTAAATACAACATTTTGAAGTAGATTTACCTACATTTATTTACTTTTATGTAAATAATTCATTTTAATGACCAAGCTCTGACAAGTGGCACACGCGTCTGAAGAGATATAAATTACCATTTAGTGAGTAATGTGAAAGGTGTAAAGAATATGTTCGCGCGACACAAGAATTCGATTGATAATAATATAATTGGATAGAGTAGTTCAGTGAACAGTTTTACTAACATGGTTTAAAATCCTTTTACCTATTGCATGATGTGTGTCATGTTAAAGACAATTTTTACAAGTTTTTGGGACCGTTCAAAGTGAGCGGTCAGTTGAGCGTTCACAATGAACGGTCAACTAAAAAAAAAATGAACCTTGGTACGATTACATGCTACTTATGCTACCTTATATCTAATTATAAAAGTATAAAAATATATCTCTGAAAATCAAAGCGCAAAGCGGGCCAGGTCATACAGACTGTGTAACGAAACCATAGCGCGAATTAATTCGATCCCAACGCCATCTAGGCGCATTTTAGGAAAACTTGCAACGTCCGCATTCTTTAATTTGTAGTCTACTGAAAATGTTATTTAACCTCTTGCTTTAATTTCGTAAATCTAACTATAGCAAAAAAAAAACTATTCTAACTATTATTTCAATTAAAATTTTTTAAAGTCCTCACAAATATGGTTATGTAGTTTTCATCATCGACATTCTCATACTAACTCAATCTAACGCAAAGCACCTTATCAGTGACTGATTGAAGGTTTAATTCTAGCACGGAATCAAAAAATATTTATTGGTCTCATATTCATATCTTTATTTGCATTCCATAATGTTAAAAGTTGCAATGCAGTACAGAAACTATTATACTTATGTAACGCTGACTGGACGGCGGTAAATTCCGAAAATGCATGTAACAAAACTAAGTTTCAAAATAAGGCAATTAGTATCATCATCATCATAGGAGGTTCCTCAGCAAAATTGTTGCAATTGTTATTTTATGGCAAATAACCATGCCTTCTTTGTGAGTGCTATTAGAGGTCGTAGAGGTGTATATATACCCACCCAGCTAAGGTATATATTGGGTTAGATTTGAGCCAGCACTCCGTTAGAATAATTATATTCGTCATATTTGTTTCGTTATAAATTGTACTGATTCATGCTAGGCTTGCAACGAATATTCGGTTACTATTCGGTATTCGGCCTATTCGGCTGCTTTTATTATATTCGGCCAAATACCGAATATCTACATATTATTCGGCCGAATACCGAATACTTAAGTAATATATTTTGTTATAGGGAGATAATTGGTTAAATGAAAAAAAAAACGATTCATTACGTATATATTCATCTTTTCATTTCTCTTATAATCATTTAAGTAGTCATTGGTACATAACACAGGTACATAATCATCTTCTGTATTAGAAAAGTTAATGATTATATGTGTTTGAATTATTGTCGTAATCAAAAATTTAGAAGGGTAAAAATATGTCTTTTACTAAAATTTCTGGGATTTTAATGATAAAAATGGGATGAAAATAACAAAACTTGTTTTTAATTTGAATGACACTCGTTTTATTCTGAACCAAATTACATAAATGTCATTCACCGAATAGGAAAATTTGTACACATTACGAAAAAGTCACAATCTTATATGGGTTTCATAGTAAAATATCGAGAAATTGGGATTTAAACACAAGTGGCCCGAAAAGAGGCGGGATCTCGACAAGGCTGTTGGCAAACTATATTTTTTGATGTTTGACAGTGACAGCGGTAGAATGGTTAGAACAAACGAGTGCGAAACAATCACGTCTGTACAAGTTTTGGCGCTAAAATCCGGCCGAATACTTTGACCTAATATTCGGCTATTCGGTCAGGGGGCTCGCCGAATATTCGGTATACTGCCGAATATACTATTCGTTGCAAGCCTAGTTTTGACTGTTATTTTTTGACTTTTCAATCACCTGTTTCTCATAATATTGTCCTCTCTTTCCTTAGAAGAGCGTTGCCGATGTTTCGCTATCTTTTGTATGTAAAATTAAGAACTTCATCGTTAGAGTAGCTTTTTAATTTATTTTATGAAGATTGTCTCTGTTACGCATACACCGCAATAAACCAGTTGTAATACACGGTTATTATTTTCTTATAAGGCACTTCCAACTATATGTGACGAAATGCCAGATAATGTTTATCATTATTTTTTGGTATTATTGTTTGCATTTCTTTTTAATTTTGTAATTGTTGTTTATGATCCTTTGTTGATCGAAATAAAAAGTTTTATTATTATATTTAATTTAATTAAGAAATGGTGACACATAGACGACTTTCGACAATTTTTTTTTTTCGTTTGGAAATGTCAGAACAATTTTAACTGACCACTTTGTTCCTCAACATATAGATTTTGGCCATATTACTCATGAATAGCTTGCTGTTAGAAACTAACGACTACCAGAATCTCTTTTCGGAAATTCTGACACAGAACGTCGATCAGTAATGGCTACCTCACAATTTGATGGAAGACCAAAAATACCGTCGATTAGATTGGTACCACTCATTGTTTGTAAAGTATAAAGGAGACTCGAATGATGTGCATGACATTGTCAGAGGTAATGAAAGCTGGATTTATTGTTATGAACCCGAAATCAAAAGACAATCTGCGCAATGGATTCCCATTCGAAGATTTGCCGACAAAAGTAAAGACAGAATGAAGTCAAGGGAAAAAGATAATTGCATCATTCTTTGGAAGTACGGGTGTTTTCGCAAAAAATGTCCTGGAAGATAAGGACTGTTACAGCAGATTGTTATGCCAGTCATTTTTTACCAGTTGCCTTAAAAAGTGTTCGACAGTAGCACCCATAAAGCAGGATCCTCGTCCACGACGACAACGTTGCTGCTCACTCCGCCAGACAGATTTTCAAATATTTGTCCATTGAACATGTGGAGTTGGTGAGTAATTCTCCTTACAGGTCCGATCTGGGTTTTTGTGACTTTCAAATATTTCCAAAAATAAAAGCTATATATAGACGAATTTGTTTTATAAACCCTAAATGCCGTGGCTACGTTTAAAAAAGGTGTGGAAAAGATCCTTAAAGAAGAGTGGGCTCACTGCTTCAATCAATGGTTTCATCGCATGCAACGGTGCTTAGAATGCTTTCACATAAGCCTGTTAATATTTTTATTGCCTTTCAAAGTGATACTTACAAAGGCAATAAAATATTAACAGGCTTCTACATTATCCCATTTTATTTATTTTTTTAAATCGCACGGTATTCACGTTACGTTCAGTAGTCGCCGTAGAAGGACCTCCTTCCCGCGAATCATTATTGAGTATGCTTCGACCACGTTTAAATTCATTAAACCAGTTGCAAACAGGGGCACGGAGTGGGGCTTTTTCAAAAAATGCTAACCGACGCCCGTGTCGATTGTTTCTACACGACGATGCGAAAGCGGTGCACATCTCTTGGGCATAGGCTCCGGACAACCTCCAACACCATCCTGAGCGTATTTGCGAAGAGGTTTGACTGTCAGTACATTAACCATTGTTATAAGATTAATGTTCTGAAAACAAATGACTCGGAGGCAGCATTATTAATAGTTTTATTATGTTTGTTGTATTATTATGATTTTAATTGTACTAATTTTAATTTTACTATCTAATTAATTATTTTTAATTATATTTATTATAATTCAATTGTAGCAATTACAATCTCGATGTGGATTTCAATAAATTATATTCATTCATTCATTATAGTTACGGATTTGGCCATCCACGCCGACTTGAATAATTCAAGAGTCAATGCGGGAAATAAAGTAAATGGTGCTCTAAATGCGATTGTGACCAACCATATATGATAAGGCTCCTTCGGCTGTTAACAATGGGGTGCTGGTGCCTACGCTTATGTATGGAAGTGAATGTTGGGTGTGGCAAAAGAAGCATGAAAGTGGAATAAATGCTGTGGAAATTCGTTCGTTGCGAAGCATGTTTGGTGTAACTGTGAATGATAGGCTGAGGAGTGACGTGTTAAATCAACGGTGCGGTTTAAAAGAAGATGTAGTGGCAAAAATTGAAAAGAGTATGCTTCGATGGTTTGGTCATGTTGAGAAGATGAATGAAGGACGGCTTACAAAAGGTATTTGCAAGGCAGATGTGTGTGGAAACACCGGGAGTGGACGCCCTAGGAAAACATATAGTGACCTTATTGGTGATGTTCTTCAGAAAGGTCAGGTACGTAGTACTCGCCACCGACGTATGTGTATGACCAATTGTATGAACCTATACGAGGCAAAAGGAGTATGTAAGGATCGAAGCAGGTCACATTCTGTAGTTTCTGCCTACCCCCATCGAAATAGGCGTGAGTTTATGTATGTATGAATAGTACCAATAGTCTCTAAGTAACATTGCAGTAAACAAGGAGAGCGCTTAATTATAATGGTTCTGTTTATCCCATTCGGGCTTCGGAAAATAACATGAAACGTATTAGGTCCAGACTTCCAGAGTGATCAACATTGGAAAATAAACTTCTCAATTATTTGGTTGCCTTACTAAAAACGAAAATAAAATAAAATGGTGTTAACGTGGTTGTTTCACTGAATAAAAAAATAATTGGCGCCTAAATGACACTGAAAGAGGGACGTTCTAGTTAAACATTTCTGAAAGCGTCACAGATTTTTTTAATGAAAACTCCCGCTTTTGTTCACACGCGAAAAGATCCTAGTACCGTTGTAGTTGGCCACATTGTTCATACTAAATATAAAATATTCATAACGTTTTATATGATAGTTAATTAAAATAAACGGTTAAGAAGTACTCATTGTTTTATACCCATAACCAACATTTACCAACCGTCACTGGCCAAAGCTAGCATGTAGTAAATTATAATGGTAAAAGCCCGATAAAATCGTTCCTTTTTATATACATATATACCCGTCTCGTGTTGGTAAATCATATGATTTACTGGTAAAACCTACGATTAACCAATATTTGGGCTTTTACAGTAATATTTACTCATAAGAAGTATCGTAAGGGTTCTAAATAAAAAGTTAAAATCGACATTTTAACTTTTTTTTGGAATACGTACAAGTGGCCAACTTGCAGAGGTCCCTAGGCAATTTTAAACTATGAGGCACACGTCGATTATTCCTGTATTACATGTACTCATCAACTACAAGCTACAGATCTAGGTGCCCTTGCTAGCAGATACGTCATGCATCCACATGTCATGAATTGCGGGTTTTTAAAACACGAAAACGACAAAAAGGTCCATGATGGTTTTGGATACATCCGATCATCTTATCCTGTATAACATGCCTACTATCAACTACGACTGTAATTAAGACTCTCGATTGATCTCCATTTTAAAACAAAATCGGAGCACGTAAGAGGTCACACAGAAAATTGCCTTCGAAGACATCCGGAGTTCTTTAAGACTGCGATAAAACACTGATGTGTTACAGATCATGCACAAACACGGCGATTAATATGCGGTAGTGCCGTCGTGTCTGTCAACAAGCTTATATAGTGACGGACGCCGTGTATCACACGGTGAATGATCCGACGTTATTCACGGAAAGAAAAATGTGTTTGAACAAAGGGCCTAATAATTGAAATAACAAATTTATTTGTTTTTAGTTCTTTGGGTATACTAAAACAGCTTCTTCTCTTCACTTTCAAGCAAACTATTAGGTCATCATCATTAGGTAAAATGAACAGGCTTCTAGTAAACCCATCCCAGTGTGCCCACACTCGATGGGTTTACTAGTAGCTATTCAAGATTTCCGATAGCCAGTGTCCAGATTAGTCATCAGGTCATCGTCATTAGGTAAAGTGAACAGTACTTGATAATACACATCTAAAGCACCCACACTCGGTAGGTTTGCCTCCAAGTTTACCCATTCAAGGGACCCGTTATCTAGCGTCCCGGTTCAGACCACCCCGATGGTAACATGTTATTATTATCATCGGAATTAGTGACTGTACTGATTCCGATGATAATACTTTACTTAGTAAATACACAAATATTCAAAACTAGCTTTTGCCAGCGGCTTCGCCCACGTGGAGGTCGGAAATTATCCCGCGGGAACATACTACCGGGATAAAAAGTACTCTATGTGTTATTCCAGGTTATAAACTATCTGTGTGCCAAATTTCATCGAAAAAGGGTTAGTAGTTTTTGCGTGAAAGAGGAACAAAAATCCATAATTCCGTACTTGTATACATTCATACATACAAACTTTCGCGTTTATAATATTGAACACCAGAAGTGATTTAACTATTTCCAGTCCCGTTATCTACCGTCTAGTACCTACGTCCTGCGAAACATCATACCATAGTACTATTTGTAGTTTGTTAAAATACCTATCAAATGATATATGTCTGTTGTTATTGGTGCTTGGATCAGCTTCCATACACCTTTGCCAATTCTCCTTTGGCAGAGTTAAAGTTTGGCACACCGTGTGGTGCCGGACGTAAAGAATAACACCACCCCATTTCTTCCCGTGGGTGTCGTAAAAGGCGACTGAGGAACTTACTAGACAATGGGCAGCAGCGTTCTCTATGCATTTTACCACCATACTGCGATCGCCAACCCGCCTGCCAAGCGTGGCGATTATGGCAAAGCCCCCCAAATTGGGGGAGGCCTAAGTTCAGCAGAGGACGTCTTACGGCTGAAATGATGATGATGACAGTTAAAGTTTATATAGAGAAAGAGTGCAGCAAAATTTTGATATTATAACACATAAACATAACACACCTTTGTATCCCCGAAGGGTTGGGCAGAGATGCACGTTTTAGTACACCTACATTTCGCCGGTTATGTTTAATTCCCATGTAATTGGAAGCCTATTTCCGTCAACCGGTTACAAATCCAGAGTCTGGGCTGCTACTGAGTAATTCCAGATGGAAAACCCTAATAACACTTTGCCCGACCTGGAAATTGAACCCTGGAACGCATGCTCAGCAGTAGCACTTGCGACTACTAGACCAACGAGGCAGTCCGGCCTAGTATTTTCTGTGAAAGATTAAAAAGCACACATTTATCCTCACAAAGTGTCGCATTTATAATCTTAGTTGGTGGGAGGATACTTGCAATACAGTAACTACATCATGACGGCAACCGTTTCGTAGACTGCTCAGTGTAGTTTGATTGGGAAGATCCCGGCTCTCTTCGCTATATTTTTGTAACAATTTGTCTTGAATTGCAATATTAAAGGCGAAATAAAAGACCAATAAAAATACAATAATTTAATTCATAGGACAAATTGTACTCCCAATAAGTAAGTTCTTACGTTATTAATGATTTAATTATGATGAAAAAATTACAATAAAACCTGTGAATTCCGTATGGACAGCATCTGGACGGACCGCTGGTTTATGTGTCCATTTATATACAATTGTAAAATTGTTCAAATCTGAAAAAAAAATGTATATTTATTATGCAGATTTATTTTAAAAAGGAACATGATTATCGGGATCTTATGTTAAAAATACGAGTATACAAAAAACTAATTAACTTATTTTATATATCAATATCAACAGGACAGAAAATCATCAAAGTTCATCTCACACCTTCGCCTTCGGGTTGCGAATTAGATGTCAGAATGAAGATGTCGTCATAATGACAGACTTACTGAAAAAGTAAGACCAGATGCTGCAGTGTAAATGAGGTCTCTAGGTGCATAAGCCTTGGCACAAATTTACACGTCTTGGCGAAACCAATTCACATCGAAGGATGCCTCAAACCAATATCTTTTCTTTTCTCATCGCCTATACAGCAATGTTTGATAGGAAAATAACATTAGCATTCACTACAGTTTTTACATTAAACCGCAAAAACTAATAATAGCAAGAATAAATTATAGAAATTAAATCTCCACCCATGAATTTAGAAAAGAAATAATTTGAAACCTATAAAACATCATAATGATTGATGAAAGAACGCAATGCATTTCAATGGCGATTAATCGAAGAAGCTTTTAAATTACGAACCACTTCATCGCCACATGCCGTGTTCAAATTGCAATAAACTACTACGTCAATCAAAATCAACCCGACTGAGCCAATATAATTGCACTCAACCGGTTCTGCCGTAAACTAATCGTATTAAGTTGTCAATAAGATTGATTGAATGTTTGATTTTCATACACGATTCGAAATGTAGAGTCCATTTCTAAGCCAGGATGTTGAAAGTCAGGTTACGTACTACTTATTATCTTAAGGTCAAATAGAATAGTGAAAACGTTAAATTTTAGATTGCTGGGGCTCGCGCAGCTTTATGTAGAAAATGTTTTTTCTAAGTATTTTTCTAAGTAACTTAATATTTTTATTTATTTATTACCTTTTCTCTCATTAAAATCTAACTTCATCCATCAGCGTAAATATGGCCCGGCTTTTCTCCATTCTCGTATCTTTTCCACATTTTCTCATATAGTGCTTCAAGTCCATGAGCATAGTGTTTGCAGTCAAATAAGGTGCTATTTAAACGTGCTTTTGAAACCTTAGCCCGAATATATCTTCGGCTGTAGAAGAAAAAATTGTTAGTACATGTATTTGAATTAAAAAAAAAACACTTGGCAAATCAAATGACTTAAAAAGACTTAACAATCTGAAAGTATTTGAGTTATTTTTTACGAACAACTGTATATCGTGTGTGTGTGTGCGTGTTGTGTGTGTGTTTGTGTGTGTGTGTGTGTTATAAGCTGGGTCAAATAAGAACATAGTCGTCTTCTTTCTCTTTACATGCCATTACAGGAATATCTTAGTTGGTATTGAAAATTAAATACTTAACCGATATTTCAGCACAATTTGCGAATTTTCATTTATCGGTCTTAAACTGGCAAGTGATTATTGTTGTCCTATTTATGTTTTAATTTTCATACATTAACCAAGTTGCGTTTGAAATAATGATTGCAATATAATTAATAATTGGGGCTAAAAAAAAAAGTGATTTGTTTCTGGATACGATAAAAT
The DNA here is from genome assembly GCA_947507805.1 of Aporophyla nigra. Taxonomy (NCBI): domain Eukaryota; kingdom Metazoa; phylum Arthropoda; class Insecta; order Lepidoptera; family Noctuidae; genus Aporophyla; species Aporophyla nigra. The sequence continues at coordinate 20,687,318 of OX382291.1, read as the reverse complement.
ACTTACTATTTCCTATTTGTTCCCAATTTAACAGCGATAGCTTCGTATTGTGTTTTACTTATGGCTATCAGTTCCGGACAACCTAGAGCGTTTAGCTGAGACGCGGCAACGCTGTAAATTAAAAAAATAAAATTCAGTGAACGACCAGTTCTTAACTTCGGTTTCTGTGGTGGTTACTAATAATTTATTATTAACATACCGAGAAGCTAAAGTTTCTCCTGGGAGTGTTACGACCGGCGTTCCTGCCCATAAAACGTCCATAGTAGTTGTATGCCCGTTGCACAAAGGCGTATCTAAACAAATATCTGCTAACTGTCCACGCCTCACGTGTTCCTCCTTGCAAGCAATGCTAGAGAATATAATGCGGCCAGGTGGTAACCCTACAAACCATTATAATAGTTATACCCAATCATCAATCATGTCTACAATCAGTAAACAAATGAAGTCAGTACCTAAACTCTGGGCATATTTATGTACATTCGGTTCGCCAGCAGCGGGGAAACTTAACAGCCAGAGAACGCTATTCGGTACCTTTTTCAGTATATTCACCCACATTTCCAGGACACTGGGGTCCACTTTGTACAGTTGATTGAAATTACAGAAAACAATTGCTTCATCTGGCAAACCGTATTGTTTTCTTGTTGTGAGTATTATATTTTCAAATATTTCTTCAGCGGCTGCTACTTTTTTATTACTGAGGTGTACCGATAAACCGTTCTGTATAGGTATACCGTCGACCAATACCTTTAACAATAAAAAAATATAAACTTGTGCAAACAGCAGGAAATATATGTTAAAGCGATAAAGTTATAAAATAATACCTGTACAATATTGGAATCTATGGTGGTCTCAATTACGGAATCTGGAATGTTTATTTCCTTTTCGAAAATTTCAATCGGTAGTAAATCTTCGTGCCCAATAATTTCAACTGTTTCAGTGACATTTAATATTTTGTTGATTTGTATACTGTCAGCACAATTTATTAGAGCCATGTTCTGATCAGAGCCATTTTCCTTACCAGCTATCTTAGCTTTATAGTGTGTTTTCAAATGTGGAAACATTTGTTTATGGTCGCCAACAAAATATGTGTATGGCATAAACGCAAACTTTTCACTAAAATCTAATGCATTAGATATAGGCGAGCATATTTCGTCGGTTATTACGTAATCCATGTATTGTGCACCGCTCGTTCCCGGATATCCTAGCCACATTACTTGAATGGGAGCTGGTTTCAAAGCAAAAATCTCATTCCGTGCGCCTTTAGTATAGCCATTCATATTCACCAGAATATGTATACCATCTCGATTTATTTTGTTTGCTGCTTTAACATAAGAGGATACTGAAGATAGATCGACAAAATGTTCAGAGTCTTTAACTATTCTACTACGGAATGTGGTACCATCATCAAAATTCAAAGCATAGCAAAAGATTTCCACCTTTGAGTTATCGTGTAGACCTGGTATGGATTGCATTAGGTGAGAAGTTGGATGATTACCAAAATCACTGCTAACATATCCGACCCGTAACCGCCCTTTCCATTCTTTGTTATGTAAATATATAACTTTTCCCAACATATTCACTTTCTCTGTGTAAAAGTTGGCATGTCGACTGGCTATGTTTTTTCTTACTTCATTTTTCAATGGATATAAAATGGAATGGTGTGGATGTACGGACGTTAGTTTTTCCATATTTAATTGTTCTTCTACTATTGACACTATGTTATGCATTCGCTCCTCGTAACCATCCCAGTTGCAAATTATTTGTAAACAGTGTGTTAAATTGCAATAAGCATCTGGAAAATCGGGTTTGAATTTTAAAGCGTTTTTATAAGATTCTATAGCTTCATTAATTCTCCCCATATCTTTGTAAATACTTGCCAAATTACAATGCGCATCGGCGAATGTCGGGTTTATCTCTATTGCTTTCTTGAAGCAAACAAGAGCACCTGTTATATCCTGCAACTCTCTGAGAGTATTTCCCATATTGCTATAAGCGTCAGCAAAGTTTGGCTGAATATTTATAGCTTGTCTGTAATGCATCAACGCTTCATGAAGTTTGCCTGTAATTGTAATATTAAAACAACTGTTAAAACTAAAAGCGTTCATAGTACCCGTTCGTGGAATATTTTTTTACATTTATAATTATGGAACATGTATCAATAATGTTTTGTTTTTCAAAGCCCACCAAGGCGCCATGATCATGTGCGTGCAAATTAATTTTCATTAGATGGTTACTAGTATTTATTACGTTCTGTATATTCAATCCTAATTTAACCAAGGTAGAAACAATTACCGCAAGTTATTATATATACACTAATTATTTTATTGTTTTCAACGTAGGCGTGTTTGTATATTAGTATGTTCTGATTAGCACAAAAAGTATTTCCTGTGCAATGACGTGATATATCATTTTCAATTTCAATACATTTCCTTCAAAATTCGCTGTTATTGTTGAGAACGTGTTGTCATTGAACACACATTGTTCTTACTTTCCGTAAAAGTAATCAACAAATTATTCTTTTAATTATATTTTTAATTTAATCATTTTTTTTTGATTGTGTAAATATTTAATGCGTGTAAATAAATTAAATATGATAAATACACATAATTCTACATCAAATAATTTATTATTGTAAATGTAGATTAATTATTTTGTTATTTTTATTTGTCATTGTATCTACTCTCGGCTGCATTTACTCCCCTTTCAAGTCCGCCTCGAGCGTAATTACAAACTTTGCACACCTGCATAAAACTGTACTATTACTTATGTTTATGGACCTATTTAATCAGATCAAACATCATCGATTTTGCCATGTTTAGATAATATACTTAAACCTTGTAAATTCATAAAGTACATACCTTGATGTTGTAAAAGGGAAGCCAAGTTACTATGAGTGGCAGCGAAATTGGGAAATACTTCTAAGGCTTTCATGTACAGTTTGGTAGCTTCATCAATTTTTCCTTGTTCTCTTTTGACATTTCCGAGATTGTTAAGAGTATCAACGTGTGAGGGGCATAGTCGTAAGGCATTGTTGTAACATTCTTCCGCCTCGAGGGCGAGGCCCTTTTCTTTGAGTGCATTAGCGAGATTGCAGTAGGCGTCAGGAAAGTTGGGCTGAACTTCTATGGCTCGCCTGTACGTGTCTATAGCGAGATCTATAAACCCCTGTTTATAATACAGACAAGCCAAATTTCCATGAATAAGTCCACAGTTTGGAGTCAACTTCAATGAATGAAGATATACTGCTACCGCTCTGAAAGAAACATATGACGTTGTAGTTTTATTATAGTTTGAATATTTCGAAATATTCCTACTCAATTTAGTGGAACGCAATCGAATTAAAAGTATTTCAGAACAACGAACGCCGACGCTTTGCTACATCGTCTTAAAGATAGGTGAAGGCCATTAACAGGTGCTTTTAAATGAAGTAAATTGTTTTTATTAATTTTTTGTTCGACTCTTGGGTATGAAGTAGGCGTGTACAACCAAGTTATAATAAACGACTCAAAAGCAAAACAATGGTACATTTTAATTAACCTCGGTTACCTTTTGAAGTACTTTTAATTAATTAGTTCCATTTTACTGCTGCCATTACCGGTGGCATAATTGTTTAATGTCATTCCCAGACAACAATATATTTCAATAACTTTTACCTAAATATTCAGAGAAAGTTGAGTTTCTTTCTGCTGGTGAAGGCTAAAGAATGGTAATTAAACTTTTATTTATTATTGGGATACAACACCTACACCGTATATATAGGTGTAACTATATTCTTTTTTCAATGAATGTAAGGTGTAAAAAGGGAGTTTTCTGTTAAGTTTGGTAAATTTAAATTTATAAAATATAAATACCGATCAACTCTAGTTGGTGGCCAGCTAAATCAAGTCATCAACAAAAGCTTTAAATTATGTCGGTTGCATCCTGTCTCTAATCTTATGCGTTTTACAGCCAAAAACGAATAAGATTAGAGATGGTATTTATTATAATGTTTGTTTTTTAATTCTTTTCATATAACTAATAACAAAAAAAGAAAATTGTAATGTAAATTTTAAGTTATTTCCTACTAACCTTTTGATCTTATTTTTGAACCAGGTGACACAACCGTCTGAGAGTTCCGTCGCCTGCGCGGTAAGCCGCGGAGGCGCGATGTTGATGACGGTGTACACGACGATGCATTGGTAATCCATAACACGGACATGTCCTCAGCGCGAGCAAGGTTGTACTGACAGGGGCACACCGGAGACACGGCCGAGTCAGGGCCCGTGCGCCACGTCACGCCGCACGACGCGCCGCGCGCGCACACCGTGCCAACTTCCCCGGAGCGACGCTACGTCGACGTAAGTCGCGGCCTTCGTTTACCCGCTCGTTTATACACTCAAATCGGGAGCATATATCACAAGATCTATTAACGACACGAAGACCATGCGCACACGCCATTTAGTCGCCTTCGTGTTATATTAACAACATAATTCGTCTCACCATAAAACATTCGCGCCGTCGTAATAGTCTCTGGAAGACTTCATCGAATCAGTGACGGTTTCAAAAACGTTATATTTGTCTATTTACTAAGCGAGATTTTTAAATAGCTCAGAACTTTTATACATAGTTTGTCTAAAATATGTGAGATTCGTAACTCCGCTCTTTTACACAAGAACGATCAACTGTTCGCACAAAAATCAGCTGATACGTGGTCGCACATGTTTCAGTCTCTATTGTTTACATTACGTCGGAAAGCTGTCACAGAGGCAATAAACTGGATAAAAGACCAAAACAGATTACAACGGTGTACCTATTGAAAAAGCGCGCTATAAGACTTTTTAACGTCCTTAATAAACAGTGTAAAAAAGCGTGCATGTGCGAAGGTACAGTAAATACGGTAATATCGATCAGGCAGACGGCGGCGGCGGGTTACGTGGCGACGCGACGGAATCTCAACGCGACTGCGGCCGTGGGCCTACTTGCTGGAAGCTGGCACCCTACTCCTACACACTGCTACTAAAGGCTGCTTAATTTGTTGACAACAACTTTTACGCTTATTCAAAAAACGTAACATATTCTCAAATCGTGTACTATATTCGAAATCAAAGCTAGCTACAGCATCAGCCAAGTGACCAGGATCCCGCCCGTCCGCTCGGTATATATGTTTTGCTGACCTATTTTCAGGTATCATATGTAGATAATAAAACGAATTTGTCTAGACTCATAAAAATGAAAAAAAAAATGTTTTTTAAAGGAATGTATAATTTTTGATAAATATGTACCTACCAACTGCTTAACACTGTTGATGAAAATGGTACACGTCACGTAGATTAATCAACATGAATAACTTATTAAAAGCGTTAACTCGTATTATACCGAGTTAATACGCTTTTTCATATTATTATTTGTTACGAATAACTTTCAGCGAGTCTCTTAAGCAAGACTACGTTTAGGTTACGTATTCTAGCTACGTAAACATGACATTGGCTACGTCTCTTCACTTTAGGTAAGCTATTTAGACTCGAATGAGATTCATGCTATAATACTTCACACTGGCTAAATGTAATGTAACCTGGCAGAATCCAAGAGTTTTTGTCACATGATAGAAAACATACAACTTTTATTTTACCATATCACCTAACCATTTCATTTCATTAAAATTACAAATATTGTATTAAAGATGTGTCTTTAAATGTGAAAATATCGAAAGATTTCATTAACCAACTCTCAACCAGAGGCCCTAGACAAGTGACAATCGTTTTCAAAGCATTTAATATTTCTACAATGACCTTCAACAGGATCGAAATGTTAAGCTTTTCGGTAATGTCAATCCAATAAAATTTTAGGCTTTTACATTATAGTTATCGCTGACTGAAAGTCTCTTTATCTAGACGCTCTTACTTATATTCTACTCTCACTCCTTTAAATAATTAATCGTTCAATTAATAACTGTCAAATAAATTGCTTGTAAAAAAAACTTTTTTGCAAAAAAAAAACAACCGACTTCCTTAAAAACACTACAAAGTGAAAAATAACTTTAATTTCGGGAGTCGGTGTCTTAGGATCTGTATTTATGGTTTTTTTGGCACCGACTTCCGAAATTAAAGTTATTTTTCACTTTGTAGTGTTTTTAAGGAAGTCGGTTGTTTTTTTTTTGCAAAAAAGTTTTTATTTTTAAATTTTTAGTTGTGGTATTCACCCTGCACTAATTCCAAACAAACAATGCATATTTGTGCGATAGCAGAAATCGCGGTTGATTTCCTGTCATTTTTTAAAGAGTTCCGGTGTCTGTCTCCCGAACTCATCATCAGATCTATATGAAACTTATATGGGACCATTTCGGAATAAACCCCTTTCGAACAAAAAAAGAATTTTGCAAATCCGTCTATATATGACGGAGTTATGGCCGAACATACATAAAAAAAAAAAAAAAAAACATATAAACATCCGAATTGATAACCTCCTCCTTTTTGAAGTCGGTTAAAAATGTCAAGAATGCTTTTAATTTCCGGAACGTCTTTCAAATTCAAAACTCATCTAATTTAAAAAAAAATCATTGACATGTAAAAGTGTTTGTATAAACCTACTTACAGAAATAAAATAATTTATCATTTAAAAACACAGCGAATTAAAAAAAAATGGACTTAACCGGATGAGAAAAGAAATAGCTAAACATGCGACATCCAAAATTTCAATGTTAAAAGCTAATTTTAACCCTAGTCTTGTCGCTCACTTGCCAACTTTCATATGATTTTGACAGATACGTAAGTAGCTATAATTAAATTCAAGAAGCATTGCCAAGGACTCCGTATTAATATGTAGCGTAACACCAGAAGATACTACATTCCACATTTTGATACGGTAAAATAATGGCGATAAATGATTATAAATGCTATAAAGGTAACATTATTAATAAGATAGAATTTCCGTATGTTTTGAACACTTTGAATGGTGACCTAAATTATTATAACGTATTACTTGAAGCGCAATAACTTGAAACTTTTTCATGATTTTCGGGTGTATCTTAAATCATTTGAATTCTGTACACGACCTCATTTCTAAACAGTTGCATCACTTGTTTAAAAAAAAATGGTTTTATATTCTGGCTTCGTGCCAAACTGATGCCAGTCCTTACCTCTCAGTTATGTGAAAGTGTCGACTGATCGCTTCTGATCGTTTGATCCGGATAGCAATGATAGTATGTTGATACTGCATTATCGATGATTTACAGTTTTTGTGTTTGTACTGGCACCAATAAAGATTATGATATTTCTCAGTGATAAAATCGATTGATCTTAACATAATCACCACGATTAGGAATATTTTACACAGCGTCCGCTAACCGTACTAATCATTTTCATTAATTATTAGTTGATTATTCATTAACTCAAATAAATGTTGCTCTAGTTTCTATCTTAGTCCTGGAAAACGCGGACAATAAGGCAAAGCAATAGAAAAAGGTAATTACTCTCAAAGTACACAAATAACTCCCAGTGATTTTATCTATTCAGTCGTATTATCTGGGCATGTTCTAATTATCAATGTTTGTATAAATTATATGAGACTAGGTTTAATCTTTGCGTTCAAAACTGTCGGTCCTAAGGGTATAACTTTCGTGTCATAAACTGTCTGAGTATAGAATTAAGAAAAAAACAACATATCAGTCATGTCAAAGCAATGATTTAGAAAATTTTATGCTGAATATTTGAAAAGTACAAACGCCTGAAACTATAAAATTCATTGAAAGAAGCAGTTTATTTCAGTAGTTTAACCTATTGGGTTTCTGATATTCCTAAAGAAAAAGGCGTTTAAAAATAAAACAATTTTCAATTTTGCTATCAGTATTATATTTTCCATACATTTACGAGCAAACAATAACTCATTCGTTAATGTTAAATACTTTGATAAATATGAATACAGACAACTCCGACATAAACTATGAATGTTAGTAACAGTAAACGATCAAATACCTTTAGGTATATAAAGCTAAATTTAGATGCGTCCGCCTACGTATTAATTATGCGATACAAGAATCAAGATACGACTATACTGAGATATATTAATATAATATTATATTATGAAGTAAGCCGGCCAGCCGTAGTGACCTAATTTAGAAGCATATCATTAGCGATCGAAGATATTGAAAAGGATGAATCATGTCTTCAGACGTCAGGTTATTCTGGTTTCTTTGTCTCCGGTCGTGGTGAAGCACCACGTTCAGAGTTGGGAGTGCTACCGCCGGAAGTGCTCTGTGGACTCCTCTCTTGGACCTGGACAAATAATAAACATGTTACTCATAACAAAAAATAACGGCTGGAGTAAGTACGGATCATGTGTTTTCTCATGGTTCATACTTGTTATCCATGTAGGTATAATTATTCCGGTTTCGCGCTATTTATTAGCAAAATAAAAATATCCTCAAATAAAATGAAACCTAAAATTTATTATATATAAGTATAAATTATTTTATGTAAAATATTTGGAAGCCCCGAAGACTCCTTATGTACAATAAGTTATTAAGCGAACTCTGAATGAGTAGGCAGGCGAACACAATATACATAGTATAGACTATCATAAGAACTTCCAATGGGATGTACATAAAATCATTCAAGCACATTATTAACTGTAAATCTAACAATTGTACCAACTGTTTTATTGGTTTTAAATCTGAGCAGCATATTAATGTCTACAAATAAACCTTACTTCAGACTCTGACTCACATTTAGTTCAACAATTTATAGTAAGTATCAATCTATACATCTATACATACAAATAAATAAAATTGGAGTGTCTGTTTTTAATATTAAGATAACCACTTTTTACTAAGTGTATATGGATGTATACACGGTACATATACCAAAACAACATTTTTTACAATTTTTGTCTGTCTGTCTGTTTGTTCCCGCTAATCTCTGAAATGGCTGGACCGATTTTGACGAGACTTTCACTGGCAGATAGCTGATGTAACAAGGAGTAACTTAGGCTAATTTTATTTTAGAAAGGTTCTTTTATTTTAGAAAAAAATAACTGTTTTCGAAAACTACGCTGACATACGTCTCAAAATTTGAAAAACCCTGGGTGAATCCTACGAAATAGATCAAAATAATGTACTACAGTATTGTACACCTTAAAAAGGCTTACAAAAATGTCCGCAATGGTATATGTCTAGCTCTTAGGGATAACCCACAATAACCATTTTTTATCCTTTACATTTTACGAGAAATAAGGGCTTATTTATGAAGCGATTTTAAGCAATACAGCATTAATCCTTATCCAATTAAGTACCTTAAATATATTGTGGATTTAATATAGATCAATATGGCCCTTTAAAGCATGTAATTTAAATGAATATCTTAGAAGATATTAGAGATTTAAAAAGCGGGCGCCGTCCCGTCCATCCGTTGGCAGCGGCCGGGTAGTACAGGAACAGTAGGATTGTAATTCATATTACTTTGGCTTCATAGTAATTGCGAATATCATGTGTGTTCATTATAGGTACTCAAAATAAACCTAATAGAGAGAGACCGCGAAATGGCTTAGATGTTTTGATTTTTGGATGTTTGTTTCTCAATGATGCAAAGACGGATTTAGATTGAATTTGGCACAAAGATATGTTATATCATGGATACGTAACAGATAGGATACCTATTTTATCCCGGTAGTAGGTTCCCGGATGATATTTTCCGACAACTATACGGGCCAAGCCACTGGCAAAAGTACTATTCCTATAATTATGTTCGGTGTCTGGTAAATGATAAAATAGGTAGGTAAAATAGGAGCGTTAAGAAAAACCAGGAAGACTTATATTCAACTAAACCAAGCCCTATGTCGCAGTCTTCTTACTCTGAATACTATTACTCTTATTTTAAAAACACCAACACACATGATGTTCTCATAAACTATGAATCCTAAGTAATATGAATTATAGTCCTACTACTAATATCATAAATGTGCAATTATGGTTAGGTGTTTGTTTCTCAATCACGCAAAAATGGCTGAATGGATCTGGATATAAAATAGCACACAGAGTCTATATTACCTATATAACCTGGAATAACACATTCTTATCGCGGTAGTACGTCCTCTTGCATTAATTTCCGACATCCACGCGGGCGAAGCCGCGGGTAAAAGCTAGTTTGCCTATACAAATTCAGTAGCTAGACATTATTTTTCTGATAGTCTTGTGAATAATTTCAATAGCTGTGACCATCGCATTGAGAGCGAATTTATAATTCATACATACCTGGAAATCGTAACCCATTTTCAAGCTTTTGATTAAGATGTCGTACGCATTAATGCCACCCATCACACATATCAGATTTTCAAAGAACTCATGCGACTAAATATTGTCTAAAGTCGAATCCACCATCGGTTTAAACTTACGTGTCGTGTCACCATGCATCAGTAGGTCATCAAAAGCTTATCGGAATCATATATTTTGTATGAAGGTGGGCACACGACACCAACCAGATCTGAGTATCACTTCGACTTGTGCTTACCGGCAGGAACAGAGGGCAAGAGGTCTGTCTAGGGGCAGCAGAAGCGACTCTGGGAGTGGTAATGAGTTGATCCACCGTTGATGTACTGGGGCAGAAATGAGAGCATCTAAGCTGAGATGGGGGAAAACCGAATCTGGCTGTAATCAGAGTAACTAGTGTGCTCACCTCTATACAAAATATAAGACTCCGATAGGCTTCTGTGGTAGGTACCTGCATCACGACACAACACGTAAGTTTAGTGCGAATCTGACTTTAGTATACATATATATATATATACAATATTACGAAGACATATTTCGAACATAATATAATATTTACTTTTCGAAGGATGAACAGTGCGTATTACGATAAACCGTCAATAGATGGACCTTAAAACACATGTTATATATAATTAACGATAACTATAACTTAAAAAAATACTCCTTTGAAGACTTCGACTTTCTAACCCTAACCTGGCGGCAACCATAAAAAATGGCAGTAAATATTTAGATACTACTACTACTACTTTTTTTAGCTACTGTATATACAGTAGCTGCACAATGGGTTGTATTACAGAAAGCTTAAATAAGATTATGTATACAAGACCAACGCCGCAAAGCAGAGTACACCGCACGATTAGGAAAACATCGCCAAATGTTGCTACTCAGTCTACCCCAATTTCCGTTGGTTGGTGATTCATTCGAATTCTTGCAATCTGCAGCATTCTGGCACCATAAAACTTAAAAGACTTTACTCCTGCATTCATAAAAAATACACACTTAAATAGCGATTACAGTTTATGAGCGTGAAATGAATACATCGAGTGCCAACCATTCATCGCTGGCTGATTGAGAGTCGAGTTATATTTTATTTACTGACCATTCTTTCGATAAGATGCATGCTCAATAGCATAAATCAATAACTCAAAAGGCCTTATAAATAGACCTTATCGGTAGCAATGATCACCCGGAAGGAATATTTAAAAATTTCTTTATAATTGTATGGCCTTTTCTTGAAAATCGAATAAAATATTTTTATTATGTTAGAATCCAACTGTAAGGACTTAATAGTATTTTAGATTGAAATGAGTCAATTTATTGGCTTTTAAATGCAAATTACTTTAAACCTATACCGTTGCGGTATTACCTTTACGACGTAAATAACAGTCCATGAAATGATCGACAGGGCGCAACGTGGAATAATATATTTACCATTAGTGATTCACTTTTATTTTAAGAAGTTCAATTGGCCCAGTGGAAACGGCCACGATTTACGAGTTGTTAGGTCGTTGTTTCAAACCCAGACAGGCAGTTTAGTTTGTGTCAAATATATTTCTTCACCGCTGCTCTCATAACAAAAACTGTCTAGGAAAACATCGTGTGTACCAGTAGCTCCCGTTTCGAAGAACGTTTGAAATTTTGTCAAGAATTTCAGGCATATGGCTGGGGAACCATAATGGTCTGGGCCGGCAAATGGATCGGTAGAAGAACCTATCTCGTATGGATCAGGGGCAACTTCAATGCACAGATTTATGCTGAGAGGATTGTTTCAGATGTGATCATCCCTTTGCGAAGCCGTTTGGGTGATTCGTTTCAACTAATGCACGACAACACTCGGCTAGAGTCATAACACGCACTCTTACCGATGCTCCCATCAACGTTCTGCCGAGGCCTGCTCCTTCGCCAGACCTCAATTCAATTAAGCACGCATGAATATGCTCCAAAGAAGAGCTCTGCCGAGTATGGATGCAGTGAATGCCCCACAACACTTTTTGACTTGTTAAAAAGAACGCGAGCGGCCATTCCTCAAAGTGATGAGCTGATTTTAAGCATGCCAAATTGCTGTGATTGTATGCTTCATGTCAATGGTGGAAACTCAGGTTTATGTTTTTTTATCTTTACAATAAATATAAAAACATCCTAATTTTTGTCATTATATTGACGACTTTAAGTTAAGTTTATTTCCCACAATTTACAAAAAAAATACTTTTTCTGAGAGCAGTGGTGACCAAGTGGTAACGGCCCCGACTTACAAGTTGTAGGTCGCTAGTTCGAACCCAGACAGGTGCTAAACTGTGTGAAAAAAAAATCACCGCTGGTCTCAAAACGGTGAAGGAAAACATCGTGAGGAAACCGGCATGTCTTAGAACCAAAAATTCGAAGACATGTGACATCTACCAACTCGCACTGGGCCCGCGTGGTGGATTATGGCCCACTCCCTCTCACCGAGAGGAGGCCTGTGTCCCAGCAGTGGGAACATTATAGGCTGATGATGATATATGAAGATACGGAGAAGCACCTCGAGTGTCTTTCGAAAAAGACGAGTGGTAACCATTTTTTTTTAACTATATCGATTAGAGTCCTGTACTGTGTTGTAGCGGAATTTATACTAGATCCTCTAAATATATGAAATGCGTCATATTGTCATACCTGCATATGACAGCATAATTGTCTTACCTGTTTACCTGCAACGAAATATGCGCTACATGATATAACAATGTTTAAATTACGTGTTTATATTACGCAACATGTATTCATTTGGAAGGAACGACTGGTAACTAAATGTAATGCTATGTTTAATATCTACAAAATACATCATTATGTCACCTTTGATCCTATGATCAAAGGTAAGTTGTAAAGTGTTAGGCGAACGCCCACTGTGCGCTTACTTCAAAACGTTACGAACATTAAAATTATTTTACACTGAGTGACATTTGTATATTGAATTTTTTAAATGTTATTTATAATTATGTCTCATAAAAAATAAAGCAATATTACCTCACATCTGTTTTAGCCGTATTTTATATACCTACCCATCTGTGCACGTTGAATTTTATCAGACTAGGAATGAAATCGTATTACCAAATTAAATGTTTGCGTAAATCTGCATGTAAGCTAGCCGTTGATGAGCTATTTATAATTGATATTATTTACGTTTAAGGAGTCTTAATCCGTTGTAGTGTGAGTAATTAAACCATGATTACGCACGAAAGCAATATTGTAAACCTAAATATCCAGTTGAAAGTTTTCAGCGACTTGTGAAGTTTAATAGCAAGTATAAAAGGTTTTAACGAATGCTACAATACATGTGTATGGCATTTATTTTCTAAAACTAAATATACCTACTTAATTTATTTATTTGTTTATTTATTAATTTATTCATTTTTATAAAGCTGCAGGATATGACAGAGTGTCTGCTGTAATGCTAAAGAGCGGTGACGGGGTGGTAGCAAGCCTGTTGTGCCGGATCTTTAATATGTGTTAGTGATATGGCCGTGTACCGGATGATTGGTGTAAGGCTGTAATTGTACCACTATATAAAGGAAAAGGCTCACAGCAGGAGTGTAAAACCTACCGCGGCATTAGTCTTTTGAGTGTTGTCGGCAAACTGTATGCGAAGGTTTTGATAAATAGAGTGATAGGAGTGACCGGTGAGAAAATATGGGATGTGCAGGCAGGATTTAGAGAGGGGATGGGCTGTATGGACCAGATCTTCTCCGTAAGGTGCATAGCCGAAAAACATCTGGCAAAGCACAAGAAAGTCTACTGTGCTTTCGTTGACTTGGAGAAGGCCTATGACAGTGTGTGCAGAGAAAAACTGTGGTCAACACTATCCATGTACGGTGTGGACTGGCGCTTGGTACGGGCACTGAAATCTTTATACAAGGATTCCAGTGCTTGTGTTAGGATAAATGGGGCATACACGAACTGGTTTTGCATCTCGAGGGGTGTTAGGCAGGGCTGTGCTGCGTCACCGTGGCTGTTCAACTTGTACATGGATAGTTGTCTGACAGATTTGAAAGAGGGTGAGTGTGGATTGACAATGAGTGAGTTGCCTGTCAAATGCCTTCTCTACGCAGACGATCAAGTTCTACTTGCATCGTCAGCAGAACAGTTGCAAGACATGGTGACTGTAATGGATGAAGCATTTAAGATGAAGGGGATGAATATAAATGTGAATAAGACCAAGGTCATGGTGTTTGAAAGAGAAGAGAACGTATCGGTATGTGATGTAAAAATAAATGATAAGAGTGTGGAGCAAGTAAGTGAGTTCGTATATTTGGGGAGTTTGTTTACAAGGGATGGAAAGATTGATAAAGATGTGGAAAAAAGAGTGAATGCGGGAAATAAAGTAAATGGTGCTTTACATGCGATTGTGACCAACCAGTTGATGTCCGATAAGGCTCGACTGACTGTTCACAATGGTGTACTGGTGCCTACGCTTATGTATGGAAGTGAATGTTGGGTATGGCAAAAGAAGCATGAAAGTAGAATAAATGCTGTGAAAATGCGTTCCTTGCGAAGCATGTGTGGTGTGACTATGAATGATAGGCTGAGGAATGATGTGATAAGAGAACGGTGTGGTTTAAAAGAAGATGTAGTGACAAAAATTGGAAAAAGTATGCTTAGATGGTTTGGTCATGTTGAGAAGAAGAATGGAGGTCGGCTCACAAAAGGTATTTACAAGGCAGATGTGAGTGGAAACACCGGGAGGGGACGCCCTAGGAGGACATATAGGGACCTTATTGGTGATGTTCTTCAGAAAGGTCAGGTGCGTAGTACTCGCAACCGGCGTGTGTGTATGACCAATTGTATGAACCTAAACGAGGCAAAAGAAGTGTGTAGAGATCGTAGCAGGTGGCGTTCCGTGGTTTCTGCCTACCCCCATGGGAAAAAGGCGTGATTGTATGTATGTATGTATTTATTTGTCAGCAAACACACAAGTATTCTCTCTTCAGAAAATATTTTATTTCAGAAATCTGGACATATTCTTCGAACACTCAACCATGAAAATAGCTGTAGATTTAATTATGTTTGCTATCTGGTCAAGTTAAGTGGTTTCATCTTTGATTAGTAACATAAAATCCTTTGATCACAGTGGAGTATTTGAAGTGTATACTAGGAGTTGATTATTTTCTAATGTTGTGTCTTCAATCTGTGTTGAAGTTATTAGAAAATTCTTTAGCTATGTATGTTCTGTAAAGGTCTACGGGTCTACGAGTTACAATCGCGGATACAATCTTACAAAGGGTTTTCCAAACGTTCAACTTATTATGATGCGTGTTGTTTGAGAAAATTTCGCATTTATGATTTTATTAATACTTTGGTTGCTGATTAACTGCTACTATCATATACACAAATAGACAGACAAGGCGTATTACACAATTAGAAAAGACTCGTTTTTTTCGCCGTCATACTCCATTATTTATTTTTGTATGTTTATTCTACTTACTTGCAGTCCTGTATGGAGCATGGTGGCGATAGTCTCAACATCCAAAGTTGAATCTTGAGCAGAAATCTTCTTAATGGCAGAAGACACAATGCATATGTCACCTCGCAGCTCTCTTACTAAAGCAGTTATCTTCTGAGCATTGCTGAGAACCTCAACACTTTGAGTATACGGGTTGTACCGCACACCGAAGGGTCGCTGTATGCCCTCCGCGAATGCCCTGCATGATGAAAACTGAGTTTCAATACAATTAACATTAACATTACACAAAGAGAATATTTCAATATTGTTAGTCTAGTGTTTAGTGACCCTGACTGCTAAGACTGAGGTCGTGGGTTCGATTCCCACCCAGGACAAATCGTTGTGTGATGAGCACGATCATTTGTTCTGTGTCTGGGTGTAATTTATCTATAATATGTATGTATTTAGAAATATATAAGTATATTTATCAATTTTCTGGTTGCCATAGTACAGGCTCTGCCTAGTTTGGGATCAGATAACGGTGTGTTGGTTGTCCTAAGATATTTATTATTATAATTACCAAAACAATTTACGTTTTATGTAGATTACATAATCAAACTGGCATCAAGGACTTAGTCTTGATCGAAAATTGCCACGACTTTTCAGCCTTTTTGGTAAACAACAATATTTTCTATATGACATTGTTGGTTTCAGTTTAGCTGCTGTTTATTATCGATTTTAGTTACAATTCAATCTTGAAAGTTTATTTTCATAGGCCATTCGTTACAAAATATCAAGAACATAATAAGCCGCTCGACAGTGGCAAATATAGTTTTAAAGATGATTCTCGTAAATTGTTGTATGCACATTGTTTTCCCTGTCACTTCTGGGTGTGGTTATCCTACTACCTTCTTTTACCATACGTACCCGCATGGTTTCATAAATAGAAACACGGTACAATTATTATTGTAAGATGGTTTTTAGGATTGAGTCTATAAAATAGTTCCGTTTAATTGGAAAACTTACTCCACCAGACCTTTAAAGGAGTCAAGTGTTTATTTTATTTTATTGTACTTGACTATAAAATAGATTTATTTATTTAAGCTTAGATAAACATATTTATTTTATTCGATCTGGTATTTTAACAACATAGGTAGCACTTACCTCATTTTCTCCTTAGCCTCCTCAAAAGAGTCAGTGTAGTAATAAGCATTTTGGTAAGATGTTATAATGCATTCTTCATTGACAGTAACTTCTGGATCAAAGCGCTTGATCTTTTCGGGCGTCACTAGGGCATGTTGTAACTCAGCAACAGAAGACAGTAAACCGGCCCCATATACGCGGAAAGTTCCATCGGTTTGCCGACACAAACCAAACTCAACGGTGAAGAAGTAAAGCTGAAATATAATATAACAATACAGCGCCGATGATTTCATGTTATGGAATCGATCCAAAGATTTGTACTTCCTGATTTCGAGTTACGCAATCATTCAACGCAACTGTTAAAAATGTTTAGTTGTGCTACATGAAAATAAACGACGAGCGAGTTTACTTTTATTCGCTTTATTTTAATCTCCCTGTCATTCAACTATTTCTGCTATAAGGATGTTGGATTAACTAAATATAACACATGTTTAGTTGTCTGACATAGTTACTCACCGTTGCCAATTTGTCGATGTCATCGTCGGAAGCGCCAAGGGATGCGAGCCCGAGTTCTTGTGAAAATTGTGCAAAGCTAGGGTTAGCAAGCAACGGCATATGTCCCAGCAGTTCATGACAGCAGTCACTGCAACGGGAAAACAAAATATTTTTGCCAGTAGAATATTTTGACGCGGCGAAACAGATTAAGTGACACAAATTGGTGTAATGACAGTTAAATATTTAATCTTTTTTTCTTATTTAGCTCTTAATTTACATACGGTTCAGGAGTGTAAAAGGGATCCGAGGAGTGACGAATGTACTGAGTGCAGTGAAACACTCTGAAAGCAAGTCCTGACAGAAAGTCCCTTGGAGAAAGGTATCCCGCAACAGGGCGCAGTTGAAATCCAGTTTTACGCCTGAGAAAAGCGCTCACATCCTCCAACTGAAAATAAGTCACGTATTTAATACAAAAGCCTTCATCGTATTTTAACGTTTGGCCGTACGCTAAAAGGACCAAGATTATTATACAATGCAGTGTATTAATAATTGTAATTTACGGTTTCTGACAACAAAGAAAATGAATATGAGATAGTTTGTCGACTATAATTAACAAAATCAATAAAATTTAACAACATTTTACGATTTTTTCTATTTATAAAATATGTAACCGGCTAGACGCTCATCTACATGAGCTATTTCAAGGTTATTGTATTTATAGGCACACGAAGAGTCAGTTAAATAAAAACGACACCAACATAACATTCTATATAATCTAAATAGAAGGCAAAGTTCACAACCTGTGGCAAATTGTCCTCCCGATAGCCGCAGTACTTGACAAGTTCAGGCCAATTCTCTAGGTACTCCTCGCAAGCGTGTTTCTGGTAAAGTTTGTGGAGTTCAACGAACACGACGCCCCTGTAATGAAGACACAACTCCACCAACTACATATGAAGTAATAATAGACGCACTAACTAGATAAGCTGCGCTCACGAAACTTGGAAGACGTCGGCACACGTAATTAACTTTGATAAATGAATTTCCTAAGCAAATACAAGCAACTAGTGGGGACTCTAAACAAAGAACGTCAAGTAACATGCTACATAAATTGATGACACAGAATCAACGGAATACTTGTATTAGCATTATATTATGTGAATTCATTGTGTATTATGAAAAGCTACCTGTGATAATATTATAATATTTATGATGCAAATCGCGACAAAATGTGACACAGATTGTATTTGTTAAGATTGTATGGGTGAAGATAAGATTTGATGACAATATTCCCTGATCTTTTACACATTTCCTTCACATTTTCTGCTAGCTCTAACGCGTTTACACACATTTGCATCAATATCGTATATGAATAAATAAATAAATCTAACTAATCGTGTTTAATGTGAAAAATATGATATTTGGCAAGCTAGTAGTAGTTTCACCAACCTACTATTTTATACTGAGTATTACTTCAGCGTTACTTCTACGAACACAAGTAATGTAACCCGTCTACGCAAAGCCCAAGATTTAATATAGTTCGCAAGCAGATTATTTTGTCGTCCATATTCGTAAACAAAAACTACAAAAAACTTTTTTGCAAAAAAAAACAACCGACTTCCTTAAAAACACTACAAAGTGAAAAATAACTTTAATTTCGGTAGTCGGTGTCTTAGGATCTGTATTTATGGTTTTTTTGCCACCGACTTCCGAAATTAAAGTTATTTTTCACTTTGTAGTGTTTTTAAGGAAGTCGGTTGTTTTTTTTTTGCAAAAAAGTTTTTATTTTAAAATTTTTAGTTGTGGTTTCTGCCTACCCCCATGGGAAAAAGGCGTGATTCTATGTATGTATGTATTTTAGTTGTGGTATTCACCCTGCACTAATTCCAAACAAACAATGCATATTTATGCGATAGCAGAAATCGCGGTTGATTTCCTGTCATTTTTTAAAGAGTTCCGGTGTCTGTCTCCCGAACTCATCATCAGATCTATATGAAAATGATATGGGACCATTTCGGAATAAACCCCTTTCGAACAAAAAAGAATTTTGCAAATCCGTCTATATATGACGGAGTTATGGCCGAACATAAATAAAAAAAAAAAAAAAAAAAAAAAAAAAACATATAAACATCCGAATTGATAACCTCCTCCTTTTTGAAGTCGGTTAAAAACCACTGTAGAAGACTTCTAACAAACAATTATTTAATATACGAAATATTTTCATTTTCAATTCGCAAGAGTAAAATACGATTATAGCAGCTTTGCAAAACAATATGCACACCTAGTTTGGAGAATTAGCCAAAATAATATAAGTACATAAAAGCCAAAACAGAACGTGATTTCAAACAAAGCGGTGGACTAATTTGTAATTATGTTAGTAAACACTTACCACGTCTTAATTTCCACGTCAGTGTATTGAACTTTGGGAATCGGGTGGCCACTGTAATACGAAAGTAATAATTTTACAACAAGTTACTGTTACTGTATTGACGGCGAGATGGCAATCCGCAATACAGAAGTCTTGCTTCCGTCAAACTAGGTGATTGTATGAGTTATATTAAACCTACTTAAAGATAAATAATAATTTTTTTTGGTAAATTAGTACATAAATTGCCCATGCACTTAATTTTTTGAAGTTCTGTGTTAATAAAAAGCAGACAGAGAGCAGACTATTACTGTCCCATTTAAGGGCAAAACCTTCACATGCTAAAAAGCCATGAGTATTGTTCACGACGGTTGCTCAAAGCAGATTTGCATGAGAAGCGAAGCCCTTACCTCTGGTTAACACATACATGCCTAAGTTAAGGAAGAAGATAAGATTGGATGCCAGTATTCCCTGATCTTTTACACAGTTCCTTCACATTTTCCGCTAGCTCTAACGCGTTTGCACACATTTTCATCTATATCATATATAAATAAATGAATAAATCTAACTAATCATGTATTGTGGCAGGCGTGGCGATGTGCTATTGGCAAACCTAAAGATTGGCAAAACCCAAACGTCACCTGTTGCTATGATGACACTGAAACTTTATTAGCTTTTGTGCGAGATATATGAAATCAGTAATTTTCTCGAAAATACTTTTTTCTGTGGTGAGCACTATTGATCATCTAAACAATATGAATATTTCACGATGTGTTTTTACATTCGTTTTAGACATGCGTTTGAATTATTCAGACAAGTTTAAAGCTCTATTAGAAAGGAAGATAATCCGCCGGTATTAACACATAGGTTTCAGGTTTTCTCAGCCATGTGGCTTGCAAAAGGCATTCAAGATATTTTGAACATGCTGGAATGAAAATTCAATGCTCTTACAATGTAACGTGTTTATCACCAGCGATACCAAAAAAAGACTTTAAAAAAAATGGAAGAATAAAACACTCCATTTTTACTTTTCAAAATACTCCACTAAAAAATATACTATTTTAATTAAAGGTGTTGAAGCAAATCAACAACACTTATCCATAATGCACCAAATATTGCAATAGTAAATGTTATTAATATTAAATTCACTGCAATTCAGGTAGGTTTTATCTCGCTGTTACTGTTTAACTGTGTAAACCAGACTGGCGGTTTTAAAACTGCCTTCCCTATACTGTCTCCACAAGAGATATACTCCCGTCGACGTAATAAGGGCCTTATTGCTTCGACGGGAGTAATTAGGTAAGACCCGTGGGTATAATACGAAGACGGAACAGCGAATCTGCGCCTTCTTTGCGGTTTTCACATCACCTCTGCGTTGACATTATGTATCCTTATTTTCCAGGCGTCACCGCTGTTTGGTTAAGGTTTTTTCGACGGAAAATGTTGTGTCAATTGAAGTACATACTTTATGTTGTTTCACATGTACGGTAAATGTCACAAACATTTACCGTACATGTGTAACAACATAAAGTATGCTTTAAACTATTTGCTGCACAATCGAAGCCAATAACAGTGCCCGTCGAGACCCTATCCAATATTAATGCTTGCTTTTAGCATTTTGATAATTAATCATCCGCGTACCTATATATGTTTCGTTGATGTTAAAAGCAACATAACTTGTACAAATTTTGTAATTTAATAAAGATTTGTTCTTTTGGTGTTCACAACCATTTCTACCACTCATTAGCCTAGCTGTCATCGCAATTTTATCTTAATGTCAGGATGAAGACGATCCGAACTGACCTGACCGTCCTTAGTAAATCTCTGAGAATCTTGTACTGATGGGGAATCGAACGTGCGAGCCATGTAGGTTAGGGTGGCAGACTGGTAGTATCGACGCTAGGACACTTGGGTCACCCAATCACTTAAGGCGCTTGAATTCATGAATTTATTTTACTGAGGGAAGGTAAGTCAAGTTCCTTAACGTCCCACGCTACTGTTCCTCACTTAACTTTTTTTTATCATTGTTCAATTATTCTGATTCAAATAACGTTAACCACAACTATTCCAACAAATCAACTTTAAAGGAAATGTGAATACTTGTTCCGACATAACGGAATCATTAGGTATATCACCAATGAAAATATTATTCGTTTTAAGTTAACTCACTGAAATTATTATCAAGCGGAAAACCCTACAAAAGTAATTTCACGAACAAGATGATAATAACAGTTCAGAATATTGTTAGGTGGATACTTACTATTTGTAATTGTTGGCAATGGCTGCGAATTGTTCCCGTCGTTTGCGGTAAACAGGATCCTTGAAGCCAGGGTGATCAGCGTCTAGCTTTGAACCATACATCAGGACATTTTGAGCTCGATCCAGGTCGGATATTTTACGGGGGAACCAATGCATCTCCCCAAAATCTGTAATATAATTTTTGTCGTCAAAACTTTTTTGTATTTGATGAAGGTCCACAGTAAATTATTCAATTAACGAGTTGTTCTTAACTTGAAATTGAAATAGAGACCCTTTATTCCAACAGAGTATGAAGGAACTTTATACAAAAATCGGAAGAAAATAATATTACTCTAAATCTGATAAAACTTTATCATGTTTTTTTTAAATACGGAGCACAATCCTACCGCATAAGTCACAGATACTGTTGCTGCTTCAAACATTATTTTATAAAGTAAATTTAGCATCAAAGAATCTCATTTAGTTACTCTAATTACGTGTCAACAAAACATGTAATGACTTTTGTCAGTAAATACTTATTTTATTTTGTTTGTTAATATAAATTACGTATAAAAATGTAAGTTGGCATAGTGTTGTGTCTTATATTTTATGAAAGTTAAAGGCACGAGATGACATTCAACTTAATAAAAAATATAAAAAATAGTGATAGTTTCTGTAGCAAAACTTTGTCATTTCTATTTAAATAATTTACTTGTTTCACTGCTCAAAATATAATTACCGAAACTAGCTGCAGCAGATAGGGGCGTCGGGGGTGGGAATTCCTCTCCCTTTTGAGATGACACAAACTCAAAATCTTGAACTTCTCGCTTTAACATCCTCTTCAACTGTTCCATGCGATGAGGATCGCACTCCACATCCACCAAAATGTCGGACTACACAGCAAAATATTGTATTGAAACTTGAATTAAACTCAAAAAAATGTTTAGTTTTGCACCCAAATGATTTTAAATCGAAGTAATAAAAAAATGACAAGAAATATAAGAATCCAATTAACCGTCTGAGTCTAAGCAGATATTTTACAATTTAGACAATTTACAATATATACAATATTACAACACACTGATCGATATATGAATATTCATCTACCAACCCGCACTACGCCCGCGTGGTAGCTGACGGCCCAGTGCCTCTCACCAAGAGGAGGCCTGTGTCC
Source organism: Aporophyla nigra (assembly GCA_947507805.1). Lineage (NCBI taxonomy): Eukaryota > Metazoa > Arthropoda > Insecta > Lepidoptera > Noctuidae > Aporophyla > Aporophyla nigra. The sequence goes on along the minus strand of OX382291.1, from coordinate 20,664,259 downwards.
CAGTAGTGGGAACGGTATAGGCTGATTATGTGTTATGTGATCGATTTACAAATATTGAATTTGATTATAGTTATTAATAAAAATGTTAAAATATGAGCAAGCACCGTAAAATTGTAATTGCATGAAAAACTAGAAGGCTAGCAAAAATCCCAATACACACGGACCCAACTTACTGAGGAAGTTTCACTGACTGATTTTCGGGATTCAATGTGGAGAACATTTATGCCAAGATCTTGAAATACAGTAAGGGCTTTCACCAGTCCTCCAACTTGGTTCCGCAAAGTAAATATCACTGAAATTCTCTCGCTCTCTAAAGTTTGGGCTTGTTGCCTGGCTGCCATGGTAAGTTCGCCAAGTTTAGGGTGATGATGGGCCTCGTTTTTGACTTCCCATTCCGATCCATTTCTATAGAGCCAAAGTCCTAAAAGGCCTTTTCCGGAACCACTCATTTTTTTCCTCTGTAACTAAAACTTATTATGGTTAAAACAAATAAATGGTCTTAAAAAAAAACGCACTGTGATTATTAATGAAAATGAGTACAGTTCAAAAAGTACAGTGAAACAGCACAAGCCCGTGAACACGAACTGAACGTCAACTAATATGAGAATTAAATGTGTCTAAGATACATAAATTTTAGACTAATTGGAGGCTGTATCGCTGCAACGCCTGGGACATACTGCGCCCTTCCTCGGGATCTGGTCGCTTATAAAGAGAAGAGGCGCGGGAGACTCGACGGAGGGTGGGTATATTTGATTGGCTGAATCAAGTGTTCGGAGTAACTTGGAAAACGTTCTCTTTTCACACCGTAAAGTCACGGACACACTTTGGCGTTTTATTTGTTTTTAATCTTTTACAAATCTTATACCGAGGAGGGAAGTTTTTCCGCATCGTCGAATTATTTAAAAGTCAACTTAAGAGCTAAAATAACATTTGTTAATTGGATTTTCTTTAGATTCAATGTTGGCTTTTCTGATTGGATTGTTGTTTTATCGAACTAGCTGTAATTGACACGGTTTGAACTGTCGTTTATAACTCTACCTATTCTAACATGATAGTTCATGACTAATTTTCCTTTAAGACTCTGATTATGTCTGCACACTCTATTTAGTTCACGATTCTTATGGGCCTACTATGAGAAAACTTAGCACCAATAATTTAACTTTTCATATGAGCCTGAGAGATCTTTGATCAAGCAGATTAATTTCCCAATGCAATTGAAATCTTTTATTCTTATGCAGTAGTTCCGTGACATCGAATGACATACCTAGAAAGTTTAGCCTAAATCAGATGTATAGTACAAATCTATCATTTATAAAGATACTAGCTTTTGCCAGCGGCTTCGCCCGCGTGGAGGTCGGAAATTATCCCGCGGGAACATATTACCGGGATAAAAAGTACCCTATGTGTTATTCCAGGTTATAATCTATCTGTGTGCCAAATTTCATCCAAATCCGTCCAGTAGTTTTTTCGTGAAAGGGTAACAAACATACACATACACATACATCCATCCTCACAAACTTTCGCATTTATAATATTAGTAGGATACCTTTGATCAAGTTTGTTTGATGTTAAAGTTTGTATGTTAACATTGCAATCAATACGTCCTTTAATAATTATTTATAAGTTACTTGGTTAAGAAAGTAATCTAATTGGACTTCTTTTAGACTGCCAAGACAGATCAGATGGGTGTAATTTCAGTTTCATCCTAATACTTCCAACAATTTTGTGAAACATTTTAGAGTTCGCGCGATGAGTGTCACATTATCGAGTCTCACATTTTTTTACGAAAACTAAACTGCATAAAAACGTTTTGGTATCACCGCTAACGTGTACGTGAGTTTATATGTTCGCTACTCACACTGTGATAGTTTCGTTTGTAAGTGTGGATCTGAACACAAGTCTGCTACCTCGTAGCCGTTGGCTGACGGGCGCTAAGCGATCCAGTCACTGTATTTATTACCATTGTTTAGCGAAAAGAGCATCCCCTATCATTCATTATGAAGAAGCGACCCCACCATTTATTCACCCTATTTCCTTAGTGTGAGAATTGTAAAAATAGGTTAGTGCTTATATTATACGGATTGGTAGAATATTTCCATTTGCAATTTTTACTACCATCTTTGAATGAAGTCAGGAAAGACAATTTAAACACACTCTGTTAATGGGTTTCCCTCGTGTAGTATATGTAAGCAATAGCCTTATTGTTAAAATATCAGGAATCGTAAGATTTAGATTGGACCTATTTAAGAGTACGAGTATGTAAGATAATAAAAAACAAGTGAGACTTGAAAAGAACGACTGTTAGTTTCCTTATTTAATCTATCTGTTTCGTAATAATCACTGTGAATTTCAAAAACGCTGGGTTTGAAATTATGGAGAATAAATTCTCTTTAAAAGTATTGATCTTTCTAACAATCAACTTTTCTATACCCGATAAAAAGTTACAGGGCGTTTCAGAGTGCTCTTCAATTCAGACGTCTGGGCCACCTTAGAAATCGAAAACTTGCCGATGGAGATTTCTGGAAATTTGCTGGGAACTAATAGTATGTATGCGAAAACTATACATTTACAGGTTATGTACGGCTGAATTTAAGATAGCTACAGAGCTTTGATTTATTATTTTTATGAGTTTTACTATAAATAGCAGGATTGGGCCAACAAAATCGGCTAATTTTCTACTAAATATTTGTTGCACCCGCGTTTAAATATAAGACGTGACTCGACAATCCATACAGACACACTGACGCGTGTCTCACTGTCTGTCAAATATTGTATCAAAATAAAACTGGATAACTCTATAAGCGTTATTTAATAGAGGCGATGTCTGATTGATTGCAAATTCGTTATTATTCTTTGCTTCATTTTCGTACTTAGCATGACCTCATTATATTTAATTTTAACTTTACTTACAGCCTTGGACATAGGGAAATTAGATACGACCCTCATGTCGGTTTGCATGACTATAACAAAAGCTCATTCTGGGGATGACGCTCCTTATTATCTTGACTTATTCATGCCTCGTTACACAGTAAAATTAACGTTACGTTGTTAGTCATTTACTATTCTTAGCTATGGTGATATTACACTCCCTGGCTCTTAAATCGACCCACCGTGCATTTTATGTTTAAAGGCTAATACATCAAATAATGATAGGTCACAGTTTTTTTTTTTCTAAGTTATTTATTTTTTTAAAGACTGAATTTGTTAACCAAAACATACAGGGTGGCTCGATTCAGGTGTACGAAAGTGTATGTAGGTACGAGTATGTATGCTTAAAAATCGTTTGAATTGTTCAGTAGTCGTTATATGCACATAATATTTTTAACCTAAGTATTGTTTATTTTTAAAACTATAAAAATATTACCAGTTTATTCCATCGACTTATAGTTTTTTGATATGTATGAATCATAATTTCTCGTGTTTATAAGAAAAAGGGACGAATTATTTTAAGGAAATAGATTTCCGCTCGCCTAGTTTTGCAAGCATTTTAGCCCAAACATTTTATAAAGCATAACGTGGCTAAAGAGGTTTACCTGCTGTGAGTTAGGATCTTAAAAACTTAATATAATATTTTATGAATCAAACCGAAATAATATTATGAAAATTCAGCTTTAGCAAATTACATTATTGCTGAAGCTGTAATTTTTTTACATCATCATCATCATCATCATTTCAGCCGTAAGACGTCCTCTGCTGGACTTAGGCCTCCCCCAATTTGGGGGGCTTTGCCATAATCGCCACGCTTGGCAGGCGGGTTGGCGATCGCATTATGGTGGTAAAATGCATAAAGAACGCTGCTGCCCATTCTCTAGTAAGTCCCTTAGTCGCCTTTTACGACACCCACGGGCAGAAATGGGGTGGTGTTATTCTTTACGTCCGGCACCACACGGTACACGGTATTTTTACATATTTACAATTAAACACAAAAGAATAGGGGTTATTATTGGACGATCTTGTGGCTAAGTAGTAACAGCCGCACGGGTCGATCGTTCAGGCCAATCTACGCTTGCCGCGGTTGGTCCATGGATGGGTGACTATCTTTACATAACAAGACCCTTCCGTGACTCCGAAAGGACGTTAGCCATTGGTCTCGGCTGTCTTACGTAGATCCTAGACAGTCGTTACGGGTCGCCAGAAGCCCGAAAGTTGGACAACCAGTCTTACCAAGGGTTACCGTCTGACCTCCACACCCCGGTTACTGGGTAATAACCCAGTAACTGGGTTGTGGAGGTCAAATAGTCAGTCGCTCCATGTAAAATATTGGTACTCAGCTGCATCCGGTTAGACTGGAAGCCGACCCCAACATAAATGGGAAAAAGGCTAGGCAGATGACGTTGTTCCTTGTTTTCTTGTTGCATCGTTTGATACACGTGACATGTTTCATTGTAAGATTGTATCAAAATGTATTATTCTAATTACTACGTATGTTGTGTTATGGTAAAACTTGTATTAGGTACAAGAGTAGGCTCGGAATAGTCATTTCCCCTCCTTACTTGGTTTATTTTGGATACATCAGTTGAATAAAGTTATAGGTACATGTTTTTCGCCCCCTGTGCCTATTAATAAGAGGGTCTGGGTATAACAAAGATAAGGCTGATTAAATACCCACTGCTTTTTAGAATTAAGCTCGAGTCGAATAACATTATTAAATCGTTGGAAATTCTGAAACTATCTTGCTTAAAACTCATTTTTTGACGTTTTCTGTGACGATAAAATCAAAGGACAAAAATTTTCTTACAGTTAATAGCAAACAGAAGTAGGTATCCCTTTCAAAGCAAATAAATAAATATTTAACTCGAGTCGCAGACGAAGACGCTTTTAATTCAATTTCCTTAGAGACGCCCCTCAAGCGCCTCTCTGATTTGCAACGATTTATCCCTTGTTATAATAACACAGCGTCCTTATTCAGCTTGTATCTTGCTATAAACAATGTTGTATAGTCGTATTCAAATAAACATTTAAAGTCGTCAATGGTTGTTTCGACTATTTTTAGGAAGGATATGTTACATTCTTAATGTATAGTTATTTGCATATAAGAGAAGGTAAATATTGCTGTATAAAGTTATATATTTTAATGTACCTAGTCCTGTTTTTTATTTCTTTATAATAAAGAAATAGATAACATATATTCATAGAACCACAAACTTTAATGAAGTTAAATACCTAACATTAACATACTTGTATAGCTTGAATTGTAGCCGTGCGTACGATTACTGTCTCTGTCGTATATTTACCAGAACAACTCTAAAATTTCATCGGATTTGAATTTGATGAAACAAATTAAAATAGTAGCAATGAAAATAATAAACTCCAATAATTGTGTTAAACAGAAAAATAAAATAAACTAAAGCATCCTATCTGGACCAAATATTGATGAAACAGTAGCAGATGAATAGCCATGTATTTACATGTCCTCTAACTTGTTACCACGAATATAATTGAATCATTTCAATCAAGACTCATAGTATTAGTAACAATATACTTAGAAACTATGTAAAAAAAAAAACATTAACACTGAAACAATTGGTGACATCACTTCTGGATGGTGGTAGGCCAAGCCGACACCTTGCAGCAGTTTTAACAAACGCACAATCTAGCCTGCGTGCTACCATAGATAGGAAGCTATTGGTGGTCTCCCGCACCCTACTAACCAGGGATGCGTACAGCTTACTCATCACAGTGTAAAAACAGTCAACGCGAGGTTCAGCAAACATCCCTGAGGAACTGCAGTATGGGGGCAATCCCACTAGCACCCAATATTATATTAAACGCGAAGGGAGCTGTATGATTTCTGAGTATAATGAGCCCACAGACTGCAAGAGTAAAAAGGCGTGCAGTAAGCACGTAATATAATGCGCTTGATGCAATCATGTTAGCTCTCACACATAGCGCCCTCCGCTCCCTGTCAATACCCTCATCATCTTTGAGGCCAGTGGTCGATAAGAAACCCAGATATATATCTGGTTTTCTGGGTCTGTTAAAATTTATTGACTCACCCTCACAAGGGGCTTACCGCTTCTTACTGTTTAGTCTTTTAGAAATGTATATAAGCACTGTCGTTTTATAGATGCTAGTATCTATTTTAACACGTTCACGGACAGAATGCCTCTCGACGTTCTCTCTGGATAAAATAATACGACAGTACGCCTATCGACGTCAACCTTTTGACTTGCATACAATCAGTACGCCTTGCAACGTTATATTACACGCTTTTTTTTATAAACTAATAAAAGGAAAGGCATTCTGTAGTTTCACGACGGATAGAGTTTTAATCTTTTACTGTCTTATCGTACGTTAAAAAAATGTTGATAAAATTAAATTTTGTAGTGTCTCAACACGATTAACCAGTAAGGGAATACTGTCCATGAACGTGTTAAACTACTTCCCATAGCTCTTGCACCGCGGTTTCAGTGTATTTTTATAAAAAATATTAGACTTGTGTTTATACTTTTTCCGTGGGGTATTGGACATAAAGAATAGCACTATCCCATTTAATTCTGCGGGTGTCGTAACAGGAGACTAAGGGACTTACTAGAGAATGGGCAGCAGCGTTGTCTATGCATTTTACCACCATACTGCGATCGTCAACCCGCCTGTCAAGCGTGGCGATTATGGCAGACCCCTTTCAATCGTGGGAGGCCTATGACCAGCAGTGGACGTCTTTTGGCTGAAATAATGATCACGATTATACTTGTTTACAGATACAAGTTTGAATGTTGCTATGAAAACCACTAGTACCTAGCAGCAATGCTATTCAACCGCAACGACGGCGACGTAGATCAAGCTGAAAAGATTGGCAATGAGAATGGCATGACAAAAGAATGGCACATATGTCTTCGAACGATAAATATTTGAAATAAAAATAATTAATTTATAACAAAAATTTAGCTTTATTGTACATCAACATAATTTTCTATAAAATGTCTCTTGTTATTTGTGGAAGATCAAATTCCTAGTCACAATGTGGCTTTTCTTTAGTTCCGGGCCTTAGAACTTGTCATTACATGTAGGAGCATAGGAGCTAACACATTGGATAATCACTATCGCCGAAGAGTCTCCTCACAAACTCTTTCTCTTACTATTTAACTTTCCCTTTAAATGCTTTCATCATAACATGTGTATTACGAATGGAGATTAAGTAATAGATAATTGTTCTCGTTTTTAAATAGAGTTTTGCAAATCAGTTGTTTTTAGCTTATGCCATCATCATCAGCCTATATTGTTCCCACTGCTGGGACACAGGCCTTCTCTCGGTGAGAGGGAGTGGGCCGTAATCCACCACGCGGGCCCTGTGTGGGTTGGTAGATGAATATTCATAAATCGATCAGTGTGTTGTAATATTGTATATATTGTAAATTGTCTAAATTATAAAATATCTGCTTAGACTCAGACGGTTAATTGGATTCTTATATTTCTTGTCTTTTTTTTATTACTTCGATTTAAAATCATTTGGGTGCAAAATAATGATATTTGTTTGAGTTGTATGAGGTCAAATATAAAATACGTTTTTAAAATAACTCTGATCGTGTTTATCTCTAAGTAACTAAGTTACGTACCCTATTTGTTGCCACAAATTGTTTCATCATGATCTACTTTAGACATAATTCATTTAAAAACTGCTCTACTTAGACCACACATACCAGCAGTTTTGTGGTTTTTAGAGCTATAGGAAACGTACTGCCCAGGGTGATCTGAAAGGATGCACCTACTCTAAATGAGATTCACGGAATTTTAATTACATAAAGTTTTGCAAATAAGTAGGAAACCGATAGTGCATAGGAATAATTAGAACACATATATAAAAAAAGAAATAAAAAGAAATTGTGTTTTATTGCAGATAAAATACCATACACAAATAATAATACAATAAATTATATTAAATTATAAACAAAATTAACACATAGAGGTATGTAGTACCCATAGTCTGCAAAAATATATTGATAGGTACAATATTCGGTCAATAGACTGTCGCTGTGATCCTACTTGTGGACGTAAACTCGGCATGTAATTTGGAGCGATGCCAAGCTAGTTTTATGAGCAGAAGTGTTACATCGCAAATTTTTTCTCGTAATTTCCTTTATATTATTTCTGATATCACTGTTAGGAAAAAAGCCAAGTCAATATAACGTGTTACTGTATTCCAAGTACATAGTTAATTATTCTTTTTTGTTAAATAATGTACTGATTAACACCAACTGAAACACCTACTTATGTATAGTGTATACTCATATTTTATGAAATACTGATACGATGAAAATGCTCTCATAAAAGTGTGATAAGTACACAAATTTTGCTGTGCCGCTTGCCGTGTCTTATTACTAGCGGTTATACCTAGATATTACAATACATTATAATTTACTACGTCTTAGGTAGGTACAAACATCAAAAAAAGTTTGTGATCACTAGCATAAGCTGATATATTTTTTTTTAAATTTAACTTTATCAAAAAAATTGTTGTGTGTTTTTAACCGACGAAAAAAAAAACGGAGGAGGTTATCACTTCGACGCGTATATTTTTTTTTTTTAATGTATGACCACGCATAACTTTTTACATAGTAGTCCGATTGTGATAATTCTTTTTTTATTGGAAAGGGCATACTTCGAGGGTGGCCCCATATAAATTTGAAAAACAAAATCAAACCTTAAGGGTCAGAAAACAGGGTATGATTGATTGTTCACTCACTGATTGTAATGTTTAACCACGCATAACTTTATACAGAGTAGTCCGATTTTGATAATTCTTTATTCATTGGATAGGGTATATGTTGCCAAGTATTATAAGTATATTAAAGTCACAAAAAATTATAAAATAAAAACTTTTTACCAATAAATTTAACCGCCGAAAAAACTGAAAAGCAAAAAATAATAAACCTTAAAATTATGAGTCGGCGCTGGAAAATCAATGAACAAAGATCACTCAAAGCGCCGACTCATAATTTTAAGGTTTATTATTTTTTGCTTTTCAGTTTTTTCGGCGGTTAAATTTTTTGGTAAAAAGTTTTTTCTTTAAATAGAAATACCCTGTTTGCAATTTTAAAAAAAAACTTTTTAGTAATTAATCATAATGTAATTGTAACAGAAATTTGATAGCAAGAAAAAGACTGTTTAACCAAACTTAACAATTTATTAATAAAAGGTTTATATTCAATATAATATAACTCCTCTCCTGACTCGAACACATGCGGTGATCCTCCTGGGCATGCTAAAAATCAAGTTATCCAGCATTTCTTGTTGTAACCTCTCCCATTCTTGAATAGCGGCTTCCCTGAGCTCTGGCACTGTCTGGGGACGCGGTTGACGATTCCAAACAGCTCGCTTAAGAACATCCCACGCGTGCTCTATTGGGTTTAAGTCAGGCGAGCCGGCAGGCCAGTCTAACCTTGTGATGTCGTATTCTCGGAGAGCAGCATTGACTCGTTGAGCTCGATGGGCGGGCGCATTATCAGCGACCAGTACAAATTGGTCGCCATGGTTTACTCGGAATGGTCTGACAATTACATCAATAGCAACTACTCTATACATGTTTGCTGTCATGGAGCCTCGATACGGGATCAAAGGCGTTCTAGCTCCAATCATAATACCACCCCAAAAAGACAGTTTTGTCAAATGTTTTCTTCTTCGTTTTGCCGAAGCCTAGCCCACTATAATCTCCGTCGTTGTCGTTGCCGGGAATCCAGAGGAGCTTGCCAAGACCTCCGTGCTCGTAATCCAGCCTAGTGCAAGCAATTCCGAATGGTCTGATTGCTAACTTCAGGCCCAGAGGCGGCCCGAACTTCTGCTTTTATTTTAATAGCGTTGATTGTTGGGTCACGGGCTACCAGCAATCTAATATAGCTTTTTTGGGCAGCAGTCTAAACATTTGGACGACCTCTGCGGGGTCGGTCAGCAAATTTACCCATCCCGTGGTACCTCTGCGACGTGGTCACGACACAGGATTGGGATATAGCAACTCTGCGTGCAATTGCTCTCGTGGTGTATCCTTCTTCCCTCAAGGTTACTATTTTTGCTCGTAAAACTTCTGATAATCCTCTTGGCATTTTTACAATCACAACTTTCCGGGAGAAACTATTTTAAATCCGTTAAAATTGACTAAATCAGATTTCTGAATGAGCGTAAGCTAAGACTGAACGCCTTTTTATATGGAAAAGCAATCGAACTGTTTTATTGTTTTATATTCTAATCTATATTTTTAAATAAAGAATCTAAAAAGAAGAAGAAATCATAATATAATCTACCGTTACAAAAAAGATTTCGATTTTTCACAGTGATCGCAAACTTTTTTTGATGGGTGAACGTATTTATTCCTTAACTAAATTCAGATTAAATAGTGTGGGTACTCATACTTGTTGTAGCTTTTTGTTTTCCGTAAAATAGATGAAAACACAAAGAAATTGAGTTCTTTTGACAGCCCATCAGATCGGCAGTAAAACTTTGTCTTTCCAAGTTCCGTTTTAAGAAGGTCAGAGTAGACTTGTAATACAATAATTAAGTAATTAATAGATAATTTAACGTGCTGTAATATATAAAGTAGCTAATTAAACTAGCGTAACCTTCATCTAGATGGTTTCCTGACTGTTTTTAAATCTGATCTTAGTACTAATTAAATTCGTGCAGGAAATACTAAATTTATGAAGAAAACCATAAAATACATTGCATGTGACATGGGTTTATTCATAGAATACAAAACCTTGACCGAGATTTATTTTCATGGCTTGCCATCATTTGCATAGTTGGACATACAACAAGGTTTATAAACGTATGCTGCAAGAAAGTCACCATTTCAAAAAATTCACACGAAAACAAGATCGCAGTAGATGAAAATAACTGAAAAGTCGGTCAATATAGTATTTGCGTTGGTTCGTAATCGCTCATCCTAGCAGTCGGGAAGAGGGCACGTCCCAAGAGTTCTGTCAACAAGCTAAGCCTCTCTGCAAGTCGTCACAATAGTCACTACCAACCTCAAACCCTTGAGAGCCTCTCCAACGTAATGTTTTTTTATACTTACTACTGGGTGGGTGGGTATTAGATACTAAAATAGGCTATTACATGAAACGTATCATTTTTTAGAGTGATGAGTTTCGGTACCTACCAAAGAGCCGAGAAAAGGGAAAATAGTACAGTAAAGTGGTATTGTGCTGCGTGAGTAAGATGTAATTTTGTTGTTATTATTAATATGGCAGTATCTTACGATGTGAGGTTGATTGTCAAATATCGATGTCAACAGTGAGCAACTTGTACGTACTTACCCGATACTGCTCGCTCCTTCACATCTACAACGAAGCTTATGCTGAATGGCTGAAAATAATTAAAAAGAAGCTCCGTCTAAACGTGGATTGCAGAAGTAACCCCGTCTCAAAAATTATTTCCAAAGACGTAACTGGAACCCTTGCTAACTACATAGTCATTTAGTGCTTATTTTGCCTTCTAAATTAAGATAAAATATACATATGTGTGTGATTAATCATGCTGCAAGATGAAAACTTTGGAAATTCATTGTATTTCATTTATGATAAAAGTGGAGAATCTGCCGTCAGCCGCCATTTTTATCAAATATTCGCAGCGCAAGTTCGCTATCGATGTCGAGGACCCTGGTTTTACTCCAGACGCTTACGCAAAAACTGACCACAACCGGGAAGATCCAATACTCGACACATTCTTACAGGATGGAAACAACATTTTATTTTTTGTGGGTATTTTCGGCAAATAAAAGGAACACGCGCCGATGTCATCAGGGCAAACCGAAACTCGCAATTTACGAACAGACATGAGAGCCCAATTGAGTGACAATTACAATAACGAATTTCCGCATCAACTACTGAATCTTGGAGAAGGAAAACTCACCCAGAAACGCTACAGTGAATGAGATAAATAAACAGATTTTAGAGAAATTTCCCGGTCAAGTCAAAACACTATAAGTCCATTTAACACGGTGTGTTATATTGAGGATACAGTACACTAAACTCAATCATTTTTAATTCTTTGAGCCCTTTTGGCTTACCTCCTTACGATCTTATGTTAAAAGTTGGCATTCCTGTCATGCTATTAAGAAACTTGAGCACCCCAACAAGTGTAATGGCACAAGGCTGCTTATAAAAGAGTTGCGAAAGAATATAAATAATCATAGCAACTATTCTCACAGGGCCAGCAGTGGGACAACTGGCTTATATTCCGCGGATACCAATGTTTCCGGATATACCCATACCATTAAAATGGCTAAAGTATTCCCTCAAGAACTCTTTTGCCCTCACTATTAATAAGTCCCAGTGTCAAACGTTTTCTCTGCTGGGCATTGACATGACAAAGCAGTGTTTTTTCCCATGGGCAGTTATATGTTGTCTTATCTCCGGTTGGAACTCCTGAAAGACTATATTTTTGGTACCAAAAATAACATAACTTCTAATAAAGTACTATAATTTCATTCACTCATTTGAAACCCGGTAATGTAGCCAAATTGGCATGCAATTACATACGTATATGTATATGCAGTAAAAATATAACCCTCCTTTTGGCAGTCAGAAAATAAATCGTAGCACTCAGTTCTAACCGAACCACACTCATAATTACATCACAAGTAAAAATGTTTACCGCCCAACGAAGTGGGCACGGGTCAGCTAGTAATTTTATAAAGTATATTTGTATTATCAAGTAATTATATAGGTAACAATGGTGCATTCTTAAAAAAATCCACTATAATTTCTTTAGATTATATGTTTGAGTATCAATAATAAGAATACCATAGTTCATCATGTACACCATTCTTTTTTCCTTTTTTTTTTTGGATTGGAAATCATCAAATGTCTTCTACCGCTCTGGGCGGAGCGGGAGGGCGTGTCAGACTTTTACTGACTAAAACCCACCCGTGTTCCTTCAGTTGCCCATGTGCCAGGGTCACGGTATCTCTTTCGAACAATCACGCGACCCCGGCAGGATCATGTACACCATGGATGTACATGTTTGAAAACTACCAATATACGTGTATATATAACGAAAAGGGGATGGGATTTGATTTTTAGGATGTTGATGGGGCCTTCCGCGCTAGATAGATGTTTGCGGTAGCCCGATATTCATGGCATTATGACGAAGAGAACAGTGTTAACCATGGGTTGGTGACGTAGAAGCTGCAAAATCATCCTAAAAGCATTATTTAACAAAGTTGATAGTCCCTTTATAAGACACTGAGTCCGCACACACGTACCAACGTGTAATTTTTGGTTCTTTATTTCTCGTTTGTCACTAACTTTGTTTTTATGTCATTGTTACTAATACTATATGAATTGTAAGAACCTACATGTAATCTGAAATAAATAATATTTATTATAGTCGGATGCCCATCGTAATTCACACACCCAATAATATTTATCATTAATTATATTCCCGATTTTTGTTGTATATGTTGTTTATTTTTGAAGTGGCTAATTTCGTACAAACCAATCCCAAACTATTACTGCCAGGGTCGCGAGATTGTTCGAAAGAGATACCGTAACCTTGGCACATGGGCAACTGTAGGAACACGGGTGGGTTTTAGTCAGTAAAAGTCTGACACGCCCTCCCGCTCCGCCCAGAGCGGGAGAAGTCATTTGATGATTTCCGATCCAGAAAAAAAAAATCCCAAACTATTTAAAAAACTATCAGATGTATCAATCTTCAGTCGACGGGATAACAATAAATTATGGAGAGCCACGATCAACCACGGCACTCATGCGTAAAAGTATTTCCTCTTTAGCACCAGATATTTATAATAAAATCCTGAGACCCATTAGACAAATGCCCAAAACTCTATTTAAACTATATTTAAAAAATACCATAAAACCAAGTGTTATTGATCATACTTAGTGCCTATCATTATGACATTTTCTCAATCTCAAAATAGTACCATTTCTCAGTTTTAAAGTTTTTTATAAGTTTTTCAACAGCCTGAACGAAGTGGGTTTAATTTTTTTTTTTTTTTGTTAATTATGTGTATAAATTCTAATGGTTAATATGACCAAAATTTTTTTTTATTCTTACGGTCATACATAAACTCAGGGCTTTATCCCATGGGGATAGGCAGAACCCACAGAACGCCACCTACAACGATCTCTACACACTCCTTATTTTTTTTTTACGCCCTTAATGGCATAACATGTAGATCCTATTACCGAATGTTATTTTAAGACCATGGACACTATTATACACTCATGTTTTATAGTAAAATAAATATCCTATCGTATCGTAACCGTTTATATTTATTTTAACACCTCCTCTTGTATTTTTGAATACCTTATTTTCCGTTTTTTTTTTTTTCATTATAATATAATTCACCAGTTGTGCCTGCAAACAGTAGTCACCGTAACTAAATAGTTTGTGATATCTAAAAATGGAAATTAATAAAAATAATCAGTCTACCGCCGCGTAAAGCGCCTACACATTACATTGGAGCAATAATCCTTAATGCGAGACAATATTATGCGTAATAGGTACATAATGCCGGTCTACTACCGCTAAAAGTTATTTATTAGGGATTATTATTTATATTCCAATGATCATTTTGTGTAAATATGCATTAATAAACATTATGCCAACACATTTATGCCTAGTCAAAATATGCGAAGTGATCATTATACTGAATTTCGTGAGGCCAATGTAAATTATGACAACATATTTTATACTTATCATTCGTTTATATAGCACTAGCTTTTGCCCGCGAATTCGTCCCCGTAAATATCGGTTATCGCGGATGGACACGAAATCGTGGAATAAAAAGTATCCTATGTCCTTACTTGGGGCTCAACCTTACCTCGTACCAAATTTTCTTAAAATTCGATTCAGTGGATTAGTCGTGAAACCGTATCAGACCGAGTTACTTTCGCATTTATAATATTAGTATAAATTCGTATAGAATAGTTCACTATCATTATTTAAACAGTTTGTTTGGTATGGAAATCGAAAACGTGTGAAAAAAAAACTTCTTTGTTCAAAACTACAAATGACAGCATGTACATTAAGGCAACCAAACGACTTTTATGAAATGGTCTTAGTAATTCGAAAATAAACTATTTAAGTTCCACGGAAAATTACCAAAACATCTAAGTGTAAAACGCACACCCAGCCGACGTAGTTCCCTGATCTTCGCCTATCAAATAATGAAAAAAAATGTCATTCGTTTTCGCTATCGATGTCCAACACTTCGGTAAAGTTTCGGCATCTAATTTATTTTGAACCTGTTAATTAAACATGTTTTATACTAAAATTCAGTTAACTTTTATACATTCCCGATTGAATTAGAACGTCGTCGAACGGGATTTATATTTTTAAGCAGCGACAACCTCCTTGGTTGACTTGTGAAATGCGGCAAGTTTCATAGATGACACAGTAAAAAATGACGAGGATAATATATGAAACGTAATAAGAATAAAAATCAATATTGTGATGCCTTAGTATTATTTTATTGTAATCAATGCCAAACACCAAACGCCAACAACGCTTTGCAATTTATTTTATTTATTTATTTATTTGTGCACAATTTATTAGCTTAAGATACTGTTCACATTACAATATATAAAGCCGCCAGTAACAGTCACAATACCCCCCGTACTAGTTGGTACTGTATTACAGTGGGGTATTATTCCTCATTGCTGTGACCCGTACAGTAACAAACGAGTGAGAACTTAAGAGCTCCATAAGAAAGAAAAAAGAAACAATTGAAAAAACTTAAATAATTTAGCAATGAAATTACTACACTTATTACTATTTTGGCGTGTCTGTGATTGTGATGTTTGAAAGTGTGTCTGTATGTATGAATGTATGTGTGTATGGAGTTTGCTATTTCAGAATTTTAAATGTGTCTTCAGTGCTATTATAGTCTAAGCGGAGTAAGTGGTTTCGTAAATTTTTTTTAAATATGTGAGAATTATAATTCCGAAAACCTAGAGTTACATTAAATTTATTATAAACTAGCTTTTGCCAGCGGCTTCGCCCGCGTGGAGGTCGGAAAATATCCCGCGGGAACGTACTACCGGGATAAAAAGTACCCTATATGTTAATCCAGGTTATGAACTATCTGTGTGCCAAATTTCATCCAAATCCGTTCAGTAGTTTTTTCATGAAAGGGTAACAAACTTACACATACACATACATCCATCCTCACAAACTTTCGCATTTATAATATTAGTAGGATAAATGGAGCTAGAAAGAAAAGAAAACGCTGGGCAAATTTTGTCCTATAAATAGGTTGTTTGTAGACTTTGTAAGCTCGTCGTATAGCGTCTGGAAAATCCGGTGGTTTATTGTGTTGAATGCGTAAGATCTTCTCAATGTACAGTTGTCGAATGCTAAGAACAGCACTTAGCTTGTACAGTTCATCGGTCGCAAACCTATATTTTTTGAACAGCATAGTTTTTAAAATGGCCCGTTGCGCTCTTTCTGCTTTGATAAGCAGTGTCTTAGCACATCCTCCCCAGATGGATATGCCATATGTAATAACTGATTGGCATAACGCGTAGTAGGTTGTGGTAAGCGGCTTCGAGTCGCAGACATAGCGTAAGTTTCTGAATACATACAAAAGTTTTCTTATACGCTTCGATAGGATTGAGATTTGGTTGTTCCAGTTCAGTCGCTCATCTATTTGGATCCCCAAATACCTGATTGATGATGCAACATCGAGACGATAACAGTTACAATTTTGAGTGGCGGGCAAGTTACATGTGTGAGCTCGTATAGTTATATTTTCAGGAGATGGTTTAGTAGTACTGTTTATATAGTAAGTAATTATTTTACGCTAATTTCATATGGGATACTTCTCTCTGTCTGTTGCTCTAATATAAATTATGGTCACTAACGGAATTTCGTTACGTAACGCTTTTTTCGTCATCATCATCATTTCAGCTGAAAGACGTCCACTGCTGGACATAAGCCTCTCTAAGCCGTCACCTCCTTCTGCGAAGCAGTAGTGCTCGCGAAGGAGGAGGCGGGGCGCGTGAGGGAGTGGCAGTCTCTGCGCCCTCACGTCCCTAGCCGCCGCAGGAGGAGACGCCCCGGGCGTCGGGAGTCTATAGCGGACTCCCGGCCACCGTAGGCGCGAGCTTGCGGGCGGCGAGCAATGGGTAGCTCGCCGCCCGGTAAGGACTAGGCTCGGGTCGACGGCGCGTAGTGTTCCACGCGCGCCTCAAAGAGATGTCAGCAATACTGAAGGGGTCTGCCAGGACCGATGCCTGCCAGGGTCGCGAGATTGTTCGAAAGAGATACCGTGACCCTGGCACATGGGCAACTGAAGGAATACGGGTGGGTTTTAGTCAGTTAAAGTCTGACACGCCCTCCCGCTCCGCCCAGAGCGGGAAAAGTCATTTGATGATATCCCATCCAGAAAAAAAAAAAAGCTTAGCGATTTGGTGATCGCAGTATGGTGGTAAAATGTATAGAGAACGCTACTGCCCATTCTCTAGTAAATCCCTTAGTCGCCTTTTTCGACACCCACGGCAAGAAATGGGATGGTGATATTCTTAACGTCCAGCACCACGCGGATCTTCGCTTTGTTCATAACGAAACGATTTCTACAATTTTACACTTACCACAAACAGCGTTAAAGAACTTCGTTTCAATAATATCATACTGGATATTACACGAAATATGTAGCTGCAGTACATAATTTAAAGATCGTTGTGTATTTTTGTTTGCACATTCTTTTCAGTGACTTCCCATACAAATAATTGGTCCTACTACTGCCACCATCCAAATCTATATATATAAAAATGAATCCCTATTTCCCTTGGTCACGCCATCACGCGTAAACGGCTGGACCGATTTCACTTTTGTTGTTGTTGTGTTTGTAATTGTCAGAAGGTTCTTAGGAAAGAAAAAAATTAAAAAATTATGCGGAAAATTAGAAAATTTAAGAACACTTATTTAAGAATACTTAACAACCATATAATAGGGCAATGTAAACTTTTTTAATGTAACATTATGACATTTGACATAGAATTGACAGAATGCGTGCTCAAATATCATCAAAGAGACAGGACAACGTCTGTCGGGTCAGCTAGTAAAATATAATTTATACCTACTACCTCCCACTGACATTTTATTTTCAAAATCGCCGAAACAATTGGGTGATTTCCTGTGCATACTGTACGAATGCAACAAGAGTTAATTTATTGCCAGCTTGTACTACAGACGTTCGAATTTTGCAAACAATCTTTACAGTACCTACATAATTACTGTCAATGATCGAAAACCGTATAGAAAAAAAATTAAAACCTTATGAACTACTTTAATTCGAACTACGACGAAAGCGCCGAATATAAATGTTTAAACAAGACATCACAAATAGACAAAGTCTTGTTTTAGTCTTTTTAGATGACGCTTTACCCTACATGCGAATTTGACAAAAAACTAAACCTTCTATTGGACTTTTTAAGGAGACTAGGTGCCAAGTTGCGTATCTAGTCGCTGAATATATTTTTTTATAAAGGTAGTTCAAAATTAAATTGCGTTAAAAAAAAAACTGTTTTTATTTTCCCAGGAAATTTAAACAAGTTTATAGGTTCTTTCCAGATACGGGTTTTAGTGACTTGTAGATAATTGCAATTTTTGAGAAAAATATTAAACATGCAGCATAGCGTAACGTAGGCTATTCGGGCCTGCTTGTCAATAGTCTATGGAAGAAATCAGTGTCATGAGACATCCATTATCAAAAAATTGTAAAAATAAATATGTGACTGTTTTTACACTTAGAGAAAAGAAACTGCAACCACACGGCTTAGTATCTAAAAATAAAAAACAATGTGAATTTATTTTCAAGGGTTTATATGGAATCACGTAGCAATTTTAGCAAGCAAGTAGCTAGATGAATTATGGAGGAACAAGATGACCAAAACACACCAGACTCATATTAACAAAACTCACAATGAGTGTAAATAATTTTCATTCAGTAATTAGTCTCGCAAGTTCAGTTGGGTTATTAGATGTTCAACCCTCACAATTGTTGATTGGATTTCCCGCCGATGCATCATCCGTTGTGTGACACACACACAGTTGTGTATTTTCATGTAAGGGTGATAAACGCACGCATGCGCCCTGCGGGGGCGAGGGCAGTACGCTTACTAGGGTTGGACATGCGCACAGCGAACCTCGGCCCTAGTACTCGGTCGATACAGTTGCGGGGGCTGGTCGCGCATGCGGTACTCTCTCGAACCAACGATCAGGTGTAAAGCGACATGGCTGATAGCGAATTTGAAGAATTTCGCCGAGTTTTCGATAGATTACCACAACACATAAAGGCTCCAACGCCGTTTTATTCGTAAGTACACCTTTCCATATACTTTCCATATCAGTACATGACGGCCCTCTTAAGAAATCGTGTACTAGTCCAACTAATTTGTCACGTGAGTTCGGAATAAAGACTTTCGAGCTGCATTTTTTTAATAATCATATTCAATACGATCATATTTGCGAAATCTAGCGATACGTGGAGCTTTAACTCTGTATTATAATTTATTTATTTACTATTTCAGATTAGTGCCAAATGTGGGATTGGATGATGACTCCCCATCATCCAAGAGTGAGTGTTCGCCGGAGGAAGACACCAAAGAAGATATGCATCCATGTATGGTAGATGGGACTACAACCACAACAGTAAAAGATGACGTTGTTTCACCACCATCCCAGCCAGATATAACTGAAACCCAGCGGAGCCCACAGCATTACTCATTCACGAACGGCGAACGTAAAAGAAGAAAGCTTCCAGAAATTCCAAAGAACAGGAAATGTGAGTAAATAGTTTCCTTATATCACCGTGACACTTATTTTAATTGTTTTTAGTTAGGGCAAAGGTCATCGGTTCATTTATAGACTCGGTTGGCTCGCGGCGTACTCGTATGCATTTAGCATTAACTGCAAAAGTGCCTTTGCAATTGTTTTTTATATTCTCGATTTATTTATTATAATTACTGCTGGCGCAATGATTTGTTCTAGTAAAAGGCAAATTAATACTTATCCTCAATTTATTACAATGGTCGTTCACACAAAGGAAATATTTGTTTTAAAATAATGTTTAAGATCAGAATGTATAGCACAACAAATAACCAATACGTGAAAAATAATCTACCTCCTCAATCACTCCATTTTATTTGTAATTAAAATAATTTGTTATCTATATAAACAATTAATGACAGATCTTATACAAAACTACATGTTTATATTTTCGGGTATATGTGACGCTTACCTATGCCTCTTGGTACAAAGTGTTAAGTTCGGAGAGGAACTTCATGATTTATCTAAAATTGGTGAATCATGTCACTGAGACAAAATGAATTACGCATTGTAAGGAATTGATTTAAGTAGTCTCTTTTTTATTGATCGAAATCTGTTTTTTTTTTTCATGATCTTCATTGATCGTCATGGTGTTTGAAAGAGTAAAGAATGTATCAGTGTGTGATGTGAAATAAATGATAAGAGCAAGTAAATGAGAACACTATGTAAAAGTTAGCGGTTTATGATTTAGTTATGCTAATAAAGGTTGTTAGAATGTTATCAACATACTATTAAATTTAAATCGCGATTGTACTTATGCACCATCGCAATAAAACCATCACAAGTTTTATTTTTCACGAATTGATGTGTAACTTATAATGACATACTCACTTTATTCCACCAGCTACCTAATGTAACCAGTTCATTTGAAACACAATATAGGTGCCTATTAACAGATTCTATTTTATTAAATACTAGCTGACCCGACAGACGTTGTCCTGTCTCTTTAATGATATTTTAGCACGCATTCTGTCAATTATATGTCAAATGCATGTTACATTAAAAAAAATTACATTGTCCTATTATATGGTTGTTAAGTATTCTTAAATAAGTGTTCTTAAATTTTCTAATCTCCCGCGCAATTTTTTTTTTTTTTCATAAGAACCTTCTCCTGACAATTACAAACAAAACAACAAAAAACAAAAGTGAAATCGGTCCAGCCGTTCACGCGTGATGGCGTGACCAAGGGAAACAGGGATTCATTTTTATATATATGGATTACAAGAAATTATAAACAACCAGAATCGATTACAATAAAATGTAATAATACATTCAATTAAAAAAGTTTCGCGAATGGATGATTTGTTTATGGTTCCAATTTCTTTTTTATTTTTTATTGTTGCGTTGGCACAACATAGCTGTTTTCGATTATGGCGCGGAGTTTAATTTACATCTGTTATTTAGATTAATACAGTGATGTTTTAGTTATATCATATCTAGTGCGTATTGCGAGTTTGGTAATGGACAAAAATATCGAACAGTTTGCCTTAAATTTAGTATCGTCCTTGGGATTTGATGTTCGGAGTCACTGAAAATTTTACAGAAGGCTTACGATGAATCGACTTTATCAAAAACACGTGCTTATGAGTGGCACAAAGCGTTCAAAAGCGGTCGAGATGTGATGCAAGGCTTACCTCACTCTGATAGGCCATCAACGTCTGCAACTGAAGTTAATATCGTAAAAGTGAAGGAAATAGTGACTGATAATCCACGTTCAACTTTGAAAAAGATAGCCGCCGAACTTCCTGGGTCTCACAAGTCGTTCCGAACCATTTTAAATTATCACTTGGGTATGAAACATGTTGCCACTCAGCTAGTCCCAAAAGACCTGAATTATCTCCAATAACTCAATCGCAAAAGAGTCGTTGAAGACATGCTAGATGGAGTCAATTCCGACGCAACAGTCATGAAACGCATTGTTACTAGTAATGAGACGTGGGTTTGCGAGTTTGACAAGCAAACTAGTCCACAAGCTTCGGATTGGCGCCTTCCAACTGAACCAAAATCGAAAAAACCACGGCAAGGTCGATCAAAAATCAAAGTCATGTTGACTGTTTTCTTGACAATCGCGGTGTTGTGCATTCGGGATAGGCCAGAAGGTCAAAAATTAAATAAAGAATATTATTTGAGCTTTATGCGGCGTTTAAGAGAGCAAATTAGACGAAAAAGGCTACGAAAACGAAATGTTGTTAGAAAATTCTTGGATTTTGAACCACGACATAGCGCCTTCGCGCAAGGCCATCATTGTGAACGAATTTTTGACCTGAAACTCAACAAACTTGAGCAACCACCTTATCCACCAGATATGGCTCCAGTTGAATTCAATTTTTTTCCTAAACTCAAATTACCACTTCAGAAGACATAAAGGAGAATTCGCAGCGAAAACTGTATTCGATTCCGGAAAAAGCGTTTAAAAATTGTTTTGATGCTTGGATTATTCAAATGTATAAGTGTATTGTTTCTGAAGACTTTGAAGGTGATAAAATAAATTTGGATGAATAACTAATATTTTGTGTTTTATTGATCTTTTCCCTGTACTTTCTTGACAGAGTAGTATACGTCACCTTTACGTCTAAAACTATCAAGCCTACCCGTAAGGTACACATGCTTACTGTTATGTACTTTTAAAATGAATCTTATTTTTTTGAATGAATTAATGAATTAATGAATGATTTTTGTTTGGTTTTCATCAGTGGCTCAACAAGCCCGTTCTTAAATCACATCCTTGCCCGAAGCAGACACACATTTTAAACACACTTTCACATAATTCGTTTATAACAATCATAATAAAACTGAGTTATGCAGTCCTCATTAAAATAAAGAAAAGTACTTGCTCATTTATACTTGTATTGCTTTTTGAAATGCTCAAAAAAAAAGTAACCATGTAATACTTTTTTAGTTTTAGAAGGTACCTAATTATGTGAAATAAGTTGAACAATTGGAAAATCATTTTCAATGAAATCTTTAATAAACATTGAAACCCTTTAGGTTTTCCTTCCTTTTGGTATCATTGATGCGCGATGCTGGGTGACTATGGTCAAATGATTTTATGT
Source organism: Aporophyla nigra (assembly GCA_947507805.1). Lineage (NCBI taxonomy): Eukaryota > Metazoa > Arthropoda > Insecta > Lepidoptera > Noctuidae > Aporophyla > Aporophyla nigra. Next base: position 20,641,421 of record OX382291.1, on the reverse strand, counting down.
TCATCGTAATTTGGCTGAGGTTTATTTAATTGATAACTTCTGTTTTATCAAACCTACCTATCTATCTTTTTACTAAAGTAACTACTCCATCATCATAAAAGTTATGTCAAGACATAATCGGCAGGAAGAGTCCCTTTGATCTGCGAATTGTTAAAATGATTGTACTCACCCAGTAATGACATCGTCATCAGTGATTTTGAAATCTAAAGCCACGTTGACGATGACGTTTTCAATATTTCCAGCAAAAATACTAGCATGCAGTCAGCCAGCGTCCCTAGCAGATGAACTGGGGGCTCTCACTGGTTTGCTTCTAAGGCCGGGATGTCATACGAAACCACTCCTAGTGCTCAAATGCGGGTACCTTCTTGACGAAGACTCTAGCCCAGACTCTGAGAGACTGCAAAGCCTAGGTGATGTAGACAGCGGACACAGCACTGCTCATTCACCGATCGACACAGGGCCGAAGAGTATATCACCAACGCCGCTACAGCAGAATGGTTAGTGCATTTAATAATAGTTTACCTCATTAATTGGTGACAGTCGTTGCACGATGGTATCGTGATGCCGTTTCTTATCTGTTTGTTTTAGAATGACTTATTTCCAGTAGTAGACTTTATAGAGCTAAACGAAAGCTTTCAGAATTCACTAAACCCAAACTAACTTTTGCTTTATCACATTTGGTATCGGACTAAAGTTAAAAATGACAAAACATAAAATATTTTGATCGTATTCTCACTCTATATCTCTACTCGAGCTTTTGCAATCGACTACGTAAAATAGGTTTCATCATCATCATCATCATTTCAGCCGTAAGACGTCCACTGCTGGACTTAGGCCTCCCCCAATTTGGGGGGTTTGCCATAATCGCCACGCTTGGCAGGCGGGTTGGCGATCGCAGTATGGTGGTAAAATGCATAGAGAACGCTGCTGCCCATTCTCTAGTAAGTCCCTTAGTCGCCTTTTACGACACCCACGGGGAGAAATGGGGTGGTGTTATTCTTTACGTCCGGCACCACACGGTACCGTCCGGCTCCACACGGTACAAATAATAGGTTTCATGGTATACCACAACACAGGTCAATTTAATTAACATTACCCTCAAAATCGTTTTTGTCTTCCAGCCACCATAACTCACACTTTAAAATTTCCAGTGTCTCCAGCTTCCAGTTGCAGCATCACCGGACTAAATTTTGCTGGGAACATGACAAATATTCCCCACAGTCAGCTTGAAATGCTTGAAGCTACGCACAGAGGCCTACATAAGTTTAACCCTAGACATCACGACGAAATCGAGGTGGAAATTGGTGACCCTATTTATGTTCAGAAGGAAGCCGAAGATTTGTGGTGTGAAGGTAATGTTGATGAATGACGCAAAACATAACATAAGCATGAAAAAATAAAAGTTTTCCAGCCACCATTATAAGAGCGAAAATTGTTACATAAAAATTATTAACCAAACAGTGATTATGATAAAACTAAATTGATTTCACACAAACATATTTTTTAAAGTATTATTGGTTTTCATTGCACTCGAATACATTATCAATGTTATCCATTTTTCAGGAGTCAATCTTAGAACTGGTCAACAAGGAATCTTCCCTTCAGCCTATGCGGTGGACATGGATTACAATGATTTTGATCCGGCAAATGCTAAAGACAAAAAAGAACGATACCTATTAGCGTAAGTTATTTAATTTTTCAAAATATTACCCCTAGTATTTTTCATGTACTGAATAGGCTCCCGGCTAAATAACAGCCGCAAGGGGCGATTTCCAAGGTAAAGCGACAGTTGCCGAGGTCGATCCGTGGATAAGTGCCTATTCAATACATACGGAGGCCCCTCCGTACCTAAGAAACGCGTTAAGACGCTGTAGTCATTTTTAGAATCTTTGATTGTCTTTACGGATAGTCAGAAGCCCGAAAGTCTAAAAACTAAAGCTTATTGTGTTAGTAACTGGGTTTTGAAAGGTCTGGTAAGCAATCGCTCTGTGTAAAATACTGGTATTCAGCAGAATCTTGTTAGACTGCAAGCCAAGCAGTTAGCTGACCCTAAAATAATTGGCACAAGGCTAGACACATGATGAGTTGTATTGTTACTAAGCGATTAATTATGAGGATTTTTTATGCCAAAGGCAATTTAATTATCGTACCGTCAACCGCACATAAGTATTAACAACTTGACATTGACAGCGTCATTGATTGATTTGATAAATTGCGTGCAATTTGAACTCATAGGGTTAAAAAAATATAAGTATACTAAGGAATAACAATGATGTTTACAGGTACATGGGCTCAGTAGAAACCTCCGCTCACAAAGGCACGGGAGTTGTATGTCAAGCGGTAAGGAAGATTGTCTCTGAATGTAATGGAGAACCTACAATGCAGCCGTGTATACTAGAAGTATCAGACCACGGACTTCGTATGGTTGATCGGTCAAAACCTGCAGTAAGTGCCGCAGAATTACTCAATTATTTTAATTTAGGCGTCTATTCGATCGGGCTTTTGTCTCGATGTCGCTACAGTTTATTATATTAATAGCTACATCATCAAATCAAATGGTTATATTTAACAATGTCAGCAGAAATTCTTTTACCTCATCTCACAATATATCAATATTCTCTAAAGCCATGATTAAATCACAATAAGTTGTTCCGAAGTAAATGTTTGTGATTACTTTACTACGTAAATAAGCAAACTTGTATTACTTTTGAGGTTGACAAGAAAATAATTTTACCAACATTTTCAATCATTAACATCAAAAAAATGCACTAAGGCAGTCGGCTGAAATAAACCAGTCTAAAGTACCTAAAGAAAGATTTAGATGTTCTCAAAACAGTCAGACAATAAACCAACAAGAATTATAAGTTTACATTATAAAATAAAGTTAGTAGGTTTATTTTGAGCCTGAAAGAATTTGATCATAAAAAAATTAAAACATCCAAACTATAGCTCATATTTCTGTAAACAAAAGCTACAGTTAAAACAAACAAACTAAATTATTTTCACAGGAGATAACCAGAAGAATAGTCTGTAAAAGAGAGCAGTGTGGCACAAAAATATCATTTCACCGTTATAGTATAAAATCACTTGGAATCTGAATCCACATAGAGCTTTCTTCACATATATATTGTGTAAATAACGGAGTTGGAGGAGTCTGTACCGTTTTAATGGACACAAACTATTTGTACATTAAGATAATTTTATTGATTATGTACAGCTTTACAGGAAAGATACTAAAATAAATTACTAACTATACAAATAAAAACAAAAAGAAACTTAGGCGTCGAAGTACTCGTCCCCATCACTGTCATCTAGAAACGTGCCCAGAAGACTGGCAGCCACGTTGAATGGTAATGCTAATTCATTCACATTTGTAGACCGCACAATCAATCCGTGCGAATTAGGGGCGGATCGGTAGTAATTTATAAAGTCTTATCCTTGTTTATCATTTAATAATTTAATGTACATACAGTCTCGTATTCTGTCATTTCGATTTGCTTCGAGTCTTAGATCTTCGAGTGCTATCAAGCGCCTGTCTACTAACAGCAGTTCATAAAATGGTGAGATGTTTATGCGAACTTAAGAAATCGTAGGCGCTCGATGTCGCCTCATTTATAAATACAAGTAAACCTACCAAATTACGACAAAATTCTATATTGGCTGAGCTGCTAGCAAATTGTGGTTTTTTCATTATTCATACTATAAAAACTAAAACAGTGTCTACTTTCTTAATTAAAACCCTGAAATACAATTATATTAAAAATGTGTTATGAATTAGCAATACAAGAAAGCATTATAAGTGCATCGGGAATTGATGATGTGATGGATTCACAAATTATTTATTTTCCAGAGAAATCGAAATGGGCCATGCATCGACTATTTCTACTCACTAAAGAACGTTTCATTCTGTGCGTTCCACCCGCGTGATCACAGATACTTGGGTTTCATAACCAAGCACCCGACTCTACAGCGATTTGCATGCCACGTCTTCAGGGGGCAGGAGTCTACAAGGCCCGTAGCTGAGGCCGTCGGGTGGGTGTTATCTTATTTCATCATTATAATAACATTATGAAAATCCTTACTGAAAAGCCTTCAAATAACACCATACATACGACACATTTTGGAGAACTTATATTTATAATTTAATATAAAATAAATAATGCTGGCTTTGATCGTCAATCTGTGTTTGTGTCATCGACGAATGATAGATTCATTTTGCTAAAATTAAAATTCCCAGGTTTCATAGATCTTGCGAAAAACCTCTATGATTGACGATTATCGTGGTTTCCATTTCCTTTTAAGTTCAGAATTTCCTAAAAACTACTTTCATTTTGACAAAGGCATCTTATAACTTAGCAATCATATTGACGTACCTTTTTGCGTTGTAGTTGCTTATTATTTTTGCTTCAAAGCTGATAAATACTTAACTTTTCTATTGCAGGAGAGCATTCCACAGATTCTACCAAACATTCATAGAAACGGCATACCCGATTGAGGACATCTACATAGAGTAGATACATGAAGACAAGGAAAATAAAACCTCTAACGTATTACACTAACATTAGCTTACTTCTGCCACAAGTATTGAATGAAATGTCAAGGATTGGAAGGTAGTTAAATACCGAAAATCCGTTTTCAACTTGTATCTTGTTTCTAGCATTCTACATATTTTAAATGTTGCGCTGAAGAATTAAATTTAGGCCATCTATTTACATGCCCTGTAATGTTGATGATATAGGCTACTTATTTTCTGAAATAAATCCACCTATAATATTCGAACTCTTTGTAAATCGCTGTTTGCATGTCGCGTTCCTGATTGAGAGCTACCAACTAAAGACGATGAAAATCATTTTACAAATAACATTTAAAGTTAATGGCTTTAAATAACATTATTAGTAATTTATTTTGTTAGTAACTAGTAGTAGTACATACCTAACACGAAACTATGGTTCAGGTCAACCTCCCTCTTTAATACACTTTAACTCATAAAATACCTTAAAATTTATCAACCAGTCTGTAGCTCTCAACCAGAATACATTTTAATGTTACATACTATTGTGTATTGAATGTCACCTCGGCGCAAGCAAATGAACAATCCAAAATCGTTGTTGGCTTTGTAAGTCTATATGTTAAGTATTTAGAATCGTATTAAAGAGAATACGTCAGTTTATTCTTGATCCTGGTTAATACTGATAATAAACAAAAGTTCTTTAGTTAAAGTAATATTTTAGTACTTACTATTAAATAAGGTAGCCAGTAGCCACGTTTTAAAGTCCGATACACTTGAAGATAAATGTGTAGACTTCTGCACATTAACTGTGGTTAAAGCTTCCATAACTTCGTTATGAAAATTATAAATGTATGTTCATCGTTTTATGTACAGAAAATGCAAGTCCATTACCGGAGGTAAAACTAATTTTACGGTTTTTACTAAAGAGTAATTTATTGCCTAGGACACAAAATGCGTGATGTTCGTAGAATTTTTCATGAAACTGAGGCAAAACGTCTGTCTTGTAACATAGATCTAAACGTTACTTCATCAATTTGTTACTTTTTGCAGCTAAAGGATTTTATAAACTATGCATAGTAATTACTGAAGAAGGATAACACGCAGTTAGGATTAAATTAAATACTCACTTAAATTAATCCAGGAAGCGTTGATGTGACTGCTCATAAGCAAACGTGAGCTACATGAAGTATTAATGTATTTAGTTTACGGTCGTATGCACCATGTGTAGAATAACAATTAACTATAGAATTGTAATTATACCAATGCATTTGAATCAACAAAAGTGATAATGATAAAGGTACTCACAACCCTATCCAATTACTCGTTTTAATCCGTAGAATAAGTTTTACTTTCACCAATAAACAACACGGAATATGAGACCGAAACCTTTTTATATCTAAAGCGATGTAACCTACTATTACCTACTTATTGCATTGTGACTGATAACTATTAACAAATATACACGTGCGTAGATAGATATTTTACAAACGACAAAAATAATTATAATATTTCAACTCGTCATAAGCAATGAATGACAAAATAAGTACTTATATCAATAGTTATAAAAAGTTGTTAAGCAATTCAATTTCTTCAATTTGTCACAATGTCTGAAAAATGACGTTCCCAAACTGTTTATTTAGCTAACAAACAAAAAACGTATAAATACATATTCATATCAATAAAAATCTAAAATATGGAGTATAAATCATTAACTATAATTGATTCTCAACCACTGTGATATGAACAGTTGATTTTTTTATGTATGTAGGTATAAAAATTTCTAAAATCAGCCCCGCCGGTAAAGGTAGAATGGTTGAATGCTAATTTGTATACTTACCTGTTAAGTATTACTATGAATATGCTTAATCGATTGTAACTATAATGTTTGTAGCTATTTATATTGGGTAAGATATCTGATGCACTTGGGCAAGATTTACTTCATTTATGGGTTGTAGATACCTACAGACAGTAGCCATTGCTTAAGCAATGTTATCTAATTAATTCGCTATGGCTACGTACACATAACTACAGCTCTATACTTTGAATTGTAAATATTTCTAACGAGGACTCGTTCACATTGCTGTACGTCATGGTTGCCCGAAGAAAGTTGGCCATTTGACCTATTAACTATTGACCGGAATAAAATAGTTACAATGCTTGGCGTGTTTTTTGGATTGGATGTCAGTACTGTTCTTATAACTTTTTAAATAGTAAAAATACACGCTTGAGTCGAGTTTTTTAGACATCTAATCCAAAAAAACCAAGGCGTGTGTCTATTTCTCCCAATTGTTGTTTTTGTTGCGGCGTACGTCGCTACAATTATTTCATAACTTTTAAAATTTGATTCTATACTCAGTCATTGCCATAAATGGAATCCTCCAGTGCAATGTGAACGTAGTTCCAGTCTTGTAAATACAGTATAATCAGCAAAACGCAAATGTTTTCAACAAAGCTGAACAAAGCTGTGACTCGAACAAAAACAAAAAAAATATATATTTATTTTTCCAAAAATGTCATAGCGTATTCGATATAATGTGTAAGGCATGAAATAATAATAATAAATATTATTTGGGACTGATTTTAGAGTGTTTTACTTTGTTATTAATTAAATAAACTAGGTATACGTTCCCCACTTTCTATACATACACGCGTGATGGTGTTATAGGTCTGTAACTAAACTATTGAATAGAACATTAGAAACCAAGACTTGAAAATTTTACTAGGTATGTCTCAGAATAACTAGAAGCAAGGCTTTTGTGCAATAATCTATACTAATATTATAAAGCTGAAGAGTTTGTTTGTTTGGTTGAACGCGCTAATCTCAGGAACTACTGGTCCGAAATGAAATTATTGAGGAAGGCTATTATAAGCTATAGGCTATATAACATCACGCTACGATCAAAAGGAGCGGAGCAGCAACGAGAAATGAACGAAAACTGGCAGGAAATTCGATGCGACGGGAAGGGTCAGGGTAGAAAAAATTGACGCGGACGAAGTCACGGGCTAGTCATAGGATATTTGAAAAACACTGGAAACTTATAATGATGATGATATAAATGATTTGTATTGTCTTTGGTCCGTAGCCAATGAGCCTTGGATAATATTATACAACTTTTTTAACTTGAACACGGGGCTTTTGGCTACCTTGTACGTGTGCATTTTTCTTTTTTGTAACTATTTTTATTTCATGTTGTGCGTTTTGTTTGTGCAGAATAAACTATTTTTCTTTCTTTTCTTTTCTTTCTAATGTTTTTTGTATTCCATACGTGGTAACATCAAGATTAAAAAAAAAACATGTTTTCTTTTTCTTTAATCGAGAACAACAACGCGACGGGGATTATGAACGCTGATGGACTGATATTATAATTTTGCACTAACGGATGCGCTGGTAGGTGGTCCGCCACGCGAGACATTCTAAACAATCATAATAAAGATGTTGTGACTTACATTAGGCAATCAGCAGTGAAGTTGGATATTTCAGTTTATTTGACCCTATAAATCAACCCTAAGGAGAATACATGTTTCCAAGTGTTACAACTTCTACCTATGCTTATTACCCCATATTATTAGAATGTCGTTGACTGCCAACCAAAACTTTATTGTTTTTGTTGGCTCTTCCGCATCTCGTTTGGGTGGGTTCGATCACTAAACAACTCTACTTATTATTAGGTACTACTAAAGAATGGGCCAACTATTACATGCTTACTAGAGAATGGGCATTCTGCGGATGCCAACCCGCCTGCCAAGAGTGGCAATTACAACAAACCCAAATTTGGGCAGTCCTACGTCAAACAGTAGACGCCTTTCGGCTGAAATAATGATGATGATGGTGATGACATACACGATTAAGGCACGTGGTTACCTGATACACCGGATGCTTTAAAAAATCAACCTTTTTCTGAAACTCTACGTGCCATATTAATTACGCATTTACGTAATGTGCTTCATATTCTAGCCCTGTCTACATCGAGATGTCTCATTGACCTTGATGTTTGAATTAATAAATCAATTTTACAATCCACGTCTCATCACGCTACATTAAACGATCATGTTCAATCCGCCTTGCCATAAACTGCACCCGCCACAAATGTGACCTTGGTGTGCTTGTACTTGTACGCAGATATACAATAGGCGTTAACTGTGTCGCGTTTCAAATGGTTTTCAATGGCGCCAAAATTGTCGTCTGGTTGTTGTCCGATGTGCGGCCTGCCTAATACAAAATGTAGGCCTAATGTGGGGCCTTGTTTAGGTACCGCAGTAGTAGAAAAGACAATTAAAATGATGAATATTCCAACTGCCGCGTTGGTCCACTAGTCGTAAGCATGAGGTCCTGGGTCCGATTCCCAGGTCGATCAAATTGTGACTGGGTTATCTTATTTGAAATTACTCAGTAGTCACCCAGAGTATGAATTTGTGCCCGGTTGATGGCAATAAGCTCGCCCTCTACAACATTTGACTTACATAACTGGCAACACCGTGTACCGTGTGGTGCCGGACGTAAAGAATAACACCACCCCATTTCTTCCCATGGGTGTCGTAAAAGGCGACTAAGGGACTTACTAGAGGATGGGCAGCAGCGTTCTCTATGCATTTTACCACCATACTGCGATCGCCAACCCGCCTGCCAAGCGTGGCGATTATGGCAAAACCCCCCCAAATTGGTGGAGGCCTAAGTCCAGCAGTGGACGTCTTATGGCTAAAATGATGATGATGATGATGAACTGGCAACATGTGGGTGTACTATAGCTCTATAGCTTCTGCCCTACCCTTCGGGGAACCAAGGCGTGATTTATGTTTGTGTTGTAAATATTTCGATTTTAGGAAAAAAATCAAATAAAGTACCTATGATAAGATTATTATATCTGTCCCTCAGCAGCATCTTCACACCAATTCTCAATTCTTGAAAACAGGCTGAAGTCTAGGTAAGCAGGTAAGTTTATTCCTGAGTTGAGTCCTATATAGATGGCGTATGTTCATAATACTAATGCCTAGCTCAGATCAAAGAAACAGGAGTTAACTGGAATGTAACGATCCGTTTAGTATTTCACAGTGTGCTTCACATTCAATATATCGCTGTCAGTGGATAATCCAGAACGGATACCAAATTGACTACAGAGAATACGTATATAACTGCTAAGTTGACCGCTAACCCAACTGTCAAACACCTTAGACATAAGTGTGTCCAAATATTGAAATAATTATGAAATATTGTCTTATTCATACACGTCTCTTAAATTTTAATCAATTGCTAAGCAACTGATTAGCGAAATTCTTTTTCATAAACGCTATTTAGCGCTAACTAATCGCTAACCATTTGATTGAAGGCTGTCAAAATTCAACACCACCGGTAGCTTGCTAAGAGGCACGATGGCGGATTTTATTTGAATCAGCTGATGATTATTGTGATTTTCGAGGTTATTTTGTTCATACACGATATGAACAAAAGAACCTCAAAAATCGAGTAGTATAGTGGTTAAATATGGATTACAACAATCTTTTACGGGATTTCCAAAACGACGTAGAAGAAATAAATAGTTTTGAAACGTCAGCGGGAAGTATACAGAAGAAGACCTACAAGCCTCGTTTGAACCCGCTACGAGAATTATCGGATGTAGAATTCAGGCAAAGGTACCGGTTTACCAAAGAAAATATGGTCCGAATTATAGATTTGTTAAGACCTGACCTGCAGGTGGATACCCGTAGCGGTGGCATCCCAATAGAACTGCAAGTAATGGCTGCAATCAGATATTGGAGACGTCATGAGGTAAGTATAATATTTCTTAGTTTGCTCAAGTTCTAAGCATGTGCGAATTCACGGAGTGTGTTTATTTTTTAGATTCAAGAAGACTGCGCGGACATTCACGGCATGAGTCAGCCAACCATGTCACGCTTAGCTCGTAAAGTTGCCATTGCGTTAGCTTCGAAAAGCTCTACATACATAAAAATGCCTTCGAATATTACGGAAGAAACCAACACGATCAGCAAATTTGAAGCAATTTACGGTCTTCGAGGGATCAGTGGTGCAATAGATGGCACCCACATAAAGATAAGGAAAGTTGGTGGAATTGTGGGACAATACCACGTTAACCGAAAGGGGCATTACTCCATTAATACTCAAGTAAGTATGATAAATAATTAAAATGAGTAGGTATAGGTAAAACCACTTATATTTGTTTTTAAACAGGACCGGGTCGCTAATCAGCTGTGATTATAGGTAGTATATATAAATGTGTGTGACCCATCCCTCTGATTTTTCTTTTAGGCTTCTAATTTAAATTATATCAATATAATTTACCTGATATAAATAAATTTATTTTTTCCGTTTATTTCTTTATATGCATATTAGTTACATTTTTAAATATTTTTAGAAAAATAAATTTACAACAAAAAACATTTAAAAATATAAAAAATAGTGGACCTCCGGTAGCGGGAGCAGGGTCCAAGCTACCGGTGGTTAGGGCTCCAGAGACAGGAACCTCCTCACGATGCGAGCCGTGTCAAGGAGTACTGCCTTCTGGATCAAGCTCTTGATCCAACCGCCTAACGATAGCCTCGACAGGTGTTGGTCGAGGGTATCGACCATCAGCCCATTGGCTGATAATTTATTATTATTATAATAGTTCACAGGTTATCTGTGATGCTGACCTCAAGATATGCGACATTATGTAAGTGGGGAAGTACACATGACGCAAGGATATACAGGGAAAGCTCAATTAAGAGGAGGTTCGAATAGAATGAGTTTTTAGGGAAGCTGATCGGTGATAGCGGATATCCATGTAGCCCTCATCTTATAACGCCAGTTCTTTGGCCTAGAACTGAAGAAGAGCGGTGTTATAACCAACAGCATATCCAAACCCGTAATGTTATCGAGCGATACTTTGATGTTTGGAAGCAACGGTTTCGCATATTGCTGGAGGTGATGAGGGGGTCATATGCCACTATCAAAACAGTCATTGTTGCTTGTGCTGTGCTGCATAATCTGGCTATTTTATTCAAAGAAAAACAAGGTTTGTATAAATCAACGAATTCAGCTAATTTGAATTACCTAATTTGATTGTACTCTAAGTTCTATCACCAGCAAGAGAATTGGCGAAAATCAAGTGCTGAAATGCAACTACTACTAAACTAAAAGGAATTATAAAATCTGAGAAGACTAGACTATCTTCAGTCTTCAAACAATTTTTTCTTGTTTTCAGAAACAGCACAGTATCAAGAAGATGAGGAAATTGAGCCAGATAACGATGTTATCATTGATGACGAGATGGCTATAATAAATAGAAATTCTTTTAATAGGTTGGGGAAAAAGTTTCTTCGCATTTTTTAAGAAAATTCAAAACATTTTTTAATAAAGTTTATTTACATTTAACTAAAGTATGTAGGTACCATTTTGTTCGATAACTTTTTGCCATCTTGTAGGTAGGGACATGATCCCATTGCTATAGAAATTTTGGGACTTCTGGTCAAAATACCGCGACAAGTGGTTTTGGGAGTCCTCTCGTGATGTTAACCTGACACTGCCTAAAGAATTCTGAAGAGACCGAAACAGGTGGAAATCTGAAGGTGCAAGGTCAGGACTATACGGCGGATGCATTAACACCTCCCAGCCAAACTCTCTTAATTTTTGTTGGGTGGCTAAAGATGTGTGAGGTCTAGCGTTATCATGATGAAAAACCACACCCCTTCTGTTGATTAATTCCGGCCGCTTTCTCTCAACTTCTTGCTTTAATCTCATCAGTTGTTCGCAGTAGAGTTCAGAATCGATGGTCCTGCCTGGTGGTAACAGCTCATAATGAATAATGCCCTTCCAATCCCACCACACACACAGTATCACCTTGTTGCGAGTTAACCCGGGTTTCGGCACAGTCTGTGAAGCCTGACGGCCTTTGACCACGACCTTTTTCGCACGTTCTTGTCATACGTGATCCACTTTACATCACCAGTTATCAGCTTCTTCAAAAATGGTTCGGTTTCATTACGTCGTAATAAAGAATCACAAATGAGTACACGGTTCATTAGGTTTCTTTCAGTGAGCACGTGAGGTACCCAAATGTCGAGTTTTTTTGTGTACCCAGTTTTTTTCAAATGCGCCAAAACTATTTTGTGGTCAATTTCCAGTTCTTCAGCTACGTCGTAACTACTGGTATGCCGATCTTGCTCCACTTTTTCAAAAATGGCATCCATTTTATCCGTAATAGGGCGACCAGAGCGACGTGCATCTTTGACATCAAAATTTCCGGATTGAAAACGCTTAAACCAAATTTGTGCTACTCTCACAGACACTACACTAGGTCCATAAACATCGCAATTTTTTTTCGCAGCTTGCGTTGCATTTTTACCTTTTTTGAAGTAAAATTTTAAAATGTATCGAATTTCTTCATTAGATTCACTCATCTTGACGGTACGAAAAACAAATGAAAATCACAAATTTTCCTAATTTGAATTTGGAATTATGTTCTTTAAAATTTAAACTTTCAATGATACCAAAACCAGCCAGATACAAATAGTATAGCCAAAGAGATTTTATTACAAGTTCATACATACTATAATGCGAAAAGACTTTTTCCCCAACCTAATATATTTAATAATGTATTTGAAATATATTACGTACAATACATACACAACAAAAAAAAATATACTTATTTTAATTTCATGATTTTTGCTTTCCATTAATCTTCTTCTAAACTCATAAGTAACATTCTTCTCTCATGCGACTCTCTCGCATTCTTCATCTTACATTCATGTGCTTCCTTTTCTCTTAGCATCGCCTCCTCCCTCGCAGTCTTTGCAAGAACGAATAACTGATGCTCGTGGCTTTCACGGCAGCCGTCAGAATTGTTCCTGCAAATAAATACATAGATTATTGGCAAAGACAAACAATAAACCCCGATAAAGAGGTGCTAAGTATGTTCGTACTTACTTCTTCCTTTTTTTATTAAGGTTTGCTCGAGGACCGACTGAAGAAGGGGGTATTATAGTTTGAGAAGTCCCAGGCTAAAACATCAATATTTCAGTAACTAGTAAATGTAGATCCACAAAGGATCTAATAAATTGTATACATACCGACATAGCAGGCGGTTGAGATTCATTTGAATCTTGTGTCTTCGGCGAATCCTTTATCTGAAAATGTTTGATATTTTTATTATTAAAGCACTGACAGTATTTTTTGAAACAGGTAATTGTATAAAACACATAATGGATTAGCTAACTAGCTATCACAATTTATGAACTTTACGAAGAGAAATCTAGCTAACCGGAATCCTATCGATGTTGTTAACATAATACCAACTATCAATTTTTGCAGCGACCACGAGCAAATGGAAGCTATTAGATGGACATGTAACAGAATATTTACTTGTTTGGCATAAATGGAATCAGCGTCCTTAACATTGACATCTACTGTGAACTCATTTGGTATTGCGTCAATGAGTTCACGGTCTTCATTCAGCAGGCGGGCTAGGAGGCGGCCTCCAACAGTCATCATCCTCGCTTTTCTGTACGCAAACTCCGACTTTATCGCATTATTTTTCATATTACGCCACTGGCTGAGGAGTTGCGTCTTATTGCGTTTATTAGCGCTGACTGCCTTAAAACTAACAAACTTATTTTTTTTTTGTACAAATAAATACGTAGATTTTTTTTAACTTAAAATTTACAGTTACATTACTTATCAAATATTTTCAATCATAGCACTAAACGAGATTGTGAGAAAAAAATGAGTAATTTTTATTTTTTTGATTGTTCCATCACTTCAAAAAATTTAAAAAAAAATCCTAAGTATAGAGGACTATAAAAGACATTTTCTGACAAATTTTGGTGAGTGACCTATTTCAAAAATGCTTTTCATGTTTTGTAAGAATTAGGAAAAAAAAACATCTTTGAATAATTCCGAATTTTACTATAAATATTAATTTCTAAAAAACAGGCTTTTTGAAGAGCTAAAAATTCATGTAAATTATTTTCATTCGACACCAAATCGACCCCCTAAGTATGATTCAAAAAAGCCCCGGGGCAGAATTCCCATATTAATCCGGTTGGAAAGAATAGCCATTTCAGTCTGAGTCTCATGATGCGTAACGTCCGCACTTTCAAGATTTCTAATCTAACTTTTGCTCATCCATTCTACTAAGCACATGACAGGTGGAAACTATGTTTTTAATAAATCCATCTAGCGGTTTCATCAAAAGATTATTGTCGTTGGGAACTTATGAAGCATTAAAATTGTAGGTTTGAAAGAGAAAACTTACGTTATTTTATTATTGATGACGCTCATCAATATCATATTGAGAACTCTTGCCAGAATGGCCAAACTTTTAGATATGATTGAAATAATAAAGTATCATTTAGGTGTTTTAAAGCTGGCTTACACCCACACTTAATAAGACTGCGCAATATCAAGAATTGTACAATGTGTTTGAACGTTAGGGGTTAAAAAATTACTAATTATAATTTGACTGCACAATATTCTACATGTCTCCGTGTAGGATCAGTATTGTACAATATACAATGTCCTTTAATATTGTGCAAGCACAGTTAGTATAGGGGCTGCCTACAATAAAATCCTACCTAACTAAAATCAAAACTGCAAAAGCACTTTATGGAACCGCAGAGAAAAAAAAAATGGCAAGAGATCTGGCAAACTAAATCAATATATATAAAATTCTAAGTCCTGAGTGACTGACTGATATATCAACGCACAGGCTAAACCGCTGGTCCTAGAGACATGAAATTTGGAGGGTGTGTTCTTTGTGAAGTGTAAGTATCCACTAAGAAAAGGTTTTTTTTAAATTCCATACTCAAGAGGGTGAAATGGGGCGTCGAATTTTCTGTGAAACTTTTTATTCTTTGGGTCGGATGAGACAAAGCAAGCAGTGCTATAAGACATTGTTTACCTGGATTAACACATATTAATCCCGATAGTACGATCCTGTGGAATATTTTTCGACATCCACGCGGGCGAAGCCGCGGGCAGAAGCTAGTATTAGATAAACTAAATTACATCACCATAGCGGCCTACAAAAGAGGCATTGATGGACGAACGTACAAATGTCAACCGAGGTCTCACATACGCGAATCGCAATGACAGGTCTCGCCGCCACAAAGGCGGCACTCTCATATACTATAGGAAGTCCCTGTACTGCATACCTATGGACACTCCACCCCTCTCCTGGTTAGAAGTTTCGACTTGTTGCCTAGGGCTCCAGCCGATCACCCTATTTCGGCTTATTTTCCTCCCCAGAACCAGTCGGAGTATCACCAACTCCTCACTAACGACCTCTCCGAACTTCTTGGCCTGAGTGACTCCGTTATCATAGCGGGTGATATCAACGCCAAACATCCAGCCTTGAATAGTGTTGAATCGAATCAAAACGATTATGTAGCACTTCCCTAATGTAAGTGTTTGTGAACAACCCTATGGTTACCATGGTGTGTTGATTCCTAATTCAATAAGTATGTAAAAAGCAAATGTCGGTTTGGTATTCTAATATAAAAATATTAAGCTGAAGCGTATTCGTTATATTCTCATCTTCCCTGCTTGCCGCTCCCAACTCCAACAAATGGTAGCAGAGCGTGGTTACAAGGAAAAATGAGGGCCACTGCCTCATACCGTATAGAAGCTCTCTCCAAAGAAAATTATGATACGTGGAGCGTGCAGGCTGAAGCAGTTCTAATTAAAAATGGACTGTGGGGATACGCCAGTGGATCAATTACCGAGCCAAAAGAGGAAACAGCAAAAAGTAAGTTCCTTGAAAATGACTTGCTTGCTCGATCAGAGTTATTACTGATCATCTCACCGTCAGAACTTAAACAAGTGCGGGGATGCAAGACATCCAACGAGCTATGGCTTAAATTAAAAGGAATTTACCAAAGCAAAGGCCCTGCTCGGAAAGCAAATTTGCTAAAACAGCTGATATTAAAAAAGGCTGATAAAGATGACGTCCGTGAACATTTAAATAATTTTATTGACATCGTGGACAAGCTAGCGGATATGGGCGTTAGCTTGCATCCCGATCTACTAAGCATAATGATGCTTTACAGCCTTCCAGCTGCTTACGAGAATTTCCGTATAGCAGTGGAAACTCGTGACACCTTACCGTCTCCCGAAGAACTGAAAATAAAAATCGTTGAAGAGAGTGAGGCACGAAAAAATATTGACTGTAGTAAAGAAAATGAAGAAGCCTTTTTCACAAAGAAAGGAAAATATTGCCAAAAGTGTATAAAGAAAGGCCATAGCACTCAGACGTGCTGGAGTCAAACGAATAATGCTCCCAAGAAAAATATGAGAAAACGCCTGAGAAAAATTGTGCATAATTGTTGCATATATTTTATCGCACAGAAAAGCGAAGTATTTGAAAAATTTAAGGAATTTAAAAGTACGGTGGAAAATTTTACGGACTTAAAGATAAAGAATTTGCAATCAGATAACGGAAGGGAATACGTAAATAAAATATTTGACGATTATCTGAAACTGCATGGAATCCAAAGAAGGTTAAGTACACCTTATACTCCGCAACAAAACGGAATCAGCGAGCGCAAAAACAGGTCCCTCATGGATAAAGCCAGATGCTTAATGATAGAAGCAAATACACCAAAGCAATTGTGGGCAGAAGCAGTATATACTGCCAACTATTTAATAAATAGAAGTCCATCCAAAGCACTGAAAGGAGAAACACCATTCAAGAAATGGGTCGGACGAACTCCATCAGGAAATCACCTTCATATTTTCGGAAGCAAAGCTTTTGTACTTCAGAAAAGAAGAAAGGGAAATATCTATCGGTAAAAGCTACACCCGGTGTATTTATGGGTTATGCTAAAAACGCAAAAGGATTCCGAATTTACGTTCCTGAAAAGAATTCTGTAATAATCAGCAGGGATGTTAAAATCATAAACAAAATGTTTTATGAAGCAGAAGAAAACTACGACAATTTTGTTGAAGAATTGGGACAAATACCTGAGAAAGAAAAACAAACTAAACAAATAAAACAAAAGAAAAATCTGAGCACTGAAGTAAACATAGAAATAAACAACAATAAAGAAAAAGTCTCAGATAAATTGGAGACATCTAAAGAAAACACAAGTACAGAGTCTACACCAAATATCATACCAGACACCGATTTTGATGAAGCATCATCAGATGAAGAACAAGAAGCTTATGTTGACCCACCTGAAACAATGACTAGAGAAAGGCCGAAAAGAGATATAAAACAGCCTACTTGGATGAAGGATTATGATATGGGAGTTTCAGAATAATGTCAGTTGTCATCAGAAATAGCTTACTCGTTTGAAAATAATGATCAAACTGAAGACTGGAGTGATGTTATCCGATCTGAAATTAGATCACACATTAAAAATTGTACGTGGAAAATCGTAAAGAAAGAGGAAGGTATGAAAATCATAGACTACAAGATGATCTTAAAAAGAAAAGTGAACCCAGAAAACAAAGTTACAAACAAAGCACGACTAGTGGCTAAAGGTTTCACGCAGCGACCGAGTGTTGATTATAACGAAACTTATGCACCCGTTGCAAAACTAAGTTCTATAAGAAGTATATTTGGTATTGCTGTTGAAGAAGGCCTGCATTTGAACCAAATGAATGTAGTCACAGCATACTTAAATGGAAATATTGAAGAAAGAATTTATATGAAATTGCCTAATTACATAGAGAGATATGTAAGTAGTATCTCACTAGTAGCTGAGTTTGAGTCTGATGATCTAACCGTCTACAATAAAGCAAAAGAGGTTTTAACAGATCTAAAAAGCATAGAAGGAGAAAAAATCTTTTTATTATTAAAGGCTATTTATGGACTTAAGTAGGCAGGGAGACAATGGTATATCAAACTGGACACACAATTAAAAAATATTGGCTTTCAGGCAACAAAAGCAGAGCCCTGTGTATACACATACACAGAAGGAGGAGTGCGTGCCATTATTGGAATATATGTCGATGACATATTACTTGCCTGCTCATGTCCAAAGAAGTTGAAAGAAATAAAAGAAATGCTAAGTCAAAAGTTTGAAATGAAAGATCTGGGAAAACCAAAATGTATACTTGGCATAGAAGTATCATACAAAAACAAGGAAATTATTATTAAGCAAACAAAGAAAATAGACGAAGCCTTGAGAACATTTAAATGGAAGAATGCAAGTCTACTACTACACCAATAGAACCAGTCATTGCACTAGAGTCAAACAAGAAGGAAATAGTAGACCTGCCTTACAAAAACTTGATTGGCACTTTAATGTTTTTAGCTGTAGCTACAAGGCCAGATACTGCATTTGCTGTAAGCTACTTATCGCAATTTAATGACTGTTTTGATGAATCACATTTCAAAAGTGCAAAACGTATTCTAAGGTATCTGAAGGGTACAAAAGATATCGGTTTAAATTTCAAGAAGACCGGAAATAAACTATATGGCATGGCTGATGCTGATTGGGGTTCATGTAAGATAGACAGAAAGTCCTTTTCCGGATATTGTTTTAAATTTGCTGGAGCTCCTATCAGCTGGGGATGTAGAAAACAAAGAAGCATTGCGCTATCCACAGCAGAAGCCGAATATGTCGCTCTTTCAGAAGCTGTTAAAGAAGCAGCGTATCTACGAGCATTGTTCAATGAAATAAATATAAAACAAGAAAAGATACTAATATTGAATGATAATCAAGCAGCAATAAAGCAGTGTCAAAATCCAATAGTATCTTCGAAGTCGAAGCATATAGACCTTAAAATGCATTATATCAGAGACTGCATCAAAGAAGGACTCGTGGAAGTCCAATATCAACCTACAGAAGATATGGAGGCGGATCTATTGACGAAAGGATTAACAGGTCCAAGACTTGCACATTTAAGAACCAGTATGGGAATACATTAGGAGTGAGAAGGAGTGTTGAATCGAATCAAATCGATTATGTAGCACTTCCCTAATGTAAGTGTTTGTGAAAAACCCTATGGTTACCATGGTGTGTTGATTCCTAATTCAATAAGTATGTAAAAAGCAAATGTAGGTTTGGTATTCTAATATAAAAATATTAAGCTGAAGCGTATTCGTTATATTCTCATCTTCCCTGCTTGCCGCTCCCAACTCCAACAAATAGCACCAGGACCTCTTCCAGAGGGAGACACCTTTTCAACCTCTGCTCCACCCTGAACTTTCAAAATCAAAATCAAAAGTCATTTATTCAAACTAGGCTGAGAGTCAGCACTTTTTGAACATCAAAGTCACATAAGACAGTCCCCCCAAAACGCCCGCCCTTCGACACTTC
Organism: Aporophyla nigra; assembly: GCA_947507805.1. NCBI lineage: Eukaryota > Metazoa > Arthropoda > Insecta > Lepidoptera > Noctuidae > Aporophyla > Aporophyla nigra. The sequence goes on along the minus strand of OX382291.1, from coordinate 20,621,656 downwards.
CTAGTGCTTTGGCTGGGAAGAAGAAGTGGCGGAACAAACTCCCCAGCAGCACTGCTGTCTGTTAAGTTAGAAGAACTTGATTCTATACAATATTGTATAAGTTATTAATATAATAAAACAAAACATACATTGTCGCCATATGTCAGCTAGCACACGCCATTATACCAACAAAACATTGAAAACTAAACTCTAGCTGAAATGAATAATGAAAAAAAAATCGTAAACAGAACTTAAAACCTTACTAAAGCCTCCAGGCATAAAGGGCGTGCCCGCTTACATATACAACGATGCAAATGATACATAGACACAACAAATGAAATTAAAAGAAAATAAAAATAAATTAACAAAAGCAGTTAAATAAAAAAAATAAAAAAACAATTATATGAACTACCCATATAAACTGTCAGTGTGTGAGTTACAGTAATTACAGAATGTAAAACAGTGTCATAGAAGAAAAAATAAATATTATCTACACAATTAAGTTAGCAACTAGTTTGATAAACTCTAAGACTGTCCTATGGAGCGAGACCAGCATGTTTCCAAGCGTTCTTATCTTGAATGTAGTCCTCTAATTTGTAATAAGCTCGTTTACAAAGGGTAATTTTAATATGACTTTTAAACCTCCTTTCATTTAATTGCAATATATCAGAAGGTATTTTGTTGTAACATTTAACACAGTACCCCATAAAAGATGTATGTACTTTTGCTAATCTGAAAAATGGTTGATCTATCTTGTCTTTATTTCTAGTATTAAAATAATGTCTATCGCTTATTTTATTAAAAAGATGTAGATTTTTTCTTACATACATAATATTTTCGTAAATGAATTGGCAAGGTACCGTCATAATATTAATCCTTTTAAATAGTTCCCTGAGGGATTCGCCGCGACATAGATTATAAATAGCTCTGACAGCTCGCTTTTGCAAAATAAAAATGGATTCAATGTCAGCAGCCCTACCCCACAATAAAATGCCATACGACATAATGCTGTGGAAGTAGCTAAAATAGACCAAACGCGCGGTTTCTACATCTGTTAACTGTCTTATCTTTCTAACAGCATAAGCGGCCGAGCTTAACCGCCCCGCAATAGATGTTATATGAGGTCCCCATTGTAATTTCTCGTCTAGCGTGATTCCTAGGAAAACCGTTTGATCAATAAATTCCAGTTTTTCCCCATTCAATAAGATGTCACATTCGCTACCTCTGACATTAGGCAATTGAAATCTAATACACTTGGTTTTTTTTTATTAAGTACCAAATTATTTACCGTAAACCAGTCTTGGACCTGAAGAATGCAGTTATTGACGTCGTCAAGATTTTGAGACCGTCTGTCGATTTTAAATATCAATGATGTGTCATCTGCAAATAACACCATCTTCGGTTGGTTTGGAAGTAGACTTTGACGTCATCGCCCCGATGACTCCCACTCACTTTCTCCATGATCCCGATCACGTAGCCGACGTCGTCGATGTAGCACTTCTAAAGAATATCAACTTACGGTTGGATTCTATAGAAACTATACAGGATCACCGGCCAGTCGTCATGTACCTGGCCCCCCGAATAGGGTTCCACGACCCCACCCAACCCCCCGCTACCAAAGTGATAACGGACTGGAGGAAATCCAACACGTCCCCTCACTTAGACTCTATCCCCGATCAGCCGACACAACGGCCGCGATCGATTCATTCACGGAGCACGTACGATCAATCCTGAACGATTGTTCAAGGGAAGTTCCAGAGATGGATGACCATCACTGGAAGTCGCCGGACGATATACATGCTCTGTTGACTGAGAAGAACGCGGCCGTTCGTGCCTTCAGCAACTTTCCCTATGACGTGAACAAAGTTCACATGCGCTACTTACAGCGTGCTGTACGGACACCCGTGTCTGAGCTGCGTTCCGCCAACTGGGAAAAGATGGTGGGTGACTTAGAGCCGACTCATCAGGCATTCTGGGAACTTCAGAGGAAACTTAAATCTAAAGAAGTTGCCTCATTGCCCCCCCCTGACCCGCCCAGACTCGACCATGGTATTCGAAGACGTCAACAAGTCTGAATGCTTAGCCGACAGCCTCGAAGCCCAATGCTCATCCAGCACCCTACCAAGCGCATCTCGATGACATCCACGCAGAAGTCGAACGTAGAGCCTCACTCCCGCCCGTCAAAGACCCTGATGACCCCCTGCCTCCCATCACTCCTGACGAAGTGCACGAGCTCATCAAAGGTCTGAAACCCCGAAAAGCCCCCGAATCAGATGGAATCACCAATAAGGTGTTCAAGCTATTCCCTGCGCACCTGATTATGCTCATGACTACCATCTTCAATGGTGCCTTGAGTAATTACATTTTCCCGCAAGCGTGGAAGAAAGCCACCGTCATCGGCATCCCTAAGCCCGGCAAGCCCAAGACCGAGCCCACAAGCTAGCGCCCCATCAGTTTGCTCAAAGTCCTTGGCAAAATCTATGACACTTATTTATAAGCGACTCAGGGATTACGCTGAGACGAAAGGCCTCATCCCCAACGAGCAGTTTGGTTTTCGAACCCAACACTCGTGTGTCCACCAAGTACACCGTATCGTCGAACATATTAACGCTGGTTTCCAACATGGTATATTCACGGGTGCTGTATTCTTCGACATAGCGAAAGCGTTCGACACAGTCTGGCACAACAGCTTATTATATAAGCTGTATCAACTCGGAGTGCCAGAACGTCTCGTGCTCATTCTACGAGAGTTTCTAGCGAACCGCACCTTTCGCTATCGCATCGAAGGGGTACTATCCTCCCCTCCCCTTATTGGTGCATGAGTCCCTCAGGGCTCCGTGCTATCTCCCTTTTCACGCTATTAACTAATGACATCCCCAGAAGTAGAAAGGCACATTTGGCTCTGTTCGCATACGACACAGCCATCTACTTTACGGGGCGTAGTGAAGAAGCGTTGATTCGCTACCTCCAATCAGCAGTCGACATGCTCGGTGCATGGTTTAGGAAGTGGCGAATCGAAATGAATCCCGATAAACATTCGACAAGCGACAAAAATATTACAATTCGCTTCGAAGGTGGCCATAGGAACTCTTCAACAAAACAAGACAGTTTTGTTGTGTAGCCTTTCAGATTTATCTTGACAAGATGTAATGCTTAAAAGTTGTAAATAAAATATAATTAAGTCTTTTTATTTTAAAATAAGGTACCTGTATTTTTTATTTTGTTCATAAAACACCTAACATATCGAAACAATATTCTTCTAGCTTCTCTTGGCCTACAGCAAAGCACGATGTTCCGTAAATTCTAAATAAATTTGGCAGCGATATAATTTTAAAGATAAACTGAATAAGTGAATATGTTTGCGACAAATACTGTTAATCAAACTTGATTAACTTACTACTCGTTAAATTCAATTGTAATAAATGCTTTTACTTTTAGTTTTAAACCCCTAAAAAGTCCGATGCAAAATTCTTTATAAACATCGTAATGTAATTTCTAGCGGGTCGCCGTCGCATAAAATAAATAAAGTAAAACTCGAGCGAGCGTTGTTGGTATACGCTTTCATTTTCCACTTTTAAAGTTAATAAACTCTTGCACTTGGCCTGATACATCGTATTTATTTATAAACAAGCTGGTTAGCCGTCACGGGCACTACGTTCAGTTTAACTTTTACTTTTGAAATTATGTGTAACTCAATTCAAGGACGTCGCGGTTTGTTTTTTAAACGTCGCGTCGCCGCGTCCTTTAAAACTTAGTCACTCGGCTTTAGAGGTTAGATAGACAGTTCGCGCAGCGAAATGTTGGGCCAACCCTTTGAACTTTTGGCCATGAATACGCTAAAAAGAAGAATGAATTTTAGATTTTCATTCAGTAAGATGGCAAGCAGAAGACAGAAAGATAACATAGTTTAAATAACCAACAAAGTGAATCTAGTAACTATGTACCTACCTCCATAAATAATCCGCTTAGTCAAAAATGGCATAGCTGCTAGTTATCGCAAATTTTTGCCACTAATTCTTAATTCGTGAAAAAAACGTGTACTTTACAAGTTTGATGAACCATGCAGGGAATATAGGCGTGAAGTTATGTTATAAATTACAGGGTTTTCAACAAAAGATAAACACGGTGACAATGACATATTATTGGTAACGTTAGACATTTTATGTAACCGCGCGCAATGGGTGCTCACAACCGCGGCCTTAGTTGTCATAAAGAGGAACCAGGATAGTATCATAATCAATTCTTATCTGACTTGCTCGCTGCAAAAATATTCGTTTCACCAGCTGTGCTGCTGGAGAGTTTGTTGTGCCACTTCTTTCCAGCTAAAGCACTAGGAAGTGGTGAAATTTGGGCGCTATGAGCTGTCTTATGTAATTTTAACGTTCTGATTCTCAGTCTAATTTGAATAAATGACTTTTGATTTTGAATTTGTATTGCAAAAATTAAAACAAAATCAATACTTCATTTTTTTATTGTATATACCAGTCATCATCCGACATCCAACTTTATTACGGAAAAACTTTATGATGGCAAATAAATACACAGACAAATTAAATTATCTGGCAAACCTAATCAAGTACGTGAAGTTCTGTTTCCCCAGCAGATTTAATTTCATCTATTGTATAAGGTGTAAACAAAATACCTTGACCATTTTTTAAAGAACATAGTACTCATGAATTTGAGCAACGTTTAGTGATGGGATATCATTATAATCAAAATATGTATAGTATAGTGTTTCCATACATTTTGATCAAAATCAAAAGCCATTTATTCAAATTAAGCTGAGGATCAGCACTTTTCTAACGTCAAAATTACAAAAGACAGTCCCCCAAAACGCCCACCCGTCGCGCACTTCTTCGCACTATCGCATCGAGTACCTAGTGTATTTTATATGGAAAAGCTGTTTTTTTTTTAATATTCTGTAACCGAAATGTTGAAAGTTAGGTGATCCTTACTATCTCCGATACTCAGAACCGATAAGCACTTACCTGATAATTATTGAAATCTAGGTCAGCAGGCAAAGTGCATCATTTATTTCAAAATAAATATTAATTCTGCGAGGTCAAATCTTCTGTTTTTATTTTAAGAAAGTATATCTGTACTGAATTAGCGATTCCTATTCACGTATGGACACACTTATTACTTACGTAAATATATATAAACCAAATTATTCAATGCAAACTATTAAAATAATATGATTAAAATCTTATTTTATCATCAGAACATTACCTTATTTATCAATACTAAATTGACAGCAAAATTGATTGTAAACAAAATTATGCAGGATAATCCTTACCACCTGAATCATATGCAGTCTTTGCCCACCGCGGCCCTGTCACCCCCCGCGACCCCGCTGGGGGTGACGCTAGCTCCTTCCACTCGCTCAAGGTTGCTGGCATTTATCGCGCTTTTAAAAGCACCATATAATTTTTCACAAAGATTACAGCTGGAAAGTATAAGCAGATCTTAAAGTTGTAGCTATTTTGCTTAGATGAAAGGGTGCATTTATTAAATACTGTTGTTTTCTTTGTATGTGGGGCAGCAGAGCCACAGAAAAGCACCATACTACAAAAGTATGGCCAGAAACGTCAGAGTTTGTTTGCAGAAAATCTAATGAGAAACATACATATACCGTTGATAGATCCTAAAAATGTAATTATACCACCACTCCACATAAAACTTGACTTGATGAAATTTTTTGTCAAGGCTATGAATAAAGATGGAGATGACTTTTGACTGGCCTGTTAGTCTAGTAGTTAGTGACCCTGACTGCTGAGACTGAGGTCGTGGTTTCGATCCACCCAGGACAAATCTTTGTGTGAAGAGCACGATCATTTGTTTTGTGTCTGGGTGTATCTTATCTATAATATGTATGTATTTAGAAATATATAAGTATGTTTATCAGTTGTCTGGTAGCCATAGTACAGGCTCTGCCTAGTTTGGGATCAGACAACGGTGTGTTGGTTGTCCTAAGATATTTTTATTTATTTATTTATATTTAAAGACAGTATTTTCAAAGTTAAGTAATGCCAAACCCAAAGATTACGTTTTTTTTTTAATTCGTTATTTCAGCTTGAGTTTAGTTTTTAATGTTTTGTTTGTATATTAGCATGTGCTAGCTGACATATGACAAATAATTTATTATACAAATGTTTTGTTTTCATAAAATTAATTACTTACATATTATTGTGTGTGAAGATGAAGATAATGAAATAGGAATAGAGGAGATAGTACGAGTGCTGAAAGGTATGAAAGTTGGGAAAGCTGCAGGTTATGACAGAGTGTCTGCAGAAATGCTGAAGAGCGGTGTCGGTAGTAGCAAGCCTGTTGTGCCGGATCTTTAATATGTGTTGAAGATATGGCCGTGTACCGGATGATTCGTGTAAGGCTGTAATCGTAACACTATATAAGGGAAAAGGCTCACTGCAGGAGTGTAAAAACGACCGCGGCATTAGTCTTTTGAGTGTTGTCGGCAAACTGTATGCGGTTTTGATAAATAGAGTGATAGGAGTGACCGGTGAGAAAATATGGGATGTGCAGGCAGGATTTAGGGAGGGGATGGGCTGTATGGATCAGATCTTCTCCCTAAGGAGCATAGCCGAAAAACATCTGGCAAAGCACAAGAAAGTCTACTGCGCTTTCGTTGACTTAGAGAAGGCCTATGACAGTGTGTGCAGAGAAAAACTGTGGTCAACACTATCCATGTACGGTGTGGACTGGCGCTTGGTATGGGCACTGAAATCTTTATACAAGGATTCCAGTGCTTTTGTCACGATAAATGGGGCATACACGAACTGGTTTTGCAACTTGTACATGGATAGTTGTCTAACAGATTTGAAAGAGAGTGAGTGTGTATTGACAATGAGTGAGTTGCCTGTCAAATACCTGCTCTACGCAGATGATCAAGTTCTACTTGCATCCTCAGTAGAACAGTTGCAAGATATGGTGACTGTAATGGATGAAGCTTTTAAGATGAAGGGGATGAATATAAATGTGAATAAGACGAAGGTCATGGTGTTTGAAAGAGAAGAGAACGTATCGGTTTGTGACGTGAAAATAAATGATAAGAGTGTGGAGCAATTAAGTGAGTTCGTATATTTGGGGAGTTTGTTTACAAGGGATGGAAAGATTGATAAAGATGTGGAAAGAAGAGTGAATGCGGGAAATAAAGTAAATGGCGCTTTACATGCGATTGTGACCAACCAATTGATGTCCGATAGGGCTCGGCTGACTGTTCACAATGGTGTACTGGTGCCTACGCTTATGTATCGAAGTGAATGTTGGGTGCGCCAAAAGAAGCATGAAAAAGCATAAATGCTGTGGAAATGCTTTCCCTGCGAAGCATGTGTGGTGTGACTATGAATGATAGGCTGAGGAATGATGTGAAAAGAGAACGGAGTGGTTTAAAAGAAGATGTGGTGACAAAAATTGAAAAAAGAATGCTTAGATGGTTTGGTCATGTTGAGAGGATGAATGAAGGATGGCTCACAAAAGGTATCTACAAAGCAGATGTGAGTGGAAACACCGGGAGGGGACGCGCTAGGAAGACATAATAGTGACCTTATTGGTGATGTTCTTCAGAAAGGTCAGGTGCGCAGTACTCGCAACCGGCGTGTGTATATGACCAATTGTATGAACCTAAACGAGGTAAAAGGAGTATGTAGAGATCGTAGCAGGTGGCGTTTCGTGGTTTCTGCCTACCCCCATGGGAAAAAGGCGTGATTGTACGTATGTATGTGTATATTATTGGATAGAAACAAGTTTTTCCAACCTAACAGACAGCTGTGCTGCTGGGGACTTTGTTGCGCCACTACTTCTTCCCAGCTAATGCACTAGGAAGTGGTGAAGGGTGGGCGTTTTGGGGGACTGTCTTATGTTACTTTGACGTTCAAAAAGTGATGACTCTCAGCCTAATTTGGATAAATGACTTTTGATTTTTGATTAAAGAATATTTGTGGGACCACAAATACGCACATTGATGAAAGACCCTTTTAACAAAAAACTTACTACCAAGGAACTTGCTGCCTGGTTATCACCGAAAGCAGAAAAATAATTGTAAAAGAAGGGAACCACAGAGCAGAAAATGCGGAACACCTAGTTCACCTAGTATATGTCGCATATGAAAAGTTGGGTTGCAGAATGTCGTTAAAAATCCCTTTTTCATTCTCATTTTTCTTTCTTTCCAGTTAATCTTGGTGCGGTCAGTGATGAGCAGGGTGAAAGGTTCCACCAGGATACAGAGGCTTTGAACGATGTCAATGCTGCTGGGATACAACAACAGTAGGTGATTATTGTTGGCGTTTAAAAGGAGAAGATCATACAAAGTACAAAAGAAAAAGTTTCACGATATTTTGTGTTAAAGTTTTATGAGATGATTTGTTTTAAGTTTTTTTTTTTCATTTAAATGTAAAATTACACTTCATAAAGAAGAAAAATTAAACCTGATGAAAAGAAAATTGTATTATGTTTAATAAAAGATAGGTATAAATAAGAAAACATGACATTTCAAAGCCGATCCTCTATTTTTTCATTTGTAACGCAGTTTAATTAGACTTTTTTATTTGAGGTCATTAAGACAAATCTTATGAAAATAATCTCGAAGGGCTTGCTACAGACATTCAACGGTTCCGTTATCTGGTGGCCAGGTCAGTCATCAGGTCAACGTCATCCAAAAGAATTACAGGACTGGTTGAGACACATTTAATGTAAGAGGCCACACTCGATATGTTTACTAGTAGCTTTTCAAGAGTTCCGTTGTATAGCGTTCAGGTCATCGTCATCAGGTAAAATGAACAGGACTAATTAAGACACATCTAATGAGCCCAAAACTCGATTAATTAACTAGTAGCTAATTAAGAGTTTCGTTATCTAGCATTCAGGTCCATCAACAGACCAGCGTACCATATTATTTTATTACATCGGAATGCTTACATTTGGGAGTATCCAAACAGGCTAAGACCACTAGAAGTGATTAAATATTTAACTCATGTATCACATTCCTTTATCTAGCGTCCAGTACGTCCTACAAAATATCCCCATAACTTTTTTCACACAGCGATTTCAGTCAAATTGCCACAGTAGTTATTGCTCTATATTAAAATGCCTATCTAATTACATAATTATGCTGTGGGGATAACTGGTCAACCCTTGATTACCAATAAACTAACTTATATCACAGTGCAGCAGTTATAATTATAAAAAAATCGACTCATAAAATTATCATAATTGGACCTAAGATACCTTTTTGACGTAAGTTCTTTAACTAAATGGAGAGTAAAAAAATATATATTATATACAGGTTGTCCCAAAAATCAACGTCAAGCCAAAAACGGTTGATAGGCCAGGTGGTGACAGTTATCAGAAAAATAATAAAAAAAATCTAAGTTAAGTACTTTTCAAATTATTGACATTACTTTTAATAAATTTTTTTGTGAGTGATGTAACCCTGAATAACCCTTCTGTAAATTACAGTCCAAGATTAAAACACCACTACCTCAGTTTTAAAGAAAGCACCACTTTTTGCTCCACCATGTACTAAAAATTATTACAGTGCCCAACTTTAACTGACTGTACTGAAAAAAAAATGCTTAACTTAGATTTTTTTTATTATTTTTCTGATAACTGTCACCACCTGGCCTATCAACCGTTTTCGGCTTGACGTTGATTTTTGGAACATCCTGTATAGTAAAAAAATCTCCTTTAGGACTGTCCTTTAGGAGTAAGTCTATTCCAAGCTTGGTGGGACTGTTGACCATCCCCATTGATGTTTAGAACAGATGTACCAACGTGGTTCATTAGAAAGATGCGTACTTGGATTGGAGTACAATAGGAAAAACTGTTTTCAGTATGCACCGTGTAATATTTACGTTGGTATGACTCGTTTCCTTTATTTATGTGCTGAAACTGTTGACTGCATTTGTACTCTTTGCTTTTTTGTAATGTGTCGGTGAATATAAAATGTTTGCATAAAAAGTGCTCACTGCATTATAAAATAGCTAAACACAGAGTTTTGTTGGGTACACAGTAATAACTACCGGGTTGTCGATTGAAACACTGCAACACAGTCGAATTTTGGTGTTATCAATTATTTTAGACCTATGTCTCATTTTTTCGTACACTGCAGGCCATAAAAGTTTTGCGGCGATGAAGTTTAGTTTTTAATGTTTTTAGTTTAGTTTTTAATATTTTGTTCGCGTGTGCTAGCTGACATATGACGCATAATTTGATGTATGTTTTGTTTTATAATATTAATTACTTACATAATACTGTATAGAATCAAGTTCTTCTAACTTAACAGACAGCTGTGCTGCTGGGGAGTTTGTTCCGCCACTTCTTCTTCCCAGCTAAAGCACTAGGAAGTGTCGAAGGGTGGGCGTTTTGGGGGGACTGTCTCATGTAACTCTGACGTTCAAAAAGTGCTGACTCTCAGCCTAGTTTGAATAAATGGCTTTTGATTTTGAAGATTTTTTACATTCATGTCAATCGATCTGTATAGCCATGTTCCTACTATATTGGAGTGAGCCAGTCTAAACATATGCAGCTACAATATACCAGTATTTTACATGGAGCGACTGCCTAACTGACACCCACATCCATCTCGTCCTAACTCACTGAGTAATAGGATACTCTTTGGGTGTAACACTTAATGTGTGACTAAATATTTTATTAAAGACCCACTTCTGTTATCAATTTATTTCCTACTAGCTTCAACAAATTTTGGCCCCCGACACGTAGCGTCGTATTCCAACGCCCGCCTGTGTTCTTTCCGACTGTTCTTTATTCTGCTCTGCTTAGGTCGCAGCTTAATATTAAATAGCCTTTAACATTCCTCAAGAATTAGCCTATCAAATACAAAAATATTTCTTCACATCCAAATGCTAGTTACAATTACTACTTCCGACAAACAGACTTACAAATTATACCTCTTTATAAAAGTATATCTATATATATAAAAGAAAGTCGTGTTAGTTACTTCACTTATAACTCAAGAACGGCTGAACCGATTTAGCTGAAAATTGGCAGGGAGGTAGTTTAGAGCCAGGAGAAGGACATAGGATACTTTTTATCCCGTTCTGACCCCGGCATTTTTACCAAGATTTTTATTTATCCCGTTCGACCGTATTCCCGTGTGACGTGACATAAAACGTCAAAGAGAATACAAGTCACTTTAAAACGTGGTATGACAAAAACGTTGCCTTTGAAGTACCAGGTGGTCATAACTTTCTGCCAGGGTCGCGAGATTTGTTTGAAAGAGTTACCGTGGCCCTGACATAGCCAACTGAAGGAACAAGGGTGGGTTTTAGTGTAAGAGATTACTACTGATAGTGTATTATGCAATTACCCTCTGAGATTGATGTGTTAGGTAGAAAGCGCTTTATACCGTCGACGTACCAGGTTATCATAACTTGACAGGAGCTTACCAAACAAAGGATTGTCAGCTAGAAAACGCTTTATGCCTACGAAGTACCAGGTTATCATAACTGGGTAGGAGCTAACCAAACAGATGAGTGTCAGCTAGAAAACGCTTACCAGATCACCACCGCATACGAGGTTGTCAAACTTGGTAGGTTTATTACAACATTTACTGAATCTGAGGCGATACGAAGTTCGCTGGGTCAGCTAGTTTACAATAAAATGATTGAGTCGTTCTGTATCAAACAGCATTTAAACAATATAGACTGGCCTGTTAGTCTAGTGGTTAGTGACCCAGACTGCTAAGACTGAGGTCGTTGGTTCTATTCCCACCCAGGACAATTTTTTGTGTGATGAGCACAATCATTTGTTCTGTGTCTGGGTGTAATTTATCCATATGTATTTATTTAGAAATATACAAGTATATTTATCATTTGTCTGGCTGCCATGGTATAGGCTCTGCCTATTTTGGGATCAGATAACGGTGTGTTGGTTGTCTTAAGATATTTATTTATTTATATTTTATTTATTTATAATTGGTTTTGATTCAACAACTTGTAGGTATTAGACCAAAAACCTAATTAGGCCAAAATTTATTGTATGAATGACAGCTAATGGTTCCTAAGACAGTTTCCCTTTTATCTCCAATTTTCCCCTACCAATTAAAAAAATCACTCTTAATATATTATGAGCATAAACTATGCTGCTCTAAAAGAACAATACTTATTACGTGCCAACATCACGCTAAAACTACTAGACAATGTAGACTACAATTTGTTCAGATTCGATTTTAACGATTTTTTTAAATTACATCTAGCAGGCCTACTCATAAGGTTGTCGGCTGCTTAACCTGACTTACCTGTGGCTACCTTAATAAATTAAATACTATACTATTTACTACTCTCCTGGAGAAGATTTGTAGCGACATCGGGAATGGTTAGGGTATGCCTCGGTCTGATTATATCGACACTAATTGGGTATGATAAGAAGTTGGAAGACATTGCACTCAGCCGTCAATCTCCTTCTTCTCAAATTTAAATTGAACTGTAGAAATCATCATAATTATAATCAAACCAGGTGACGGGAATAAGTTGTTTGACTAATTAGTGTTTAACAGAGAAGAGACGAGTGCGGAGGCTTCGTCTCGTCTAACTTACCCACTCAATGTTATTTTGCATCATTGTGGAAGGAGTCACGAGTAATATTGTTAAAATTGTATAGGGATTTCTGAGTAGTATTATCGGATCCTTATCAAAAATATCAGACGCTTGGTTGGTAGTATATTTAGATACACAAAAATACTTAAAAATAGTGTTCCATTTCCGCGAATTAAAATAATTAAGAAGAGTACTACATTGTTCCGGAAGTCAAAAAAGGCAGCTTTGAGAAATATGTTTTCATGCGGATATAAAACTTTTCTTCTGTTTTCTTCTAAAAACTAGCAACGGTAGCTAGACTGAAACTATTGCATTTATTTTTCATAACTCCAGTTTTAGTTGTATTTGACAACATGGCCGGTTTACAGAATTTTATTTTGCTTTCGGGTAGGAATACCAAACCAAAACTTTTGTTTTTTTTTTAACTTTCAAAACCATCATAATTTATGATACTAAAATTTGCTAGTCAATCTGATATTAAATCAATATAAACGTTATAAGTAACATTGGTATTGATAATATAATTACGAATGAAGTCAACATCTTGTATTTTTTACATAATAAATCAAACTATGAAGTTTCATAAAATAATAACATAGCAATGATACAAAAAAAAACAAGAAAGTTTTTCTTTCGATTTTCTTTGGCAGTATTAGGACAGTAATTGTCGAAGTGTGGGATATGCACTTGACAATTACGCTCATGTCACTAAGTATTTCTAACGGCCAATAGATTTATTTTTCCACCAAAGAATTGACCAACATGCCACGCGGTGCTCGTCGATTTGGGACCTAGATCATGGGTCTGCTCTGAAATATAATGAAACAACAAAACAGATCATATATTATAATTTATTGGATCACAGAACTAAATTTCGTACAATGTAACTACTTGTTTTAAAGTTATTCAGTTTGAGCAACATCATTAACCACACCAATACCATAAAATTTATTTTTGTATCGAGGAAGATTCGTAGTTACAAATTCAACTTAGATATTAAACATTTCAATAAACTATACGAACAATACACAACTTGCTTTTCCATTGACACAACTCTTTTTTAGACGATCGACATGTTTCAGCCTCAAACAATAATAAACTTTAATATTATATTTAGAATCTGTTACAACGTCAGTTTCATTAAATAGGTTTTATTTTGTGGAAGCAAAGTATTGCACATAGCACATTTGGAAATCAATGTATTCACTAAGAGGAATACTCTAACTTATGCTTATTCGTATGTGTCATAAATTGTTGAACAGGTACCTACCTATCAGTAGAAGTGCGTGTATGGCTAAATATCACATAAATTCTCAGAAAAACTCCAGAGAGGTCAGTGGTACTTAGAGCACTCGCTTTATGTGCAATTACATGTTTGTTTAAAACCTGTTTATTGCCAAAGTGGCTTTTATTCCATATGATTGTGATAAAGTTATTCCACCGTTAGTCAACAAAATATTTGTCTCGTTGAAAACGCTCTATAAAACATATTCTTCAAACTCACCGTACAAACTTCTACTGATAAACATGTTTAAATTATTAGTAAGTATGTTAAAATTCTTAGAACTTTGTAGTTTCATCAACGAGCAAAAATATACATACATCTATTAGGTATTAACTAGTTAAAGCTGTAAGGTACATAATAATATTCCACTGAAATTCGAATAGTATGATATTTCACCAAACGGACGGTGTAATGTAAAGCTGTGCAGACGTTTACAAGCGATCAAGAAACTTATAATTTCGTTCATTAAGTCGTTTGTTAAGTATTTACGAGTGCATTTATGGTTGAATCTGTATAGTATAAGAAAAACGATTCTTTATTTTACCTAATAGAATTATTAAGATAAATAAAAGTGCCATTCTATCCAAATAAAAAAAAAACTGTGTTCTAAATTTATTCAGCAGTAGTGTTTTTTTTTTTCTTGGCGGCTATTAATGGAACTTTTCAAACAACACCGTATTACTAACGAATATAACAAAGTCAAATCATAAAAATAGACCTGAGTTTTATTAGTATGTAGGTACGGGTGATTTCTGAGCATGATTTGATTTAATTTAACTCATAATATTTCTGCAGTATTTGGTCATTATCAGCAACACAGCTCAGTTCAAAAATACAGGATTATATTGCCTTAACTTTTTTCTATCAGTCTTTTGACCATTTTGCTCAGCTATATATGTACTTTCAATTTTTTTAAATCATTCTTTACAAACTGATTTAATCCTGTACCGCTGACGTTACGTCTGTCAGAAAACGTGAAAACAACTTTTGATGCCTACACCTCCGGTTTTCCGGAAGTCGCTCTACGGCGCTTGGTAACTTCTAAAAACCAGAACATAAACACACTATACAAAGGCGCATCGTGGCACATTATGACTGATGTTGTTATAGACTAGGTAGGGAGCTCTAATGCTCAAAAGCATGCTGGGAACAGCAACCACAATATAACATATTACCTAACTCCTATTACGAGTTTTAAGAAGCATTCATCACTGATTCTAATTCATAAATGTTATTCGTTATTAGAGAGTTGATAAATTTCTTAATGAGAATGTGTATGTTTTTGTTATACGTTGAGTAATTTGTTGATTGAAATTTGATACTAATTAATAGTAAACTACTTTACTGAATTTGTAAATACTTAATTTAATAATATACAATGTTTCTAAATTTATTTTTATATTATTATGGCCAAAAATTGAGAGTGAATTGAATTTTTATTGAAGACCTTATTCATGTCTGTGTCTGGTAAATACATATTCATTCATTCATGGATCCATTCTTATTTTTTCATAGATTTTTTGGACTATCAGCAAAATAGTTGATATGTAGGTAAGAAATTTATTATTTTTAATTATAATGTACATATATGTGACATAGCTTTTAGTTGGATTATAATTTATAATGTAACTGGCTAAAACCAACTCACCTAATCCACTGAGAGAAAGATTACTTCATGACCATGACTCTACAGCATAATTTTGGGACATGATTTTAAGACTATATTATAACAAAATTACTCGAAGGATTTTTTGCGTTAATCCTACTGTTAAAATCTTTTAAAAATCATTATGTTTTGTTTCGCTAAATATTTTTTTAAATATTTTAATAATGTTAAATTACAGTTGTGCAACAAGTTCCTTGATTTGAAAAGCAATAAAAGTGTACTTATTTATATTCTAACATTTCTGTTCTATTGTGATAACTCTATAAAATACACGTCTACGGTCATATAAATTCAATTTGTATTATAAAAATATATACCTAATACTTACCATATACTTAAACTACACGTCTGTCAGTCTACTCCCCAGCATAATTTAACAAAACTAGCTTCTCAGTAACAGAGGGTTATTTCAGCTCAGATTGTTGACCTTTGCCGCCACACAAAATCTTGTTTGGTACGTAAATTTTCTACTAAATCATAAAGTTTCATCAATCGCCGCCGAAAAATAAAAAGGCACCAATTTTGGTCATTTTGTGGCGTACCTATGTGTTTGATGAGCAATGTGTCAAACAAGCACGTTTTACATATTTCTTATTCGACAGTGTTCTTGATAAACTAAGTATCGCAAAATCCATGTTATTTATTTTAAAAAAACCTGCAGTGGGGTTAGATAATCGCTTGTTTTATAATTAGTTTTTCACGCCGATACTTAAAACAAACGTATGACTTGTCCTATGGTTTTCAGTGGTAGGTAGGTTAGTTAGGGTAAGTTACAAAGAGCTGATATTACTTTGTTGTTTATTTAATTTACAAAAATAAATGCACTAAGCATGTCTTTTACTTTCAGTTTCCTAGTTTTTAATATATGTAGCAAATTTTTTGTATCGTCTTTTTTGATAACCGGTACCTATTTGGACTAATCAATTTAATTCGATGTTAATATATTCAGGCGTTGCTATAAGTAAGGTATTTGGTTTAATAATTATTGTCATAAATATTTGGTCGCTTTCTTTTTGAACCTTTAAGGTAGAAGTTTATTTTAAGGGCTTATCTTATGAGCATGCTGGAACAGAACACAAAACGTTCATTTTTGAAAATGTTTTATAGGTTCGAAGATTTTATTGAACAATAAATCACGTAGAATTGGTTAACATGTTTTAATGGGCAAAAACGAATGACTAAAACAAAGCTCGATAAAATTATGTATGTAGGTATAATACATAAAGGTACTTACATAAATAATGAACTGTACTTACACACATATATTTCATTTATTGAATAAAAATAAATCGTTTTAGAATTGGCCATGAAACAGAAGGCGTAATGAATTTCTAACATACGATATGCCTCAAAAACATAGGATCCTTTAAGATACACTAGTTTTACGTATAAAAATAAACATCGTATTTATATTACTTCAAATATCTGCATTACATTACACTGTCTGTAAATGAAGTTCTATTCCATGTAGGGTTGCAGGATAGAGCCGCTTAAGTTTTATTTACAATAGTGGTATACATGACATACCTACTCGTGTACAACAAACTATTGCTTCAAGTTTTAGGGGTTTATAATTCTGTATATTTAATAATTATATACATCACATTATTGGTATCTATTATCTAGATTTATTTGACTTCAAACATTTCTGTGAAATATCTAATGAGACTGACAGTTATTTATTTCATATTTAATTTAACAGATATGGTAGAAATACATTTCATAATAAAAGCGAATAAAAATTTAAAGCCTCACATTTGGCACTATTCAAGTCCGTATTTCCTATTCTTTATTAATTCAACCTCTTATAATGTATATTACTTCTTTGTTGCAGTAAAAACTTCGGACGACTTTCTAATCAAATAAAAAAATAGCAACGGGTGTTACATGTACATCATATGAAAACAATATCTGCTTAATTCATGCTTTTAATATTTAGAAACACGTGTGCTTTCTGCAGGCCCAAAACCCCGACATCAAGCAAAAAAAAATTAGAAAGTGAGTACTTAAAGTACGTACCAATGCCGAATGCGCAAGTGACGGTATGTGATTGTTGTTGCTTATAATAATTTAAAAATCTCTATTACTTTAGAATATTTACTTTCGACAGCCTTTATTGTGTGTGGATGATTTAAATACTTCATTCACTACAACTACCTATAATTCGTCTGAACACGAACAGTCACTTGCCAAATCTAACATCTCGACAAAGAAGTCTCCGACAATATCAATAGTAGGTAATTAGTTTTTGCCAGTGCAACGAAAATATTTTATCGTGGTTCAGTTATAAGATAGTGGTATATACTAATCTGGGGATCGTGATAATATATATAAATGTTATTAAATATTTTATTTGATACCTATATCATAATAAATTATCATCATCACCTTATTTCTCTAAATTGATTTTACTCACACAGTATAATTTCTTTAATTATGCTAGATTTTATTTAAATGTGATTTAGAATTTGGTTTCGCGAAAGAGGTTTGCGGGCAATGCGCGCTTGTTTTTATATTTTTACTTTACGCATTTTTGAAATAAAAGCCAGAACCAACTCAGAATCGTGTACAGTGAGCCGCGGGGCTTCGGCATCGTCGCTTAGCAAGATTCCACCAAAAAAGTTCCCCGCTGCACACCGCTGACCTGCGAAATTCCAACAAGTAACTTGTACCTAAGGCTCGCCTCGCCCGCTCCCCCGTACGCTAAGCTACGCTACTTACTTACTAACTAGGTGCAATATAATGCGAATTTCACATGTTACATTTTTTTTTCATAATCATGTACATTTATCCATATAGTTCAGTTTGTAGGTCGACTAATAGTTAATCGTTAAAGATATATGTAATAATTTTTGGCATTTTAACTATTAATTATAAACGTAAAATTCTTCTATATAAATATATTTTTAGAACTTGAGAATTTTTTTGTGAACATCGTGATACTAATAATATTTGTTCTGAATTATTGTTTGATTTTGCAGTATCTAGAAACAGGATAGCACAGATACATAATCAAGAGAACTTGATGGCTGTCATGTTTAATATACATAGTTGTACCTACCTAAATATGAGGAACAGAAAGAATATTGACTCAGTCTTTACACAATTGTTAGGATTAATTGTATTACTAAATAAATTTTAATATCTTTACAACACAAATAGACCTTCTAAATGATACAATTTATAAACACTAGTATTAATGCACAGTCTGAGTAAGCGGGTATAAAACAGGAAGCAAATTATAATTACTTTAAATATTACTACCTAACCAGCCTATCCTATTCAATACAATTCCTAGTCGAATCAACTATTTGCACTCCTTATATATACATTTATAAATAGTGTCTTTGAAAAACGTTGAGCAAATTCAGAAATAAATAATTAGGGATCGTTCTAACAAGAAATGGCTTGTAGCTCAAATCTTAAAATACTCCAAAACGATATTGTAAACATCTAAAAAATGGAGTCACAACAAGGAATTATCGTATAGGTAATGACATTTAGAAAATGTCTCCTCAATTAAATTTGAACACGTGAGTATAAACCAATCTGAATCAAATATCTACAAGCTTCTATGGTTACAATAAAAAGTTATTTTCTTTTAAAATGATTCAATACGTTTAGGGTCTCTTACATCATGTCTGATTACTGATTAGCCATTACTCACCGAATATATGTAAAAATACATATAACAAAATGTTTCTGATTTTCCGGCCAAGTTAACTTTAGTTTTAGGTTGTGTAACAGGGTCTTAGTCTCCTAATATTTTGTATATATTCAATTAATTGTGAGATCAAAACTTAGAATAGTCACAGCACTAATAATGGTATTCTATGAACTCTCTTTAATACCTTTTTTCTCATTCATTCTTATCGATTATTGTACCTATTTACTATATCATTTAAGAAATTCATTAGGTATAACGGGAAATGTTGACCTTTGACCCGCGTATTATTAATATAGACCGAGAGTAAGAACACAAATCGATATAGCCAATCTTAATATTTAGAACATAATATGACATGCCCTGTGTTCAGATCCAATACATTAGGTACATTCATTGATACATGTAAATTATTAAACTACGTAGAAAAGTGTTCCGTGCACTAGATTTAATGTGAAGTGTATTACCGGTGTTAATTTGTTACTTGAAACGAATTACATCTTTTTAAACTATAAATATAATACTATGCATAACTATTTACATCTTGCCCTGTAAAGGACTCATGATCGTAATTGTGGGTATCAAGTCTTCTTCAAATTCCATAATTTTTTTTTTAAACTATCTAGTGACAATCGCAATTTTTGGATTCTATATTATTAGGGAATATGATTGTCTTAAATATCTGCATCTAAATGAAGAATTTATGCGTATGATGATACTGAACCTTAAACTACTTATAGGTATTGATCGGTTTTGATAGTTGGAATTTTTCATACTACATAATTACTTATCATTGGGTCGTTTTTTTATGAGTTTGAATTAGTGATTATCAACTAATGTGGAGATTCTGTTTACATAAAAGTTTTCCTTTTAAGGGCACAGTTCAGTAGAATAAAATTTTAGTACGCACGTATATTCGATAAAATTGCTACTTAAACGACTAGAGAAGTAAAGACAGCCATCGTTTGAAGTTAGTAATAAAAAGCGCATATAACTGTCATTTGTATATAAACTTTATATATGTACTGTACTTTGATAATTATTTTTTTAAATGGAAATAATTTTATAACTGTGCAGAATTTTGATGTATACATACACATTTATTTCAACACGGATTTAAGACAGATACCTATTGAAAATATAACATTTTGTCTCTTAGACAGATTGACTTATATTTTGAACTTTATAGTATATCTATTTTCTAAAGAATTCAATATTACCAGTGCCAATATACACCACACGTATCTATTATAATAATATTATAGTGATCTTTACTGTTATAACTTAGAGAACGCTAATAGTTTACCGAGCGTTTCTAGGATTCAAAAGCACTTTACCGAAACTTGATGGATGGTTGACCATGAGCACCCTAAGTTTGAACAAGTCCGGTAGGTACAATTTATTAAAGAGAAATTAATTTTCTTCGCCTAGTAGTACCAAGTCGTCAGCCACGACGTCGGATACGTGAAGGTAAATGATCCAGTACATTAGGTTAAAACATACGAAGCAGACTGGGAACACGATGCGCGAGTACTTGTCGATGTCCGAAGGCGTAGTGCCGAGTAGTTTGTTGATGCCCTGTAAACATCATTCATCTTGACTTCGATGATTAATGTTTAAATTAAGTAATTTAAACCAGTTCGCTGTAATTAAACTACCAAAATCGCATATGTCTCAATATTATGCGTGTATAACTCGCATTTGCATGTCAATTAAGTACCTAAAACAATCGCTGTATTAAAGTATTTTTTAAGTTTAGTTGTTTAAGGTATGTCTGTGATAGTACCTTAGAAGGTTGAATCAGATGCGGAGTTGGTCCAGCTTCTTCGTCAGGCTGTGCAGCTGGTCCAGGAGCTGGGCCCCGAGCCCCATTGATAGTGTTTTCTAAGGTGCCGCCTTTTGAATACGCTTTAGGATCGTGTACTTTGAATCGAACCTCCTGTACAAATTGCAAGATTATTTTACAAGAACTTTGAAATAAAAGGGATTTGGGCTATATTTTTCTCTTACCGATGATCTGCTTGGCGGTTGTTGTCTCGTCAGAGTACTTGTCCTTGGCGGCGGCAAAGGCTCTGATGTCCCCGGTGGAATATCTATTTGAATTTTTTTTTCTGCAGCCATTTTTTGGACTGCAGTGAATCTTTGTTTTCTCATCTGTATCCTTTTAGCCATATAGCCAACCGTAGCATATTCTGCAAGGAAATATTTACGATTCAGTGAATTCTCATATTTCATTCCAGTATAAATATCGCCGAGCAAAATTCATGTGAACGGCGCAGCAAATTACGAATGGAATTTCATGAGCAAACTTGGCAATGTTATCAAATACTCATGAACGAAATAATGTTTTAACACTAATTATATTGAATTATAACGACCAAAAGAATACAAATAGTAAAAAACTTTGAGTAGTTAAGATATGTTTTCTCTTCTACTAAATTTTTAGTTAAATATTTATAGAAAAAAACCGGCTGCTAGTCACTGTTTAATTTAGCATACTTCCTTATACTGTTACCTAAAAGACTGGCGAAGACCATGACGAAACAGGTTCCCAAGTAGACATCAATGGATTTAACGTACGATATCTTGGGTAGAGCAGCATTAGTAGATGACATGAGCGTCGTCATCGTCAATACAGTGGTGACACCTAGTGAGACCCTGGCAGGTGTCGCATTTCGGTTCAACCAAAATGACACCCAAGATATTATGACAATTAGGCCAGAGGGAATGTATATCTGAATTAAATAGTATCCCATCGAACGCACAAATTGAATTTCACATGCCAGTCGCGAGTAATTTCCTGCAATAAAAGTTCAAATTGTAGCAACCAATTTATTGTTTGACAAATGGTGATCGTAGAAATAGATATACAAATTAATTTATTAAATCGAAGTCTAAGATCGATCTTGCTTTACCAGGTCACCGAAGTAAAGTCACTAATGGGATATGTTCTGGCGGAAGCGAATGCATGCATGTGTCTAATTTTGTTTTTTTTTTATGAATTAAACAAAAAGCGTCAACGATCGGTATTCGATAAATTGTTGTAGTTTTCATCGGTGCTGTATACCTGTCGTAAGAGAAATCTCCATGGCGCGCTGCCGATGGCCCAGCACCTTGAATTGCGGCAGGGACACCTCGCTCGACACGCCCACAGAGTTGGGCCCCTCGTTCCACTTGTATCGGATGTCCCGCATGGTGTAGCCGACTGTACCATGCAGAGATATGGAACGATAAAATAAGCACCCATTGCACTGGGGTTTCATAATATTTGTATAAACTGGATGAATTTAAGACTACCGGTCTACCGAGGGTGAGAAATGTTACGAGAACTGCTTCGCCAAAAAACGACGATCGTAGTGCAAGTTCTTAAGCGTTTTATATACTTTAAGTTAGATTTTATCTACCGAACATGAAAGCATCATGAGTCTGCAGCTCAAGTACTTAGAAAAAATATTTATTAAGAAGGTACGTCATTTCTTCCATAAGCCAAAGGACTTGAACTTATTCAAAATAGGGCTTTAAGGCTCTCTCGATTGTTATAAGTATTGTAAGCCAAATATTATATTTAGGTTTAACCAACTCACAACTTTCAATTTCAATATTGCATAATTGACGGTCCATCGGAAAATACTGCAAATCCATCGGACAAGAAGCGGTGATAGTCAGTCTGTGAACAAGTGAAAGCCGTTTAAGAAAAAAAAAAACTTATTCATATTGTAGACTGTAGAGGCATACGTTAAAAATATTTGCGCGAAAACCAACAAAGTGCAAACAAGAAATAAAGATCGGGTTCCAAATTTTTTTATGTAGGCCCATCTGTTTATGTTGGCATGTATCTAATCGAACCCCAAATAATAACACCTCCTTCCTTTTGTTTTCAAAAATTAATAATTCACACCGGTATAATAATGCGTCTTTCTAGGCTTAAGCTTTGGGTTCTTCCATCAGCAGTGGTTGCCACATAATAATCACAGAGACTGTGTCGTGAAATGGCATCGGGTTGACTTTACCGTATCAAAAACGATTTAGGGAACACACCAACTAACTTTTATACATAACGGTTCAGTGACGTCATTCAACGGTAAATGGCGGACGTTACGTGGCGTTTACCGTAGTCTTAGAAAACTCAAGCTTTTGTAGAAACCCACGATCTATTTTAAACGAAGCATTTAACAAATAAACGTGCAATGTAAACTTATCATAAAAGTACTCGCCTTATACTCCTAGTAATAGATCCTGAATGATGAATGCGAATGAATTCGTTGCTTGTGGTAGCTATGTGGAAATAAGACTGTTTTTCGTTAACAAAGAAGGTGTCGGGTACCCATATGTTTCTAATAAATTCTGAGCCGACGGAAAGTGTCTCCACACCCGTCCTTTTTTTGTAAGCGAGCCTGGGGTCGGTCCAAAACTGCCTGAAGTAGAAATCCAGGGTGAAATCCTGAAACATTTTCTATTGTTGTAGGAAATAATAGCGGCACTTGATTGACTTACAGTGGCACAACAATGGATGTAATCCGGCAGTCGGGTCCGTTTGTAAGGCTGTCTTCGGCCTGCTTAAATGTTAATTTGTTTGAATTAATGCAACGAAACGTTATCACCGAGGCACATTCATTGTCTGCGCGATTTGAACGTCGACGAAATGTCAGCAAACAAACTAGGACAAAATTCCCAACTCGTATCATTGAATTCAAATCAATATTGTATACAAAGTAAAAAATTTAAAGTAAATCAATTAAATTCTTCAAGTGACAGTCAATAAAATGGGTACACCCCGGTACACCGGCAGATACCGAGCACGA
Organism: Aporophyla nigra; assembly: GCA_947507805.1. NCBI lineage: Eukaryota > Metazoa > Arthropoda > Insecta > Lepidoptera > Noctuidae > Aporophyla > Aporophyla nigra. Next base: position 20,597,691 of record OX382291.1, on the reverse strand, counting down.
TTCAACCAAGTGTGCTGCTGACGAAATTATGTAAATATTATATCGAGGATATTTATATATATAATTTATGGCTTTTTCAAAGTTGAGTTAAAAGCTTCCATTACATATTCGTTTTAAATCATAATACTCCTAAATCAATTGGTGATTTCATGCATAAGAAATAGGAAAACATTGAGTTTCTGTGTTATATAAATTTGATATTAAGTAAATAATTGTATGCTGTGATAATTTACTTATTGAAATACTTTTACAGTTCTGTGAAAGACCAGTATTATGTCGACTTAATTTCAATTAAATTAAACTTTAATTTAGGAAACATCGGCATTGCTACTGGCGTCTGTGATGGTTTTTTAGATGAAGTAAAATATTAATGCGATATCATAATAATTAGTATAACATAATCAACATTAATATTTTCATGTTAAAAGTACACGTAAGAGTATGGCATTGAATAGTAAACAGGTTAGAAAATTATATGAAGAGTAGAAGCCAAAAAAGAGAGAACAGAATTCGGTAGGCACGATAAAAACAAATTTACTGTTTCATGTTGTTAATTTAATTTTACAGGTAAGCTGCACCTAATTCCTCCCGCACATTGTCAATGTCTACTGCTACGAGTACTTTTAAATGTACCTACTATGGACTAGGTACCTATACCTATGCATATTATCTTGTATTCGGTTAGGGTCACGTCCTGCAGTGACTTTAAGAGTCCCTTGATTTGGTTTTCACTAGGGGTCATACACCCTGGTCTTAGTCTGACATCTGCACATTAGAACCGTGATCAAGGGTATTTCAATGGCTTGGTTTACAAATTTTAGAATCAAGCATATACGATATGAATGATTCCCACTTAACTATAGCTAAATTTTACAAAAGCCATTAAGCATATCTTGACCTCACAATATGATATTGTTTTTTGTGGAAAATGTAACATAGGAAATAACGTAAGTTAATGTATAATATTTGGGCTTGTAATTGTAACACATAACATAATATCACGCCAGTAATTCCGAAAAGGTTAGGCAGAGCTTTACCTATGTTACACCCATAGTTCACCAGTAATGTTAGGTCACATCTATTGCCGTCAACCGGGCAATAATCCAGACTCCGGAATGCTACTGAGATAACTGGTAATCGAAACCAGGATCTTACACTCAGTTGTAGCGCTTGCGACCACTAGACCAACAAGGCAAACTAATCTGAAAACTTTTTTTGTAGAGATTTTGTCTTCTTCAAAAAAAAAACAAACTTAACTTTTCTTTTCGGTTTTCTGAGTATTGTTTAACTGGTACGAACTGGACAACGACATAAAAATTAAACACATTCATATAAAAACTACTCAAAATAAGAAAAGATAGGCACCTCAGTTACACACCTGAGGTTAGTCACCTTACAAGGAGACAATAATAATATTCCCATACTCACAACCAATACCTACTCAAGAACATAAAAAGCTTTAAATAACAACAACGGAACAAGTTTACGGTTTCCAGATTGGGGGATGCTTAATGGCAAGGTACATTTTAGTATGCCTTTTTGAAGACCCACCAGAAGCGGCACACCACCACAATAAAGGAAAGCAATTGCAACGCACAACTTGTTGAATATTATTCATATTTAAAAAAACTATAATTGGTGGTGCATCGCTATCCGGGTGGTCGGCTCCATGACACCGGCATGCTCGCAGCCTCGTGTCTGAGGCTGCTCGGTCGCGGCGGCGCAATACGCGGCCGGAGCTACCGAGACAAGCGTGAGCTGACAGTGGCGAGTACCATGAGCACTTCGGAGACGGAGCTGATAGAGAGCACATACATGGTGACGCCCACCTCCACTGGCGGACCTGCAATCAAGCCCAATCGTGAGTCGAGCGCGAGCCTCACGCTGTGAAAACCAAACCAGAGGACGATGACGTGACGCCCCGAAACCCTCGATCGAACGTAGGCCATACCGTTAAATCGACTATTCGTTCGAAAATCGTACTAAAAGGCCTCTCAGATCGACCGAGGTTCGCTAACATAAACAATATTAAGTCATTTTTCATTCTTAAAATGACAAGCTACGTAAAAGTAGTTTTGCAGCATTAAATACCATTTTCACTTCAGATAAGGAGCTGATGGAGAGCACGTACATGGTGACCCCCACATCCACTGGCGGTCCTGAAATAGTACATCAATTACATTACCTTAAGCGACCCTGTCAAAAAGTATCCTTTCGCCCTTACCATTAAATCTTTATAATAAGATTGAAAACGTAGGGTTAGACGCAACAGCGTCGTGGTCGTAATACCGCAATATCTGCTCACCTGTTCATAAAAAAATTACCTACTTATACAAAAATGTACACATAATATAAACTCACGCCTTTTTCCCAAGGGAATAGGCAAAAACTACAGAACGCCACCTGCTACGATCCTTACATACTCCTTTTGTTTGGCTCGTTTAAGTTCATACATCTAGTCATATTCGCACGCACAACCCTTCTGAAGTATATCACCAATAAGGTCACTATATGTTCTCCTAGGGCGTCCCCTTTCGCCGTGTCCAGTCACATCTGCCTTATAAATTACCTTGTGTCAGCCACCCTTCATTAATTCTCTCAACATGACCAAAGCATTTAAGCATACTCGTTTAAATTTTTGTCACTGTATCTTCTTTTAAACCGCACCGTTGTCTTATCACATCTTTTCTCAGCCTTTTATTCAGTCACCTCACATAATAAGCTTCGCTACAAATGCATTTCCACAGCATTTATTCTACTTTCATGCTTAAAGAAAAAAAAATTAATAATATACACTCGCTGAAAAATTAAGATTTTTGCTACTTTCTTGAGTAAAATTTCATGCACATCCGTTAAGCTGTTTCTAAAAAGATGATAGCGGCTACAAGTCAACGTCTCACTTCCAAAATAAAAAGACGACTTCGAAAAAGCAGGAGGTTCTCAACTCGACTGTATTTTTTTAATGTTTGTTACCTCAGAACTTCCGAGTGGGTGAACCGTTTTGTTGGTTCTTTTTTATTTGAAAAATTGGTGCGTCCCGCATTTCAAATTGGTCCAAATTTGGCAATGGCATTCATGAGAAAACCATATAAGTCTTAAATTCGCATTAAGTATGTGCGCGACAAATGGACGAATAACTCAATATCACGCCACACCACGTGCAGGGTAGATACCATAAATAAAAATATAAAAATAAAAACACTTTACAAAAAAAAAAAACAACTGAATTCCTTAAAAACATTACCAAGTGAAAAATAACTTTAATTTCGGAAGTCGGTGGACAAAAAATTCCTCTTAAATTCTTAAACTACTGAGTGTAGGGGTAACGTTAAACGTAAAGTCAGGTGTAATGTCAAATGGTCAAATGTGTACTATTACTAGTAGGGATATGTGTTTTCATCAGTATTTCATAAATAAGATTATACAAATGTCAAAAACAATTCGAGTTATACAAACCTCCATAATTTGGCCTCACTCTTTTGTCGTAGCTTACACTGAGGGAATCCAAAATTGCTGAGATATTTACATCACCAAACATCCCTCCTCCGCCCGCTCCCCTGAAACAAAAATAACAAAATACACTTTCAAAACACATGAAAATATGTTTGCTAATTTACTGAATTTCGTGTGGTGCCGGATGTAAAGACCATCATATTCCACGAGTGTCGTAAAAGGCGACTAAGGGCGAGAATGGACAGCAGCATTCTCTATGCATTTTACCACCATATTGTAATTGCCAATCCGCCTGCCAAGTGTGGTGATTATGGCAAATCCCCCGAAATTTGGGGGTCTATTTCTAGCAGTAGACCCTCTCACAGAGCGGAGGCCTGAGTCCTAGAAGTGGAACCATTATAAGCTGATTATGCCAGAGAATACGGACCTTGGAAACTAATGGATTCCAAATTAATTGGAATGAAATAGGTACTAAAAATGTTAAACCCTTTATGACCGCATCTTTCATTTGATAAACAAATCGGGTCATATGTGGCGAAGACAGATGAAAAAGATTCTGAGGAATTACTTAATTATTAGACGGGGATAAAAACAAGGTACAAGGTTGAGCTTCTCAAATTCTGAGTCTAGCTGCACGATTTGTGACAAAAGCGTGCACTGACTGGACAGGTCCACTCAATCTGTGTGGTTCTTTCCTCTAAAGACCATTTCAGACAGCTGTCTACATGGTCTTCACATAATGTGACCAAAGTTATGTCTGGACTTTAAAAGAGACTGTGATCTTTGAGTTTGTTTCGGCCTTACTTCTCAGAGTAGTCAGATGAGAGAAAACGCCGACGACATCTAGCTCAAAAAAAATGAGGTATTCCACTAACAGCACTGATTTGAACAGCACTTGCCCGAACCGCACTTGAGACCTTCCACTAACAGCACTGAAACAAAATTCTGTAACGTGCGGTTCAGTGGAACAATTTATCGTTATTGTATAAAGTGTCCGAACCGCATTTAAGTTAAATATTTTTTAGCGATGGGATGTATATTGACTTGTAAAAGTTTTTGTACAAACCTACTTACAGAAATAAAATAATTTATCATTTACATTGTAGTCAGGTAATCATATACATGGTTCGCAACCTTTAGTGCGCGAGTCCGACTTACACCGTTGCGCCATGCCGTCGGCAAAAACGGAACCTTTAAAATTTTGTCTTGACCGTCATTCAGTCTGTCGGAATGTAACGTTCTGCGTCACATACAGGAAAAATGTTTAACCAGTGCGCAATTTTTTTTTTGGTGGTTCAGTATTTGTAATAGAACACATTTCAACAATTTATCAATACTTTTTTTTTTTTTTTTATCCGACCTTAAATCAGTAAACCGTGGACACCCTACCTATTTTCGTAATAATATTACAAAATATGTAGGGTGTCCACAGTTTCATCATATTATGATATCGACAATAGGAATAGGTCAGTAACCGCGCGCGTAGGTACTTCGAACTTCTTAGAATTTTGTCCGATCGAACTGGTAGGTACTTGTAGCTACGCTCGGTCGTTCACCTTCGCCGCCGCGTAGGTACTTCGAACTTCTTAGAATTGTTACCGATCGAACTGGTAGGTACTTGTAGCTACGCTCGGTCGTTCACCTTCTCCGCCGCGTAGGTACTGCGAATTTCATAGAATTTTGAACGATCGAACTGGTAGGCACTTGTAGCTACGCTCGGTCGTTGACGTTCGCCGCCACGCCGGCACCGCGCGGATGTTACCATAAAAACCAGTTTCAAAATAAACATCTTTCGTTACCGATAACTAAATTTTTTTGTACTAAGATATATCAAAATAAAAATTGCATGGTTATTATAACTCGTTTAAATATAGTTTGTTAAAATTTGCGCACTGTTTAAAAACTTATCCTGTATAGACAGACTGATTCAGTGTCAATTAGCAGTACATCGATGAAAATTGAAGATTTATTTTGTGCACCGCTAAACAATAGTGTCGAATTATGAAAAAAAAAATGGTAGCTGTCTCTATACATGTAGCAGTGAGGTAAAAAAAAAACATGCATATTAGCGTATGGGGTATAGTCGGATTCAATAATTCAGAAGATTGTGATGTGTGTAAGTGACATTGATATTGAGTGAAAAGCACACAGAGTTTACAATATGCAGTTAAGCATCGCAACGTACAGAATCTACTTCCTAATAGACTCTAATAGATTGGCGTGGCCATCTATTTCTGCCTATAAACGTATCACTCCACAAAGTTGCAATGAAAACAAATCAATGAGTCAACTCAAAGTCCGTTGCTATCTAATATTATCTTAAAACAGCGTCACTACACATCTACGAAGTACGTTATTTAGTGCATGTTGGTGTAGTTGTTTTTGTATAAATATATCGTGTATGTGTTGCAGTTTTATCGAATCGCATTATTGAACAATAGCGTAGATAACGGACACATGGCACTTGGCACCATAGAATAGATGGGGGGTGTATTTATAAACTTGTAGATAATATTATAGTGTGAATGTTTTTGAGTGGGCGTTAGAGTTCGTAACAATACATAATGGATGCATCGTGTTTATTATAGATTTCGTTTCTTTGTAAGCAACAAAATTAGCATTAGAGTAGGTAGGTTAGGTATACTAGTCATTACAGTAAAAAATATACATACTCCTATCGAGTAATAAGTAGGTCCCTAAATGTTGTCACTTTATAAGGTACCGTTCTAATGACCCTGAGACGCCCCTGTGTATTAGGTAACATATACAGTAATGTTGAAAAAGGAAAGCTTTCAAAACCTATGTTCAGAAGCAGGATAATAAATGAAAACAAACTCAATTTTTAATACAGTGGCCGAACTACTTATTTAGTGGACTTTTCAAAGCAACAATATTATAATATATTTTTGTTAAGAACAGTTATCGACTCAGCGTTAAAAACAAATGTTAAAACGTTAGAAGCCGTCTGTCGATATCGTGTTCCGGCGGCACTGGGTGGCAGCGCAACTAGTATCTGCAGATAACTGCTGACAGGGGCAGGAAACGAGTCTACAGCGGTCAACTCCCTACAACTATGCCTATTGCCCTCCCGCATTGAGCATGTCAATAAAAAACGGCTTGCAAAATAAAACACGTTATTTTAAATTGAATTCTTGATCCCACATCGATACTCAATAGGCCAATGTTTGTGTTTCGACGTATGAATACGATAAGTACCTATGCTAAATAATAAACCACAAATATTGTTTATGTTAATTATGTAGTTTATAATAAATCGTATGTACTCTCACATCACAAAGTTCTAATTATGAAATCAAGAATGGTTCCTTGTTGAGAGACTTTATCTACGTGCATCTCTAACAAAAGTATAAAGTTTTTGTTAAAATATGATGCCCCTTTGTAAGAGGTCTGTAGCCATATGGCAAAAACCGTAACCAATACAATTTCGCCATGTACACCTGTTCTTGATAATGATTTGATTTGAAAATGGCTTTGTAACATCCGACTGTCAAACCGGATGTTACAAAGCCATTTCCAAGTCAAATTATTGTCAACTACAGAACCCCTTTGACCCAGAGACTATTGTACTACATCAACGCAAATTGTAAATGTATGTTATTTGCACCACAATCAATACTGCAGTGAAATTACGGCAAAAAGGGTAGGGTATTGTTTAATCCCATGGCTCAAAATATTACGAAGATTTTAAATGACTCTGCTATTTAAGTTTGTTTTTGATTTTTGGGATATTTTTGGTTACAATCGCAGCAATTACTTGGTTTTTCACTGTTATTCCGAGAAATACAAATCCCATCAAAAACATAAATACGAAAATGGAGCCAACTTCAGTATTAAGAATATGCGTGGTAGTCCACTGCGCCGACAAAAGAATTCGGATCTAAGTAGGTGCTAAGTTACGTAGAAAATCCAAAAAAATATATTTGAAAACAGACAATATTCTAAAATATATTCTAAAATAACACAATATCTTGTCTTTTTCTGATAAATCGATTGCTTGGAAAATATTTCAAATCATTAAAATGTTTCGCTGTTTAATGTTTCTTTCCTTTGTATACACAATTACCCAGATGGACGCTAAACTTCAACTTTCTAGCTCGTCTAGAAGTGAGTAAGGTTTTTGATCTCTCGCAGTCAGTGATAAGCATATGGATTTATAGACGTCTCAATAACCGATTGAGCTACATTTATGAATTTTCGGGTTGTAGTTAATCTAATAGGATTTAATAAATAAACCATATTTCATGTATTTATGTTAAATAGATTTTGAGTTATTAATGGGTCGAAAGTAGCTCCAAATGGTTCTTGAAATATTAAAACACGCGGTCGCTGCGACGCGCGACGCCAGTTCCTTTTTCTTTAAACTTGGCTTGATACGCCACCGCGTGTCTAGAAATATTTTAAGGTTGTTTGAAACAATACCTTCTGTGCATGTTTACCTAAATATTCATCCCATCTACAGAATCAGTTCCCTGTGCGTGGTTCGACTCGCAATTGGCCAGTTTTTTGTTAGTTGTACTTAATTATTTATACGTGCAACATAGCGTGTTTTCGCGTCGGCGGAACGGCATGGGCATGACGTTCTCCAACGCCATCATTCCCTCTCTCCACCTCTGCCGGACGTCTCGTGACGGTCACATTTTTTGTAAGTTGTCTTGCTCCAATATTTTTCTCTGGGTTAAAATTGTATCTTGTTTTTGCGTCCGAAAACACTCTGTATATGTATAGTATATATTCCTCTAAAACTGAATAGTTTTCGGGATCGTTAAAAATCCTAGTAACTTTTCATTTTAAAAGGCTATCACAAAGGAGAATTTTCAATCAGTTTATTGTGATTCAATATTTCATGTCATTATAAGAAAAGATGTGCTCAGACCAAGTGTCAATCGTGAGCCAAAGGAAGAGGCTCTCTATATTGGCACCTTCAGCCAATGGGCTATTATGAGTGCTCGACGCCGCAACTCTTAGTAGCCTCTTTTAACTTTCGGCTCAATTGACCCAAAATGCTTTTTTAAGACAATTGTCTTAAAACGTATGTGAGCTACCTTTATTTCCAGTATTTATTTAATGACGTTTTTTTTATGTTAAGAACCTATTTTTAAAGGTCTGATTTAAAAAAAAACCGGCCAAGTGCGAGTCGGACTCGCGCACCGAGGGTTCCGTACAAACCTGCAGGTCATCATCATCATCATTCGTCATCATCGTTTATGAAATTAAATGTTTTTTTTTTTAATTTTTATATTTGAGTTGACTGAATGAAAGGTAAATTGTGGTTTACGATTTATGACGTATTAAAAAAAAACTACTTACTAGATCTCGTTCAAACCAATTTTCGTTGGTAGTTTTCATGGTAATGTACATCATATATTTTTTTTAGTTTTATCATTCCCTTATTTTAGAAGTTACGGGGGGGGGGACACACATTTTACCACTTTGGAAGTGTCTCTCGCGCAAACTATTCAGTTTAGAAAAAAATGATATTAGAAACCTCAATTTCATTTTTAAAGACCTATCCATAGATACCCCACACGTAAGGGTTTGATTAATTTTTTTTTTTTTGTTTCAGTTCTATGTATGGGGAACCCCAAATATTATTGTTTAAAAAAAAAATGATATTAGAAACCTCAATATCATTTTTGAAGACCTATCCATAGATACCCCACACGTATGGGTTTGATGAAAAAAAAATTTTTGAGTTTCAATTCTATGTATGGGGAACCCCAAATATTATTGCTTTTTTTCTATTTTTGTGTGAAAATCTTAATGCGGTTCACTGAATACATCCACTTACGAAGTTTCAATAGCACAGCTCTTATAGTTTCGGAGAAAAGTGGCTGTGACATACTCGGACAGACAGACAGACAGACAGACAGACAGACAGACATGGCGAATCTATAAGGGTTCCGTTTTTTGCCATTTGGCAACGGAACCCTAAAAAGTGGTACCTATACCAGCACACATTTTTGTCCGCTTGTGGAAGAAATTTTTCTCGAGATCTACGCAGGTCACAAGTTTTAATTTGGACATGATGATAGACACAAGCGATGCGCACACGGGTCGACAGTAAAGTCTAAGAAATATTATTTCTTAAGATTAATTTAGTTGGGGTCAGATCGACCGTCAAAACAAAAACTTTAAATTAACAAACCGTGTTAGGTACTTAAAGGGGCTTACTTTAAAAATTCTTAAAACATGTTTTTATAATGTTTGTTTTAAAAAAAACTTTGCTCTCCTTCACCTCCGTTACAAAATACGTTGTATAAGCGATTAGCGCGTTCAACCAAACAAACATACACACTCTTCAGCTTTATAATATTATTATAGATAGTACAGATTGATTCATACTTTATAGGATTCTAAACCAAACTTTAGCAGTTTCGCAATTTGAATGCGTTTTTGTATAATTATTATCTAGATGCTCTAACAATTTCATGATGTTTTTGCCCTGGTAACTATGTCATTAAGATATATAGGGAGATTTGTAATTTTCCATACTCCTTCCAGGACATGATAATATAACCCATTTGCAATAATGAAGTACCCCAAAAAGCCTAAGCCAAAATTCATGGGATTCGGGAAAGTCCATTTTTTAAGATTTTTTGGTAATTTCCCAGAATCCGTCACTACTATTTGCACTTTTCTATGGTACGCCCCCTGGGTACTGAATACTTTAATATTTTAATATATCCAAATTATCTTGAAAATCAAATAGTAAAAACTTAAACGAATAAGTATATTAACCATTTTCAAAAATCATCTACCTACGTGATGATCTTCAAGACCAGGTATCTCAAAGTTTAACTATCGAGCATGGCATACAAATTTCGCTAATTATTAGCAATGAAAGCCATTACATTTGAGAGTTGAAGAGAGGTTTTCTCGAAATTCATGAATTTTTGCCTAGGCTTTATAGAGTGCTTAATTTTTGCTTATCAGGACTTGGAAGGAATACGATACAAATCTACCTGGAATGTTTAGGAGCGGAGGCAAGTTTATAAATAAATCAGATTACAGTTAATTCAGCAAATAAAAGACCGGCCCACAGACCGCTCGGTGCTGTTTGGTTCAGAATAATTGTGTGAGTACACAATATAAAGTAAACAATGAAATACCTAGAATGCTCCATTTCATATAAAATACGAGATTATTTTCACGGCAGTAGTAAATAAATCGAGATAGCTGATACTCCTGTGAAAAGAATTAATGTACGGACTGTATTTGCTTTTCCAAATAAAAAGGTATTAAACATGAATGGAATTACTGGAATTCTGAACTGCGTATTTTGCAATCAACTTCTTGGTAAATGATAATACCTATAAACATCATGAGTTGATATTATTTTTACAAATTTAATGCCAATTCCTTAACGTTGCTAATATCATCACAAGCTCTCACCAAAGCTAACAATACGTGAACTGGCTTAAAATTGATTGCAGCTGAGACCAAGTTATTCACACACAGTGCATAATGTTGTGAATGTAAATTTGGAAAATGCTGAAGTAATCCTGAGACATTTTAAGTATGTCGGTATTTATACAGGGTGTCCAGTAAATAGCACGACATACTGCAGGGGGTGATAGCTTTGGTCACTACCTATCAATACAACACAATATATGTTCAGCAAAATCTTACTTATTTTTTTTTTTCACCACTGTAGGTTAAACTTAAGTGATAAGAAAATAGTTCTGTGCAAATTTAAACAAAAAATAGTATTTCTTGAAAACATTCTTGTCTGTGATAGAAAAAAGACTTATCAATGAGTAAAGTAACTATTCACGAATAATTTGATGTAAAAAAAAAAAATAGAAAAGGATTTTTTCATTACGAGATGCTTAAAAATCTGTTTCAAGGTAGAGATTTTTCGATATATCGGAAAATTTTGTAAAACTGTAGATCCGTAAGATTTTGCTGAACATATATTGTGTTGTATTGATAGGTAGTGACCCAAGCTGCAGTATGTCGTGCTATTTACTGGACACCCTGTATAATCGTTAAAGCTGCTGTTCTAAAATGTGTAAGTAACTCGGTTAAATAATTAGCAATAGATAGGTAAGTGTTTTATTAATTTAATATTCTTTATTTAGGCAATCAACAGGGATACAAATAGTACTAGCGCCGCTCGCGACTTCGTCCGCGTTACATTTCATGTTTCCCCGATCCACCTCGTCGCATCGCATCGCCTGCCTTGCTATTACTTCGTTTTCGCTTAGCGTTCCCTGTGACTATTTTTCGTTTTCCTCGACTCCTAACAGTCCTAGTGTGATGTTAAATAGCCTATAGCCTTCCTTAAGAATGCGCTATCAAATGTAACAAGATTTTTCAAAATCCGACAAGTATTTCCAGAGATTCGCGCGTTCAAACAAACTAACTTTTCAGGTTAATAAACCTGAAAAGTTACTATGTTTGAACGCGCTGCCGCTGCCGCAAGCGAAAGCAGTAATATAATAATATTACTAGCTTTTGCCAACGGCTTCGCCAGAGGAATGTAGAATCACTCGGTCTATTATTGAAAACCGCATTAAATTCCATTGCGTAGTTTGAAAGATCTAAATGTACAGAAATGAAATGCTGTTCGTTTTATAATATGCAATGTAATACACATACTCGGAATGTTTTGATATCTATTACAGTTAAATATACCCATTTGAGACAAATTCACGTTAATAATCTATGTTATCAGATGTTAGGGGTTTCATACAAGTAATTACTTAGATACATTTGAGTTCGTGCGCGATTCACAAAAATACGGTTATGGCTTGATGTGTAAAATCCGTGTCAAAGCTGTCAAAGCGTAACACAGTCCTGGTTATTGCCTTAGCATATTTATAACTGACGACTAGGAAGATAAATCTGAACGTGGCTTATTTAAGAGGCCGTACACAAGATTATTCCGATTTTGCTGATTTACATGATTTTATAGACGTAATTTTACAGTTAAAATATTGTGAAACAAACAAACAAATGAATGATTTACTCTTTTATTTTTATTAACTGGCTTCAAACCAGCGACTGTTATGTGAATTTTGCGGAAAGAATCTTAGAATAACATTATTAAAGAATTGTTTTAACGTGTATACGATATGTAAAAATTACAAAGTATTTTGTGAAAATCATCTATACAATGAACTTCACAAAACAGGGTAAAACAATATTTAACTTAATACATTTTTTGGAAAAACTGGGTAATGTTTTGGTATTGATTTCGGCTATTCAGAACTCTCGTCCTTCAAATTAAAAAACAAAAATAAACTTCATCTTAATAACAATTTTCTGAAGAAAAAGAAATGCGAAATATAAAAACAATTTGGAGTAACTAACCCTTCAAAATTACCCAAATCTCGCATTTAAATTTCCACAGAATGAAAAAGGAGCTTATTCTAATGAAATGATTTTCACGTTGTGCATTCTAATTATGGGAATACCTACAATTAAAATACTATAAACGCAGGTCTGTAAAATCAATTGAGTCGGCGAAATCGACAAAATTTCGTATACAGCCTCTTTACCATAAGGGCATGGAAGGCCAACTCCGACTGACTAGACAATAAACCGCCAACTGCCAATCCTTTTAATTTTACTGGCTATTATCTAATATTTTATTATTACTACTGCGCTAGCTTGAAGCGCTCGAAAGAGAAGAATAGCATTTCCGGAGTCGCTTAATTTTAGAAGCGTTTGCGAATAGCAATTGCAAGATTTTGCTATTTACAAACGACGAAAACTGAACCGTTTAATTTTCACACCAGCCATTTTACCTATTCGAAAACTATTAGCACTATGTAGCTGAAAATTGGAAAGAAGGGATATTCTGTTAACAGCTAAACTATGGTGTTAAAATATTAAGAAAAATGTTTTTTTTCTAAAGGGGTTAAAATTTGTCATATCGATTAAAATAATGAATTTAAATTTAAATCTCATGAGCACACGGTTCGTATTATTTACAAAATTCTAGTATTCGACCGCATAACAAAAAAACTATCTATTCTGTGGCTATAAGTGCCTTAAACCTGCACAATTTTGATGTACTTTTTAAAATTAGATTTTACCTTTTCATCTCATCAAAAATTTTTACAAATGTAGAAAAAAAATACAGCCCTGCCAATTGCCGTTACTTTATTGAATGTTGCTGAAGAAAAAACCATAATACGATGAGCTAGAAACGTGTCCGCAACTTCAATCCTGGAGTTCTTATCTTTCGACCACGACGCGCACAATAAATGCCGTGTTACGTGGTAAAGTGTAACTAGTGCAATATTGTCATAAATCAGGTGCTTGCATTTATATGCAATAAAATGGAGGTAATGGATGAAGAATGCCTTAGTCGTATATGTAAAAGTGGCTTTTTGGATACGGATATTGAGAATGCTAAGGGTCTGCTTTCCGTTCTATTTCGACCGCAAAGCAGAAGAAAATAAGGAAGACAGGTGGTAATAAAAAATTGATGATATTATAATAAAATGTGTTTATTTCTCACCACAAGCCAAAAAATACAAAAAAATGTTTACACACAGGAGATAGCTAACAGTTTTTGGTTGTGGATCGCTGGTGCCTGTGGTAGGTAGTAACACCTGTAATACAAGTCACCAGGTCCCCACCTGTTCATTGTTACACATTTAATTGCTTAGATCTGATATCACAGCAAGTAACAAAAGTTTCAAACAAAAAGTGAGTTTTTTTTTTTTAATAAAAAATAGAAACAAATGTGTATTAGAGTAAAAATAAATAAAACAATTGATTACAAAGCAAAAATATGTTCGGTTTTTTCTTTTTAATGAATTTATGTGTGTGTGTATGTATGGAGGTGTGTGTGTCTGTGTGAAGGTGTATGTGTGTGTGTGAAAGGGTGTGCATGTGTCTGTGTGTTGGGGAGAATGATATAATGGATGAGTCTGATTAGACTAAAACGTCAAAAAGAGCTTCCGTGGCAGTATATGTTGCAGTACATGCAGTATATTAAACGGACCTTGAAGAAAATCCGATATTTGAGACTGATGATATACAAAAACAACCGCCTGTACCTACTATTCGACCATGTTGTTGTGACAAGACAAAATACTTACTAAAGATGCAGAGTGAAATTACGTAGATAAAGGAACAATATGCCACTGCTGACCAGTTACGTCAGATAAAGTTGGATCTTGAATCGTTTAAAGATACGTCAATACTTAATTATTTTCCTTGTATTGTGAATACAACACAAGGTGGCTCAGGGACTATATGTGGCGTTCCGCGCATAAAGGTAGGGAGGAATTGAGTTAAGGCCGGATGTAGAATCTAGAAGATTCATTTATTATGCTGATTACAAAAAAAAACATGTTTTTCCTAATACTACTACTTTTTTTGTAACAGAAATCCAAAGTTGAAATTCTGAAAAAACCAGTTTCGGGAAAATAGAGTTTAGTTAAAGTTACAAAAAAACAATGCCCCATTCTCAGCAATTCCTGGCTAACGCCCAACACATTATATGCATCAATGTAATACTAACATAACCGATACTGTACTGCCAATATACAAAGAGTATCAAAATTCAAAAACTCAACATAATAATTATGAAAATATCGATATTTTATAAGACCTACCGACATCTGGTACCTATTTACTAAACATTTCCTTTAAATAAATAATAGTTTAAAAAAACTAAAAAACACGCTTCCATAGAAAACCAAACTAAAAAGTAGAAAATAATGGAAAAAAAGCGTGGGGTGCTTTTTAAGGTATTTTTTTATTGCTATCAGGCACCCCACGCGTTTTTTCCATTATTTTGTACTTTTTAGTTTGGTTTTCAATGGAAGCGTGTTTTTTAGTTTTTTTAAACTATTATTTATTTTCAATTTTTTAAGGTGTTTCAAATTTTGAGACGTATGTCAGCGTAGTTTGTGACGTATGTCAGCGTAGTTTTCGAAGACAGTTTTTTTTTGCTGTCCTGGTAACCCTGGCAAGGATAATGGCGCAAATTAGTTTGTGACGTATGTCACCGTAGTTTTCGAAGACAGTTTTTTTGCTGTCCTGGTAACCCTGGCAAGGATAATGGCACAAATTTATGAAATTATTGCATTGTCATCGGTCCTTGACAGGTGTGCAAAGTTTGAATGAAATCTGGTCGTTTAAAGTGGGTCAAAATCGCGCTATAAGGAGTCGGTTACAAACAAACATACAAGTGAAGCTAATATAAAGCGTGTAAAAAAATGTGCTTAGAAATGTTGTGTATAGATGTTAATTGTTTCAAATTATAGCAAATTTGTTGTAGAACAATAAATCAGTAAAAATCACAAAATGCCATATTTTCACCTGATTTTACAAAAACGCGAATATCTCGGAAACTAAATGCCGACATCTGGTACCTTTATGCGCGGAACGCCACATATGTAGACAGCTACAGAGGCCCTGTCGGTTTGCCACCGATATGTTAAGAAGATTAAAACCAGTACCAATCGCCTTTTGCAACTACATATATCGATTAAGGGAGGTATTGTAGCAAACCTCAAAAGGTATGTATACTACGTAACTAAGCAGCCGATCCGAAACGACACGTGAGGCCGACGAGACGGCCAATCAGCGGCAGCAGCCGGGCCGATCAACCACGATCGTAGTGGAGTGCACACGGACGCAACTACCTCGCTCACCTATGCAGCCGTTGGGACATACGAGCGGTCCGATTGCAAGACATGTCGTCACACAATACCAAAAACGTTTTGTGTCGTATTACCTATTGGATACAGAGGCAAGGCTGTTATAGACTCTGAAATTAAATTCAAAGCAACAGATATAAACCCCGATGTCCATTTATAATGTGGCGAACGAAGTGACCGTGTATGACATAGTCAACTACATTAGAGATATATGTAATGTAAACGTCACGTTAGATAAAAATAAGATGAAAATGGAAAAAGATTATAAAGCTTATAAAGTTTTTGTTCCAAAATATAAGTTGGACATGTTTATGGAATCTAATTTTTAGCCAGAAGGAGTACCTTTGTACCGTTTTATAACCTTCGATCGACAAGTAAAAGCCAGAAACAGTACTCTGAAAAGCGTTACTAACGCCTATCATGGGAAGGTCAACTAAGTTAGTACGTTACAACTGCAAAAGTGTGACGCGTTCGATTGACTGTATACGCCGAATTTGTAAGACGGCAGATGCAATAAGGTATTTTCCGTTTTTTTAAAAACAGTTTCTTTTTGAAGACTAGGAAGAAACATTCAACAGAAAAATAAAATTTATCTAATCAATATCCATTTTAGGCGTTAGAAGTGAAAAAAATCTAATTTATTTTCAATGGTTTTGAATTTACCACCAAAACGCTGGGTGCGCTGACGTTTACCGTGTGACGTCATTTTTGTGTATATTGAATTTTGACTTAGGTATGTGATCTGTGCTCGATCTGTAAATCTCGGAGTGGATTTGGGATATATTTAGGATTTTTGGAATGGATTAATTGAAATACAATGGAAACTGGTTTTATAAAAGCCGATAGTGCAAATCTGCCCACAGTAGATGTTTTTATGGTTGGAAATTTCTTTGCAAACAACCCCGATTTTTGTGCTACGGAGTATAAATAGTTTATATGGCGCAGTTTTAGAAGTATTTGTACACAGAGGCACCACACACCAGTAATAACATTTTCTATCCATTTGAGATACGAAATTACTTGATCGAAATACTGTTTACAACTTGTTTTGTTTGTTCCGCCACTTCTTCTTCCCAGTTAAACAACTAGGAAGTGTCGTGGGGCGGGTGTTTTGGGGGGACGGAACGTCAAAACGTTCAAAAAGTGCTGACTCTCAGCCTAGTTTGAATAAATGACTTTTGATTTTGTTTACACAAAGATAACGTCACCGTGGTAAACGTCATCGTACGGAACGTTTTGGCGGTAAATTTAAAACCATTGAAAATAAATTAGATTTTATTCACTTCTAATGCAGAAAATGGAGATTAATTACAAAAAAATATATTTTTCTGATAAATATTCCTTCACAGTCTTCAAAATTAAATAGTTTTTAAAAATCAAAATCAAAAGTCATTTATTCAAACTAGGCTGAGAGTCAGCACTTTTTGAACGTCAAAGTTCCGTCCCCCCAAAACGCCCGCCCTTCGACACTTCCTAGTGCTTTAGCTGGGAAGAAGAAGTAGCGGAACAAACAAAACAAGTTGTAAACAGTATTTCGATCAAGTAATTTCGTATCTCAAATGGATAGAAAATGTTATTACTGGTGTGTGGTGCCTCTGTGTACAAATACTTCTAAAACTGCGCCTCATAAACTATTTATACTCCGTAGCACAAAAATCGGGGTTGTTTGCAAAGAAATTAAATTATTTTATTATTTTTTTTAAAGTGGAAAATACCCTATTGCCTTATAAGGAACTTGGTTGCTACGAACGAATTTGGTTTCGTCGGTAACTCAGCTGTAGATATAAAACAGAGTTACCAACGAAACTAATTTAGTTAGGTCCCGGCGTACTTCTGGATTGACCGTATGGAAGTGTGGCCATATTATGAAGGATAAGTTCGTTTCCCACAATGACACTGTCACCATGCTCTTGTCGTTTATTCATCTTCTACTTATCGTTCATTCATCGTATTTTCTGTGTATATGGTAGTAAGCGACTCAACAGATAACTAAGTAGAATTTACCAAATGTTTATGTGAAATAATTACTATTATTGAAAGTAATAATGTGGCATAAGTTAATATTGAGTAGTAGTAGTATTGGTAGTTAATATTGGTTGATTGCAACGGACATCCAGGTGACCCTTTTGATATACTAAACAAAAATACTTAAGTACTCGGTTGTGGTCGTGCGTCAACAGAAAAGTATTGCCGTCGGACACAAACACTTTTGTGAGAGCCTCACATGGATCGCGGCGCCGCCTTGACCACTGACGTGTCGAGACTACTGCCGCGCGGAACGACATTAGTGCGTCTGTTCTCTATGACATTTACTGGTCCGACCACTATCCTGTACAGTTCTAGTGTGATCTAGGTTAACAAAAAAAAAAAAAAAAACTAGAAAATGTGCTGTCTAAAACTGACATAAGTAGTAATCAAGTTACATGAGGTGAAAGACACCGTAACCGAATTTATTAATAAAGAATAATTATAGGCTAAATCATGTTAAATTGAAAAATGTTAATTTTCCAATTGAAATTAGTAATTATGCTAATAAAATGTGTTCCAACACACACCATAGACATCGTTTTGACCACAGGTAACTTATATGATGAAATAGCATGTACATTAACAGACGCGTCTAAATGTTCAGCGTTTGTTAGAAATAGACGTAATAAACGTACCATAACCGGGTGGAGCAGATACGTCAGCGATGTTCATGTGAGGACCATACTTTGCTTTCAGATGTGTGGTGAATGGAAAACCTTCGAATTCGTTATTGTGACATTAACAGTTTTACTTCATTTTAGCGAAAAGAAACATACGAAACTATAACCCCAGCATTAAAATCCTATATTCAACATGTAGAAAAGTGTCTATATAGGAATAGGAAATAGCCTCAAATGATATCTACTCACTTGCTTGCTATTTGAGGCTCTGTTTATGTATATACAAAGTACGTGTATGAAGACAACCAGTGAACAATATGCCTTTGTTTCTTTAGATACTCGGTAGATTTTGCATTTTTCACTTTTCAATTTTGAATATTCACGATAATTGTGCATTTTTAGCCAGTTTTATACATTATTCATATTTTATTACCCTTCGAGGCGGCGAGTCTCTTGGCCGGATCACCACCCTGGGATCTTGACGCTAAAGTCCTAGCCTCATTATATCAGTGACGTAGGGACGCGCTGGAGCGGGGCGAGCCCCTGTTGCCACGTCATGTAGAGGTGTACAGGGCTGAGCTCCACCAGACGCTAGTGGTGGAGTGGCAACAGCGACTTGCACAACCCAGCGCAGAGCATGCCACTGTAGCACCCACGGTAAGACCCGTTACGAGGGAGTGGCTGGAGAGACGGCATGGCGCCCTAACTTTCCGGCTGACATGGATGTTTCGGTAAGTACCTATGCCGCATAGGCCGGGAACCGACACCCGGTTGCCACCATTGCAACTGCCCTGACGACACGGCGCAGCACACCCTTCAGAAATGCCCTGCTTGGGCATTGCAGCGCCGTGACCTCGTCATGGCGGTTGGTGCTGTGAATACAATCTCGCTTCCGGACACGGTTCAGTACATGGTCGGGAGTGAGAGCGCGTGGGATGCCGTCGCTTCCTTCTGCGAGGAGGTGATAATCGCGAAGGAAGCGGCGGAAAGGGAGAAAGAGGACATAACCTCCCTTCCAATCCGCAGAAGGGTAACCGGGAGACGGAGGGTGCGAAACGATCTCCGGCCGCCTTAGGGAGAGGCCTGCAGGCAACAGACTTGGGGAGTTTGTTGCCTGAACAGAGAAAGACCCGAGACGGCGGCGCGCCGTGTTCCGCGCACGCCTCTCTCTAGAGAAACTGCGGCCATTCGTGGCCGTTAAGGTGATAGGTTCCGCATGTATTCATGCGGGTCAACACTTAGCTTGGGGAGCGTGACGAAATGCGCAAGCACTCCAGCACCCCGGCTAAAGGTAGCTGCAGAACACCATGTGGTTTTAGTCAGTACGGGTCTGGCAGACCCCTACACTCACCTCCGGGGTGGAGGACATCCATGAGGATTTCCACACGAAAAAAAAAAGTTTTTTACATTATTACGCTTTTATATTCATGTAGACTGTATAAAAAACTGTGCTCAAAATGTGAGGGTTAAAAATACCTCTTTTCGCTTAGAATGGAGTTAATATCAAACTTAGCAATAGCACGAAAGTTCATCCCCATTACTAGTATCCAAAACGATGCTGAACTCACTTTTAGTTTTTTAAAACAAGGAAAATTTCCTCCATAGTAAATTAAACAAGACACCACAAAATAAACTCTTAACTTCGTAAGAAAAGACAGGATCTTCATAACATAATAATCTCTTTACAATGGCTTCATGAGTCTTTTGTCTTCCAACATTATGCATACAGTTTAACAATTTCATTAATTTTCTGAGTTTGTATTGAAATATACGAGTATTATAACCAGAAAGGGGACCTCGTGTAAACCGAAGAGCTATGTTTTATGTCTACAGCGGAAGACACTCTTCATTAATCACAATTCTTATAGAAGATATATCCGCCTATGTTTATTAATTAGGTATGAGTAATTTATTTCAAGAGCTAAAATCCAACTTGATCCAGTCCCAGAGACCAAACTTGATAACGGATTTTAATTAATGAGGTATATCGACTCAGGGAGTGACACTGCTGTGTTAAGAAAGTGTGCGTATGAAGCGGGCCTTACAGGGGCTTGCACCACAATTCACTATAAACATTCAGTGCTAAACCTATTTAAAAAATCTTTTCTATCGTTTAGATTAGAAAGATGTTTTAAATATACAAAGTGCATTCCGTGATTGGTGGTGCTAGCGTTCCTAAATCTCAACTTTAGACATACAGCACACCGAATTGTAATAGAGCTCAGCTTCATTAAAGCGCGATTGTAAGGTACCGACCGAAAGCGTTATTGCATTTTCAGCGATGTTGGTTGTTGATCATTAAAGAAGAGTAATTTATTTCTACAAAATTAAAATCGAGTACCTCAGAGAGGCGTGCCAATAGGCGATTTGGAAAGTAGATATCCAGTCCACCCCTTAGAGTGGAAATACAAGGAGGAGCACAGGTTCTAGCAACCCGGGTGTCCTATTCTTTACGAACCTATCTGATAGTAATTACTATCATGTAATGTGCTATTGTTACTTATATTCAAGTTAGGCGGTAAAAACTAATCACGCAAAGAGATTGTGCATCATTATTATTTTTTTGCAAAAATGCTAATTTATTGTTTAAATGTAATGTAACGTTTATAGTTTAAAATACCAATTCAAAGTCTAACATCATCAAAAGTTTAATTTGTGTTTAGGGGGTCAACTAAATACCTCATAATAAATCAACATCAAGATATTTCAGCAAAAACATACAAGGTGTAACAGAATAGACGCAAATACTGAAAGTAGTTCATAACTGATTTCAGTATTTTTTAGAACAGGTTTAAAAAAAATGCTATACCTACCGCCAATGGAGCCCAAGAAAACTCAAGCTTATTTCAAAGCAATATGACTCAATTTTAAATGCATAAAGTAATACACATGATTTTCTTAATTATTACAATTAGCTTTAAGAAAAAATAGTCAACTGAATGTGCTTGTAACTTAACACTGTAATAGGGGTGTATGAGGTCTTGCTTTTACTATGTTACACGTTGCATAATTACAATCGGTAGTCCTATTTTTTTAGTCATTGTTAAGGTAGCCACAGGATAGCCCGGTTAAGTGGTTACGACCTCTAATGGTCACCTACGAGATGACATTACAAAAAAGGCGCTGTTTGTGTATCTTGGGTGTTTCGTATATCAATGATGTTAGTATTCGAATATATAACAAGAAAAAACACCGAGGCTAGTGGAATATCGTAACGTGCCTGGGCCCAAATTCTGTATTGATTTTAATTTTATTTTATATTTTTTATGACATTATATAATAAACCATAAGGCTATTTTTACAAAACAAAAAATTTCAATGAAAATATTTGCGGTTGTAGCTTTCTCTGAAAAAGCGTCTAAACATATGGATCTCGACCACAGGTGTCTGGGTATATTTTTAGATATATCAAAAGCTTTTGACACTTTCCCAGTTCCAATCCTCTTATCAAAGTTGGAACGCATGGGTGTACGCGGTGTTGCACTGGAAATTTTTACAAGTTACCTAAAAAACAGATACCAACATGTTCAGATTGGTGAAGTGGTGAGTGATAAGGCAAGGATTGATTACGGCGTTCCTCAAGGAAGCATTTTGGGTGCAACGCTCTTGCTCATGTATATTAATGACCTGTGTTCGCTTGCCCTCACTAATTGCTCTGTATTTACCTACGCTGATGATACAGCACTTGTTATACACGGCACGGAATGAAGAGAAACTGAACTGCATGCTCAAGCGGCATTGGACACGCTAATGAACTGGCTCGCGAAACATCTTCTCACATTAAATACAAAAAAAAAACAATAATAGTAACCTTTTCTATAAGCAAAAAATCGCAGCCCAATATACCACCCGTTATTAAAGTCCACACCTGCCAAAAGCACTCAAGAATTCTTTCATGCTCGTGTCCAGCTCTGGCAATAACACCAAATACAAAATACTTGGGTGTGCTGATTGACAGACATTTAAACTGGTATTCTCACGTAGACAACTAGGTAGCAAGAACGCAAAAACTAATTTACATTTTTAAGAAACTTCGCTATTCTGCTGACACAATGACTCTTAAATTGGTCTACATGTCACTTTATCAGTCTCTTCTTGCATACTGCCAGCATGGGGTGGAACTTGTAAGACCTACTTTCTCAAATTAGAAAGAGCACAAAGGGCAGTTCTCAAAGTAATCTATTGCAGGCCCTATAGATACCCCACAGAGGAGCTTTACAAGGACTGCGAAGTGCTTTCAGTAAGAAAACTGTTTGTGCTTCAGTGTATACTGAGAAAACATCGCGTGCCAATAAAAAATACCACAAAACGCCGAGCTGATATTGTTTTTCCACCTGTAAGACATAAAACCACCTTTGCGGAACACCAGTTCTCTTACCTTAGCCAAAAAATCTATAATCGGATCAATAGACTGCTCGCGATATATAAACTTAATTTACACAAATGCAAAAAAACAGTTAAAGCATGGTTGATGGAAAAAAACTATGACCAAATAGAAAACCTCTTATTCTCTCGTACTCAATAGTGCTACACAAACATACCATCTTCATACATACACTCAACTCTCTAAAAAGTCACACACACACACACACATTCATACACACACACACACACATTCATACACACACAAACACACATACACACACACCTTCTCTCTCACAACATACATTGTTTTGATTTTGATTTTTGTTATTTACTTCATCCAAAGAAAATTTTCACTTTGCTTTCTTTCCACAATTTTGTTTTTTTTTTAATAATTAACGTCATACGTAAAGTCCTGTATAATGGAGGAACACTGACTCCCAAGTCACAGGTATAAACCTAGTTTGGGAGCCAGGGGACCTATACTTGTTACACAATTTCAGTATGTTTTAAAGTAATGTGTATAACTATGTTGTCACTTTTTTGAAATAAAGATTATTATTATTTTTCTTTTACATTTCTCAGTACCCTGTGGGGTTCTGGACTTTTGGAAGGCGTACGAGGAGCCGTCGCAACTCGTAGAGGCCCCTTAGACAATTTTATATGATGAGGGGGCACCAACCGACGATTATCCCTGTATGCACTATGCAATTGCACCCAAGGACAATCCCCGGTTAGAGCAGAACCATTACAGAATATGGAAACAAAACAAATTAGGCTATGGGTTTGGATGACTATAGTTGATTGGTAACCGCAACTATGGAAAGATTATGGCCCCTGCCTGATCAATGTTTTGTGTACACGGATAAAATGGCAGGGGGTGACTTGCACACTCAATAATGGGCCCCGGGAAACGTCGCTAGCACATAGTGACGTAGCGACAAGGGGGCAACACTTCCTGAGGTGCTTGAGAAGTGGAGAGGTATTCCACGGCTTTCAGAATAATCCCAGAGCCCGGAAGATGGTCAATATCCCTACGAGCACTTACTGGAATACTTCCTTTCCCCGAGCACGTTTGCTCTTGCGAATCTCCACTCAAGCCGGCCAATAAAGGCAAGAATGAGGTGGGGGCTCTGAACCTCGTCAGTGTTCACTCCAGCCGGCCAATAAAGGCAAGCCAGAGATAAGGAACAAGAATTCTCCCGGGAGATAGGGTCCGTGGGGTCGCTACTGCCCAACAGCACGCCACATGCTGCCCTGCGGGTTTATTATTATTATTATTATTTGCCCAGCAGAGTTAAAATTGAGATTATGCACATTTATATACTATACTAGCTTCTGCCCGCGACTTCGTCCACGTCAAATTTTCGCTCCCCTTCCCGTCGCATCGAATTGCCTGTCAGTTTTCGTCCATTTTTCGTTTGCTGCTCCGCTCCTTTTGACCGTAGCATGATGTTATATAGCGTTCCTCAATAAATGGTCTACCCAACACAAAAAGATTTTTTCAATTGCGACCAGTAGTTTCTGAGATTACCGCCCCCCCCCCCTCCCGCCCCTTTCCGCAATAAAAAGTAGCCTATGTCCTTTCTGAGGCTCTAAACTATCTGTGTACCAAATTTCATTTAAATCGGTTCAGTAGTTTTAGCAGGAAAGCGAGACAGACAGACAGAGTTACTTTTGCATTTATAATATTAATATTAGTGTGGATTTACATGAACTTTATTTGTTCTGAGAGTTCTTGTAGATTTTGATAATATATTACCAACGCTAGCTGATTGAACCTAATCGTAAGTATTATGATTTCCCACCAGCAATATTTGTGTACTTATTTTTACTACGTGGAGTTTCATAACACAGATTCATTGATTAGTATAACTTTACATTTATTTGATTCAGTACGGAAAATGTATGTGGTCGCTAGACGTTGCTTAGGCTTAAGTAGTCACCGCTCTTTCTTGCTACATATTCATACTAATATTATAAATGGGAAAGTGTGTGTGTCTGTTTGTCCATCTTTCACGGCAAAACGGAGTGACGAATTGACGTGATTTTTAAGTGGAGATAGTTGAAGGGATGCAGAGTGACATAGGCAACTTTTTTTCTTTTTTAGGTGGCTGGTGTGAACTTAGAAAAGCCGTGCTTTTCCCATGGACAATTGTATGTAGCATGTTCGCGTGTGTCCAATGCCCAGAATCTTTACAATATATCCCCAAATAGAAAGACATATAATATCGTCTACAGTAGCATATTAAAATAACATTCTGTTCCGAATTCTCTTCTGTGTTCTAAATGAGAAAAGGGGAACCGTGTTACCCCGAATTTAATGCGAGCGAAGCCGCGGGCAAAAGCTTGTTTTCTATAAAATATGGAAAATGTTTAGCTAATTGAATATAACCATTAGATAGCATTCCTATTTCCTATTTTTAGTGTGTATCCACATATAGTATATCAACCATGTTCAACAATAGTGTATATAGTAAGTACATAAAGCTAATTCCTTATGTAGGTTTATACGAAGAACAATAATTTCTTACCTTCATCAATATAAGTTTTGGTGATTTTTTCCCAAACACAATCTTCCTATCTACATCGCGTTCATATCTCGCCGTTTTGTTCAATGTGACATAGAGAATACGTTATTAGCAAATGCCGTGAGATATTTAAAGAAATGACCTGGATTCGAAGTAAGGAATCGTTAAGTGTAATAGTGAATTAGGTCACAGGTTTATGTGTAATTATTTTTCGTAGGTATGTTTATCTTCAGTAGAACAACCGTATTCGAAACATTTTAATACTGGCCAGTTTCATGTAGAAATGAATAGAGGCAAAATGCAGAGTTCCGTACTCAATTCGGCTGTAATTATATGATGTTCTGGGTCGACTCCAAGTGAATGTGTTCTTTAACGCCTGTGAGCCTCGTTTGACCGATAAGTGAGTAGGTAGCGTAGCACGAACCGTACAATGTGGGTTGCACTGAGGTGTGTGCCTATTCCAGACTCATATTTATTAAAAATTACAGGTGTTGGTTCCTACTGCATACGTGAGGAAGACTTTCCTCAGATAGTTTTTGTCATGTAGTAAAAGTCCTGTAATACCAGAGAGGTGATTTATTTTACTTTATTGATTAAAAAAACAGCCTGTGGAGTGCTTACATTTTCCATTTTGTATTTAATTAGGGTTTTAATAAATTTCGAATTGTTCATAAAATAAATCATTAATATTGTGTTTGTTTTGCTAGGTTCCGAGATGTCTCAACTATTCAAACTACAGTATTTGGACTAGTGTGGCTCGGGTGTGCTGACTGAATGAATAAAGACAGTAGCATCAGCCATTTGCACCGAACCGTAGCACCGCCGCACGTTTGTGTGTGGGCTCCTGAATAGGTTTCTACATAGACTGACTATCATGGTATAGTTTACAATATTTCATGCCGTCTGACAACCATTCATTAGGATAGAAAGAGCCTGTTGGCAAACACGGTCTTGATCTTGGATGTGAGCGTATTGTTCTACGCTCACGGTCAAGATCAAGCCGTTACAGATCTATGTATGCATGGAGGATATTGATTGTTGCAACTATTACAAATATAGATGTGAAGTCTAGTCTACCACGATACTGTCGCTCGGTTAGGAACAGTGTCATAGGGTCATTGTACGAAAAATACACATGGAGTTGCAGACACCAGCCCGTATTAGACACAGAGCATGTAAGTACTTGTATATGCAAGGCAAAAAGTTTATAGCGTAGATGAGATAACCCCAAAAATATATTTGAAAAGGTTCAGATAGATATCCAGATTTTGAAAATGTACCAAAAATAAAGTAATCTTAAACCTGATGAAGAAATTGTGGGCTCACATAAAATCGGACAACGTTGAAAACTCATAAGGATATTCAGGGCAAATAAAAGTTATCCTCTGCAATTGTGTTACATGTCTTGATAGTGAATTTATGAATATTTGACGAATTGATGGAGCCGTCTGGCAATTATGTAATGATAATTTCATTATTGCACAAAAGTAACCAAGAGCGGGTCTCATTTAGCATGTATCTTTAAATCATCCAACCAACTCGAATTTCAAGTTGACGTTTCGTTGAGCGTGGATATCGGAAATTATCTCACGGGAACTTACTACCGAAATAAAAAGTATCCTGTGTCATAGCACAGGTCATGGTCTATACCTATCATCCAAATTCGTCCAGCCGTAAAGGCGTAAAAACGTGACAAATGGAGATTATTCCACATTTATAAAATAACAATTTTACATGCGACTTCGTCTGCGTGGGCTTCGGAATCGATTGACAACATTGTACAATTTTTTTTTTTGCCAGTTCGTATAAGTTTTAGCCATTACTACGATACTCTTAAACAACCAAATCCGAGTCCGTTCAGCCATTTTTGCATAATTGAGTAACAAACATCTTAACATATAAAACTCATATACTTTCAAATTTATAATATTAGTAGGATTAGTAGGATCAAAACTGCAAATTTGAATTTTCATATGCCTAAATAAATGCTGGGTTTAACATCTTGGTTTTAACTCCCAATATAACCCCATTAATGATTATTTTAGAGACAAAAAATAGCTTTTGGCCTTCCTCAGAATGCCATCATCTCCTTGACAAATTTTATCGAAATCCGTTAAATGGCATAGGCGTAATAAGGTAACAGGACACAGAGTTAGTTTTGAAATTACATTATTAGTATGCATTATGTGCTAATATACTTATGCAGTCAGTAGACATGTACTTGTACAAAAAGGACTCGTTGCTAAATAATAACACACACGCACGGGTCGATCTAAGGTTAAGCTACGCTGACTGCGGTCGAATCGTGGATGGGTGACCATCCGTTACTTGTCGAGACCCCTTCGTGCCACGGAAAGCATGTTACATTTTCTGTCGGGGCTGTATCTTAGACAGTCGTTCAAGTAGTCAGAAGCCTAAAATTCTGTCAACCAGTCTTATTAAGGCATATCGTGTTACCCTTTTACTGGGTTGTGGAGGTCAGATAGGTAGTCGCTCTATTTAAAATATGATATTAAGCTACATTTGGTGAGACTGGACGCTGATCCCAAAACAGTTGGGAAAAGGCTAGGCCTGACGTACGTATACATAACTTGTACAGCCAGGGAAGTTAATTGTATATGGAAAGTGGAATCATATTGTCCATTTATTCCAATAACAATTGAAATTCTTTGGCAGTTATATAAAATCCCTTAAACACCACATATTGATATAGTGTGTCATTTAAATAAGCAACTAATTTCCCTGACCATACTACTCTAATATTTAATAAATTCTTAATTTTAAAACACATTGAATTTATGCCATCAGTTCCAATGATATAATTATTTATTTATTTTTACTTAGTCTTAATAATGTGGGAGAATATTACGTGAGTCTGATGTAAGAACTATTAACACACCTATAAGTATTCGACGTTCGTTTGAAGACTGGGAAATATAGCTTGATTTTATGTAGTTTTCTTGGTTTACCCTAAGGCTTGACCTATAAAGACGTTCAATTATTAATCAAATCAGACAGATATACATGAAATAAGTTGTGCCTGTGGCTTCTCTAGTATAGATGTAGGAAATTATGCCACGGGAAAATACTACCGAGATAAAAGTATCCTATGAGTTAAATATTTCAGATTAAAAAGTATGCCCCATCTTCTGGTCAACTGTTTTTACGAGATTGAATAACAAACATTTGAACATACAAACATAGCAACTTGTCCGTAGTTCAAATAAATGAACAGTTTATCATTTTATGTATTATATAGACTATTTTTTAAAGTTTCTTGTATGGCCAACTCAAGTTACTTGAGTTCAAACATTAAAAATAGTAATCATGCTATTATAATGACATGGAATATCAATAATAGCGAAATTAATACCTCAGTTATATGATTTTACAGGATACTCAACTCGCCCAGCCCTTTAAAAAATATTTGCAGATCAATATTTCCGTATCGACTACTAAATCTCTAAATTTAACAGTATCACCCACTACTGCAGAGTTTTTACTTAAAGAAAACGTTCCAGTTTGTGATTTTGAATTTCAATTCGAATATTTTACTTGCAAAGATATAATCAAAACCTTTCACACGTTAAATGTTAAAATTACCGTAGATTCATGGGTTAATATTCTGTGGACTTTGCTGAGTTGAAAAATAACAGCTAGAGCCGCAGCTACAATGAAAAAAAAAATATCATTATAGCTCCTACTCTAGCTGTTATTTTTAATTATATTGCCGTGGTGAGTTTCCTTATCTTACAAAAAAGAGTAAAATAATACCGTTGTTTAAATCGGGTAGGATATAAGACTCCTATAATTATAGACCATTTTTTTATTATTTAACGTAGGTTGCTACCTGCCTTTAGTAAAATTATTAAAAAACATAGATCAAATGAAAACATAATTAATGAACATAAATTACGAGTACTACATAACAAACAGTTCGATTAAACAGAGGGTCATTCGACTACTATTATTAGTATTTATTTATTATATTGACTTGTAAAAGTGTTTGTACAAACCTACTTACAGAAATATAATCATATATCATTATCATTACCTGATAAACTTGAAGTTTAACTTGTGTTATGGCGGTGCTTTGGGCATCATTTACAATTTATCCAAGGTATTCGATTGCGTTCTTCATGAAAAATTAATCAGGAAACACTTCAGAATCCGGAACGTATAGGCCTTCCGATTTTGTTACCTAAGTGACAGGATTCATAGAGTTATTGTTATAGGGAAGAGATCACCCAGATCAGTAATAACAATGGGAGTCCCCCAGGGCTTAAGTCTTAGCCCGCTTTTGTTTCATATTAAATTTCATGTCTATGTCTTGCCTCATAAAAGATAATAATGATAATTATAGCATTGTTTTCAGGTGACACTTCACTTTCATTTTAACTTAAAGCTCGGTATGAACTGGTTTAATGTCCATAACGACAAAAAAAAATCAATGAATTTAGTTTATGATATGTCATTTTAGACAAGCAAAAACCAGTGCGTTTATAAAGGGCAAAGACTTGAATACCAAATATTCCTCATTGTTCTCAGGCATAACTTCGGATGCTAAGCTTCAATGCTTGCTATAGATAAATTGTCAAAGAAGCTTAGCTTTGCAGCATGCGTAACCGTTAGAAAAAATAACGTGATTTAACTAATTTAACCCGTTTAGCATACTTTAGTTATTTTAAAAGCGTGCTATCGTATGTTATTCTGTTAAAGGGAAATACCGCCGATATTCAGACAAGTTTTGTTTTACATAAACGTGTAATGCAATCAATTTCTAAAATAAGCCAGCCCTAAACACTCCCTCAGACACAAATTTAAAAGTTAGAACACTAGGTGTAAAATCTTTTGAATGCACATTATATTTATCAGTTAAACAATACTGTGAAATTCATAATATAAATACTAGAAAGAAATATAAACTTATTGTTACAGACTCGAGGAAGAAGGTGGCTCGTTTAGATACCAATGTATATGTTTTTATAATAAACTTCCAAGCCTAGATAAAGTAACAATTTCTTTTTGAAAAACGCTTTTTTTACCATTAAAAAATATATATGTAAGAAGGCTTTGCCAATAAATTGTGACAGTTAATCTCAATTTCTTTCGTCTAAATATCGTTTTAATTAATGACATAATTATTTACTTGACAAAGTATAGTCTATTTTAATTCTTGTGAATGTGAGGCATAGTGTTCACTATGTGGCTCACTGTTTTTATTTTCCTTTCAGTTAATTTTAATGATGGTCTAGCATTTAGAATACTTTATGCCGGCAACCCAAATGTATTTTCTTTGGTATTGTTCCTCTAATCATTGACCAGCACGATAATTGACAAACGCGCGCACTGACTGGGCAGATCCACCCAATATGTGGTTCTTTCCTCAAAATACCATTTCAGAAACCAATCTACACGGTCTTCACATAATCTGACCAAGATTAACTCTGGACTCTAAAACAGCTGTGACCTCTGACTTTATTTCGGCATTTCTTCACAGAGTAGTCAGATAGGAAACGCA
The DNA here is from genome assembly GCA_947507805.1 of Aporophyla nigra. NCBI lineage: Eukaryota > Metazoa > Arthropoda > Insecta > Lepidoptera > Noctuidae > Aporophyla > Aporophyla nigra. The sequence continues at coordinate 20,566,529 of OX382291.1, read as the reverse complement.
GATGTCATCTAGTTTGATGTAATTGACGTGTAAAAGTGTTGGTTCAAACCTACTTACAGAAGTAAAATCACTGGCCAGTTTAGAAATCGGTCAGCAATACATTGAAATATCATGCTTTTTTCATTTAATCTAGCTAGCTTGTACGTGGCGGCTTAAGCAGAAATTTTTGGCTGATTTATAAAACACACTAATGATATCGAGCGCAGAGGTTCGTAGTAACAATAAAACCTTGGATAGGAAAGTGTTACGACGTAAACAAGTCATAGTAGTTTGATGTTTTCGTCAATTTTAGTTATTGTCTTTCTATCTTTCCCAGCTTTATCAAATATTTTACGGGCATCTTAGAATATTTTTGATGTGAAACATCTATAGGCGAGGGTAAATACAGTGGGCCCATACTGAAAATTAGTGGACTTAGGCAACAAGGTTCCAATATCGATGCGATTTTTTTGATGTGACTTATTAACATATAATTAATATATTATTTTTGATTATACCATATTTATTTCTTTTCGTAAAGTATTCTTTATAAATATTATCTTTACAAAATAATTGCGATGTTTCATATCTGCCAGGCGTCCCGCGACGGCTCACTTTTCTATCTACGCTTTATTTTAATTATAGATAACCCCTTGGATACATCAATCTGTCAGATATTTATATGTTCACTATCAGGATATTTTCTCACTATGCACAGGATAACTTTTATTCGCACTGAATATCCTTTTAAAAATTGTCCGTAGCTGAGTTTTCAAAGCCGTCAGATTTAGGGAAAGCTGGCAATTTCTTCATAAGATTTGGCTATTTAAGCCATTGTGGGTTAAGACGTACACGATACTGGTGAAATATAGACTGTAACCACTATAGGTACACCTTTGCCTTACCTAACAGGTGGGATGCTATGAGTGGTGTATATTATTTGTGTTGGTTTTTATAGTAATCCCTATCGTTGTCCATTCCACGTTTGTGTATTTATGAAGGCATTAGAATAGCCAAACATTAGTAACCAACTGTACAGTGTCACAAGCTCCTCTCTCATCATAATTTTGTTAGTTCACCGCCAGCTACCAGGTCAAACATCAGTACGTTGAAACGAACAAGTTGTGTTGAGAGTGTTTGTTGAGGGTATAAATAATCCCGAATACAGATATACATACATATATACGCTATAACATCATAAAACTGTTTTTACTGTCGCCCAGTCAGGTAACAGAAATATTGTGTTGGTATTTAAACAACAAGTACTATTCTCAATATCAGTTCCTGCCTAAGTTACCCACCAACCGTTTGCATCATCCTAAACTTTTTATACGCTACTCAGTTGGTAGTGCATTTCAGCTCACACCTAACTTTACATAATTAGTTCCCTTCACAATGCAGAAACATATATTTCACTCGTTTATTTCTACATGGTCTAGGCGAGCCGAGTGAAGTTCGGAAACCAACATTGAAAAAGTTGTCGGTGCGGCAAGCGTGCGGCCGCAGACATGGCTTGTAATCGAAGTGCCACAGTAACTTTTGTTAAGTGATCTTTCTTTGTGTAGAGATCTAACGCTTAAATGTTCAACCTAACTTTTTGTTATAGAATTTTGTGGATGCCCTTGAGAAGCCACCAGAATCAAGCATTTTATCTCTTTTAAACACTTTAATGAACTAATTTATTTGCCGACCACAAGTGTACCCTGAAAAACTTTCTCTATGAAATAGACTTCAGTAGTTGCCACGTTTTGGGAAGTAAGCAAATAAAAATAGCGTAAGATATAAATAAACTCGGGGAAAATTTATTTATAACACTGCTAAGAAAGCTAACAGTGACCAAATCATATGGCCTTAGGTGATTAAGTGCCAAGACCTAAAATATTTAATATAATATTGAAATATTGATACGAATCCGTCTGTCGCATGCCAATGTCAGGTATTCTGAGCCTAAGTCGAATCAAGGCCAACAGGAACAAAGAATATTCAAATAAAAATATATTCACTAAGATTCGAATCGGACTTAAGCTACTTAAACCTAGATTTATTTGTGTATGTTATCGGTAAGTTTAGTAATCTTCAAGTAACTTGAGAAATCACCAAAATCGAGCTTGTCTCAATTGATATCTTTAATAATCTAATTCATTTTTCGATCTGAAGTACTACCTGAAAAACTCGAATTGGGAAGTAAGCGAATACAAATAGTGAACACGTATAAAGAAACTCTCCCCAACACTGCTAAGAAAAAAAAACAGTTATCAAATTATATGGCCTTTAGGTGTTTCAGTGTCAAAGCATCAAATATTGATACGACTCCGTCTACCGTGATGCCAATGTCAGCTATTCTAAGCTCAAGTCAAGAAAAAGTACACTTCGGACCAATAGGAACAAAGAAGATTTATTTTAAAATGTATTCTCTTAGATTCCGATCAGACTACCATAGGATTTAAGCTACTTAAACCTTTACTTATTAGTATATGTTATAGCTTAGTTTAGTAATTTTCAAGTTACATGAGAAATCATTAAACTCGAGCTTGTTTCAATTGTTCTTCTTAATAATCTAATTCATTTATTGACCAGAAGTGCACCCTGGAAAACTTTCTCTATGAAATAGATTTCAGTAATTGCCACGTTTAGCGAAGTAAGCGAATAGAAATAGGGTGAGATATAAATAAACTCTCCCCAACACTGTTAAGGAAAGCTAACAGTTATGAAATTATATGGCCTTAGGTGTTTTGGTGTCAAGGCATCAAATATTAATACGAATCCGTCTGCCGCGATGCCTATGTCAGCTATTCTAAGCCCAAGTCCAATCAAGTTATACTTCGGCCCAACAGGAACAAATAAGATTCAAATAAAGATGAGTTTACTAAGTTTCGGATCGGACAAATAACATCCATAAATAGTTGCAGTATCATAATAAAAAATACAGTTTACCGTTTAACCTACGATACGGGTCATTACAGTGAATGTTTGTAGTTTATTTATTTTACATTTATTATTTATTCTAGATTTGTGCTGTATAATAAATACACTTTTACACCTATGCCCGTGGAATACAGTCATAATGTTTCTGTTTTTGGTTAAGTATTTTTACTTTAGAGTAATATTGTTAACTTTACGTGTTACTGGAACTATGTATCTACAAGAATTGAAATTATTGGATATTTTAAGTTTACTTGTTTTACACTTTTTTAACAAATACTTGTTTTCTCAAAACAAAAAAGTTTTCACGGGATGTGCTGTATCTCACATCTTTGGAATATCTGAATTGATTCTTTAAATATTTATGTTATTAAGTTTTTAATTATGCGCCTGATCTTAAATACTGATAGAGAGATGCTCATTACCTTTCCACTAGTCATAATAATAATTCTAAAAGAAACCATATTTGTATGGATAGACCATACAAATATGGTTTCTTTCCAACAAATCTGATAAAAGTGTAAACAAAAACCTGTTTAGGTTTAATTAAGTAATCACTCGCTAAAAGGAATAAGTAACAAAATCATCTATATAAGGTCTCTTAATTAATACACAGAGATACAAGTGCTATAGGCACTTTAGAAACGAAAAGTTATATAAGTGTAGTAAGTAATGTGTATTTTTTTTAATATTATATAATTTTTAATACCTATCAGAAATAATAAATACTGACTTCTTATTTTTAAGCATCCATTAAGCTATTTTTTACATAGTATTTACTGGCGTTTAAGGGGGCGCGCGCCAGCATGAATGATCATAAGAGTAGAACAAGAGCGCGCGTGTTTCCCTCCCCCACTCTTCTTCCTACAGTCCCGCACGGTCTTTGCGTCGCACCGCACATCTATCTATAATTATTGCATTGTGGGTGCAAACGCAATAATTCCAGACTTACGTAGGTTTATCAGCCAGAAGTACCCAAAACATGTTGGTATGCCTAGGTACCAGGTACCACAGGGAGTCCCTAGTACCTAATTTGCGAGTGCCAATCGAGATGTGATTTCTTCGGACGGTTGGGCAACGACATTAGGGTTTCTGCTGGAAAGGAATTATCAATTATAGCGTGAATAACTATATAACAATAACAAACACCTGACGGATACGACTCGACGCTCGCTCGTAATAGTCAGAACGTCACCGAAGCCGATTCAAGGAGGAACTTAGGCAATTTTGAGTTGCACCTGTCACCTATTTAATAATATTTACCAAACGGTACGCAGTACGATAACAGATGTGAAGGTAGAGTAGATTAGGATCTTTATCCCAACTAGGTTTTATTTTCATAAAATTTTAATTTCGTCATTAAAATTTTAACTCATTAGTATCGTACGCAATAAGCTATTCAAGTAAGACTAGATCGAGTTATGTAGACTGTTTACATTGGTTTATTTTTAACATCATCACGCTTGCATTCCCAGAAGAGGGCGAACGAAAATACACCTCGGCGTAGAAGGGTATTTTCGTTCGTCCACGGCATCTCGTGCAAACACAACCTCGCTTACACGCTGCTTGCCAAAGAAAAGTCGAGACAACCCGAGACGCAACGATGCTACAGTGCAAGCACCGCGGCCCCGCCACCGCCTACGCACGTCGCGCGACGTCATTTATAGAATAGGGACTATCTAATGGTATTTTATAATTTTAATAATTACCTACTTTAAAAAATAAATAGTTTTTTTCCGTTGCTATGGTATATTTACCACCTGAAGACGTTTCTATTAACATATTTCATGTATGAATAGATATGATAAACTTTATATTTAGAATGTTTTAAATTTATTCGTATCACTTTTTCCAACAATTATTGTTTGAATAACATTATTAAGTTGTAACAAAAAAAAAATCATCGTCAAAATTGGGGTTCTAAAATTAACGTCAATCGGTATAAGGACACTCATCTTTAAGTTGATTTGAAATTAGACTTTCGGATCTCAGTATTCAAATTACCAAAACAATGCACTCAATTTTAGAATTAACTGGCCTGTGAGTCTAGTGGTTAGTGATCCTGACTGCTAAGACTGACGTCGTGGGTTCGATTCCCACCCAGGACAAATCTTTGTGTGATGAGCAATTATTTATTCTGTGTCTGGGTGTAATTTATCTATAATACGTATGTATTTAGAAATATATGTACAGGCTCTGCCTAGTTTGGGATCAGATAACATTGTGTTGGTTGTCCTATGATATTATTATTATTAACTAGCTTCGGCCCGCGGCTTTGCCCGCGTGGATGTCGAAAACCTCACCATTTCACCCTCTTAGGGATGGAATTTCAAAAAACCCTTTCTTAGTGGATACCTAATCTTCACAAAGAACACACCCTCCAAATTACACGTCTCTACGACCAGCGGATTAGGCTCTACGTTGATATATCAGTCAGTCAGTCACTCAGGACTTTGAATTTTATATTTATAGATTTGTAAATGGCAGACACTACAAGTTCGCATGCAGGTAAGTTTTCTGACCCATTTTCATCAGATACTTTTGGAACAAACTATAAGTATTTAGGGTTGTATGTTATATTTAAATAAATAGGCGCATTTCGTTTTAACGAATTAAATGTCTTTGATCTACATATGTTAAAAATGTCATCAATCGTTTTAAAACGAAAGCTGATTAGTGTTTTTTATAGTTGCTCACTCCACCAAATAATAACATTTCTGATTAGTGTGAGCATTAATACAACTATCAAGCATATATTTTTTTTATGACACAGATGATGTTTATTACTTCCTCGAGGTATTTATTTTTTCGAATGCTGTTTTAAGAAGCCGTATAGATATTTTTTCAGATTTTGCTGATTTACAATAAAATCATTTCAATTTTGATCAAATTAATTTCATTCTTTCATTTAATTCAGATATAGTCCATATATTATAATCATTAAAATCCAATATAATAATCGACAATAAATAAAATTTGACATACACATATAAATTGCACAAAATTAGTTAATCATTAGGTATTTAATATTTATAATATAATTAAAATATATTTTATAAATCAAATGAATGAGCTACTTTTTTTATCATTTGATTTTGATTAATCAACCTCTAACCGGGCGGCGACTATTTTGTAAATTTTGCGGTAAGAGGTTTAGCATAACACATATTGACAAATTTAACATTTAACAATATAGGTACGTGGGAACATGCTGGCTCCCAGGTTTAAACGATGTCCAAACGAAGTGAAGTGCACAATGTTCAGAGCATACTGCCAATCGTTTCATTCGTGCACCCTGTGTATCAGCTGTACTCAGCGGACACTAATTGCCATTCGTGTACAATACAACAATGCTTTTAGAATGTTGTTGGGGCTCCCGAAATACTGTAGTGCGTGTGGCATGTTTATGGAGGCTCGGACTGATGGTTTTCATGCCATCATGAGAAAGCGAGCGGCCTCCATAATGCACCGTATCCGAGCAAGCTCCATCAGCATTCTAAAAGTAATAGCAGACCGGTTAGACCGTCCTTTTATTAGACATTGGATTGCACTCCACGTGTCTAATTAATTTGATATTTTTTTCTATTTTATTTTTTTATTATTATTGCTGTTCTTTTTTTTTTTTTGTACTTTTCTAACTTAGTTGTTAAGTACTTACTAACACAAATATGGATTATTTAATCTGAAATAAAGTTAATTATTATTATTAATCATTTATTTCAGAACATAATACATTCCATATAATTATTAGTAAATCATACTTAAAACTATGTTAGTTAGATTATTAATGATTACATAAAATTACGCTACTTATCATTATACCGGGCACCCCCTGAACCGTGAATGGCATTCCACTGCCTCACAACTGGGCAATCCACCCTTCCCAGTATGGTATTTAATAAACCGTTGGTGCTGCCTTGCACGCGGCGCATCAGGGAGGCCACTCTTTTACGCACTATCGCCCTAAAACAATCCGTGTTGGCCTTAGCAAACATACTTGATGCACTGCAAAAACGAGCCAACCCTAACAGCATCCTGAAACCATTATTGTACAGGATCCGTAGGGCATTGAAAGATGCACGCGTATACGGGACCCACAGGCTGCAGGTATAGAAAGTCTGACAGTATGCCTTAAAAAGAGCAATTTCGATCTCTTGTGAGCACCGTGCAAACCTGCACGCCAGTATATTGCATCTCACTGATAACGCCCTACGTTCCCGCGCAATATCCAAATCATCCGAGAGGTCCTCGGTGACCCAGTGCCCCAGGTACTTGAATTTTGTGACGCTACTTGAAGGAGTGCCTTCAAGTCTGACCGGAGGAACGTTTTTCGGACAATTACTACCCGCCTTAAAAATAAGTAGTTCACTCTTCTTACAGTTGTACCTGAGGCCATGGGACCCCGCGTACCTCTCACCTCTCAGATGCTTATGAGGATATTAAGGGCTCAGCAGAACCATGTCATCAGCATAACTAATGTTGTTCATACAAACGCCATCCACTGAACAGCCGACACCGGCCCCGCGGAGCTTACCTACCAGCCCATTCACGTACAAGTTGAAGAGTCGTGGTGAGGTCAGGCCTCCCTGTCTCACTCCACACTCCAACCTTTACTCTGACGATTTGGCGAACATGAGCCCACCCCCACTTTACAGCATTCGTTTGGTTGCCGTACCAATCATCATCATCATCAGCCTATATTGTTCCCACTGCTGGGACACAGGCCTCCTCTCGGTGAGAGGGAGTGGGCCGTAGTCTACCACGCGGGCCCAGTACGGGTTGGTAGATGCCACATGTCTTCGAATAATTGGTTCTAGGACATGCCGGTTTCCTCACGACGTTTTCCTTCACCGTTTCAAAGCAGTGGTGATGAAATTATTTACACAAAGTTATGCGCCTGCCTGGATTTAAACCCACGACCTACATCTCGTAATTCGGGGCCGATACTACTGCCACACCAATATCTTAATATATTTTTGATACCACTGGGTGTGCTGGTTTCCTTTCGGAGCTTATCCCACACCACGTCATAAGACGCCAGGTCAAATGCTTTCAACAGGTCCAAGAAACAACCATATATGGGCATTTTCCTTGTAAAATAGTACTGGATAGTATGCTTGAGTCTCAGCACCGCAGTTTCAGTCGATTGCTCAGCTCTGAAAACAAACTGGGCCTCGTGCAGATCAATATGCTGACTTAGGTGTTTATCAAGCAAATCATCCAGCACTTTGGCGATCACCGTAGCCAATGAGATGGGTCTATAGTTGTTCCCGTCGGAAACATCTCCCGTCTTATTTTTAAGTGTTGGTATCACCGTGGTCTTCATAAGCTCCTTGGGTAAATAGGAATGGCATATTCACAAATTGAACAACATCACCAACACCCGAGGTATATGAACCTGCGAACTGCAAGTGCTCGATGTTAAGGTCATCATGTCCTGGAGACTTACCTCTGATCATGTTCTTAATAATATGGGCGATCTCTTTCGCCTTAAAACTGAACTGCTCGCACTCAGCAGCCTCAGCGTCGAGCACCTGCTGCACACATCCTAGAGGAGACACTGCTTTAATTATTGGGCTATTTGGCGTGGCTCATTCCTACCCTCAACACTCACACACGACATAGCTTCAAATTTCTTGGTATGCTTCCAAAAACGCTTGAAATCTCTCTTTTTATGGTGTGTTGCTAAGATATTTTTAATTTTCACATTTTAATTTTATCCTCGTCTTGACACCATATATATTGAAAATTTTATTTTTGTGAAAGTCATCCATACAACTTCTGACTTTCATCTGTTACTCGTTTTTGGTAACGACATTTAATTAGCTTTATGTATTCATTAATCACTCAACTATTTATCGCTTATTTAACTGCACAAATAGTGACACTTATGTACTCGTAATTGTGCATTGTTTTTTTGTAATTATTATGGATCAAGGACCTTAAATAATTTTTTTATTAAATGTATTAATAACTTTTTACCACTTTCTTATTAAAAAATATTGTGAAAAAATATTCTCTTGGTCAATTTTTTAGAGAAAATGAGCAAATAAGTGGTTTTGATTTCGGCTACTCTGAATTCTCTTTCATAAAAGTATAACAACAGAAATAAACTTCAGTTCCATTCTCGAAAAAACAATGCAAAGAAAAAAAAGAATTGTCAGTAATTAATCTTACAAGGTAACCTAAATCTTGCAGTATAATTTTCATCAAAAAAGGAGCTCATTCATTAGGTAATACCAAAATAATATTTTATGTAGTGCATTAAAACTTATGGTAATACAGTATTTTAACTAAAAGCACATCTGTAGAATCAAGTAAATAATTTAAATCGACAAGTTTTCCTATACGACCTCTGAAGTGCACACTAGCAGACATTTGGAATGTTCAGTAGTTAACGTTAACTACAATAAATTATATTGATGTGACTAGAGGGGTAATTGCGTAAATCGGTTTCATTTTGACAGTTTCGCAACATTCATGGCGTTGTTTACGTTGTTAAGCAAACAATTTTTTCGAACATTTAAAAGAATGGATGACAAAAAAGCTTCAAAATAATTCAAATTCTGATTACTAGTGTGTTCTGTAATTAGGGTTCAGATCTTAATGATCGTTTATTTTTATTTCATGTTTCATTAATTTATTCTCCATTCAATAATGTTGAAAACCTACATTGTGTGTTGTATAAAGTAATTTAATAACACTGCGTTTTCCCGGCAAGAAAACTACGTGATAGTGTGACCTGTTTGCAACCATAATGCACTCCATAAAGGAGAAATGTATGGGTTCAAGTCAAATCCAAGTTTTATAATTTCTTTTTATGTTCCCAGAATTCTTTATTATGTTTTGTCCATAGCTAATTTAAAGGTTTTTATATTATTACTCTTAGTAGCTAAGACTATATCAACAACATTTTCAACATTGAGAAATGTTCTAAACATTAAAGTAAATATTAAAATTATTTTGAAAACCATCTACAGAACTTTGACACTATTTATCACATTAGACACTATTTACGTAGTGTGTGTGGTACGTTATTATTATAATTCCATCAGCGCTACTCAATGAACGTCGTGTCACACCTAATATTATAACTCCTGGAAGCTTACATGCAGGACGAAAAATGTTAATTAAATATTTTGGAAGTGTTTGTTAACTGTCAACGTCACGTGTCGTATCAACCCGGAAAAGTCGCTGGACTTCATAAAAATCGCAACAAACATGATTAAAAAACAACAATGCATCTGTTCGAAGTTCATCTATGAAGTAATCTGGGGTTTAGAATTAGAAGTAGGTAAAACTATTTAGTAGATATAGAAGTCAATAATATACTGTAAAAATATTCTTGGAAGCAATACTGATTCATAGCGGCTCCTGACCTATTTAATTCTGGTTCGCTTTTACTTTCATCTAACGATAGTGAAAGCTCGCTACTTTGTTAAATGGAAAGGCATTTTAATATATTTTATGTTCTGGTTTCATTTTCATATCAACCGCAGACTGGATTGTTTATATAAACGATGTACCCTACGATTTGTTTGTTTTTCTCTGTAGAATCAACCAATTTAAAGCACAGTAATGCCACTATTGACCTCTTGTATGTATCGAGGAGCTAAAGTGTATCATATAAAAGCGAAGCAAAGAACTTTTGTCCAAAACATGAACTTCACCAAATTATAGCACAGCAGAACACAGTATCAGTCCACTTGTATATTATACCGAAAAGCGATAGTGTATCGTGAAAAGCGAAAGATAGAACTTCATTCTAAACATAAACTTCACCAAATGATAGCACAGTAATGCCACGTTCACTTTTATTTAGCGAAGAGCAAAAGTAGGTCATGTAAAGCGAAGGTTAATACCAACATGTTAATCAAGGTTACTGCGCGCAATTATTTATTTACTTTGTGAAAAGTAAAACCGAAACGTGCAAATTATTTATACGGGGAAAACATGTAGTTTCGTCGTAAAACCTTGCAATAGGTATTATGAGCTCTGCAATAAACAACAATTTTCATTAATTGGTTACTTGAAACGTTTGTTCTGAGTATGTTTCTTGCGGATTACACTTTCGAAAGTTAGAATCCTAAATAAAACCAAGTTAATCAGTCAGTGTGTAGCTATAAAGCGTATAAATAACAGACAGTAACTTTAGAATGGCTAAATAATGAACATCAAGATCGTGCAGCGAGATATAGAGTTAAATAATTAACTCGAATACAAAAGCTGAAATTATTACATTTAACCGCTGTGTGGAAAGGCATACAAGCAGCAAATAGGAATCTCACCTTCAATGCATTATTTTATGCAGGTTGTTGAAATTAATAATCCACATTTCTCATGTTATAACCATGAGCTCGGATGAACAAAGATCTTTAATAATGTTTTGTTGTGATGTTGTAAAAAACGAATACAAGAAAGTAACCAAGCTTAGGTCCTTACATCGATATACGATCTTACTTTTCTGGAACCTAGTGCTGTAGGCATTCCTACATCTTTCACCGCACTTACTTTTATCATTAAAGTAAATACATTTATTAGTAAATACTGTATTTATATCATTAAGATAAGCAGGTCCGCCTAAAAAAATCTGCGTAATGTCTTCAAATATACTTTCTTCCGTCACGTGGTTTTTTTCATTTTTAGTGAGGATTTTTTTTTGTATTACCTTAACTGACCAAAACTCCTGGTCTAGTAGTCTCCATAATAAAATATATGATAATAATCCATCCATAGACCTAGCTCAGACACAATAAATTGATCTGGTTTGTAATTCTGCATTTAGGAATTCATGACTGGATTTTATCATTTCTCATACGCAAAAGGGCAGATTTGTCTCTGTCACTGCCGCTCTGTCTTAGACTTGCTCAATAAGTTTTCATTTCTTGAACATACATCATAGTGGTTCAGCAGGTTGTAGCACTTCTTGCCTATGATACAATTTTTAAAGAATGACAAGATAAGAGAAATCAGCGTTACAACGAAAAATCGTTCCCTGTGGCCTAATGGCGGTCTCAATTTCTTCGATATTGTTCCCATGAGTTCCAAACAAACGCTGTACATGTAAATTACGTAAGCATTTAGATGATATTGTAGATTTGAAAATTAAAACCGTCACAAGATTTACTTTGTAAATAAAATACGTCTGTGTAAAAAATAAACTTCAAATTGATTAAGGTGAGCTTAGAAAGGTGTTGTTTTTCTCGCCAGATTATTTTAATAAGCGAGCAACTAAGCTCGGGAAGCCTTGAGCCCCAACCCTTTTCCTTATTAGCTTATTTGCGAGGGATTAGCATCGAGGTCGTATTATAAACAAATCAGACGCGCGTCGAGCAATGTGAACTCTCGGCTTGGAGAGATTTACACGCATGCTATGGCTTCTCAAGTACGTGCGGGGTGCGCGCGGGCCTGAGTGTCGTCGTCATGCGAAAATATCGATGGTCACGGCTGGAACCTGGCGACAGAGCTGGTGATACTCACGCGGCGTGGTCTGCATGAGGCAACCAGGCGATCGCGAGAGCCAGCACAAGTGCGATGCTGTGCACGCCGCGCGGACGGCTCGTATGCATGTTTTGCGCGTCCGCGTGCGCCCTTGCGGACGCTGGCTGCCGGCAGCCGCGTATCAGCTTGCCGGCGGACTGGCGTGTTCTTGTAGGCCCTCCGGCGGCAAGATCCCGCGCCTGCGCCCCAGCGTCTATCGACCGCGGCCCGGCCGCCTCCTTCCGCTTGCTACGACTACGCTCAGATCCTCACTGGGAGCCTTATTGAGCGACAAACGCTCTAAACGCTCTATCTTGACGTCGCGTTGGCACGATATGACTCTACGCCACCGCTCATGTTTTATTAACGCCTTGATTTTTTTCATTTCATTTCTTTATTTACTATTCTTATAAAAATAGCATTTTTAATAGCGTTTTCCAAAGATGTCACATACTAGTAATAAAATTCCAACATGTAAATATCGCTAAAATAATTCATTATAACAATTTCAATATCTGAGGTTTTTGGTATATTTTTATTTGCTTAAATGGTCAGATACCAGGCAATGAACATCGACTGTTGAACATCAGACTCAAGACTACCTATGTATAAGCTGAGGAGGAAACTTATTAAATCACCACAATTGACGTACTAATAGGCATCGCAGTTGGCTGCTCTAACGCATACTGAGGTCAAAGATATTAGCAACTGATGGTTGCTGATCATTCTTGCCTACCTACCTATTTTTGCTGCACCCACACCATATAAAGGGGTTTCATTTGACATTTTAAACCACGAATGATTGAATGCATGTGAATTTAGATGTCTAACAGACATCCGAATTCATATTCATCAGCATCACATTCATTTATCCATATATGTATTAAAATAAAGCTAACTTTCCGTAAGTTTCAGTGACTGCTTAGATCTTCTAAACTGCACAATGGATTATAATGGGATGTTCGCCATTGTTGAGAAAAAAAAAATCTGGAGGATTTATGTGTTGTACATGAATATTTAACTTAGGTAGATTCAGCACAGAAATCCCGATGTTTTATAAATGTGGTCACTTTGAATTTGTTGATCGCACTGCTAGGAAGCTAGTGTGGATCACTAGAAACGGGTAAACGGTGGCACACGAGTAGACCATGACCGGATCATTAAGACGTAGTCTAGTGAGATGCTTTTGTTTCCGGTAGTACGTTACCCTGGTATAATTTAAACGTTATTTTTGTCGTTTATGTTTTCGACGCGGACAAAGAATAAGCCAATCACTTATCTGATTAACGCAACTTTAACTCGCAAGTGTATTCTCTATCTAGGTTTTAGGATAGTTTTTGTACACGCGACCGGAATCTTGAGCAGAGTTAGTCATACAAAACCGGTCGTGCATTTATTTTAACTTCAATTTGTTGTTTTTTAGTTCTTGTTTTAAGAGGTTCCGAGAAGGTGTCGACGATTTCATCATGTCAAAACTAGATGTAGCCGTTAGGTAATTGTGATAGCCAAAGAACTGTAAGGTCGGTAAAACTGAAAGGAGCAGTGTTGTGTGATATCCCCTGGACCTTTTTCAGTGAACGAGTAGTCTAGATGCCCCGGACGAACCATACAGGGTTAAATTAAATAAGCAAGCGAAACTCAATAGACACTTTTATCTAAACATAATTCTACTACAAAAATATATGATTTGATTATTGGAACGAAGTTCCTTATCGGTGGAAGTGCAAAGTATAAGGAGCGATGAAACTCATTCATCGCTAAACCGAAAAGAGAATAGGTACAATTTTGACCATTACGACGCTTTGGATATGGTAATGTGTTAGCGTCCTTACCAGCGCATGTCACTAATACACCATTATATGCGCCCGTTTACGTGTAGTCGTTGTAAATTCTACTTCTTCAAAGTACAGCGCCGAAGCCGAAGGCCTGAGGAAATCGAAAGGTATCCGGAACTTAGTTCCGTATTTCATAAAGGCCGGATTCACGGCGGTATCTTCACGCAGAGTAGTGGATGCCATCGTTCGAATTGTCTATTCGCTTACGGGTGAAGTACTGTGGTTCGGATACGAGTGACACCCAAATTCTTCATTTAATTATTGAATATTTTGACTCAAACTATCTGCCTTGGTCGGTCGTAACACATAGTGGATATCCAAAATGCACAATCTATTTGTCGTCCACGGCCTTCGCGACTGTTTCAGTGGTGATGATGTCTTGAGTCGGTACTTTTTCGGACCACTTCTTGTAGCGGTCGACCATATTGATCAAATATCTGAAGTCACTTGATGGTGATAGCGGACCGAAAATACCGACGTGTAGATGTTGGAAACGTACCGGTTTCCTGAACTTGACAGGTTGACTGATGTCATGCCGTTGCACGCTGATGCCCCTTGCATGTTTTACACCATCATCCATCACCATTTCCCAGTTAATTGAAGGCCAGAAGAACTTTGACGTCTACAGCAAGGTAATAAACAAAGGGCAGGTATATTTGTGTGTGATCGATGTTCGCACGTCGATTGCATTCGGGCAGATTTACAAGTCTAGAATAAGATCTTAGTGCACTCTTGCAATTCGGCGCCGTTCGTTTGGTCGAGAGCAAGTTTTTAATTATCAAGCACAATGCAGCTAAAAATTCAGCCTCCTTGATGCGAAAAGTGCGTCTACTGCTTTGTTTCTATCGTCATCAATGTACGTTATCTTCGAGCAGAACTAGCTGATAAAGTGCAGTTAGCGTTCTCTTCGTGAGATTGCTACTTGTGTTCCCGACAGTGCGTACGTTAGCAGTTTGTGGTCCGTGAACATAGTGAAGTTCAGGATCTGAACAGCTGTGTGTATAATTAATAATGCGCGATCGTAAACGCTATTTCGCCGTTGCGTTTTGTAGGAAAGTCGTTGATATTTTGATGGAAAACGGCGCCAATTGGCGCCATGTCGGACGTGTCAGTGAGCAGGCACAGCGGGGCGTTATTAAGCGCATGTTTTTACGTAGTTGTTTTGAGAATGCTTTCTTAGCAATGCACGAGGGTTCTTTCTGAGTCAGGGATTCAGGTGTCCATTGAATAAAGAGTTTGTCATTTTTCTTACTATTGTAAAGGATTTTTCTAAGATATTGTTTGGACTGACGGGGTAAGCAATTGCGGTAGAAGTTAGTCATACCCAAAAATATTCTCAAAATTCTCAGAGCGCCATTGGCTTCGGATATTCTATGATAGCTTATAGGAATACGACCTCGATTGGGTTTGATTCCATCCGGTGTAACTTCATCGCCAAGAAATTATATTTTATTCTTGACGTATTCGCGACAGACATTCAAAATGACGCAGTAGTTGATCAGTAGTTTGAGTACTTGGAGTAAATAGCGCTTGTGTTGTTCGTCGCTGGTTGAGTGGATGAACAAATCGTCGACGAAATTAAATACCCATCGTCTAACCAACGTGGGATCTCTTTAAAATGTTTTACAGAATTTGCGTGGGCCAAAATGCATCCAGTAAAAGTCTAATACAAGATATAATGGCTGCATGCAATGGACAGGGTACGTCTTGGTATTATTTTCAGATGTCGTGATCAGTGTGGTTACGATTACCCATGTAGACGGCTTGATCGTTGCAATTTACCATGATGGTGTAGCGGCACCAACATCGCCAAATACGAACTAAGCATCACACTGACATCCAGCATCATGCAGACAGAGTTTACCGCGCAACTAGCATATAAACAACGTCGCGTCATCAACCGTCGGGCAGTTGCCCACGAGACCCTACACACGTCAGGTCGGAGAATCCTCCTTTTCCTGTGGTATAAGTCGACTACAAATTTGTGGTATACTAAGAAAACTGCATCCAGTATTGACGTCTTTACGACAGTATTCACTAAAGTTCACTTGAAGCTTCTACGTAGACCTAGTTGCTCTCTGTAGGTACGTATTTCTGTACCGTCCGCAGCGAAGTTTGCAGGTGTTTTCTGACATCTTCGCGTGTTGTTTATTTCTTGCTAAATATGTCGGCACCCATCTCGACAAGAGTTTCAATTATAGGATTCAATTCGATTTTTCATGAAATTGATGTCTTATCAAGGTATTAGGTATAAAATAAAAATAGTACGAGTAACTACATGATATTTGACAGACCTGTTGGTCTAGTGGTTAGCGACCCTGACTGCTATGCTGGAGGTCGTGGGTTCGATTCCCACCCAGGACAAATGTTTGTGTGATGAGCACGATCATTTGTTCTGTGTCTGGGTGTAATTTATCTATAATATGTATGTATTTAGAAATATATAAGTATGTTTATCAGTTGTCTAGTACCCATAACACAAGCTCTGCTTAGCTTGGGACTAGATGGCGTTGTGTGATAGTTGTGGAATATTATTATTTATTATTTTTATTTATTATTTTAAAACTTTTTGTGGATCAGAAACATGAAATATGAAAAAAAATTACGCCCACCATGCTTGTAACTCATAGTTTTTCGATTCGGTTTCAAACATGGCGATTCGCATGACGAGTGTCATCGCTGTATCGGTAGTGTTAATAACAGGAATCAGGGATCAGGATCACGGGACTTGCGCTAAGAATGAATTATTTATGTCTAACGGGAACGACTGCGGTGGTGCGAAGGAAAAAGAGAAAGGCGGTACAAGCGTTGATTTTTATGCATTTCGGAAATTTTGAGAGACAATTCTTCGATTTATTTTGATAAGACATAGATCGACTTGTAAGCTGTTGCCGTTGAGATAGAAGCATGATGCTTAATGAGATGAGAGCGGCCGTCGTTAATGAGACTGCTGCGACTGTTGCTGGCTCCAAGTGCTTGATGATCATAGCAGCTATGGCTGCTAGAATTTTTTCGATGATTCTGTATTTGTGGATAGTACGAGACGAACCTTCGTAGGTAGCTGATTAAGCCGCATGACCTTCAACGCTTCATCTGTGAATATTTTGCCGTTCAGGTGCATGTTTCGTAGGAACTGGCTAGATTTACGGTCGCCGAGTTTTGGAACGTTAATATAAGCTTGTTTTTAAGAGCTTTGTAATAGCCGGTGTTCGAAGGATTGAGAATAATATCGCTAATCTGTTCAAGGTTGCTGCAGCCGAGCAAAAGACCGACAAGGTTGAACTTAGGAGCGCTATAACCCCCCAATTCATAATATGCTTGCCTGCATAGTGTGCGTTTTATATAAGATTAGCTTTTGCCAGCGGCTTCGCCTGTGTGGAGGTCGCAAAATATCCCGCGGGAACGTACTACCGCGGTAAAAAGTACCCTACGTGTTATTATAGGTTAAAACCTATCTGTGTGCCAAATTTCATCTAAATCGGATCAGTAGTTTTGCGTGAAAGAGGAACAAACATCCATACATCCATACATCTATACATCCATACATACGGACGTTTTAAATAGTAGGATTTAAATTTCATTTTATTCAGTTGGAGTATGTGGGGTGGTATTTAATTGTAATATTTCAAACATTACCCCATGAAAGATGAGTCTACTTTCATCACCATAATCATCCTTTCAGCCGAAAGACGTCCACTGCTGGACAAAGACCGCCACTTCGACTGGTTCTGTGCTTCTCGCAACCAACGGATTGCAATGCTTCGGGCTATGTCGGTTATCTTGGTTTTACTACAGATCTCGTCATTGCTGATTCGATCGCGTAGTGAAACTCCAAGCATAGCCCTCTCCATTGCCCAGTGGGTGACTTTTAGCCTTCCTATGAGGCCATTGTGAGCGACCACATCTCAGTGCCATAGGTCATCACTGGCAATACACACCGGTCAAACACTTTTGTCTTGAGACTCTGCGGTAAGTGAGACGAGAAGATATTGCGTAGCTTCCCGAACGCGGCCCAGCCGAGTTAGATTCGACGATTGACCACTTTCTCGAAGTTGGATCTACCTAACTAACGAGTCTACTTTACCCAGTGTGAAACCTGGTTGAACTAATTAGTTCCTTTTTCTAGTCCTATCTGACTTTCTAGCGTCTTTCAACAATTATACTGTAAAAAAAAAAAAAATCCTTACTTACGTGATGTTTTCACAGATATAGTGACATCGCGCATGCTGAGACCCTGGTTAGTTTCTGCAGAATAATCAGTTTTACTTAACTTCGGTAAGATCAAACCGGACGAGGACACGGTGGAGCATACGATGGAGGTGTGCCGTGCTTGGGCGGAAAAACAGTGGTTCAACCAACGCTTCTACCATTCATGTCACTTACATAAGAATGACTGTCTGATTTTAAGGTGAAAGCTCCAACCAGCCCGCGAAATTCAAAATTTCTTGCGTTTTTTGCAATTTGCAGGCCAGTGCTAGGTTGTGTGTTGATTAAAATATTATTCGCGCCTGTAAGACGTATGTAGTTACAGAATTATAATCATCAAAATCGCCAATTCAACCCTGCAGTTACGGCTAACATTTGAAAGAAATAATCTTAAGGCGCGGTGTTACCTCAATATTCACAAAACACTGGTGTCTTTGACAATCGAGTATGACGTAACGCAATGAAAATATACGACACAAAAATTACAGTGGACAGAGAAGGGTTTAAAGAAAAATTCTAACCGAATAGAATATTGAAAAATTGTTTGATATTCCCAATAAAAATTGTTTCACAAAAAAAACTTTGACGTCGAACATCTCTGTATTTTCAGCGATAACAACATTTTTTTTTTAAAGAGTTCAATAGAATAAACATTACTTTAAAACTTTAACCAGACAATTATTTAATTTAATGTGTGTAGTCCGAATAATCTAAATAAAACCGTAAAATAAATGCCAATTCGCAGCTTAGTCACATCGTCAATCCAAATATTTATTCAATTTTCAACCTTATTTGTTGGAGCTGTAGCATGTAGTTGTTGCATTTAAAATCGTAGTCAGTCCGCGCCTTAAACTAATAAATGTAAGGATCTTTTGTACCTATCTTAATAAGGCAAACCAGAAAAAAAAGTTTTTTATTTTTATTTTACCCATTAGTACTAGGTATGTTCTAACTATAATTTACCATGATAAATAATTTTATTTCTGTAATATAGGTTTATACAAACACTTTTACTAGTCAATAATACTTTTTTGAGATAGATGAGGTCGGCATTTCCTATTTGACTACTCTAAGAAGAAAGGCCGAAAAAAACTCAAGTCCAGACATAATCTTGGTCACATTATGTGGATACCATGTAGATAGCTGTCTGTAATGGTCTTTAGAGGAAAGAACCACACAGATTGAGTGGACCTGTCCAGTCAGTGCACGCATTTGTCACTAATCGTGCGGCTCAACTCAGAACTTGACAAGCTCAACGATTCGACAAACAATACCAAAGAAAATTAATTTGGGTAGGCCGCATAAATTACTCAACCTGCCAGATCATAATAACAACATACTTGACAAATAAAAAAGATAGAAGAAAAAAAAAATAAACATCCACCCACACAGTCATATCATTGTTTAAATAAAATTTATCAATGTCAATGTGTATTAAAAAATCCAGAAATGATTAGACCAAGATCTGTCTGAAATGATCTTTTGAGGAAAGAACCACACAGGTTTGAGGGGACCTGTCCAATCAGTGCAAACATTTGTCAATAATCGTGCAGCTCAACTCGGAACGTAAGGAGCCCAACGATTCGACGAACAATACCAAAGAAAGGACATTTGGATAGGCCGAACAAACTACTCAAACTGCCAGACCAAAATGAAAAGTAAAAATAATGACCCACATAGTCCTCAAATTCACATATGTACATACAGTAAATATACATGTAGTCGTAAAAAATAATAGTTTAAAAAAACTAAAAAACACGCTTCCATTGAAAACCAAACGAAAAAGTACAAAATAATGGAAAAAAAGCGTGGGGTGCGTTTTAAGGTATTTTTTTATTGATATCAGGCACTCCACGCTTTTTTTCCATTATTTTGTACTTTTTAGTTTGGTTTTCAATGGAAGCGTGTTTTTTAGTTATTTTAAACTATTATTTATTTCAATTTTTTAGGGTGTTTCGAATTTTGAGACGTATGTCAGCGTAGTTTTCGAAGACAGTTTTTTTCGCTGTCCTGGTAACCCTGGCAAGGATAATGGCACAAATTAGTTTGTGACGTATGTCAGTGTAGTTTTCGAAGACAGTTTTTTTTGCTGTCCTGGTAACCCTGGCAAGGATAATGGCACAAATTTATGAAATTATTGCATTGTCATCGGTCCTTGACAAGTGTGCAAACTTTGAATGAAATCTGGTCGTTTAAAGTGGGTCAAAATCGCGCTATAAGGAGTCGGTTACAAACAAACATACATACAAACATACAAGTGAAGCTAATATAAAGCGTTTAAAAAGAGTAAAATAGCAAAATAATATAAAAATCAACATTCAGTGTACAATTACTCGAGCAGCTAAATCCCAAGCCGTTTTATCCTTAATATTCTCTTCTTTTTCAGTATTTGACAGTATTATAGGCTTATTGACATAGTTTCCGCTTTATAAAAGATTTGAATTTATTTAAGCCTAGTTGATGAATGAGGCTGGGAAGTTTATTATAAAAACGTTTACATTGGCATCTAAAGGAAGCACCTATTTTCTTGAACCTGGTTGTAAGAACAACTTCGTGTTTGTTTCTAGTATTAACACTATGGATATCTGTATCTCTTAAAGAGATTAATATTTTTATGTGCATACAAAAGATTTTCATAAATGTACTGCGAAGGCAGTCATTATATTAATCTCTTTAAATTTCTCTTTGAGGGAGAGCCTGAGACTTAATTTATAAATTGAACGAATTGCCCTTTTTGGAAAACAAAAATGGTTTGAATGTCGGCGACATTTCCCTACAATAGAATACCGTACGACATCACACTGTGAAAATAACTAAACTAAACGGGCTGTCTCTAAATCAGTTAAATCCTGTTAAATCATGAATTTTTCTAACCGCGAATGCTGCAGAGCTAAGCATTTTGACAATTTATCTATATAATAATAATAAAATTTATTTCAGACCATCAGTAAGTCCATATGTTCATTAATTACAGTTTTACACACAAAAAATAAAAAGAAACAAAAAGATACACTCAAACACACAAAAAAAAAACACAAAATACAAAAAAGCTCTATTTTATATGAGGGCCCCATTGAAACTTGGTATCCAGAGTTATGCCTAGAAATACTGTGGTATCTTCGAGTTTCAACTCTTTACCCGTTTATGAGAACACTAGTTTCTACTTGTCTAACATGAGGTATCGTAAAATTAATGCATTTAGTTTATTTCTCTTTTGAAAATACATTACTACCATTAAACCAGTTTACTACATTTGCAAGGGCACTATTTACATTACCAGTAAACAGCTGCTGACATTTGAGTTTAAATAAAAGTGAAGTGTCGTCGGCAAACAACACTCAATCGTGTTTATCCTTTATGAGGTCAGGCAAATCATTTATATATATGTTTTAAATGGGCCTAAAATTAAGCCCAGTGGTAAAGTTTCCTGATGAATGTTTCATGAAGAACACAATCGAATGCCTTGTACAAATCGGAAAAAATACCAAAAGCATCACATTTGTCCTCCCATGCATTATAAATATGTCCTAAAAGTTCAACTCCGGCATCGGTAGTCGAACGACCCCTTGTAAAACCAAACTGTTTGTTATGTAATAAATCATGTTTATTAAAAAAAATTGTTGCAATTGATTTAGAATAAGTTTATCAAAAATTTTACTAAAGGTAGGTAGCACTGAAATAGGTCTATAATTAGAAGGGTCTGATGTACTACCCTATTTAAACAAAGATATTATTTTACTGTTTTTCATAAGATCAGGAAACTCACCACGGTCAACACAATTATTAAAAATAACAGCTAAAGTAGGTGCTGCAATATTTATAATAGACTTAGCAACGTCCACATTATTACCCCATAGATCGGCTGTTTTTAACATTTAACGAGTGAAAGGTTTGAATGATATTTGTACAGGTGATATATTGGAAATGAAATTCATTATCACATACAGGCACGTAAGTTAGGACTATGCGGCATTCGGTGATGAGTTTAGAGATTTAGTAGTTGGCATGGGAATCACTGCAAAGAAATTTTCAAAGACCGCGGCGACTTATGAATCCGATTTAATTATATTGTCATCAATAGCAAGACTGTAGTCACTACTTCGACTGCATGACCTTCCCGTTTCACTATTAATGATATTCCATGTTATTTTAATTACGTTATTGCATTTTTTATTTTTGAACTCAAATAACGTGACTTGGCAATACTACAAACTTTTTGTTAAATAATTTAGAATAATTCTTAACAAACAAATTAAATTCAACGGTGTTTATACAAGTCCGTTCATCATACAAATCATAAAGTCGTTTTCTACTTTTATTTATACCAATGGTGGCCCAGCCATGCCAAAAAAAAATCCAACACTCGCTAGTAAACTGGAAGATGTGTTACCGTGCGGTGCAGGACCGTGTTTGATCGCCGCCGGCGCGCAGGTCGACGCGACTCTTTGACACACAGGCAATACACGCCCTTTGACTAATAATAAAAGGTACCGACGGCACGTGTAAGTTAAAGGTAATTTGTATTTCGTTACCCTGTATTAATACTGGTTGTATTCAATTTAAGACTTAAGGTAACCTACTAAAATACCTGTAAAACGTTGTAACCGAAAAAAGAACCCGTATTGATCATACCGGTTTCTGGGAAACTTCTTAGTTGACAATAAAATTTCAAATTGATAGTTGAACATGTGCTCTTTCATTCCGTTATAATTAATTAAAAGAATTTTCTTTCTGAAAACAACTTTTTTACTTCCATATCCAAGTTATCTAGTTCATTAGAAAGGTTATGAACCCAGCATGCTTCCACTGCCTTGTGTTGTGAGGAACATCATCGAAAGCAGCTACACATATCTTGAGATACCTTAAGGGTACAAAGGATCTATGTTTAATATTTCTCAAGTCACAGGCGCAGGCCATCACGGGGTTCGTAGATGCTGACTGGGGAGGGAACTTCAAAGATAGGAAATCTTATTCTGTATTTATTTTAAGATACGGAAACTTGTTGATTAATGGGTAATGCTTGAAACAAGCTTGTGTAGCACTGTCGCCAACGGAAACCGAGTACTGCACTTTCAGAGGAACCCAAGGAGGCAGTGCACATGCGACAACTGAATGCATGTATAAGACTGAATATTTCGTGTCTATTTGCATTTTCGCAGATAATCAGAGTGCTATTAAACTTGCGTACAATCCTGTAGTGCATAGAAGGACTGACTAAACATATAGATATAAGGGCGCACTATGTTAGAGATTGCTAAGAATGTTGCATATCTGGATTATGTATGTACGGAAGACAACCCAGCAGATGTTCTGACCAAACCTTTAGGTCGATCGCGATTTGAGTTTGGGTGTGTCTAGTGTGGTGTGATGTGAGCAACAACACACTGGATGACGGAACATAACTTAGAAATTAACTTTAAATTGACAAAAATAATGACTTTACCAACCACAGCAGAAAAAAGGTTAGCTTCAGTTTTGAAAATTAAAAGTTAGAAGTAGTAAATAAATTCACCCTGTTAGGCCTAGACATAGACACACACATAAATTGGAAGTCGCATATCCAAAAATTAAAAGCTTAATTATCTAAATTCTCTTACGCCCTTCAGGAAATAAAAAAAAAACTACAGACATTAATACTGCGTTGGTAACATATTATGCATGGCTTCAATACGGTGTCATATTATGGGGTAATAGTACAGACGCACCTACACTGTTCACCCTACAAAAAAACTTAATAGAATTCTAGTAAATATTAAACAAACGGCTACCTATAAACCCCACTTTCAGGAATTGAACATTTTGATCCTACCGTGTCTCTACATTTTTGAACTCTGTAAATTTGTTCATTGATACGGAATTCTACCCAAAAAGAGATGACTTACAAACCAGATTTACTTTAAGATATAAAAATAGATTAAACATACCTACATCCATATTAAAAATGCACTCCTCAAGTAACTATCATCATCATCATCATCATTTCAGCCGAAAGACGTCCACTGCTGGACATAGGCCTCCCCCAAGCACCGCCACTTCGACCTATTCTGTGCTTCTCGCATCCAACGTATTCCTGCGGCCTTCACCAGGTCATCGGTCCATCTTGTGGGAGGCCTTCCAACGCTCCGTCTTCCAGTACGCGGTCGCCACTCCAGAACCTTCCGACCCCATCGGCCATCCGTTCTGCGAGCAATGTGCCCTGCCCACTGCCACTTAAGTTTGGCAATTCTTCGGGCTATATCGGTTACCTTGGTTTTCCTACGGATCTCTTCATTTCTGATTCGATCGCGTAGGGAAACTCCAAGCATAGCCCTCTCCATTGCTCTTTGGGTGACTTTGAGCCTTCTTATGAGGCCCATTGTGAGCGACCACGTCTCAGTGCCATATGTCATCACTGGCAACACACACTGGTCAAAGACTTTTGTCTTGAGACACTGCGGTATTTGGGACGAGAAGATATTGCGTAGCTTCCCGAACGCTGCCCAGCCGAGTCGGATTCGACGATTAACCTCTTTCTCGAAGTTGGATCTACCTAACTGGACAGTCTGTCCTAGGTACACGTATTCGTCCACAACTTCGAGTGTAGCGCCTCCGATCTTCATTGGAGTGGGTATCACACGAGCATTGGACATGACCTTTGTCTTGTCCATGTTCATCCTAAGACCCACTCTTTCGGAAGCTCTACTGAGGTCATCGAGCAATGTACTGAGGTCCTCCATAGTCTCAGCCATGACTACTATATCGTCGGCAAATCGAAGGTGAGTGATGTACTCGCCATTGATGTTGATGCCAGCCCCTTTCCAGTCCAGAACCTTGAAGACATCCTCCAGTGCAGCGGTGAACAGTTTCGGAGAGATTACGTCTCCCTGTCTCACCCCTCGCTGCAGAAGGATAGGTTTCGAGGCTTTGTCCTGGAGCCGGACTGACATAGTGGCGTTTTCATACAAACACTTCAGCACCTCGATGTACCGATAGTCAATCTGGCACCGTTGAAGAGACTGCAGTACAGCCCAGGTCTCGATCGAATCGAAGGCTTTTTCGTAGTCCACAAACGCTAAGCAGAGAGGCAGGTTATACTCTTCGGTCTTCTGTATAACCTGCCGCAGCGTATGTATGTGGTCTACGGTGCTAAAGCCTTTACGGAATCCGGCTTGTTCGGGAGGCTGGAAGTCGTCAAACCTGCGCGCGAGACGATTCGTGATGACTCTTGAAAACAGCTTGTAGACATGGCTCAGAAGTGAGATGGGCCTATAATTCTTAAGCAGGGTATTGTCACCCTTCTTAAAGAAAAGTACCACCACACCTCTGTTCCATGCCTGTGGCGTTTTGCCCTCGAGTATGACGGAATCAAACAGCTTCTGAAGGGCCTTTAGAACGGGTTTTCCGCCGGCCTTCAGGAGTTCGGCTGTAATTCCGTCATCACCCGGCGCCTTGTTGTTTTTGAGCTGCTTCAGAGCCATCCTAATCTCGTACAAGCTGACGTCCGGGATATCTTCAGTGTAGTGTCGAGTCAACCTAGCTCTCGGGTCGTTAGCTAGATTCATAACGGGGTTTCTGGTGGACGTGTATAACTGTCCGTAGAACCTCTCAATCTCCTTAAACAGCTCAGGTTTGGCGGACACGATTCGTCCGTGTAGGTGCCGGACGTAAAGAATAGCATCACCCCATTTCTTCCCGTGGGTGTCGTAAGAGGCGACTAAGGGACATACTAGAGAATGGGCAGCAGCGTTCTCTATGCATTGTAGAGTACCATACTGCGATCGCCAACCCGCCTGCCAAGCGTGGCGATTATGGCAACCCCCCCCCCAAATAATGACAAGCACGAATAAAAAACGGCCCCTAGTGCCCGGCGGCCCACCTACCCTTGGCTACGGTAGCGGTCAAGGTCACGGTGAGGCAAGGGGTGCTAAGAATCCCCGGAAGAGATCCAGCTACCACAATCACCGACAACTGGACCTGGCAACATTCAACACGCGTACACTCCGGACCGACGAGAAGATCGCCGAGCTCGAGGAAGAATTGAGCAGGTTACGATGGAGTATAGTAGGGTTATCTGAAGTCCGAAGAGAGGGGGAGGACTCGATAATCCTGAATTCCGGAAACCTGCTATATTTCCGGGAGGGCGACCAGCAGTCTCAAGGTGGTGTCGGGTTCATCGTCCACAAGTCCCTTGTGAGCAACGTTGTGAAGATCGAGAGTGTGTCGACCAGGGTGGCGTTCCTTATACTCAGAATATCCGCAAGGTATTCGCTGAAGGTCATACAGGTGTACGCCCCGACCTCGACACACCCCGACGATGAGGTGGAAACCATGTATGAGGATATCTCTAGAGCCATGCATGGTTCCAAAACTCACTTCACAGTTGTTATGGGGGACTTCAACGCGAAACTGGGCAAGCGAAGCGATGATGAGTTGAGAGTGGGGCAATTTGGAGTTGGACGTCGGAACCACCGGGGCCACCTACTGGCTAGTTTTATGGAGAAGGAAGACCTCTTTATGATGAATTCCTTCTTCAGAAAACGTGAGCACAGGAAGTGGACCTGGCAGAGTCCCGACGGTGCAACTAAAAATGAGATTGACTTCATTATGTCGACGAAGAAGCAAATATTCAATGATGTCTCTGTGATCAACGCGGTGAAAACCGGGAGTGATCACCGCATGGTAAGAGGCACATTGAATATCAATATCAAGCTGGAAAGATCTCGGCTGATGAAGTCAACGCTCCGACCAGCACCGATCCAACTTCAGAACCCCGAGAGCTTTCAGCTCGAACTCCAGAATCGTTTTGAGTGCCTAGGGAGCTCCGTGGACGATTATAACGATGGGTTTGTGGAAACTGTCCATACGGTCGGGTCTAAGTTTTTCAAGACCCGCCGTACAAATAGAAAAAAGAAACTCTCAGATCCAACATTACAGCTCATGGAACAGAGGCGCGGAATGATCCTGCAGTCTTCAGAAGCTGCACTCGAGTACCGGCAACTCAATAGACGGATCTCTAAGTCCTTGAAAAGCGACCTTCGCCTCTTTAATACGGAACGTATTAAGGACGCGATAGAGCGAAACAAGGGCTCCAAAGTCTTTGCAAGAGATCTGTCTATTGGGCAGAGTCAGCTTGCGAAACTGAAGACCGACGATGGCAGAATCGTGTCCGCCAAACCTGAGCAAGTAACTATGTCATGTCAAAAAAAAAATTACAAGAAAAAATAAGAAATATTAATTACAACATAAACAAGAGTTATTATAATATAAATGAATACTTCGATGATAAACCGCTATTGTAATAAATTCATTCTCAAATATATTATATTATGTGTTTTCTGTTGTACTTATAAGTCATATATTTTGGTTGTATAGTTGTATTTTCAAGAAGACAATTTAATTAAGCATTACATGGACTAGTAAATATACAATAAGTAAATTATAAACTGTTATCTACGTAATTTGAATCTGTAATTTGTCTCAAATTGTGACACACAATGAAAACAGATATCTGTGCAATAAATTAATTTGTAATCTTTAAATTGAATATTTATCTCTTATTAAATAAGCTGTTTGTATTAATTACTTAAATATAATTTTATCGAAATGTAAAAATAGTACCTAGATAGTTTTATGGAAATATCTAACCAAATATGTTATTATTTATGTTATTGCCATTAATTTCTATCCGAATCTAATTACTCAGTTTTATATAATTTTTATTTTTAGTTACTAAAATTTGGATTTATTTTTTATTTATCTTTTTAAATAATAATGTATCAAACAATACCTTTTGCTGGGCCCTAACAGGGTCTACAACGGCTCTTAGCTTTAAGCTTTTTGCTAACACCTGCACCCTAATTGCAGAACACACTATTAATCACAATTTGAATCATTTTAAAGCTTATTTGCCATCCATTCTTTCATATGTTCGAAAAAATATATAAACAACGCCATGTATGTTGCAGAACTGTGAAAATGAAACCGATTCCTACTGATAGTGTAGTACGCAATTACCCCTCTGTTTCACCTTGTGGAACGCAAATATATGAATATGATCTCCATTGGACCTACGGGAAAACATTTATTGTAGTAGATGGACTACAATTTTTTTTCCTGTCAGTTTGTTTAAAAATCAAGGATAGTTCCTTAACTTTTTACAAGGTGAAGTTAAAAGCTGACCTAAATTTATAGATTTTGAAAAAAGTACAGTCAGCAAGAAAATTCATAATTCTCACAATACCTTTTTACTGTTGTCATTCTATTATAATAGGTCTTTACCTATGAAAATGCTGTTTTGTATGAAAAAGATTAAACGAATTTTTTTCATGTATTTTTTATTTGTATTAATCGAAATAATAACCCATGCTATCAATGCATCTTTGCCAACGCAGTGGCAGTTTATTGATGCCCTTCTTAAAAAAATCAGCTGGACGGGAGGCAACAAATTCTTCAAAGGCATTTTGTACTGCCTCTCGGGTATTGAATTTTTTTCCCGCTAAGAAGTTATCCAAATTCTGGAAAAAGTAGTAGTCTGTAGGCGCAAGGTCTGGTGAATAGGGCGGATGACGGAGAGCTTCCAACCCCAGTTCTTGCAACTTGGAGACCGTCTGCTGTGCAGTATGAGGTCGCGCGTTGTCGTGCAGGAGCAGCGGAGACGAGCGATTGACCAATGCTGGTTGGAGATGTGCCAGCTTCTCCATCATTGAGTTCAGTTCTTCACAGTACACATCTGCAGTAATGCTCACCCCGTTTGGTAAGAAGCTGTGATGAATCACACCGGCGCTAGACCACCAAACAGTGACCATCACTTTTCTAGGGGTAAGTTTTCGTTTAGGGCATTGTTTAGGTACTGAACCAGGATCCAACCAACTTGCTGAGCGCTTGCGGTATCAAACAGAATCCATTTTTCATCGCAGGTAACAATGCGGTTCAAAATTCCTTCATTTGTGTGTCTGTTGAGCAGTGCAAGGCACGTCTCGACGCGTACTTCGTGCTGGCGATCATTGAGTTCGTGGGGCACCCATTTGTCAAGCTTTTTTACCTTGCCAATTTGACGCAAAGGGACCAATATTGTTTTGACGCTAACGTCGAAAGCTGCTGCTAATTCAGCCGTAGATTCGCCTTTAATTCGTCATTGTCAACCAAAGTCTTCGGACGACCGCCAGGTTCATTTTTCAGGTCGAAATTTCCAGAACGGAAGCGAGCAAATCAATAACAGGTGGTGCGTTGGTTTGTAGTGTTAGCTCCGTAAACGTCGTTGATGTTGCGTGCCGCTTGTGCCGCGTTGCTGCCACGACGGTACTCATATTCCATAATTACTCGAATTTTTAACGTATCCATGATGACGAAAAAATTTGAAATGCGATGAAAATGTAACACTAATCAATAAACAAATGACTACTTTTGGAAAAAGAATTCCATGTTTTTAAAATAAAATTAATTTGAAATTAGAATTCTTAGACAAACAAAAATTATTTTGATTTGAAATGGCCAGTACTGCAGAACGGCAATTTCATAGGTAAAGACCTAATATTTAAAATAAGGATAAAAAAAACTCTACGAACCAACCGAGTTTAGAGGGACAGAGTAAGTCTCTTTTCGTCGATATAGTGTAATAGTCTCCGCCTAAAGACGGACCGACAGACAGGCCTTCCGGCTATGAAATTCTAAAAACTGAAATGAAATAGGCCTATGCGTTTGGGAGCCCATACAGACATAACGATAATTTTAACACGCATCTTCATATGTCGGAGATAAAATGAATACGAGGAACAGTTAAATGAACAGGTAGAGGTACTGGCATTTCTGCAGACCGTAGACGGAAGCACCGTTGCGGTTGACAATAACCGGGAGGGGAAGTGCCGCTATTGGTTTTAATTCCGACCGCGACGTCACAACTTCGACGGCACTAATGTAATATCGCAAAAGAAATTTGTCTAACGTTAGAATGCTGCTACAAACAAAGCTGAATGACTTGTAGATAGTATTGGTGTCGCTGCGGTTTGTCATTGCAGTTTGCGGAGAGTTTGTCACTGCAGTTTTCGCTCTAGTGTCGCCTTCAGTATCATACCTTTACCAATACGCCTATTTTATAAATCGTCCACCTGCACCAAAAATAACTAAATGCGTTTAACATTAAACATAATTAAAGCATCATTCTGTCTCCGCCATCATCAAACGATGGATAGAAGCATAGTAGGTACACACAGCGCTAAATATATTTAGTGATTTGTGGCGAAAGCGGTCCTTAACATTATCTGCCAATATACAGCGTGTGTTGAACTCGGTCATTATCGAATGCGGTATTTTGCATCAGTTTGCCAGCTGACACCTGAAGTTGAAGCTATTAAGCAGTAGGTAATCAGCGCAATTTCAACGCAAAGCTCTTTAAGCTAACAATCTGCCCGCAGTCATTACGCGCGTCACTGGTGATCATCATTCTACCCACATTAAAGCACGTTGAATGTCATTGATAAGAACACAATCAGCGACAAGTTTGTGTGACAGAACTGTGTAATTTCTGCCAATCTATTCTGCAAACATCTCACCGTGAAAATATTGTGCGTGAAAACATTGATTAGCGACACAAAAAATTACTGTAAACTTATCTCAATTTCTTAATTCTTTTGAGATTATATACTTACTGGGAAAACACGATATAAGGTTATTGCAAGTACCGTACCTGTAAGAACCCGAAAAAAAATGTGTTTGCGAATGACATTACCGCAAACAGATGTTAAGATTCATTTAGACAAAAAAGTGTGATTATTGAATAGGTGGTCCCTAAAATGGACACAATGAAAGAAGTGCCTGACTATTCTATAAAGTTCTTACCGTGATGCTGCTGCCGTGAGCTTGAAACTCACACAGATTATGTCACCTAAGCTGGTGACATAATCTGTGTGAGTTTCAAGCTCACTAGTTTTCACTCAAAATGTTTTCTTAGATGGTGACAAAAGAACATAGTTCAACAATTCTGCGCTAGCTAGATGGCGCAATTGTTCGTTTTAAATTCGTGTTAGTGAAACTTGGTTTCACCTCAAAACAGTACAATCTAAAATCTTCAGTATTGTTTAAGCGACCGAACAGTGCACGTGTTGATTCTCTTCAAAAGTATACAAAAAAAACGATATCTTAACCTGCACCAAATTTCATTAATCTCAAAAAATTTTTTTTTTCTCACTTAAATGTAGTAAGATTTGAATGAAATTTCTTTAAAATAGTGCTGTTGTATAACTGTATACTATTGTGATAAAATATAAATAATTCGGTGCCGACTTCTTTTAGTAAAACTTTTACGACTTACATGACTGTTCATGATGTTCTGATTCAGAGCCATCTCTCAAGCAGAGTAATCACAAACGGTGCAATCTCAAACTGAGCAAATCATGTCAACTACGAAGAAACGTAAACGATAAGCTAACTCAAAACATTTACAAAACCGGTTTTGACTATTATTTGAAGAATTAATTCCGGAAGCTTAATGTGTTTAATAAATTTGTCAACCCTAAAAGTGAAGCCGGGTTTCCAGTGATATTAAAAGTAATGAACTAAGGTGTGCCCCATCTTACCGTGTGCTATAATTTCTGACTAGCAGATAATAACGGATAAATCTATGTTACCATGTTTATTAGGAGAAATCTCCGAGAAGTGCAGCCAGCAATTATTTCACGAATTCGTAACAGTTTACTTATCGTTCATTAAACATGTCTTGCCGCTCGCATGCATTTAATAGCAGGCGCTATTCTATAATAGATAGCGATCCTCACGCGAATTCACGATCTCTTCCGCGCGACGATGATAAGAATCTTGTGGTCGCGTCCTAACTAAATGCGACCGTCGCGCGAGAACGTGTTCTTTGCTCTTTTATGAATAAGCGCGATCAATCAAATCGCGTTTGTATGTCACCTATAGTAATATTATAACAGTACCACCCTATTGTTGACGTTGACTTGCACGACATAAAACGACAACATCAATTTGTGTGACCAGCTCGATGACGTGTTCAGGGTCACCAAAGGAAATAAACACGACAGTTGTGAGTTCCGCCGATTATTGTAGTTGCTACCTATTAGGACACCTAGGTAGACTGAATGATTATATTATTTCAACCCCGCGAAAAACGTGCACGCGCGTGTGGCTAATAGGAAAGACAAGAAAACTAATTTTGCCGAACATCGAATACCGAATATTCGGTTAATTATTCAGCGAACGTTGCACAAAATAAGTGTCGCGGGTGGTAGGGACGACGCAGGTGTATTTGCTTCAGTTGCGAGTACATCGTGTTAGACACGCATTATTTAAAAACTGTTCGCCTAGATCAATAGTGGTGGTCAGCAAACTCAAAATAGTAATCGAACCAGACAGAAGTCGTTCAGATATATCTATCGTCTTCCGTTAGTTTATATTGAGAGGCAGGTCTAGGCTATAAGGAAAACGCGGGAAAGTGAAACGAAGCACTCGTTGGATATCAACAAACGCAAAAAAAAAATGTATCCTGTCATCATTATTTACTACTTTTTAAAGATTTAAATGGAAACAATTGTGATGAAAGTAAACACATTTGTGAGTAATATGGGCGTTTTATTTTCCATGATTTCGTTTTCGGTACTCGGCTGAATAGAACACAACACTGGCCGAAAACTGAATGTTTAAAAGTGGCATCTCTGGTCTTGAACAACTTATCCACCCAAATTTTAAGGGAAACTCGTACAAACTATTATCATAGACTTTTTATCCGTTAAGGTTATACTGTTCATTTTTATTTTAGATTATTCGTGGTGCGCATTTTAAAATCACGGAGCAGAATATAAGGCGCCCCATACCGTAAAGCTCGCCTGCTGAAACCAAACCTAGTGTAGGTACTCGTATTTGGATAATATATTGTAAAGGCAATGGCCCTTTCCGTATTGTTAATAATTTTTAAGTTCCATGTGGTGCCAGAAGTAAATAACAGCACCATCCCATTTCTTCCCGTGGCTGTCGTAGAAGGCGATTAAGGGACTTAGAGAATGGGCAGCAGCGTTCACTATACATTTTACCACCATACTGCAATCACCAAACCGCCTGCTAGCGTGGCGATTATGGCAAACTCCCTCAAACTGGGGGAGGACTATGTCCAGCAGTGGACTTCTTTCGGCTGAAATGATGATGATTCGATTTTTACATGCCCGGGGTGCCCGAGGTATTTATTTTTCACTAGCTATTTTCCGCGACTTCCTCTGCGTTAAATTTAGATTTCCAACTAGTAATAGTTCTAGATAAATACATAAACTCACGCCTTGTTCTCATGGTGGTAGGTAGAAACTAATGAACTTTTTTATACGAACATTTATTAAATATTTCGCTTTCGCTGATTAACTTGATTTTAGAAAATTTACTTTTATAGTTCAAATACGGGACTGCCATAAGTTTTAATGCACAATACGAAAGACTGTTTCAATTATTATCTCAGGAATAAGCTACTTTTTTATCATTAATATTTCATTTTTATGCTTAATTAGGTTGTTTTAAAACATTATTTTTTCGTTTTAAAACTTCATTTTTATGAAGTCTTACATCAGTTTTTTCTATCTACTGTATTTAAGGTACTTTCCCTCCATGTGACGAAGTCGTGGGACGCCCTGTATATAGGTCGAATCACATAGACCGGTCCTACGCCTCGATGCATATCTACAACGGATTCCTGCGACATGCAACTGGTGATCCATCCTACACTCTAATTTCTCACTATTGATCATTTTGAAGCTAATCCATTGCTAAACCACTCTTTCATATGTTCGAAAAATTTGTCTACCTAGCAACGTAAACAACGCCATGAATATGGTAAGACTGTCAAAATAAAAGCGATTCCAACTAATAGTGTATCACGCATTTACCCTTGAGCTTAGAGAAGCATATGTTGTTTTGTTCTGATTTGGGGGCCTTCTTAGACTGAATGATGTTGATAACTATGATTTAAAGAAAATGCGTTAATTTTTTAGAACGTAATCTCTGGACTGCCGGACGGTGTTCATGCATGCCTTGGAACACGTTAACACACAGAATGGTCTGCTTACATGCAAAGTTCACGACGTTATGATGAAATGCGTGGACTTGGAATATTACTTCACAGCTTTATATCTTAAACATAAGCCTGAAATATTCAGAACATATTAAAAAAACAAAAAAAAAAAACTAAATATGCACTCGCGCATTTAGCGTTGCTATTATTACCAAACTAAATAATTATACACCAAGAAACCTTGTGTCTCATTTGCATAACCCTTGGCAAATATGATGTGACGCACCCCACTTTTGTTCACTCCAGTGAAGATTGGCGAAGCTTTTCAGACACAACGAGGTCTCGAGGTTGTGTGTATATACCAACATTAGTTAATTCTTAAACCGAGAACTAATATGGAACAAGACAAAAATCTCCTACCAGATAAAAATTTAATGTTTTACTGTTTCACGTAGTTACTTACTGGCCTGTTAGTCTAGTGGTTAGTGACCCTGACTGCGAAGACGTAGGTCGTGGGTTCGATTCCCACCCAGGACAAATCTTGTGTGATGAGCACAATTATTTATTCTGTGTCTGGGTGTAATTTATCTATAATATGTATGTATTTAGAAATATATAAGTATGTTCATCAGTTGTCTGGTTGCCATAGTACAGGCTCTGCCTAGTTTGGGATCAGATAACATTGTGTTGGTTGTCCTAAGATATTATTATTACTTAGTAAATTAACATAATATGTAGCCGGAAAGTATTGTTAAGTATTGTATAAGTGATAGATGTAGGAGATCAGATACACGTTGTGGCTTAAACATGCGAGACTACTCAGATAAAGAGGATGATTTAAAGGCAGAAGATGAAGTATTCATAAATAAGATCTAGAGAGCAAACCTCCTCTTGAAGCTGTTTCAGCGAAGTTCGGCGTAGGTTTTCAGACTGTGCTGCCGTATTGTTGTGAATTATGAATATCTCTAAACTAATCTGATCAAATATTACAGGATGATCTTTTCTTAGTTCTAAGGGTGTAATGAAGTTGCGGAAAAATTCCTCTAAACGAATTATTGGGACCACAGACATTGATTTTATTTATATACGTATATTCCTAAACCAGTAACACCTAAAAACATGTCTAACCAGAATTGGTACGTACACCCATTAATAGAGTGGATTCAAACAAGGATAGATTCAGAGTTAGGCTTTTCCTTCCAAAAAAGTCTACAAAAAACGCGGCACAAAAATTAAACTAATTTACAAAAGTATTACACAGGAGTTAACACAACAAATATAAATAGATATTTCCATCCATGAAGACGCGCCCCACGCTTTGACACTTATACTGAGAGAGATCAAAAACAACGGAAAGGGGCAGAATGGGGCGCGTCATCATTGATTGAACTATCTGTAATTGAAGAAGATCCAAACCTCTCTTTTCCGTGTTCTACGAAACGCTTCGTAAAAAATGAAGCGATGGAAGCAGCACAATCAGTCTTAAACAACACATACATCATACACATACCGGTCCCACTGCCGGGACTCAGGCCTTCTCTCGGTGAGAGGGAGTGGGCCGTAATCTACCACGCGTGCCGTTTGCGGGTTGGTATATGCCAAATGTCTTCGAATTTTTGGTTCTAGGACATGCCGGTTTCCTCACGTTTTTTCAGTTTTGAGAGCAGTAGTGATAAAATAATGTACACAAAATAAAGCGCCTGCTTGGGTTCGAAACCCATGACCTACAACTCGTAGGTCGAGGCTGATACTACTAGGCCACCAGTGCTCAAACAACACTAGAAGACGTCCAAAAAATTGGTTTATAGAGCATTACAATAGTTTAATCGAGATAGAGATTTAAAATACATAAATAAAAGAATTTGTATCGCTAACCAGTAACCCTACAGTGTTTCATTTGCTTAGCAAATTAGAAGTGAGGCACCTTTGCATTTGTTCATGGTCACCCCCAGATTGGCGCCAGAATCTAGCGATAGACCGGAAAGGTGATTATAGAAATTGTGACTATTTTTGTGTTATAAAATCGATTACTTTCATTCACTGTGACTTTTCAGTTTCGTAATTTTAAAATCAAAAACTGGAACCCTTATAATGTCCGTCTTCGTCCGTCCCGTTGATACAATTAAACTGAGACAATTGTCACAATGTCTATGATAATTGTAAAGAAGTTGTATTCTGTATACAGCTAAACAACGGTATAGTGAAATTATGTGCGTAGTCCATCACGCATTTGGCTGGATTTTCTAGTACATAAGCGACCTGTATCTACTTACTTCTCGCACTTAGGGCCGGCGCTCACTGCCGGCATGGCACGGCATTGCACGGCAGATTGTGCTGCGGCATCCCGCGGCGTTCCGTGGCATACCGTGGCATCCCGTGGTATCCCGTGGCATGCCGTGGCATTCTGCTGAAAGCTCAGCCACTCTGGCATCAATCAGTTTTGCTCCGCGCGGAATCGAAGTTGGTTGAGTAGTTATGGTTGACTGGGATTTAGTATTAAGCTGCACAAGTTACAAACTTATTTCAACTAGCTTAACCAACATAATTCCTCGACAAAATGTGACCCATACGTCGCGCGAGATGCAATGGCGTGCCGCGACAACCCGAGGAATGAAACGTCATGACTCGTAATGCCACAGCATCCCGCGGCACGTCGCGGCATCGTGTTATCGAAATAAAGTAACATGAACTCTAAACTCATTGAAATAAGATTCAAAATAACTTGATTAGTAATAAAATCCTTTGCCATGCCATGCCGTGCCGTGCCGGCAGTGAGCGCCGGCCCTTACGCACCCGTCTACGGAAGTGCGAGACCTTAAGCTGTTTTTAGTGTAATGGGTTCATAATTTATTTCTAAAAGGGGTTTAAAATTTAAAAGAAAGACAAATAAAAATGTTTATACATATATCTATAACAAACTTGGCCTAAAACAAACTCTTAAAAACAACAGATACAGTCAAGGATGCTGATCTCATCACGTTGGTGGAGCCAGGTTGACCTCACTCGTAGTCTTTGTATCGTATATATGCATTAATGATGTATCCGAAGGCCTAGAAAGCCTTACTGTGCTCTCGAGAATTAACTTTTGATGACTACATTCAAACCATTCCTGTAAGAAGACAAAATAAATTTAGCAGAGACAACGACCAAGCCAAACAAGTGTATAACTCGTTTACGTCGAGCATAAGAACTAGAAAAATCATCGATATTAGACTCAACTAATAATCTAATTATAAGCTAAGTCCCCAATAAAAACTTAAAAAGGCGATTCCAGGCAGTTTCGTCAAGGGTTTAATGCCAAAGGAGTTACTCTGAGACGTGTATTCAATATTGTGATCTTTCCAAATTTGAACTATTTTCCATACTAAAATTATGAATTCGAAAGTAACTATGTCTGTTATTACCAGTTCACGCCAAAAACACTATACTAATCGTTATGAAAATTTACATATGGTAGATAACCTGAAGTGGTTAACCTCTCACGCTAACTACTTGTTTTTTGGAACGAAGTTTTTTAACGTAGATTGCGGGAGGAGTAAAATTGTAGAAATTGTCACGTTACGTAAAAGCGTTGCTCCTCCTGCCACTTTTTACTATACATATGTATATAATAGACAGGTACAGAGAGTGACAAGGAGATAATTTCATGGTTTTCGAGAGTGCTGAAGCCGATAGTAAGGTCAAAATGAATTTTTACAAATCGCTCAACATGGATGTTGTTTTCAACGTTTTCGAAGGTTCTAAAGCCAATAATGAGGTCTAATAAAAATAAAAGATAGTGGCAGCAAAAACTAACAAATGTTTAATCATGGGTGACGTGTTCAAGGTATAAGAGGGCTCTGAAGCCAGAGGAGGTAAAATGGAAAATGCAAGATGATGGCCTCGAAAATATTCAAATTATTCATCATCGGTATCATTTTCATAGTCTTCGACGGTACTGAGCCAAAGTTAGGTCAAAATGAAAATTTAAGAGGACGGCTAGGTAACTTTTTAATAGCTTTCGAGGGTGCTTAAGTCGATAATGAGGTTAAAATAAAGGTCGAGTATTCGGTCGGTACATTCGAAGTTAAAGACAAAGCGTAAAAAAAAACTTCGTTACTGACTGTTTCGCTATTTTCAAGGTTTAGGTAGTTTATTTCTGGACTCCATTAAGCAAGAATCACCCTTGCCTCAGAATTCTTTCGTTTCAAAAAAATTTTTTCAGAGAAGTGAGTACTTACATACATAAACTCACGCCTTTTCCCACGGGGCAGGCAGAAACTAGAGAACACCACTTGCTACGATGTTATATACTTATGTTTTTGTTTTCTAGAAAATATATAAATAGGCAACTTATAAAATGGTATCAAAGCAATAATAAATAAATATACAGAGTGTTAGGTTAAATGAGGAACATACTTTAAAAGTGTAATATGTAGTAGAGGGTAGTAGGTACCTACCTACTCATATAATGGACAACTTTACAGCGCGCGGGACCAAAGCTCAGCGGTTCCCTACATCTGATCACGTCGTTAATAGCACTTTATACAGCTTATTTATTTTTCTAAGGCGTGAGTTTATGGTGTTTGTAATATAATATATACCCATTTACTAATTAGGTAGGTACCTACTTACATCTATAATGAAACATTTATGTTTGCATTTTCTTAGTCGTGTAAATTCACTGAAATACAATCTTCGTTTTCGATCTTCAACCTCCGGTGGACCATAATTTTTATGTGATCTAAACACACCCGCTAAATTCTAGAAAGATAAGACAATATTATTAACAAGGCATTAAACAAAAACTTATTTTCATAGTTCGGCCACTAGTCGACAGGTTCGACGAAACAAAATAAAGCGTCTCCTTAGACTGGAACGACTATATGAAAGCTTTTCGAACACAACGCCTAAAAAGCACAGGGTAAAATACAAATGTTCATCTATTTGCGGCTTTCCCCACTCATATACAGAGCGCTATGGCCACATTTCTCCGGCAGCCTGGCTCTGACTGATGAATCCGTAGAATCTGGTTTCGCCGAACCTGAGCAGAACGCTTTGCACTGAATGGTATAAGTAAAATGGCTAAGTACGAATTATTGGAACACACTCAAAAACTGCATTTATTAATCAAATTTATGCAACCACTCCGCGACCTTCCTCTAACAAATGAAAAAGATCACTTGAACCGGCCCAGTTCTCACGGATAAATCATGCATGAGAAAAAAGAAACTAGCCGAATGCATAATCTCTTCTTTTTAAGTCGATATAAATTCACATGATATAAGCGTAGGCACGTTGGGGGACGGCTTGTTATGTTATCCTTACTACAATAGCATACACTCATTGTTTCTGGGGGCCGTCTCTATGGTATTTCGTTGACCGTCCCCCGACGCGGCGACGCGACAATGCTTGGATCACAATATTGCCTACCACTTCTTAAAGGGCACGTTTTTTGCTATAAGTTTTTTTTTTTGTCATAAGTTTGTAAATATGAAATTTACTGCTTTTTAAACTTAATCTAGAAATAGTAGATACGATACGATCGAAACATGCCGCGCTAAAATCTGGTCAGATTTACGTACTTTACCCGCCGTTAAATTACTAACGAATTAATCGGATCCCTCTTTTTTATTCCGTCACCAGATCCTGATCACCATCTATCTATAATATCTATTCATTGAACCAAAACACGATACTTCTGCTGTTTTTTGTAGAGGAAGTTGGGTATCCAGCAAATTACAAGTAATGCTGCATCAGTTCAAAGTTACTCTGTTCATTTTTACGTACTATAAAGCAAAGTCACATTTCGCATTTGTACGCTTAGAGCTTCTAAACTGCGCATCAGGTTTTAATGCGGTTTTAATCAACAGAGTGATTGAAGAGGAAGGTTTATAATTATTATACGCGGGCGAAGCCGCTGGTGAATGATAAATGATTTTATTTTTGTAAATAGGTTTGTATGTACAAACACTTTTACATGTCAATCATATTTTTAACCGACTTCAAAAAAAGGAGGAGGTTATCAATTCGTCTGTATTTTTTTAAATGTTTGTTGTTAGCTCATAACTTTTGACTGGGTGAACCGATTTCAAGGATTTTTTTTTTAATTTGAAAGCTGGTGCTTCCCGAATGGTCCCATTTTTCCATTCGGACAGTGGGATCCATGTGAAAACCATATAAGTCTTATATTTAGTTAGTTTAGTTAAGTTAGTTAGTTTGTTTAGTTTTTTAATTTTTCTTTTTGCCATAACTAAAAAGTTAAAAATAAAAAGTTTTTACAAAAAAATAAAAACCGACTTCCTTAAAAAACACTACACTGTCAAAAATAACTATAATTTCGGAAGTCGGTGGCAAAAAAACCTTAAATACAGATCCTAAGACACCGAATTCCGAAATTAAAGTTATTTTTAACTTTGTAGTGTTTTTTTAAGGAAGTCGGTTTCTATTTTTACACGCTTTATATTAGCTTCACTTGTATGTTTGTATGTTTGTATATTTGTATATTTGTATGTTTGTATATTTGTATGTTTGTTTGTAACCGACTCCTTATAGTGCGATTTTGACCCACTTTAAACGACCAGATTTCATTCAAACTTTGCACACCTGTCAAGGACTGATGACAATGCAATAATTTCATAAATTTGTGCCATTATCCTTGCCAGGGTTACCAGGACAGCAAAAAAACTGTCACAAACTACGCTGACATACGTCTCAATATTCGAAATACCCTAAAAAATAGAAAATAAATAATAGTTTTAAAAAAAACTAAAAAACACGCTTCCATGGAAAACCAAACTAAAAAGTACAAAATAATGGAAAAAAAGCGTGGGGTGCCTGATATCAATAAAAAAATACCTTAAAAGCACCCCACGCTTTTTTTCCATTATTTTGTACTTTTTAGTTTGGTTTTCCATGGAAGCGTGTTTTTTAGTTTTTTTTAAAACTATTATTTATTTTAAACTAGATGAGGTCGGAGTTTCTTAACTGACTACTCTGAGAAGACAGGGCAAAACAAACTCAGAGGTCAGTCTGTTTTAAAGTCTAGACATAATCTTGGTCACATCATGTGAACACCATGTAGAATGATGACTGAAATGGTCTTTAGAGGTAAGAATCGCACAGATTGAGAGGACCTGTCCGTGCTCATATTTGTCACTAATCGTGCAGCTCAACAGAACTTAGGAAGCTCAACGATTCGACGACCAATCCCGAAGAAAGAACATTTGGGTTGGCCGCATAAATTACTCAAACATGATTACAATTTACTGTGAAAATATATACAAGAATAGTTTAAACTCGTGTAAGTAGCAAAGTTTCTCTTTGTGAAGCTCCTTTGAATACATTATAATTTAAACAAGTCTGACTAAGTTATTAAAGTACCTAT
Organism: Aporophyla nigra; assembly: GCA_947507805.1. Taxonomy (NCBI): domain Eukaryota; kingdom Metazoa; phylum Arthropoda; class Insecta; order Lepidoptera; family Noctuidae; genus Aporophyla; species Aporophyla nigra. The sequence goes on along the minus strand of OX382291.1, from coordinate 20,524,759 downwards.
TAATTGCCAGGAAAAAAAAATATTTTCCTCAAACCTTTCTTTTAACAAAGTCAAACCAAATGAAATAGGTACGCTTTACTTTTTTTTTTTCACTTTAATTCTCGCTGAACTGAAATTGCGACTACATTCTGGATGTTTTAAATTAAACGTCAGATGGTATTTAATTAACGTAAAACATAAAAGTTACTTACATTCCTCATTAAAAAACCGGCTATTGAATTTATATTCATTGCAGTTACTATTAAAAATGTCATAGATGTCCAACCCACAGCTAGCCACTTCAGTAACGAATGGTCCCATTGCGCTAACAAATATACTCCACGTATTGCTAAACACTGGAAATATATATAGAACAGAGTTAGAGGACATCATATTTTTAACTGACTCGGATCTGTGATAAGAGTGCAAGTCGAAAGATTTGCCATGAGCAGCCTAACCTCCTTTAAATGGCGATTAAGGCTAACAATAAATGCGTCTCTGTACTATAATATTAGTCTTTTCATTACTAAGTTCCTTGCGGTGAGGAAACTATAGGAAAAAAAGGAATTCTGAATAAATTTCTTCTGAATTAATACGACGATTTTTTTTATTCAAAAGGCTATTAATAGGTCTCGGCCAAAACTCATAATATACTGGGTGACTTTTTTTAGCGTCTTGAAAAAAAATGGGGGTAATAGGTGAACGGAATAGAAGCTTTTGGCATAGAATTTTATTATTTTTATTTTTGAATAACATGTAATTAAATTGATGTAGTAATAAATACTACACATTTAAAGTAACATTTTCATACTAGAACAACAAAAACAGAAATTTGGAAAAAAAAAAACAAAAAAAAAATTTAAATCTATCGAAACTCAAATCATACGCACCCTACTCAATGCGCGGCATGTATCATTGATTTCGGAGCGCGGTCCTACCCTTTGAAGCCGGCCGATAGGCGGCCTCAATGATCTTTCGTAGGCGCACGAGCCGCACACGCATCCCTGTCCACCCGCGTTCCGCGCTCCTTTGGTCACCTACGATGAATCTGAACTGCCTTCTATTCTAGTTACACAACACACCATATGAAGGTCGAGACGGTAAAAAATGTCATCCGGTATGTTTATGCCGATCATCAAAGGATATTTTTTTTAAATGGTACTTAAAGATCACAATTCTTAGAAAACGATTGACAGACAAACAAGCAGGTCAATTAAAATGTGAATGGTTGCACAAAAGATCACACTATTATGCCATAACATTAATTCGTCGAATTTCTAGTAGGTCAAGTTAAATAAAAGCTTTAAGGTCTAATTGAATTTGCTGATACGTTGCAAATGTAAACTCGCACTACTTTTTAGTTACTATATCGCATATAGGCACGATTCCTCAGTTCATTAATAGATATATTGGAATAAAGTACGATGATGAGATGAAGTGAAAGTATGATGCGATGAGAACAGGTTACTGTGTGAGTTTACAATCAACGGATAACTAACAGAACTAGGAGATGAGATTCTTTAGTGCTTAAGTACCAGAAAGTACAAGAAGGCTAGTCATAAAGAAGTAATATATTTTTCAAACAGTATCATAATTTAACACAAACTAGGAACGTAGGTTTGATATAAAGCGAGATTGAAAGGCAATAGTGGTAAGTGGCACGAACTACCAAGAAATAAGCATGAAGAATGTACGGGAAGGGTGGGCAAATGTTTCAAAATAGAAATAGAAACAAACTTAATCCGAAAGACATAATGTTTCTATTGCTTTGCCAACAGACGCAAGAAAATTATGCAAGTCTTGAAGGAAAATACACTTAAGCGTAGGGAGGGGTCTTTCTTGCACATCACAGAACGGACAGTGTTAGTCCTGGAGGTAGCGTAGCATTTTAGGTAGTGTTTTTACGCCGATCGGTTGCCATCTTGTTCAGTAGATGTCGAATGACTGATAAATGAACCGAGCGTCAGCTGACGCACCCGCGGTGGGTGTAAAAAAAAATAAGTCGTAGTACTCCGACTGAAATTTCTTTCATAAATATTTTATATCATACTGAGCTTAAAAAAATCGTCAGCTGCATGGTCAGTCGTGTTTAACTACTATTGAGAACTGACGTACCGATCGCGCGCGCGTGCTCTAGTTAAGAGTATTTTGCAGACGCATCACAACACCGTCGTCGCGGTGTACGTCGAGCTATCGGGGCCACCGCGATGACCCAGTTACAAGTGCGGAAATCGTCATGAAGTGATTCTTATAATTGTTTAGGTGTCACGTTCGCCTTAAAAGTAAAATAATATGGCTGCAAAACAGTCTATTAAAATAAAAACCGACCTGGAAAGACAGTTGTATGACTGTTACATCCAGGAGAAAACGGACAGAGAAAACCTGCAACAAATGGTATGTCAACTGAACGGCCACATACAAAGCTTGCAGGAACAGGTACAAGATCTGCAAGGTCAATTAAATTGCTTAAAAGCACGAGAAAAAGAAGAACCCTCAGATAAACAGGCCAGTGTGGCCATAACACCAGCTCAGCCTACTATAAGTGAAGTTGAGTACTGCACGGATGAGGATGAACTTGCCAAAGAAACTGGGTGGATTAGGGCTAAAAACAGGAAGAAAAGGAAGTTGAACACCTCTCTTACTCCACCACCGCCACAACATGCTAAAACTAGCGCTCAGCAGCAGCAAGCTAACGGCAAAGAGAAGACAACCACTAAAAAGATTCTAGCGCCGCCGCCGATTGTGGTGGACGGTGTTAAGAATTACCAAACATTCTACGACTTTTTGACTGAATCTCAGCCAGTAGAAACATTTACCGCGAAAATGTTAAGCGGTGATAGTTTGAAAATAAATGCCAAGACTGAAGAGTCCTACAGAGTTATTTCTCGGCGATTAACCGAAAATAACTGCTTTTGGCACTCATACGAGGATAAGCAAAATAGGCCAATAAGAGTTGTGGCAAAAATGTTGCATTCTTCCTGCCAACCGGATCGGATTAAAGATGATTTAACGTCGCAAGGATTCCAGATAGAAAATGCAATTAACAAGCTTAGCTGGAGAACAAAAGAACCGCTGAACATGTTTATTTTATCGTTCAAGAATGACGAAGAACTCAACAAAATATACGGCATTAAATATATCCTAGGCTGTAAAGTGGAGATTCACCCCCTTAAAACGTCAAAAATAATACCGCAGTGTAAGAGATGCCAATCTTATGGTCATACACAGAAGTATTGCGCAAAAGAGCCAAGATGTGTTAAATGTACAGGGAAACACCTCACAGCTGATTGTAAAAAACCAGCACAAGAAAAACCTAAGTGTGTCCACTGTGGCTTACCTCACCCAGCCAACTACAGAGGGTGTTTAGTTGCCAAGGAGATGCAAATGATGAAGAACAAACACGCAAAAAGTAATCCAAGTAGCAACACTGCCGTTAAGCAAATTGTTAGAAACACTGACAAACAGACAACAAAACAAAGTGCGCAGTTTGCACAGACAACAACAATAACTGCACCTTCATCCAAAAGTGCCTCATATGCACAAGTAGTAAAACCAAGCATACCATCAAGCCTAGACGATAAGCTCAACCAGATCTTGAAGTGCATATCCTCATTTGACAAGAGACTAGAGAAATTAGAATCAAGTACTGTACAAAATCAATAATGAATAACACACTTAAAATAATGGCGTGGAATTCCAACGGACTGCTGCAACACCAACATGAGTTGTTAGTAGTCCTAGACACAGAAAACATTGATGTGTGTTTGATCTCTGAAACACACTTCACTAAGCAGTCTTTTGTACAGTTTAAAGGTTATAAAGTGTATCACTCGCTGCACCCTAACAACACGGCCCGAGGAGGTAGTGCAGTTATTATTAAAGAAAATATCTGTCATTACGAACAGAGTAAATACGAGGAGCTGGACACGCAAGCTGTGGCGGTATCAATTAAAACAAAAAAGTTTAATGTTACAGTAGCAGCTGCATACTTTCCCCCAAGACACATGATAAACAAAGAACAATATGTGAACTTTCTCAGACTTCTTGGACCAAGATTTATATTGGGCGGGGACTTTAACGCTAAGAACACTCATTGGGGATCGAGACTAACTTCAACTAAGGGAAGACAGCTTTTTAGAGCAGTGAATGACATGCGTTGTGAGGTCATAAGTACTGGAAAACCTACATACTGGCCGACTGACCCCCAGAAACTTCCAGACCTTATAGACTTTTTCATTGTCAAAAATATATCCACCAATTACCTGAGTGTGGAAGAGGGGTATCATATGAACTCCGACCACTCGCCGATATTATTAAAACTGAGTCACAAAATATTACTGAGACAAAACCACCTGACATTGGAAAATAAGTTTACAGATTGGGAGAGTTTTAGCATAGACTTACGAAATATAATTGACCTAAAAACTTCATTAAAAAGCAAAGATCAGCTCGATTTTGAAGTAAACAAGTTTGGCAACGATATCCAACAATGTGCATGGAACAACACACCACAGTCAAATAAAAAATGTAAAGGAAATAACTACCCAAAGGAAATTATAGACCTATTATATGAAAAAAGAAATCAAAGGAAAATATGGCAGCAAACTAGATTTCCGAAAGACAAAACTCTGTTGAATAATCTATCGAAAAGACTACAGAGAACAATAAAAACCTTTCAAGATGAGGCTCTCAACACTAACCTACGGCAGTTAAGCAGTGATCATACAACGCAATACTCTCTTTGGAAAGCAACAAAGTTGTTGAAAAGGCCAGTCACATCAATTCCCCCGATCAGAGATGATAATGGAAAGTGGGCCATAAGCAACGAGCAAAAAGCCCTAAGATTTGCACATCATTTAGAAGAAACCTTTCAGCCAAATGACGGGTCTGTAGAAAACCTGCAAGTTCCCGATATTCTGCAAGATCAAAGAATTAAGCTTGTGACCCCGAAAGAAGTTGCAAAGGAAATTCAAATGATAAGCCTAAAAAAGAAATCCCCAGGGTATGACCTTATTACGGGTGAAATCCTAAAACATCTCCCTCGTAAAGCTATTGTTAAACTTACAAGGCTCATCAATGCTGCATTCGTACTAAAGCATGTTCCTGAGCCATGGAAAGTTGCTGAAGTGATTATGATTGCAAAGCCCGGCAAACCACCTCACGAAGCATCATCATACAGGCCCATATCCCTGTTGCCGATACTATCAAAGCTGTTTGAAAAATTATTTTTAAAACGACTAAAACCGATTATAAGCGAGAATAATTTGATCCCTGACCACCAGTTTGGTTTTAGAGAGAAACATTCTACGATAGACCAAGTACATAGAATTACCAACATCATCGAGAGAACGCTTGAAGATAAAAAAGTTTGCTCCACCGTATTCCTAGACGTGGCACAAGCTTTTGATAGAGTTTGGCATGAGGGTTTGATGTACAAGCTAAGACTAATGCTGCCTAATGATTTTGCCGATATCTTGCAATCATACATTACAAATAGAATGTTTAGAGTAAGGCACGAGGATGCTTTTTCCGAGCTAAAGATAATTAAAGCTGGTGTGCCCCAAGGTAGTGTGCTGGGACCAGTGCTCTATTTGCTGTACACGTATGATTTACCAGAGCTCGAAAATAATACAATTGCAACCTTTGCGGACGACACTGCCATCATGGCGACAGGATCATGCCATACGGAAGCAATCGAAAAGGTACAAATCGCTCTAAATAAAGTTCATGATTGGGCACAAAAATGGAGAATCAAATTGAATGAATCAAAGTCGCTTCATATTGATTTCACCAACAGAAATTGTGACTACCACCCAGTCTTCATAAATGGTCAATGAGTGCCATACGCAAATACAGCCAAATACCTTGGCATAACGCTTGACGCGAAACTGCGCTGGAAAGCGCACGTCAAAAAGAAAAGGCAGGAACTAGACATGCGCTTTAAAAACATGTATTGGTTGATTGGACGGGATTCCTGTCTATCAATACACAACAAAATACTATTATATAAGCATGTTCTTATGCCAATATGGACATATGGCATCCAACTGTGGGGATGTACTAAACCAACCAACATCAAAATCATCCAAACATTCCAGAACAAGGTACTCAGGAGTATAGTTAATGCTCCCTGGTATATAAGAAATGACGACCTCCATCGTGACCTGAACATGGAACCCGTCACCAAGATAATACAAAAATATGCTGAAGCCCATGAACAACGACTCCATCATCATGTGAACATCGAGGCGATTCAGCTGTTAGACCAAACGAATATAGTGCGAAGACTAAAACGAACAAAACCTTTTGATTTAGTGTAGTGTAAAAAGTGCAGAAATAACAGTGACAGTGACACACATAATAACACATGAACAAAGTGTTTATAATATCATCATACCAGACTCTAAGAAAGTGGAACGGACTTGTGTAAAGTACAAAGGACACTATTCTAAGTTTTAAAATAATCATCATGTATAAAATTAAGTTAGATTTAAATTGCTTATTAGTCTTATAGACTAGATTGTAATTAATTATTAAGAACGGAGTTCTTTATAATAAAGGATAAAAAAAAAAAAAAAAAAAAAAAAAAAAAAAAAAGCTGCATGGTGGAGGGGGGATTATCCATCAGCCACTCGTATGAACTTGTAAAAGAAACACGTAAAATAAAGTTATAGTACGCTGGATGAAATTTAATGAAGTGATTGTTAAAATTATGAAAAGTAGGAAAACAATAATCAGCTGCGTAGGTGGCGGTGGAAAGACCGTCAGCTGACGCACTCAGGATATACTAGATTTATTTGATTAATGCACAATTTCTTTCAGGGTCCAGCTAACAGAACTCCTCTGTCCACACCCAGCTGACTGTTTTTTTTACCACTACTGGAACCACCCACACCCGTACCCACCGCTACTTGAGTAGCTGACGGTTGGTTCACTTATTGGTCATATAAGATCAACCATCGATAACAATATCAGCCGGCTTACTATGACTTTTTCATTTGCAACGCTACCTCCCGGACTATGTAGAAAAGAAATAGTTCCTGACTTGTATTAGAACGCGTCGCCACAATTCTCTTACTCTTTACTGTGTCTCGTATGTACGTACATACATAAATACTGGTCTCTTGCTTTTTATGGAGTTCACTACAAGCAAGAGATCAGCCGATCTATTCTGTTAACACGTTAACTGCCATGGTGAAAATCATAAAAGGTGAAAAAATGTACTTAGTGTTATTTCACTTTAAATAGATTATTTATTCCAACTATACATATACTTATATCATATTTATTACATTATATACAGCTTATTTTTATAATTTAATTCCTTACTTTTATTTTGACTTCAAACTTTCCACAAAGTGTATGAGAGTAATAAATAGTAAAGAAAAGTTATATAGGCAGTTATTTTTGGGTCGCGCGGTCACTTAATATAGCTGAAAGATTAATAAACATGGCCGCCAGGCAGCAAAGACACGTTCAGATTTGGTATATTGTGTTGTCGGTCATATAGTTGAACAAGGCCTGAATGGAACAAAAACTGTCGGACACATAGTCCGACATGGCAGTTAACGTGTAAAAATCTCATCACGAGAACTTAGGTGAAGTGACCTAAAAGTGAGCTGTCATTCCAACTCATGCTAGGGATTGACAGTAATCACAGCTCACTTTAAGCTTACTTCACCCAAGTTATAACGGTGAGATTTGTACAGAATAGCGCCACTGTACGTGCACGCATTACGCACACAAAAACCACACACGCATAGATTGCTAGTTAGCTATTGGTTGTCACACTAGCGCAAACAATGCTTTAGGCGTACACTCACACACGCACAAAGGCTATTTATTTTTCTAACAAAATTAATATCTTAATGTGCAACATTGTGCCGATATTCATTTTTTTTTTGCATTTTTATGTAAATTACTAATGTAGGTATTAAGTTCTTTATAATAATAATAATAATAATAATAACATTTATTTCAGAATCATAATCCATATTTCAACACACACATTTTAAAAACACACATCTTAAAAACATACAATCTAAAAACAACCCACTAACATTAGAATAAACAGAACAAAACACAACACGTAAAAAGTAAAATAAATGTAAAACAAATATAGTGGTTCGGGACACAGGAAGGAACTCTCCGCTGCTCACAGTGTAGTATGTAAACTAATCCAGTGACGCAGTAGTGGAGAGTCCCACCTGTCCGCGAACACGCTTATTAAACTGTTGCTACTGGACCTAACACGACTCAGCAGCGACGCACACTGCTTCCTTATAAGAGCATGAAACCCATCCGTATGTGCTTCTGCGAACATAGTCGAAGCACTGCAGAATCGTGGTAGCCCCAGCAGCACCCTAAACGCGTTGTTGTATTGAACGCGTAGGGCGTTGTATGACCCAAGTGTGTAGTTAACCCACAGGCTGCACGTGTAAAGTGTTTGGCAGTAAGACTTAAAAAGAGTGACTTTCACTTGATTACTGCTACGTGCGAACCTGCGGGCCAACATATTACACCGGACAGCCAACGCCCTACGTGCCCTCTCCACATCCGCGTTATCCTTCAGGTCTTCGGAAACCCAGTGACCCAGATACTTGAATTGAGTGACTCTGTTTAAGGGGGTACCCGCTAAGCTGACTGTAGGTACCGTCACGTAATTTTTGCCCCGCCCCTTAAATACTAGAAGTTCACTTTTTTTCGCGTTATATCTGAGCCCATGGGCCTCCGCGTAGAACTCACAAATACGTACCAGCTTACGCAAACCCCCGATCGATGGACTCAGCAGCACCATATCATCTGCGTAACTTATATTGTTCAGACAAATGCCGTCTATGTAGCATCCGACATTGGTACTGCTGAGTTCATCGACAAGTCGGTTAATGTACAGGTTGAAGAGCTTCGGTGAAGTCAGTCCACCCTGTCTCACCCCGCACTGCAACCTGTACACATCCGAGAAAGAGCCTGCCCATCTGACACTATTTTTCTGGTTTTTGTTTAACCAATACCTAAAAATAGATATAACCTCCGGACTGCAATCTGTCTCACCTTCGAGCTTGCTCCATAGTTTGTCATATGAAACCAGGTCGAAAGCTTTTGAGAGATCGAGAAAGCATGCAAAAACTGGTGTTTTCCGATCACTATAATATTGAACAGTCTGCTTAAGACACATGATAGCACTCTCCGTTGACAAACCAGACCGAAATCCAAATTGTGCGTCATGTAGCTTAATATGCCTGCCCAGCTGGTGGTCAAGCAGACTGTCCAGTATTTTCGCAGTAATCGTGGCTAATGAAATCGGTCTATAATTTAATAAATCTGAAGTATCACCGGTTTTATTTTTAGGAATTGGTACAACAACAGTGTACATCAGTCTATCAGGTAGGTACGAATGACTAACACACAGATTATAAAACATGGCCAATAATCTTGGCAAGTGAACTCCTGCATTTTGCAGATGCTCGATGCTGAGGCCGTCGTGACCAGGTGATTTACCTCTGCTCATATTCCTAATAATGCCTGCCACATCCTTGGCTGAAAACCTGACTTGAGGATGTCCGACGGCTGACTCAACATCAGGCATCTGCGGTGCCGCATCCAAAAGCGAATTAACCTTAAAAAGCTGTTGGAAACGATTGGCAATTTCCCGTGGTTCATGCACGCCAGCCACACTCACTGGGTGACCAGGCTTCGGATTTAACTGATTGGTTTTTTTCCAGAAACCCTTAAAATCCCTCTTGCAGTGGTAGTCTGCAATTATGTCCATTTTAATTTTTTGCTCGTTATCCTGACACCACCTCAATCGGGACTTAAAAAGCTTCCTAGATTCAGACATGTTTTCGTAAACATTACCGACAGAGGGTTTTCCACTCAACACCCACATCTGAAAGCAAAGCCTGGCCCTCAAATGAGCATCCCTGACGTATCTGTTCCACCCGGTTATACTTCCTTTGTGTTTATTTCCAACAAACGCTGTACATTTAGACGCATCTGTTAATATACACACTATTTCATCATACAAGTTATCTAAACAATATTTATGGTATGTGTTTGAACACATTTTATCAGCACAAGTACTCATTTCAGACGGAAAATCAACATTTTTCAGCTTAGCATGACAAAGCCGATGGTATTCATAAATTTGGTTACGGTCCCTTTCACCCCAAGTCACTAGATTCTTACTAATGTCAGTGTTAGACAGCACGTTTTTAGGTTTTATTAATCCTAGATCACACTCGAACTGTATAGGATAGTGGTCGGACCAGTAAATGTCATAAAGTACAGACGCACTAACGACAGCGTGCCGCGCAGCACTCGTGACGACACAGTGGTCAAGCCAGCGCCGCGACCCGTGTGCGTCACTCACAAAAGTGTATGTATCCGACGGCAATAGTTCTCGATCGACGCACGACCACAGCTGTTCGGCACAAAAGTGTTTTAGTTCAGTATCAAAAGGCTCACCTGGATGTGCGTTGAAATCACCCAATAGAAACACTGATTCTACATTATTACTTTCAATAATGGCATTCATTTCACATAAACATTCGGTAAATTCTACTAAGTTCTCTGTTGAGTCTGTTGGCATATACACCGAAAACACGATTAAAGCACGATCACTGAGTTCGAGTTTCACTGCCACCAGGCGCGTACTAGAGCATGATAACACTGTCACTGTGGGAAACGAAGTTTTCCTCCATAATATTGCCACACCTCCATAGGGTCTACCCCGCAGTATGCCGGCAGAGGTATCCACAGCTGAGTTACCGACGAAACCAAAATTGTTGTCTATACTACCCAGATATGAGACGTCGTGAGGTAGTAACCAAGTTTCTTGTAAGGCTATAATATCTGCCGTCTTACAAATTCGGCGAATACATTCAACCGAACGGGTCACACTTTTGCAATTGTAACTTACTAACTTAGTTGAACTTATCATTATTTGGGTTTATCAACGCATTTCAGAGTATCCTCTCTGGCTTTTACTTGCCGATCGAAGTTTATAAAACGACGAAACGCTATTCCTTCTGGCCAAAAGTTAGATTCCATAAACATGTCCAACTTATATTTTGGAACAAAAACTTTATAAGCATTATAATCTTTTTCCATTTTCATATTCATTTTTTCTAACGTGACGGTTAAATTACATTTATCTCTAATGTAGTTTACTATGTCACACACGGTCACTTCCTTCGCCACATTATAAATGTACATCGGGGTTTGTATAATTGCTGCTTTGAACTTAACTTCAGAGTCTAAAACAGCCTTCCCTCTATTTCCAATAAAACGGTTCTTGTGTCTTTTTCGCTGTACCTCAATCCACCCAGCATCAGTATGTTCCGGTTTCCATTGCCCATGGCGTACAATATCAGCAAAACATTTTTGGTTGTGTGTGGCGACATGTTGTACGTTCGGAACGCTCGTATGTCCCAACGCCTGCACAGATAAGCGAGGGTCTTGCGTCGGCGCGCAGTCGGCTACGATCGTGGATGATCGGCCTGGCTGCTGCCGCTGATTGGCTGCCTCGTCGGCCTCGCGTGTCGCTTCGGATCGGCTGCTCTGTTTCGCGCGTACCGGTTGTGGTGTTTTACAACTACCTCCATTACTCGATAAATTTATAGACGATGATTTACACTGGTTTTCATCTTCCAAACATATGGGTGGCAAACCAACAGGGTCACTGTTGCTGTCTTCATTTATATTATTCCCCGATGCATCTTGTGTTGTGTTTACATTACACGGAAAGTAATTAGCCATTGACGTATTTTTACACGATTCAAAATCCAACTTTATCTGGCGTAACTGATCAGCAGTTGCATATTCCTCCTTTATCTGCGTAATCTCACTCTGCATCTTCAGTATGTCTTTTAATAACCTTGTTACATCGACATGGTCGAACAATACAGGCGGTAGTTTTTGCAGGTCTCGAGCCACAAATATCGGAATTTCTTCTGGGTCAGTTTCTTTTAATAAACAGAGAATATCATCAATATTACGAAGCGTTTTACCGTCCCTCTTCCTAACCTTCTTCCGCTTTGCCGTCGAAATTGAATGAAAAAGCAGATCCTTAGCATGTTCAATATCCGACTCCGAAAAGGCACTTTTACATATACGACTAATGCTTTCCTCATCCATAACGTCCATTTTATTGCATATAAATGCAAGCACCTCATTTATAACAACATTGCATGAGTTACACTTTACCACGTTAGAAGCCATTTTCAAGGACACGACACTACCGATCGGCAAGCGCGCGCGTCGCGGACTCCTCTTTATGGATGTTCTATAATCGATATTGGGTTACTGGGTAATGGGTATCCCCTGGTAAGACTGGTTGTCAGACTTTCGGGCTTATGACGACCTGTAACGACTGTTAAAGTATCATCCACACGTACTTTAAGAAGATAATAACATCAACATAAACGAACTGTGTTTAAACCTATTAAGAAGCATCTGATAAACTACTTCTTCATGTTTCCGATCTCCTCGAACTATGGACTTCGTGTCACTGTACTAATATAATGTCAGTCAGTCTCAAAATCAAATTTACATTCCCAGTGTGTATCACATTATCATATAGCATTAAAAAAAAGATAAGTTTACATGACTGCATATTTATTTATTTATTGGTCTATCTACAATAGTTACACTTTTTAATCTAATAATACGAACCAATTGTACAATATGATGCGATAGACACAGCATGTACATTGTACACATGGTTCTCATCCAGAAATTCAAGCTAATTAAACTCCTCGAGAGAAACTCGCATAGTAACCTGAGGCTATTCGAGCTACACTTACCACTGGCAACCGTTAAGAGTGGTATATTCGAAAGGCAAGTTTTTCACCGTTCGAGTTTCTCCCCGTGCCGACTATACTGACAGTGTTATTTATCAAGGATAGTATAGGGCAATCTGAATTCATAGATGCAGGTTGGAAAACTGTCGTATGAACCTAAATTAACCTTACATAAGTGTTCAAAACCGGAATTTTATAAGTAGGGACTGTACGATTATTTAGACTGTACGATATATCTGTAGCTACTTTGCGGCTCACACTTTTACAGTTTATACTCACAAAAAGCGCGACAGGAAGTAATGCCCAACTTATCTTCCAAAAACGTGTTGGCCTGAAACCCAGCCAAAATTGTATATCGGTACAAAACTTCTTCAAACCGTACATCCACATGACTACAGCCACGTAAATACTACCAAGATAGGACACGGCGATGTCGATACCGGCGGTTAAGGCTTTCGTTCGATGAATTTGTGTCATTAACTGTAAAAAGAAACAGCAAAGGTCAGGTGAGTTTGAATTTAGGAGTACCAAACCATTAAAAAAGAAAATTAAACCAATTATTTTTATCTAGTTTAGACGACCAAAGACGTTATTTTTAGACACGGAAAAGTGTATACCTTGAGGAAGGTTACCGAGCCTTTCCTCTGGTGGGTTCATGCATTAATGAGATGTGGTGGGAGCTCAGTAGCCAAGGCTTAGTCACCCATGGTGACGCGAAGAAAAACCCGAGGAAGGGACGCTCGTCAGACCTTTTGGTGTCAAGCCGACAACCAGAGGCTGGCAAGTAAGTTGCAGTACCGGTGCGATGTTGTATTGGAGGCATCGCGACTGAGGGTCGGAGGTCGTGGCGGGAGAGGAGTGCCAGTATCGCGATGCGCCTTATCTTACCTTCCGCGACCTGGACGGGGTCACCGCCGTTCACTGGCAAAGCGGTGGGGACTTGCTCTGCCAATTCCATGGCTGAAAAGTGGTAGGCGGCGGGACCACTTTGACCCGTCGCAGGGGGGCTATACGCGGGATCGCCTGGTACCCATGTGCTATTTGGTCCCTGGGGTGGTCACGACGTGCTATGTTTATCTAGCCGGTGATAGGGGGTAGCTTTCAGAGAAGGGTCCGGTGACGAACAGTCGCGACGGGTTCTTGGATGATGGCTTACATGTGCGCGTGTCTCCGCCATAAGCGGCACAGGAGGACACCATGGTGCTATAGTGGGTTGAAGTCCCATATAACTGCAGTATCTCCGCGTGGTGCTACTAGCACTGTATGCATGAGTAATTCTCCACGTAAAAAAAAGGTGACGTGATCCTACCTATACTATGTCTTGAATATACTCGTATATGGCACAATTATTAGGGACGTATCCTGGAACACAGGGCTTAGCACAGAAGACAACACACCGCAGAACCGATTTGATGTCCCTGCGTTCTCAAGAACCCAGTTGCCAATATATTGTCGACTAAGACCGTCTATTCAAGCTTGATAGAATTCTCCTTATAGCACGGCACAAGATCACCTTGAAAAACTTAATACGAAATAAAATAGGTTGCATTTAACTTAAGGGGTCCTTGGAACGATCTACCGCCATTGTCATGTTTACGTAATTGACACACATAGGTGCGCAAAATGATCGTCTTTAAAATGCAAACGGAACAATTGACAAGAATGACTACGAGATTACCCGCAAATTACAAAAAATATGATTAATGGCAATTGACGCATCGCATTTCAATGACCGCAAAAATGGCGATCATTTTTTTTTTTACTTCGACTGCGTCATCAAACCTCGGCGCGACTTATCTCAGCCCTGTACAAAAATGGACTACAGTTTAAGCAAATGATACACCTTCCATTAGAGCTTCATTCGTCCATCTTTTGAAATCTGCTATCACGTAGTCATTGACGACTGTGATTGATCGTTTGTAATGTTTAATTCATGGTATTCACGATGGGCAATGGTCCGTAACCATCTAATTTCCCAAACACCAGTAGGCCACTCTAACACGATGTCGTATCATGAAAACACAAAACTAAACGATTGCATAGCAGGTAACCATGTCAAAGCGAGCTTACGCGTTACATATTCGATCTCGGCTCGCAAGCGGGGGCAAACCGGCGCAATGAATTTTTCGTACTTCGACTGAATGTTTTATGCCAGTTGAGTTGTTTAGAGGAAATGACTTTGCAAAAATTTCTAAGTGGCAGCATGTAGTCTGTTTTGCTACATCTGTATTATAGAACTTCACATTGAATATGTTTGAAAAAAAGCAATTGCTATGGGGAACGGGAACAAACTAACTGCAGAAAATATAGTTTTTAGAATTGTTATCCTTTAGTCTGGATGTATACCCGGGTTAGCCAAAAACGGCTGCAAGGATATGAATAAACATTTACACTCAGGTACTAGTACTTTTAATCCCAGTAGTATGTTCTTGTGGGATATTTTCTAATACCCACACGGGCGTAGCGGAGGACAAAAGTTTGTATTCCATGAATGACGCGTAAGATTCAATATTGTCAATGTAATGGAAACAAAATATGCATGGTAAATAATATATCTAATGTCAACATTAGACGTATGTTGGATTGCGTCACACTTAATCATTATGAGAAATAAGGTTATGTTTCTGACAGATAGCCTAGGTTATATAAAAAGGCAATACGTTAATAAAACATATTACTAAAATATTTCAGTATTCAGAATACTGAAATATTTTTCCACAAATATTAGTGTACTTACCTATAGCGTGTTCTTATTACGTTACTACGGTACTAACCCCATTTATTAAAATAGAACAAGGATACTATACAATACAACGGGATTATACAATTCCTTGTTCTGTTTGAATAAATGGATTTCGTAAAATTATTTCACAAATATTATGCATTTGCTAGTCAGAGAACATACGAGTATGTATTCTATTTGTGAAACTTCGACTTAGTGTACACAACGAAATAGGGAAACTCAGTTAATATGTAGATTTAAATGTATTAAGACAAGATAGAACAAAGCATGTGCTTTTTGTAAATAGTTCACTACTTAATAGATGTGAAGGAAATAGGTATAAAATCTGATACTCACAGCAAGCAGGGGTATAGATAAGGCAAAACCTACACAACACAGAAATCCCACAACATAGATCTGCTTGACTGAACGAAATTCATAACTCAAGAATTTCGCAAGTATATACATTAGATTTGTCTGCAAAAAAATAAAATTTAATGTGATCGAAATCGCGGATTAATCAGTTGCAATACTTGGCAGTACATGGTTTCATAATGAGCCGATTAAACTAACGCTGAAAACCGTGCAAGTGACCAATGACCAATGTCATAGGAAAGCGAGAACGCTCTTCAATTCATTCTACAGCTTGACTATAATTTGACGTATTTCTTCCAGGACGTGATAGTATGGACCATATGCAACAATCAAAAACCCCATACAATTAAAGGCTCGTTCAGACTAGCTCGACGCGACGGTCGCGCGTTATTTGGTGATTTATAACCGTAGAACCGTCGCAGTAGTCTGCACGAGCCTTAAGGCGAAAATTCATGGGAATCGAGAAAAATCTTTTATTATTGTACTTCTGAAATTTTCCCAAAAATGTTAACTAAATGTTACTTTTCTGAAAAAAAAAAATGGTCATCTAAATGTTTGTTAAAATATTATATTAGGTACCCAGGGGAATAGCAATGAAGGCCATTCAGTTTGAGATTTTAGAGATGTGACGTTTAGTGGAGAGTTTTGGGAAATGTTCAAATAAACATAAACAGTAGGTTGTCTCAAATCCCAAGTATTTCAGAACCAAAGGCGGTGGTGACGCGTATTTCTATCTAGCTGGCACCTTTGAGTTTTCAACAAAGTAACCGATGATAGAATGTAAGCATAAAATGATGTCGCTTCTAACAAACAAACATATAACAATAAATGCGCTATCGTCATAAAAATCGCCAGATCTCAAGTAGGTATTCACTTCATAGCCTCAAATCTGAACTCTTCGGCAGAGAATCGTTGTACGCATTATCATTAAATATTTCAATGATTATTTAACCAAATGCAAGGATAGTACGACTTCGACCATTAGAAGCATAACTGTTAGTAAGAACTACCTACTTGAGAAATCCAAAAAAAGGAACAGACGCGTCTATTACCATTGGATAAATGTATAATTTTCTGACGAGACCAAATTGATTTCTGGATCACAAGGCAGGCAGTACGTACGGCGTTCTATCAATCAAATATTCAATCCAAAAATAACCGTTGAACGTGGAAGCAGTAATATTAAAGTACACGGCTGTATCTCGGCACATACTAGGCATGCCTTTTAAGTTCTGTCGTTTCCATATTTCCCGGTAATTTTGAATTTGGAACTGTATATTCGAATGTGTTTGTGTGACATTTGAAAGTATTAGGATTGTTTAGTCACAGCGTCGATTGGAATCTGTCAGGTTACGTACGAAAATGAATCTTTCTAAGGAAAATGTTCGTGCAATAATTTTCTACAACTTTATAAGAGGCCTGACACGGCTTCTGTGTTTTGAAGAGCTAACATCTGTGTTCAGTGATGAAGCCCTATGTCTGCGGACTCTCTAAAGCTGGTATTTAGAATTCCAGCGTGGACATACTAGTGTTAGTGACAAATCTCGTGAAGGACGCCCAAAATCCGCCTTCACTGAAAATAACATCATTGCTGTGAGGCAACTAATTCTCGAAGATCGTCATGTGACATATCGAGAGGTAGAGGCTCTATTAGGCATCTCAGGGACAACCATTCAGAAGATCTTGCATGAAGCGCTTGGTGTGTGAAAGCTAGTTTGCCGTTGGATACCGCATCTGCTTTCCGACGATCACAAGTCAGATGGTGTAAGAAAACTCTGCAAAGCTTACCTAGAGTAACGCAGAGCAGCATGATTTTTTTTACGAATATATTACGTAAAAATAAAGTCGAAAATAAATATAGGTAGGGTAAAAGTATCGAAAATAAAGGCAAAATCCACATTCTACTGCTCCTGCCAGGGTCGGAGAGATTTGTTCGAATGAGTTACCGTGGCCCTGGCGTATAGGCAACTCGGGTGGGTTTTAGGCAGTAAAAGTCTGACACGCCCTTCCGCTCCACCCAGAGCGACAGACGTCATTTGATTATATACCACCCACAAAAAAAAGAACCATACTGCTCTCGTGTGTTAGTTACAAGTTTATACGCGACTACGTCAAATACCTTGGTACGCACCTGGACCAGTGACTAACGTGGAGGAAAAACACATCGAAAGGAAACGGAAAGAGTTGTCCATTAGATACAAAGGCATGTACGGGTTCCTGGGAAGGAATTCCAAACTGTCAGTAGACAATAAGATTTTGATCTACAAGACCATATTAAAACCCATCTGGACTTAAACCCATTCGACTTTGAGGCTTCACGTTTGGCCTAAATATCAACATGGTTCAGAGAAATCAGTTTATGTTCGCAAAAGTACTCGTACAAGTTCAGATTACAGTGAGACTCCGACCAAATAGCCGCGCAACTCAAAATTCCAGTTTGTGTCAGTAGACCAAAAACACGTAATATCCTGCAAGTTATATAACTTGGAAAGAGCTGCAATATTAATATGAGAGTTGTTCCTTATGAGGAATAACGCTTCCCTTCCAGTTCTACCTACATCATAGTTTTAAAAACTGATAGCATTAAAAAAAAAACAAAAACAAAACAATAACGCAGGGCGCATTTATTTGGAATCAGAAATTATATATAATTTGTGTTTTTGTGAGGGAGCTATCTTCATTGAATATTTTCGTTAGATAAGGCAGGTACATTTAACAAACTAATAATAAATAGGCAACACCGGATTCGTTGCTGTGATTCACGGGGGCCAGGCCAGTTATACAGAAACACGTAAGTTACAAAAAATATATATATAGTAACTCACCATGTACACTAACGTGCTGAGTATCACATTTCCATAAAAATAAATCACATACAACTTGTGAGCATACAAAAATTCAGTAGTCAATGGCAATATACCATAAAATAATACATGTGTGCCATATTGTCTATCAACATGAACACAACTTTTCATCACTAAAAATAATATCTTCACAACCCATGATCTCACAAAAGCCAATACTGTAAACGTTATCACAAAAATCACAGTTGCAGTGTCTACCATTGTAAAAACAGACACGGCTCCAAAATCATGAATACCTAAAAATCCAATGCCGTATGCGTACGATACATGTCTGACGGATAACATCTGCAACAATTTTATTACTCAGTCATCATTTGACGATTATACAGTATAAATCTATATTATTGTGGGCGTTTATTTTTGTGTAGAAAAATAATATATCTTAAAGTATACATACGCGAGCCAAATTTTCTATAGTATAATGACTACCGTTTGTGTTCCTGTTTACTCAATAATAAAAGGTGTAAGTGTACGTGCAAACTATTACCATGAATTTAGTAGTATTTCATTAAAAAATCTCATGTTTCATCAGTTTGGACCGTGTATTTATTAATTTTCGCAAAAGATTATTTTAATAACCGACAAAAAACTGTTCTGGGGATTAAGAATCATGTACTGAATTCATGGTAGGTTTACGAAACCATGTCCCCCCTTACACCGTGTATATTAGCATCAATTTCTTGAAGTGGATGCTAATAAAAATTAAGCATCGCAGCAGCAGAGAACATTCGATAATAACTTTTTTCATGTAAAACATTCCAAAGTCTTACTATAATAAATGTCATTGTCATTACTATAGTAAGCCGTACTCTCCTGCGTTACAGCTAGGCCGAGTGTAGGTCGTTAAAGGGGTCCATTTGCAAAATCAAATGAGGGGGTCAATGTTTTTGCGAATGGAACCCATGAGGTAGTTCAACGACTTACACTCATATTACATTATGTGATTTAATTAGCCATTTTCTAGGCTTGGGACATCAAAAACACACCAGGATTTTCTAAAATTGTCAAGTAACTAAATACTACCGAACTAAATACTACTTTTATTTCAATTACCTACGTACAATCGCGGACACTGACGGTTGACCAATGTTCACCCTTGTGCCTTTAGTAATGAAGCTGATAAGTGGGCCACTACCAGTGTCGGCGAAACTACCTATCAACAACAAGATTGCTATACTGCATTACATCCCAAACCAAATACCTAAATGACATCTCTGAAAAATGAAAGCATTGCAATTTCCACACTCGGCTTAGCGCCGAAAGTTGGAAATCCAACAGCGTCGTTTCATAACTTAGGTTTCGCCTAGTTTTAGTGAAAATTGGCATTAGCGTATTTGATGTCTAATTAGATATTTCTAAAAACTACTACTTACGAACTCACTTGGCGAAGACATATCCACTATTTCAAAAAAAGCCTCTGTTGCAACATTGTTCGTCGAAACGACTATAAATAACAATACAATGACTGTAGAAATAGATCTACACATGAATGTTAATTTAAAAACCTGAAATAAAATAAAAAATTTACATCAGTAGGTACCTATTTGTGAAGGTTCCGTAGTTGGGGTGAAAATTTCCCGCATACAAAGCTTTGCTTTTATCGCCCGCAAAAACAAGTTTGTATTTTCAAACAAAAACAAAACTTCTGAAAAACAAAGTAATTACTGCGGTTGTAACCGAATCTATCTCATACACAATTGACTCAGAAGTCACTTAGGAACATTATAATCTTACATAACACAACAGTATGCCTTTTTTCCCCAAGAGGCTAGGCAGAGGTGTACTTGTAGTACACCAAAATTTCGCCAGTTATGTTTTATAATGTTTTTACTGGCGTGCATGTAATTGAATCTTAAATAATTCCCATTTTGCATGCCTAAAACATAATTTTAATCATTACACTGAAATAATGAGTTCGCTTCTTTTTTGATTCTCCAATAACGAGGACACCGTTTTGAAAATGATGAAACGTAAAAAAAGCAGAAGACTAGAATTAGAAAGAGAAAGAAAATGACGATCTATCATCGTGCCAATTCTGACAAATTCACAATTCATGAGTAAGAGCCAAAACACATACATACAATTCGACGTCGCATCCTGTTACGTTGTGACCGACGTCAGAGACATGTTTTGATAACTATTTTTATTGCGAATGAAGATTTCGGTCATATTATAAGGCAATGAACGTATACCCAAGAGAGGTAAGAAAACATACCTATTCTTTGTAAGTAATGTTACAAGATCATTGCATTCACTTGAATTTGTCTTTGGTTAGGATTACAACATTATTTATTGACCTACGAAAAAAGGAATAAAATTTAAATGTAAGGTCGATGGCAACCGACTAAACTCTCCGTCCCCATTTTTTTTTTTTTTTTGAGCAAATAGATTTCACTTTTGTCTCGTATTTTTCGTTACGGGCTACATACTAACAGACCGTTTGTTTCAAGTTTTAAATGTGTGGTTCCTGAATAAAAGATCATCGTTTCGTTTCATTTACCTAAGGAAAATGTAGATTGTGAATGTGTATTTTAGTCACAGTAAAAGAGATACTTAAAACAAAATAAATGCCGACTCGTATACTTATACATATATGTAAGTACATATACCTAATATGGAACTTAAACAACAAAAAATCACACCTACATTCCACGATTGAATAGGCAGAAGTTTATGGAACATTCACATTTCTGAATTTATGTTGTTTCCCTATTCTATTAATTTTGCTTACATAACATCACACTAGTATAGAAAGCTCTCGTAGGGAAAGGTAGGCAGAAGTACACCTCTAGAATATTGTAAGTTGTTACATAGGTAAGTATCGCGTTGTCTTTAACATCAAAATGAACGTGATTAAACACTGATATTATATAATAATACATTTATTTATTTATTTATTTATTTATTTATATATGCTTTATTGTACACCAGAAAATACATAACAACAAGAACATTTAACACAAAAAAAAACATACAATGGGCGGCCTTATCGCTTTCTGCGATCTCTTCCAGGCAACCTTGGAATGGACAGTGATTGCGTGGACATTAAAATGGGGTTGTCACTGGTGCAAATTACAATTTACTTTAATAAATACATAGAATAATCATATATATCCTGTATAATAGATACTTATATACATACATACTAAATATATGAGCTAAGAAAATAAAAGACGACTACAGATTATCACAGCTACGGAAACAAGATCACGACAACAAGTAATGCTCCTTCACGAGTCTTTTAAATACCGGTAAAGATTGCGCGCGTTTTATATGAATTGGCAATGCATTCCACAAACGAGCAGCCTGAACAGTAAAGGATTTATCGAAGAAAGTTGTGGAATGCATTGGCATTTTAAGCTTTAAGTTATCTGATGACCTTAACAACTTTGTGTGGGAGTCACAAAGATACTGGAAACGATTCTTAAGATAGAGAGGAGTGTAAGGAGAAAACAGCACATTATATAAAAGGGAAAGAATATGAGCGTTCCGGCGAAGGCGAATTGGAAACCACTTGAGCTTCACACGAAATCCGGATACATGGTCATATTTGCGCAAACCGAATATGAACCTTATACAGACATTTTGAAGCCGCTCAAGTTTATCGAGTTGGTCCTGGGTAAGGTCAAGATAGCTGGCATCAGCATAATCAAGGATGGGTAAAAGAAGTGATTGTGCAAGCGCAATCTTGGTGGCAGTCGGCAGAAAATTACGCAGTCTCTTCAAAGATGCAGCGGATGCAAATAGCTTGCGGCTAACTTCTTGTAGCTGGGCAGTCCAAGAGAAGTTCTTGTCTATGAAAATCCCCAAGTTTTTAACTTTTTCGCTGAAAGGGATAATAGAGTTGTCAAAGGAAACTTGGGGAAGAGCCGTCCAGTCAATTCTTGAGACAGTCCTAGAACTGCCTACCACAATAACCTGCGTCTTAATCGGGTTGACCATGAGTCCATACCTCTTGCTCCAACCGCATATCCGGGCTAGATCGCGATTAATCACCAAAATAGCCTCGGACAGATTTCCAAGAGGAGCTCGAGAGTATATTTGTAAATCATCTGCATAAAGATGGTAGGAAGAAATTAGTTCATCGGAGATAGAGTTAATAAAAACTGCGAAAAGTAATGGAGATAGAACGCCACCCTGTGGTACACCGGCAGAAGTATTACTCCAGGAAGACAAAATCTCACCGATGCAAATACGTTGCCGACGTCCGAACAGGTAACTACGAAACCAGTCAATTACTAATGGAGATACATTAAGAGAGCATAGAATTCCAAGCAAAACATCGAAATCAACGGTATTAAAAGCATTGCTGAAATCAAGCAAAGCTAAGACCATTAGATTACCGTTTTCCATGGCTGACCTTATATCATCCGTAATATTCAGAAGCGCTGTGGTGGTACTGTGACCAGGACGGAAGCCAGACTGGAAAGGGTTGAGGAGATTATTTTTGGAAAGGAAAGTGCTTAATTGATCGTGGATTAACCGTTCAAGGACTTTGGATAGAAATGGTAAGACGGATATTGGACGATATTCAGAAAAGGATGAGGGATTTGACTTTTTAGGTAAAGGAATTATTTGAGCATCCTTCCAAGAACATGGAAAGACACCACTAGATGCTGAAAAATTTAGGATATGACAGATGACGGGAAGGATTACATCCAGCACAGGGACTAACATATTACGACTGATACAGTCACTTCCTACTGCATTGGAAGTAATTGATAGTATGCTCTTCTTAACATCACATACGGAGAATTGACCAAAAACAAATGGAGAAAAACTGGGAGTCGGAAGAGAAGAAAGATAATTCAGTGTATTACATTTAATTGTCCTATCAAAATCGGACGAAGCAGTAAAATGTTTATTCATTGCATCAATGTCTAAATCTTTTGAGATTGTCTCTTGTCGGGTTTTACCGACCCCCAATGACCTAAGAAATTTCCAAACTTTGGATGTGTCCCCATTTTGGACAGACGTATGAATGTGTTGGCGATTAGCATTCCTACACACCTTATTGCAGTGAGTACGGATTGAGACATAGCTTTCCCTGTTAGCATCATTAGGTCTACGCTTAAACTTAGACTTTGCCGTCACCTTTTTCTGCATTACTGTTTTTATTTCATCTGTGAGCCACGGTGCTGGCAAATGTTTAAGTTTTACTGCCCGAACAGGTGCGTGATGATCATAAAGCTCAATAAGCTTAGACGCAAAAATGTTGACTTTCTCATCGACAGAAGTGGAAGCAAATAAAGTAGACCAATCTATATTATTGGCATCCTTGTAGAGATCATCAACATTCATACCACTGAAATTACGTTGCATGAGAATCCTAGCTTTCGCCTTTGGTGGGCGAATTTTGTATGAAAGAAAGATCAGGTCATGATACGAAAAGGCATCAGCTGAGCATTGGCCATGCTTAGCGACGCGATCAGAGGATGAAACGAAGATCAAGTCGAGAAGTGAAGGAGTAGAGTTAGGGAAATGGTGAGTGGCACTCAGCGGAAGAATGGAAAGGTTACTGGAAGCCGAAATATTAGTCAGAGAAGAAGAGCGATGGTCTTTTTTCAGAAGACAAGTATTAAAGTCACCCATGATTATACTATGACTGTAAGAAGGGAGAAGCATTTCTAAAAGTTTTTCAAAAGATGAGAAGAAATTAACACGTAATGAGGGACAGTAGTAGACTCCAAGAAGTAATTTCGAATGGTGCAGTTCAACTTCAAGAAAGAGATGTTCACCAGCACTTGATGGAGGCGGCTGTGCTGACACATTGATAACTGAGAAGGGAATATGTGTGCGGAGATAAATAGCAACACCACCACCAGCACCAACTGACCGGTGTATAATACATTAACTTAAGCACAATATAATTATTATCCTCATAGGGGTAGGCAGAGATATATAAGACACCCAAACTTTTCGCAAGTTTGGCATTTAAATATTTATTTTATTAATTTTAGGAAAGCTTACAGCTAATACATTACAATATCTAGTACAACATGTAAACGATGGCCAATTACAAGCTTCCACTAACGATGACGTGTAAAATTAAAATCACACTAGTTTTTCCCGAAGGAGTCGGCAGAGAGCATTAAAGATCTACACAGTGCTGCAAAAGTAGGTACTGAATTGTATTTTTCGTCAAAATGAAGGAACTAATGTAATATTAAACTTAAAACATACGCCTGTAATTCTCTAACAGATGTACAGAGATGTAAAACTTAAACTAAGACTAAACTTTTCGCAAGTTAGGTTTTTAATGATTCCCTGTAAAGACTTGAAAATGTTACATAACTCCAGTACTAGCCGAGGGGTAGGCAAAGGTACACTCTTTAGCTATAATTATAGGTATAATTGCTTGTATTTTCTTTCACGCTGGAAGAGATCAAAGATATTCGAAAATTCTCAATTTGTATGTATTAATGATATCAACCTTTAATCATAATTCTACGCTTGTATTCCATTAAGGGGTAAACAGAGATACAGCTCTACAGAATAGCAAACTAAAAACTTATCCTAGGACTCAAAAATAATAGTTTAAAAAACGAAAAAAGATACTTTTATAGAAAACAAACTAAAAAACAGAATATAATTGAAAAAGAATACGTTTAAAAAACTAAAAAACACGCTTCCATAGAAAACCAAACTAAAAAGTAGAAAATAATTTTAAAATAAGCGTTAGGTGCTTTTGAGGTATTTTAATTCTCGCCCCGAATTCTCCTTTATGTCTTCTACCCAATGATAACGGGTGCCACGACGACGGCAATTTAAATTTAGGAAAAAAGAAAAAAGTCGACTGGAGCCATATCTGGTAAATACCCGGTATGGTTGCTCGGTGGTTATTTGTTGAGTTTTTGGTCAAAAATTCGTTCCCAATGATAGCCTTGTGCGAAGGCGCAGTATCCACGTACTTTTTTACCACAAAATCTGGGCTTTTTCGTCTAATTGTGCTATCTTATACGCATCATTACAGCCGTAAGGCACTACTGGACATAGGCCTCCCCCGATAAGGGAGGCTTTATAACTATTTAGGGAGGTTAAATAATGCAACGCATTCCACTGCATCGTAGTGCCCGCTAGCGCTAATTTAAGCCGGTTCCGAAATTACGCTTTAATTTCCTAACTACATAAGAGTCTAGTGTACAAAACTTGTCACACAACCTGTTACATGCTTCTACAATTAATGAAAATATTAAAAAGAACATTACCTTTACAATTGTTTTTTCGGTAACCGTTGCAAAACGAAAAACTAATATCCACACCAGGCCAAGAAAAAAAACTCTCACCGTCAAAGTGTCTCTATCCATAACGCCGAACGCATTTCTGAAAAGTTCGATTTGCTTATACTGATAAGTTTATTCTTATAAATAACCAGTCATAAGATAGTGTTATTTGCAGATGACACTTCACTTTTATTTTAGTTTTAACAACAACAGGCAGTGACTGATGATGTAAACAATGCTCTCGGTCGGTAAAATAGTGCATTTGTTTAGTGGTAATAATTTGCTTTTCATTTAATTTACTTTTTAAACGAGCAACGATTTTTTTTTTATATCAAGGTGGATATCCTCATGGATGTCTTCCGCCTTGCGGTAGGCGGAGGGGTCTGTCAGACTTCTAATGACTAAAACCAGCCTAGTTTTTCGTCCCACGCCTACGTCGGGGACCACGGGAACTAATGCGTCTTCCACGATCCCCGACTGGTGCCAGCCCGCCTCTGCGCGCCTCTTCACTTTAGGGGGGGAGTCAGGTGTTAAACTTCCCCCGTACATCACAGAGAGGCGCATGTGGAACACAACGCGCCGCCATCCCGGGTCCTAAAAAATAGGGGGCGACAGATGTCCCCAGATCCGTCGCCCCTAGACCCATTCAGGGGGGCTGGGGGGCTTTCAGAGGGCGTTATCGGCCCTCCGCCGACGCCCGTTGCGCCTGCTGCGAACCGAGTGAGCGGTAGAGATCTCCCGCTCCCTTTTCGCAGCCTCCTTCTACAACACGACAACCGCGTCCCAGTACTCCTTGCTGCCGACCATCGACTCGACCACGGCCTACTACTGTGAAACGTATTAGATTGACCTAACGTTAAGCAGGTGCAAAACCAATGTAGTAGTAAACGTGGCGGAATTGTATCTTGTATTTCACTGTGTTCTTTAAAAATGTGTAATTAATTGCCAAAGTACATGTTTTTACAAGAAACTCCCAAGCTATTTTAAAGAACAGAGGCTCAATAAATTTCAATAATTTAATAAATAAAAACTCTGCCAAATAGGTTTCTATAAAATTTAAGATAACTTGGATGAAAAGAAGGCTTGTGATTAATTAAACTACTCCAATGTATGTATGTGTATCTTTATTTTTTTAGTTGGTTTCAATCCCAAAGTAACAAACTATCTGTGTTATAGAATTAATATTGATTTATCGATTTACGTGTCAGAATATGTATTACCCTTGTTATGAAGATTTTTGGTATTATTTAAAGAAAAAACTGACTGTGAATGAGAAAACCATGCAGGCTACATTTAAAACATGAGGTTTTTATCTGTCTGGCGGTAAGCTAAGCACGAGGCCAACGTAGCGTGACCAGAAACATAGGTTTTTCGGACTAAGGTTTGTATAGCGCTTTACCCAGACAATGCGAGTACTTTAAATACAAGCAGCTTAGTACAGTACGAATTAATTTAAATGAAAATAACAATTGTTAGTACAATAACTCAAATTCAGGACCGCTTCTCAAGTTTTATATTACTCCTTTGTACTTGTTTGTAATAATTATACTGTTGTATTTGACTGTTGCATCATTTCTGCATAACTGATGATCACCGGAAGCAATGACCTATTACTCTGGAATGGGCAAGGAAATATAGCGATCATTGGACATTTGTGCAATTTTGTGCCTTCCCAATACTTGTTTTGTGCATTTTCAGTTTCATCTAATCATCATTTCAGCCGTAAGACGTCCCCAATTTGGGGAGGTTGCCGTAATTGCCACGCTTAGTAGGCGGGAAGAAATGGAATAATGACGGAACCAGTTTCCGTGCCATATAGCTATTTTAAATTGAGAAAAAAAACTTTTATTTTGCAGAGACATTTTTTCGTTTTAATTATAGAACAACGGGACGAAGTGCCGTTTTGCACCACTGCAAATGAGGTGTGGTGGACGACGAAGGTTCCATCTATCTTTGTTTTAGTTGCACGAAGAGCAGTCATCATGACATTGTTGTGTGTTTCTAAATCCATTTACAGTGATACTTGCAATTTCGATACAATCTACATGCACCGTAAATGCCGAAAATAAGAACCAGGTATTTGCAGGTGCCACAAAAATCATTATTTGTTGGTATTTATTAGGACCATCCTACAATTTTTTTTTAGAGGTTAAGAATGCATTTATATTAAAACTCTTACTTTGACCGCCAATTACTTAGAATCGGAGGCTTTATTTATAAACTTTTCCGCATTTTGTCGTGTCAAAACTTTTGATATTTTACTCTTAAATCCCTGTGACTGTCTTTTCAACATACCCGTCTGGTTGCGATCGTCTTTTATGTTCAAATTGTGCGTCACCAAAACTGTCCACATCAGGATGGAGTGTTCCAGAGAGATGAGTAAATGATAAAAAAATATTAATTTCTTTGACAGGTACAATACAGCGTAGTTAAAATACGCTAATTTCCGGTTCAGATATGACTCATATGACTTTGTGTCTATTTTTCATTGTGAATTCTTTGCATGGGCTAGTTTGTACTTTTTTTCTGACTACGATGGCAATACATTTTTAATTAGACGTTTTTTTTTTCAGACAACCTTTTAAATACATAATAATACAATTCAAGGATTCATCGTTTGAAAAGTTTATTTTTACAATTTTGTTTTATTTGTCACGAAAATTTAGGTTTTCATCACCTGCTGAAAATTTCGCACCAGGACACGAGTTGCCTTGGCTTTCCTGGAAGTCTTTAAATAGATTCCAGACTCAGGTGGGCCGAAGTAAAGAAAACTTTCTAAGGTGGAGATTCATAGATGACTCCGCCCTGGGGCGTAAATGTGGTGCTGTTCCACAAACGATGCGGCACTTGATATCTTGTCCAGCGTGTCCTGTTGTTTGCACGCTACAGGAGTTGATGGACGCTACTGAAAATGCTAAGCTCGTAGCCAAATTCTGGGCTAACTCTATTTAGATTGCTATCGACACGCTAAGAAGAAGACCCACACTATTTTTAAAACAAAATTCTACAGCAATACACACACACGCAAACTCTACAGTACATCTTCAAACGAAACTATTAAAGTTCTACTTTGCTCAAAGGAGATTCTCAAAATAATGACCACATTACAAGTAATTTTTGTTTCGACATGTCGTGAGTTTGCCTTTTAAGAACTCTTGTATTGAAAAAATACATAAATGGGATATATATATCGTTCTAACAAAAAAAAAAAACATATGGAACAAGACGACTTACAAGTAGTTAAAGTAGGCGGATGTTATGTTAAAATCTGTAGTTGTGTTCCGACTACATCGCAACATTATGTCCTTGGTTGGTACACAGTCGGTGTTATTATCTGATTGACATATCGACCACGGCGGTACTTCATGAAAACTTACCGCCAAAAATTTTAAGCTGTCAGCTAAATAATAAGCGTGCTATAACAAAAAAAGTTTCAAATTATGGTCGTGACGCTAATTGCATTTGTGGACCTCCGGAACAAGTCCACGCGCGGCTATTATTTGACGTAATTATCACAAAATTCAATTCGCAGTTTCAATACCTTCTTCTATAATATAACATCAAACACACAAAATAAACGAGGAAGTGAAGTTTATTTTTCCACTCAATAGTCTTAGGATTCAAGCAGGTCGAAGCAAAAAAATCCTGCTCAGGTGAAGATTCGCAGAAATCTCCGCCCTGGAGTGTAAATGTGATGCTAACCCACAAACAATGGGGCACTTATTATGGTGTCCAGCGTGTCTTGTCGTCTACATCCTACGAGTTGATGGACGCTACTGAAAGTGCCAAGTTCAATCTATCGATTTGTCTATAGATTTTTATCGATAGAGCCGTTTTCGTTCTTTGAGCCCTCTTATTCGTAGGAGAAGTCAGGCACTCACGCACTATAGTCGTTCTATTAATTCACTTCAGATATCTGATGGTTTTATGTCAGTTTGTAAAAGTATATGGGCTTTGTCGATGTACAAATTTCTGTAGTTATTTCAGTTGTCTTTAAATTGGAGCGAGTCCCTAATTGGCTGATACCAAGTCTCCGTAAATAATAAATTTGATACCAAGGTATTACGAGTATACTTACTAGAATTATAAACAAAGACGTCTGCAAAAATCTACCATAAGATATTCCTCTAAGAAGTGGATTCATAAATTTATTGCAGTCATATCTCCTGGTATATTGTTTAATAAAACTGTCCATGCACATATATGCGATTCCTACTGTCGCTTCACATAAGATAAAATCAATAAGTCTCACTGAAAAAAAGGTTACAGTTAAGTAAATCAGAGTTTGAATAGAGTCGATACTTCGATAGTTAGGTTGATTTGTGAATGAAAAATATACGTATCAGGGTGCTTACTCTTGATTTTAATTCCGATCGATTGACATTGGAATTGGAACTTTTCTTATACTTGAGTTCAACGCTAGCGCCAAAATGTGTTTAAATTGAGTGTCCATTTTTTAGAACCAAGTGGAATCGAGATCGGGCGTTGTTGTTGTTCCATTGTTTACGGAATTACGTGTATGCAAAATTAACATTGGAATCGGATTGGCATTACATTGGAATTAAAATTAGGTTGAAGAGTAAGCCCCCAGAACTGCGTGAAATGCCTAGGCGGTCATTATCATTTACATTTTAAAATATTTTTTGTATTGATTGTAATGAATGATGATGAAAAACACCAGCTAATCGCACTCGCTCAACGTTGTTTTTTTTTTGTGCCTGTGGTACAAACAACTAAGTTTATTTTGGCTGATTTCATACTAACTGTGCTAGTTTTAGGCAAAATTTTATTTTCCATAAAACGGTTACTGAAGATTTTTGGAATAAATCGCGTTTATTTAGATTTTCGCTTAGCAAACTTCGGAGACAGTGGTATAACTTGGCAAAAAGGAATAGTACCTATGTTTAAATACAGGAATATTCATACGAAATAAAATTGAAAAATAAAAGCTGTACAAGTCAGCCT
The DNA here is from genome assembly GCA_947507805.1 of Aporophyla nigra. NCBI lineage: Eukaryota > Metazoa > Arthropoda > Insecta > Lepidoptera > Noctuidae > Aporophyla > Aporophyla nigra. Next base: position 20,493,831 of record OX382291.1, on the reverse strand, counting down.
TTATTTTTACAATTTCGTATAATCGTATATTTAACGTATTTATTCCTTTCAGGACGCGATAGTTTCGCAACATCAAAGCACCCCATATGGCCCAGGCAAAAATCCAAATTGTGTGTCACTAAAAAATTCCCAGAATTCGATACAAAATATAGGGTGTGGCGTAAGTACTGGCCCACCGTTCAGGATTCGATGAACCAGATAATTAACTATAACAATTAAAAATTTTACCCATTTTACCCAAGGGTTCCGAAAATATATCATTTTTGTCTTTTATTAACGAAATTTCTACCTTTTATTACATATATGTTTGTAGTTTCAACAAAAACCATTATTTTTTCATTCTGATTTCTGTTAATTACTGCTGAATACCAGAGCTATCATGATAAATTATGATTTTTTATGTAAATTCAGCTCTTTTGAAGAAAAAGTTGGTTCTTCTCTAATTTTAACCCCAATTTTTATAACACAGCATCAAGTCCAAGAGCGATTTTTGTAAAAAAAACGTACTACATTGTCAGTGGCCATGCATTTAATAATATGCCTACTAAATACCGATTTCAAAATGATATCACTATAACAGATCCAATAATTTAACAAAAAGATGTTCAATTTTAATTGAAGAAAAGAAGTTTTTCATTAAACTACTTTTTTAAACTTTATTGCGATAATACTATTCCAAAACGTATTAAAACTTAAAAAACGGATACAATGTAACTTTTTACATTTCAAATGTGATTTGTGTTGAAGCACAAACATGTCAGGTAAAAAAAACCTGACCCTTTTTTTACCATGAGACATATTTGTTAACAAAAACCCGTTGAAGCTCTCGCAATCGAGTTACGCACAATAGGAGTGATAAGGAAAAGATATGGTAGGATATTGCTATCTCTTTCTAAATTTCTAAATCTCCAGAAATCTAGAAATGATTTAGTACAATCTCGTCACTCGTGTCGTGCGTCGTTTGCGTTTCGTTTTTATTCTGACTGTGTTTACCTCAGCCATTTCTTTACCCCTGCCTGACCCCGGACTCTGTTTAATTTGCCTACTGATTGGACTTGTTGATTTGGTGATCTCTGCGATATTGGCTACGTGTACTGGTGACTTTGGCTTGCTCAACGATTTGGACAAACGTGCAGTGCAGTGACAATTAAAAAATGCCTCAGTACACACCGCGCAAATATGCTGACATGCAGTTTATTTATGGCGAATGCAGAGGTGTTGGTAGAGAAGCAGCTCGACTTTATCGGGAGAGATATCCTGATCGAAGACATCCAGACCACCGAGTTTTTGGGAGAGTGCATAACGCATACACCGAGGGAAGGATACCCGGCACAGGCGTAGGTGGTGTAGGTAAAGGACGACTGCGACGACACAACGATGAAGAGGTAATGAATTTAGTTACAAAAGATCTTTCAACATCGGTCCGTGTCTTAAGTCGCAGAACTGGCATATCAACTAGATCTGTACATCGAATACTCAAAAGGCATGAACTGTACCCATACCACTATCAAAGGGTACAGTCATTGCTACCAAGAGATTATCACTTGAGAGTAACATTTTGTAGAGTAATGCTCCGCAAAATAAGAGAAGACCCGCAGTTTTTTAATAAAATACTATGGAGCGACGAGTCATCCTGCAAAAAAGATGGATATTTAAATCTACACAATTTGCATAACTGGCACCTAGAAAACCCGCATCTCATAAGGCAAGACAGATCACAGTATCAATTTAAAATAAACCTTTGGACTGGAATCATTAACGGACAGATAATCGGTCCACACGAGCTGCCAGAAACATTAAATGCAGAAAGATATTTAATTTTTTTGCGAATTGACTTGCCCTTGCTTCTGGAAGGTGTCGCTCCTGAAGTCCAAGAAGACATGTGGCTGCAGAACTATGGCTGTCGCGCTCACTATGCTGTTAGAGTACGAGAGCACCTTGATAAAGCGTATCCAAATAGGTGGATTGGGCGTTTAGGTCCAATATTGTGGCCACCACGCTCGCCAGATCGAAATCCCCTAGATTTCTTTTATTGGGGTTGCCTAAAAGAAAAAGTCTATAGCAAAGAAATCACAAGTATTGACCAATTGAGGACTAGAATCCAGGCAGCAGCTAGAGAAATCAGTGAAAGCGGGTTTGCCCGACGACTTAAACGGTCGTTTATTCGACGTTGCAGAGCGTGTATAGCGAATGGGGGCCATTTTGAAAATTTCGTTTAATTTTAATGATTGTATATCATGACAAAGATTAATAATAAATGAAGTGATTTGTTTTTTTTAATTCTTTCTTCAAATACCTAAAGTAACAATTTAGGTCTAGATAATTTTTTTTTTAAACAAACGGGCACTGACACTGTAGTGCATTTTTTAGCAAATATCGTAAGTATGATATTAACGCAATAAAGTTTAAAAAGTAGTTTAATGAAAATCTTCTTTTCTTCAATTAAAATTGAATATCTTTTTGTTAAATTATTGGATCTGTTATAGTGATATCATTTTGAAATCGGTATTTAGTAGGCATATTATTAAATGCATGTGCACTGACAATATAGTACGTTTTTTTTACATAAATTACTCTTGAACTTGAAGGTGTGTTAAAAATTGGGGTTAAAATTAGAGAAGAACCAACTTTTTTTCAAAAGAGCTAAATTTACATAAAAAATAATATTATATTTATCATGGTAGCTCAAGTATTCAGCAGTAATTAACAGAAATGAAAATGAAAAAAAAAATGGTTTTTGTTGAAACTACAAACAAATATGTAATAAAATGTAGTTAATTATCTAGTTCATCGAATCCTGAACGGTGGACCACTACTTACGCCACACCCTGTATAAATCTTTTCTCAAATGAATCGTCAGCTTTTCCATTTATTCGGTTTAGAACAACTTTATTTCCCTTAAAGAATTGCAGTACAAATTCACTTACTGAGAAACAATATTTAAAACTAAGATGTACGTATATAAAATAACAAAACAAAACAAAATAGCAAAAAAAAAATGAAATTATGTATGTAAACAGATAACAACTAGATCGTAACTTAACCAAAACACAACACGGATTTTTATGAGTTTGATTTTTACTGGATTATTTTGTGAGTTAATACTTTAACAAATCTTTCTGCGAAATCAAATTATCGAAAATATATTTTTTTTTATCAATCCATTCTTACTTTATTCACTTTCTTAGATTTGCCCTCAAAAGTCGTGATTACATGAAATAACTAGTCATTCAATATTAACTTGAACTTATATTGATGATTACGGTGGATTACATTTTTAACCGACGAAAAAAACGGAGGAGGTTCTCAATTCGAGGCGTATTTTTTTTTAATGTATGACTACGCATAACTTTTTACATAGTGGTCCGATTGCGATAATTCTTTTTTTTTTATTGGATAGGGTATACCCCGAAGGTGGTCCCATATGAATTTCGAAAACAAAATCGAACCCTAAGGGTCGAAACACAGGGGATTTTTGATTAACCTACAACCCATTCAAGTACTGAAAAAACGTAAGAAAATTAGATTTCGCAGGGAACCGGCTCTACGTTTACAATGGTTTAACGAAGATTTGCTCTACGTATTTAAATTCGGGGGAATAACTGTCTAGGCAGTCCACTAAAATCTGTGCAATCAACTAAGATCAAAGCGGTTTAGTAATTAAACGCATCTAGGTAGGTACCGTTTTCGCACACCTTTGAAAATATATCATAATTGTATGCCGAGGAGGAGTACGTGTATGCCAAATATATGAATTTCTTAATACTCTTCCATCGAAAGTGCTCGTCACCAAGTGTTTCCTGTGAAGAAACAAACAAAAACTATAAACAGCATGAGAACCAGAGAAGTTCACTCATACGCCAAAAAGAAGAAATGGAAAGAAGAAAGAAGTAATGGAACAGCATACCAATGTTATTTTTTTGGTGGGAAATCATCAAATGACGTCTCCCGCTCTAAGGTGGAGCGGAAGGGCGTGTCAGACTTTTACTGACTAAAACCCACCCGTGTTCCTTCAGTTGCCCATATGCCAGGGCCACGGTAACTATTTGGAACGAATCTCGCGACCCTGGCAGGGCATAGCATATGCTTGAACATGATTCAGATTCTGAATGATAGTGTGTTACGCAATTAGGGTGCAGGTCATGGCCAACTCATGTGCTAAATTTCATCCTAATCCGTTCAGTCAAATTAAAGTGAAACTATAACAAATAAAAATAAAATTTGAAACTTTTCTGTTTAATATTACTTTAGACAAAAATTGTTCCATAACACGGTATTCATCGTAAAAGTAGGTACAAAACATTGTATACTAATTATTTTACCAATACAAAGTAAACATTTCGTCCCAAACCAATATCTATCCCTACCTATTTAATCATATGTTACCAAAACAAAGTAATCTACTTAAATATCACAAATAAAATTAAATGTATACCGTTATCATTCAATAACGAGGTAAACAAGCTAAACGTTCATATATTTTATTCAAAAGTTCAACTTCGAGAAGAGGTTTTAGAAATAATTATTTACTTGAAAATGTGATGTCATTAATAATGACCATTTACTCTAAAGCGTCAGACTGACATATTATTGCTATCGCCAACTGTTCTGTACCTAGACCTATAAACGAGGAATATCTTACCATACATTGTGTTTTGTTATATCTCTAAAGCTCCCAGTCGACGTCACTTTTTCCGACATATTCAGCAATTATCGTCATATTTCGACCAATTTAGGGGTCTTAAGGAATACGTGGTGACTGATGTCCCCAGATCCTTCGCCCCTTGACCCATTTAGTAGGGCTGGAACACTGCGTTTTCCGCCCTCCGCCGACGCCTGGTGCGCCTGCTGCGGACCGGGTGAGCGGAAGAGATCTCCCGCTCCTTTTCCGCAGCCTTCTTCTGCGACATGAGTGTTTCGCAGAAGGATACCACCGCGTCCCTGCACTCCTCGCTGCCGACCATCCATTCGACCATGGCCGGCAGCGACAGGTCACGTGATAGAAGAGGACGGCACGGCTCCTCCTAAGCGGCAACTATGCCAGCATATGCCGCGCCGTGTCCTACCGGGAGTCGACGCAATGGTGACACCGGGCGTCCGGCTCCCTGTTTATGCGACACAAGTGCTTCTCGAAGCAACCATGCCCCGAGAGCACCTGCGTCACCCGACACGACAGAGAGCCGTGCGTCCTCTCGAGCCAGCACTCGAGTACCGGCTGGAGTGCCTCGATGGCGACGAGGCCGGTACGGCATGAAAGCTTGTCCCGCCAGTCCGTCACCAGGACTGCACGAAGCTGCGACCAACCTCCAGGCCTAGGTGCCGTATGCGGCTCACAACTAGTGAGACTGCAGCCGTCGCCAGCAACATACGAGCTTCCCCGGGCCGTGACCAGCGTGTCGTCCGCATAACATGTCAGGTCCACGCCCGGCTGGAGCTCGCCTCGCAGCACCCAGTCTTACCCGATGTTTCATAGAAGCGGACCCTCGTCCGAGCCTTGTGGAACACCACACAACGTCACATTCTAACCTAACCTATTTGGCAGCAGCCCCTAGCTTAGTTACTGCGAACGATTGGGTTCGGCTTAATGGGTCACAGTTTCAACCTAACCTATGAAATACCGGACTATTTACTTAATAACTATTTAATTAATAACTTGATGACTTACGTGTGATAATATATCATAACAATTGTTAACAGTGTGTGTTTACAATGTGCTTCATGCGACAGACACTTTTTTCATCTCCATTTTTGAATACATTTGCTCTACTGGAAGTCATTTCTGTTTTCTTAAGCAAAGCGTTGTAAAGGGAAACAACAAAAATGGTGATGGAAAAAATAACTAGTGGAATCAATTCGCCTTAACATTATTTCTACGGTGATCTAGTCATGAAATGGGCTTCAAAGACTTGTACATAATACTACGCTTATACATTTTGCCGTAGGCAGTACGCAACGGCATCTGTACCTATGCAAACGAACGGCGACGTATGTATAATGACGAAGAATACAATTTGCGTTCGATATATAGCTATTTAAGGGCAAATCGTTAACTTTGTATATGTAAAATAAATTGAATACGTTTGCACCCATTTTGTACCCATACGGAAGATACTATGTGCTGGAACAAAGATTGTGAAATGGTTCCGCGTCCAGGTATACATATTTTTGGGGTTCACAGTACGTACATGTTTAATCTAACTTCACGATCAAGTTATATTATTTTAATCGCGCTAATGCCTATTTAGGATACTTGTATTTTTCTTACAAACAAAATTCGAGCAAACTTGCAATAGTCGCACAATCGCGGTCTATTACGATTACGACTAGACAAAGATGTAACGCAATGCCTTTTGATACAGTCAGCGACATAAGTCGGGGATTAATTAACTTCGTAAGGCCCAAGCTAAGTTGCCATGATGAGCTAAAACACGCGATGTACACAATGGACAATATCGTCTAACATGGTTCTGGAACCAATGTGCTTGGGCTGGCCCAAGCACATTTAACTAGTTTTCTTTAAGAACAAATAAATTTTCTGGGTACTATCAGTTAGAAAGGAATTTAATACAACTACTTTTAAGTTGATATTTCGTGTTTATATAAAAATAAATTGGGCGTTTAGAAGATTTAGATTTTAAGTCTGGGCCGGAATGCTGCATGTCACTTTGTTCAATACGTTCTACGTTGGGCCTTACGAGATTAATGAAAACTTTATTTATGGCATTCTATGGAACAGTAGGGAGTTTTAAGATGATTAGTACCTATTCAATTGTTAACTACATATAATTATTATCTACGATTTAAAATGATTAATGTTTCGAAATTACCAGCGTATTTCACCGCTGACTATACCTACTTCAAATAACAATTTGAATAGGTAGGTAGGAGAAAGTACAGTAAACTGCAATTTTCACAGGCCGGGCTCATCGGGCGCAGCACAGGTATCGGATGCGAGTACATGCGGCGGGAAGCCGACTGCATTCGTCAGCTCGCTATCTTCACAAGAGTGGGCAGTATGTTTTACACGTCGCATTCAGCTGATTCAACTTGCCTACGCGTAGCAATCATGATTCAACTTACGTCGACCACGCGTTCCACGAACGCGCGTTCATCGAACGCAGACGACCGATTACCGACACATGCGCTTGGATCCAACCAGACATACAAACGTGACATTTAACTACGTCTTAGATCAGCAAATTTCCTTTAACTCTTTGCAAAATGCGCTGCGCCGCTCTTCAGCGCGGCCCGGTCGTTGACAGTCTTACGTTACAAAATTATTTATTACAACAACCACTTACTTTTCCGTTGCTTATTATAGTAATACTAGAGATGCCCAAGTCATTCATAGCGTTTTACTGTGGTGTCATAGCGGATTTTGATTATTACACTTGCACTTTAAAATATATCACCTAGCTGAAACTTTAATAAAATCGGATTAGTCACGCATTTGAAATAGACCTTATAGTTACATAAATGTGACGCTGCTACTTCACGTTTATGCAGGTCTCGTAAGTACGTCTCTAGTATTGTGTTCAAGATAAGGGTGATGGTGATATTTTTATCAGCTTCTCTTGTAAAGAAATGACCAGAGCCTACTGTGTGTCCCGGTATACATTTATTGGTTAAAATAGAAAATATCACTTCGACGACTTTGCTCCTTTAAAATTAAAAAGAGTAAAACGTAAATATACTCACTTATAATAACAATGTTCTAAGTTTGTACCTACAACTAAAAGTGCACATAATAAGTAGATGACAAAACTTCGATGTTTATATATGTATCGTTAATGAATAATTACAAACATATTTACTGCGAACAGCAGTATGCTCCGTGTTTCTGACAAAAACATGTCAAAAGACATTGACGACTTGTCAGTAAACCAAAATAAATAATAGGATACATATCTATGGTAGCTTTACTCTGGTTTAATCTGTAAGGAGTTAAATTCATTCTAGACGTTTCATTGATAGAATACTAACTTTGTGGTGGGTTTGTTAGAAACTACAATTGGAACGAACTACAGAAACTGCAATGTTTTATGCGTGTCTTCATAAAGGGACGTGCGATCGGTGGGATCGGACGCACTTGGTGATGAGGCTCGCTTAGCACCCGCATGGGCCTCATTACGGGCTGATATAAATCGATGGTGCGCCAAGTACCTCCAGGTTCAAGTAACTCCACAGGACTTCCAGGCATGGTAGTGCTAGGAAGCGCGGCATTTAAATCGGTAAGATTCCGAAATATCTGTCCGTTCTTCGCAGACAGTTACCATTGGGGTTTCCCCTCAGAAAACAAAAATGATGAAGATAGGTAGAAAATGAAACATAGTTTTAAACCTTTTTAAGTAATAGGCTGTCAATGACATATGTCTAAAACAAAAACATATAAGGAAATATTAATCTTAAACATCTTCAGAACCAAATAGGGTAAAAGTGTTATTACTATAAAAACGGACGGAGTTGAAACCATAGTGATCGTTTACACGTGGTCGTCCTCGGCATCGGAATTAACTAAAATCAAAGACATTTTTTTTAATAAATCTCTTTCACTAAAAATTATGGACATGTGCAATGCAATCCCATACTTGGTCTTTTATATTCAAAAGTCCATACTCAAGGTTTGCCAAACGCAGGATTCTAGGCGTCAAATTATCAGACCATATTCTAAAAACCACGATGCGCTTCAAAACACAGATTGCTGAAAGCCACCAAGCCAAATTGCGACTGGGCTGGCCACGTCTGCCGCATGCACAATGAGCAGTGGCACAAAGTAAACACTACGTGTACACGTCGGGCCCAGCAAGAACGCGTCGCGACAGACCTCCTAGCAGATGGCGGGACAAGTTAGAGAAATCACACGACCAGTTTAGCCCTAAATCCAAAGAGCTGAAAGTGAGAGGAGAGGCTTTTGCCCGCTAGTAGGATGTGGGCTAACTGTAACAGAATAGTGGTATATCTTTCCGGCCGCCGAGATAATGCGTTCTTTACGCCTGTCAGTTTCATACAAACGAATACGTGATTTGTTTAATTTGATATTTATTAGTTACAAGAATTGTCACAGGTGTCAGGAACGCAGTCTCTGGACGGCCGGACTGTAATAGCATTCATGCATTCTGTATTATACATGGTGTTAATAGATAACCTTGAAATCGCAATCGCTTGAATTAACATTTTTTGTTTGTACAAGTTTTTTCTGAATTAGCCATTACTTTTATACCATGGTCCAATTCATGCTTATCCATAACTACCGAAAATCCTGTACAATATACTGTTCTAAGCATTTCTACCATATAGGTAGAAATGCTTAGAACCGTATATTGTTCTGAGTAGATATGCGATCATGTCTATGAGACAACTCTACCTATAGTGGAAGACAAGGACAAAATTATGAAACAAAATGCATGGGCCAAGATATAGATGTAAACATACACTGAGTTTAGTGTGTTTCACGAAAGAAATCCCTTCGCCGTGATTAAATTTCTTACGTTTTTTTGCAATTTGCAGGTTCGTGTTAGGTTGTCTGTTATAAAAATATTACATGATACGCGATCGTAACAAATATGGCTTTACAGAATTATCCCTACTAATATTATGAATGTTAATGTAAGTTTGTTTGTTACGCGTTCACGCGAAAATTACTTAACCGATCATCATGAAACTTTGTACACATTTTCTTGGAGGTATTAGAAGTAACATAGATACTTTTTATTTAAAAAAAAAACTATATTTATTGTTATTTTTAACGCGAGCGGAGCTGTGGGCAAAAGCTATTAGTAAATAAAATAACTAATACGTAATTTTACTTTTGGGAGCTATCTTAGCGCATCATAACAAAACACTGAATTTCGGTGCTACCTATATTATGATCTGTAGGAGAACCAAGTTAACCGACATAGCCCGAAGAATAGCCAAACATAAGTGACAGTGGGCAGGGCACATTACTCGTAGAACAGATTGCCGATGGGGCCGAAAGATTCTGGAGAGGCGAATGCGTACCGAAAGACGTAGTCCCACAAGGTTCACCAATGACTTGGTGAAGGTCACAGGAATCCGATAGTAGGGAGAAGCACAGAGCCGATCAAATGGCAGTGTATATCCAGTAGTGGACGTCGTTGGACTAAAATGATGATGATGATGATAATCGCATAGGGGTGATGAAATCTTGCAGTTTGACTTAAATTTCGCAGATTTCTTTGTTGGGATAGTTATGATGATTTTGAATCTTACAATAACTGCATTTTTCACATTGTCAATGATACTCAGGAAATAGTAGATAGTCATTTTACTAACTTAGGGGGAATTAATTTGCCCACCGATAACAATTATATCACGGGATTTGAATCCCGTGATATTGTGATAACGTCTAGGCATATTTAAAACCGGAATAGAGACCGTTTTTTTGCAAAGGACGGAAATAAATGAATATTTTCAACGAATTCACCATTTTTAATCAAGTATAGTTACATCATTCTAAGTGTGGTGTAAATATAACATAATTTAAATATCATTATTTTCTTAATGTAAACTCAGCTGTGTAAGGTCTTGGCGCTGACAATATACCTATCACTGGTACATCCGAAGGTGTTGTACCGTTGCTGACGTGGATCCTATACTTCTGGAGTATACCCACGAAGGTGATGAATATAAACGACTTGGCTAAAGAGTCCCCTGGGCAGCGTCTGCGACCTGAAAAGTATATTTATATAATATTAAAAAATATATTTTATGAGTGTGAGTCGTGTTACACAAAGTACATTTTAACGCAAAATGCTACTGATTTCGTCAGATGCATACACCTAGGGTTTAGAAAAAAACTAGCCTATTTCAGCCACAACGACAGCACAAAGAAGTGAAGATAGTAAATTATGCTTTGCAGTTATCCATGAAATCAGTAGTAGCAGTGCCAATGAATATTCATAATTTAATGTTATTAGCATGTCCTGATGGCACACAATATGAAACAGAATTATATCAGGCAATGTGTAGGTACAACCAGCGACACTGCAAGGTATCCAGTCAATACCGGTCTCGCATTGTATAGGCTTCCGTAAAATGCGAGGCCAACTCATACTGGAACTACGAAACATATTATAATGTGTCTTTAAAGTAAATAAGAATTGAACAAAAATATTCGTAGGACATAATAATTTTCATCACACGGTAGTTTCAATACTCGCCCAATTCGCAAATATGTAGCTATAAAATCGCTTTGCTTGGAGAGGAGTTGTGTATATTTAGTGACCGATTAAATACATATCGATCAAAAGGCAATTTTTTACTATATTTTGATAAGATTTTTATAAACAAAAAAAATATATCAGTGCCCAGTACAAAATAATCCTTTACCAATTCTGAAATACTGATATAATTTTATGTCATGTTTTTCTTCTATTGATAAAGACGTTAATATATTTACAATACTTATTTCACTATAAATATATAATATAACGACGCCACGACTCGTCGGCGTGGACGCCAATTTTTTTTTATAATGATCATGCTTCTTTTTAACCGATGAAAAAAAAACGAGGAGGTTGTCATTTCGACGCGTTTATTTTTTTGTGTTTTTTTTTTCTTTTTCATTTTCAGGACACAATATCAATGTTGCCACTGATACAAAAATTATCTTTATTTATTTTTTATTAAGGTGGAGTATGTATTTAAGGCGTAGGGTTTAAAAGACCCGATGTTTCTATAACGTATTTTATTCCTACCATAAATTAATTGACGTAATACAATGATGTTTTGGTGCCTGAAGGACATTGATAATGTGTATTTTTGAGACGTAGCACTAACCTTAAACGTTGTAGCTACAGGAAAACCGTCGAGGACTCTCCTTAAGTTTCTGGGACATTTTGGTCTAAATTCCCAAATTAAACTGAGTAACTGAGTTATAAACTGAGTAATTTGCACTAATCGCATAATATGCATAATATAATAAAGGAACGCTGATAATTTTAGAGGATTTTAATGTGATGTCATAAATAAACACATTTTTTTGCGCTTACATTGCGAACGCTGGCTGAACCCTACAAAATAGATCAAAATAATGTACTACAGTATTGTACACCTTAAAAAGATCTACAGAAAGTCTATGATGGTATATGTTTATCTCTTAGGGATAACTCACAATAACCATTTTTATCTTTTACGTATTACAAAAAAAAATTGGGTGATTTACCAAGATATTTTAAAGAATACCGTATCGTTCTTTATCCACTTAAATAAATTAGATACGTTGTGTATTTTATGTGGATCAAAATTGCCTTTTACAGCATATCTTTAAAATGAATATCTTAGAAGATATCAGAGATTTTAAAAGCGGGGGCAGAGCGGCTGGCGGGCCGTACGTCCGTCCCGGTTGGTAGCGGTCGGGTAGTGCAGCATTAGTAGGATTGTAATTCATATTACTGAGGCTTCATAGAATAAGAAGACTGCGAAATAGGGCTGGATTGAATTGAATATAAGTCTTCCTGGTTTTTCTTACCGCTCGTATTCTACCAATACAGATACTCAATCATTTACCAGACACCAAATCGATCATAGGAATTATAGGAATAGTACTTTTGCCAGTGGATTCGCCCGTATAGCTGTCGGAAAATATTACCAGGGAAGCTACTACCGGGATAAGGTATCCTATATGGTAAGTATCCAGGATAACCAAAAATCCAAATCCATCCAAAAATCTAAACATCTAAGCCATACTTCGCGGTCTCTTACTTGGAATAATACTATTAGGTTTATTTTGAATATAACGAACACACATGATATTCTCATAAACTATGAATCCGAAGTAATATGAATTATAAACCTACTTACCACTAATATTATAAACATGAAAATTTGTATGATGGGATGTTTGTTTCTCAATCACGCAAAAACGGCTCAATGGATCTGGGTCGAAAATGGCACACAGATAGTATTTATTACCTATATATAATCGCCTATATTATTCCCACTGCTGAGACACAGGCCTCCTCTCGGTGAGAGGGAGTGGGCCGTAATCTACCACGCGGGCCCAGTGCGGGTTGGTCCAGTCACATGTCTTCGAATTTTTGGTTCTAGGACATGCCGGTTTCCTCACGATGTTATCCTTCACTGTTTTGAGAGCAGTGTTGATGAAAATGTTTACACAAATTAAGCGCCTGCCTGGGTTCGAAACCACGACCTACAATTCGTCGGGGCTGATACCACTGAGCCACCACTGCTCTCACTCAACTGGTCTCTTATTACCTTTTAACCGCGGTAGTACGTCCTCTTGCGATAATTTCCGACATCCACGCGGGCGACGCCGCAGGCAAAAGCTAGTTTCATAGATAAAACTAACTTATGGGTTCTTTAACTTAATCAAAAACATGGCTACCTACCTAATCCGAAAGTGTACAAGTGTTCTGAATTTTTCAACATTCCAGATTCGTCGATAAATCTTTCAGGTTTAAATACATGCGGGTCGTCCCATATTTCTGTATCAAAGTATATATCGCCCAAAGACATGAGTACTGTAGCCCCTTTAGGAATTAAATACCCGTCAATTGAAGTATCACTTTTCAGTAGCCTCGGGCCTGCCATGGGCACTATAGGGTAATAGCGATGCACTTCTTGTATGAACGCTGACGTATATATAAGCCTGAAAAAGAAAAGTTTATAGTGACATAAGTTTCAAAGAGTCAAAAATTGACAAGAGGTACAATGCAAGTGTGAGCGCACTCTTATAGCCCAATAGGCAGCGCTACCCTATTAAACCTCGAGTTGCTGATGAGTATTCGAAGACAGTCAAAACCAATAGATATAACGATATTTTGGCCCCACCCGGAATTCAAACCCAAAATCTAATGAGGCACAGCCGTATAGCTGAAAGACAAGCGTCTAATAAATAGTGTTAAGAGAGTTGATGGACAAATGATCATTGGCTCTAATATCAACTTGACCTACATTCGAGCAACGTTAATTATTTATTGATATACCGAATATAGTGATTATAACAATGATCAGTGCGAAATGAGCGGCCGCCTTACAGGTGTATCGAAACCATGTTATTTATTAAGTTTAAGCCTGGTCCAGTACTTTAGTTTTAATTTTGATATTGTAATTTAATTTATCACTTATTTATTGTTAATATAAACCAGAAGAGCGGTAGTATCTAATACAAGCAATGATTTGCTTAAAAGGTACTTCATATCATTATATTGTTATTTACGTAAGTTGTAGATTTTATTTTTCTTTAATCTACTGGCCATTTTGTTACATCGTACCCTGTGCTCCCCCGTACTTTAGTTTAGGGAGTTTGAAAGTTGGCGGTGTGATACCCCAGTGCCTCGGAAAGCACGTTAAGCGGTTGGCCCTACGCCTGATCGCTCTCCGGTCGTGTCAAAGTGCCATCAAAATCAGACTGTGAGAGTGTGGGAAGAGTGAGTGCCCCTGTGTCTGCGCACACACTTGTGCACTATAATATCTCCGGCGCCGATGGCTAGTCTTTATTGAGATTGGCCGCCATGGCCGAAATACGGCCTGGAGGACTATACTATACCCTGTGCTACAGGTACTACTACCTAGTTACAACCGTACACTTTATTCTCGAAGCAGGATTCGGTGCCAGAATCATAGTAGAATGTAAATAATAATAACAGACTTGGCTCTACAAGAGATCTTAAATTTAAAATTAGTGATTCTGCATAATTCCTAAAATATATGGTTTTCATGGATTATTTATATTATAAATCAAATATAATATATAATTATATGTTAGAACAACCAACACACCGTTATCTGATCCCAAACTAGGCAAAGCCTGTACTATGGTAACCAGACAACTGATAAATATACTTATATATTTCTAAATACATACATATAATGGTCAATAATGGTTTCAATGACCATATTTTTACTATAAAGGAGCTATCGTAATGAATGAATATAAACATGGGTGGTATTTGATCTGTGGTTCAAGTAAATAAATCGTCGTTTAGGATTCTCGCCTTCCTCCCGTCGCCAAAAATCAGTTAAAACTGTCAAGAGGCGATGATAACTTTTTTTACGTGACCACTTTTATCCTGTTAACCGGCTGATTTTTAGTATGTGATAGTCGATGACCGACAGATACAGCAAACAAAATTAACAGCTGTTTAAATACTTAAAAACCCACCTTACCAGAAGCAAATCTCATTGATTCGTTTATGGTATCTTTGTTTACATAAATAGTTGGTACACTTACCTGTCACTATCATTCCAACAAGGCGTTCTGTCTCCTACAATAGTGTCTATTTCCTTAAATATTTTCTGTTGTATTTCTTGACATTTTAACACCTTGAGAAATGCGAATCCAAGTAAGTTGCTACTTGTTTGAGAACCCGCAATTAGGAAATCTAAGCAAACTATTTTCAACTGCTCCTCTGAAAACAACATAAAGAACAATTAGCGTGATACAATGAGAACCATTTAAATGGATGCAGATCATTTCACAAATACAATTGCCATAATCTTTTCATTCACATAAATAATTTTACTTTCAATCCACACTGCTTTTCATATAGTTGTTTCCATGGGCGTACCCAGGGGGGGCAGAGGGGGGGCAGCTGCCCCCCTGGAGTTTGTGAATGTTCCTACTAACTATCTACATTTGTCGATAAAAAATAGTAAAAATAACATTGTTCTATTTGTAATACAATTTACAACCTTTAAAAATCATGCGACGCGTCCGTTTTACCTACTCGCAAGCAGCGCTGCATACAAAAATAACTTTAATTTCGGTAGTCGGTGTCTTTGGATCTTTATTTTAGTTTTTTGCCACTGACTACCGAAACTAAACTTATTTTTCACTTTGTAGTGTTTTTTGGAAGTCCGTTGTTTATTTTTTGCAAAAACTTTTTTATCTACCCTGCACTAATTCGTATACCATTACTGGCCTAGTCAATAGCAGTGACAGGAGGTATTAGAATATCATCACACAAAGTAAGAATTAAATACGAAATCTAAGTCAATAAAAATTATATGGTGGTCCCCTGAAGCATAACCTATCCAATAAAAATAAATAGTTTGAGACATTTTTTAAACTATTATTTGTTTTTTATTTTTTAGTGTGTTTCGAATTTTGTGACGTATGTAAGCGTAGTTTTCGAAGACAGTTTTTTTGCTATCCTGGTAAGGATAATAGCACAAATTTATAAAATTATTATATTGTCATCGGTCTTTGATAAGTACGCTAAATTTCGAGTTAATTCAACGTTTTGAAGGGGGTCAAAATCATGTTCAAATTTTCCGTTACATAGGCACATACATAATGTTTGAAGCTAATAAAAGCGTGTTAAAAAAAGATTTTTAAAGAAATGGGTCATAATCGACGGAGAAATTGTTTTGAAAAAAAAAATACAGTGGAACATAGAACCATCTCCTCTTTTGAAATCGGTTAACAAATACAATTCGGTTCGTCGGTCGGTCGGATAACCAATACGGATAAGGCGGGAGGAAACGCCCGGGTGTTTCCATTGCGTGAATCGTCTGGAGGACACGGTGGAGCATACGGTGGAGTGCCCTGCCGGAGCTGAGAACCACCGTGACCTCGTAGAGGCGATCGGTGGCAGCCCTGGTACAAGCCATGGTACGGAGATGCCCTCTGGCATGAGAAGCCGTCACCTCCTTATGCGAAGCAGTAATGCTCACGGAGGAGGCGTAGCGCGTGAGGGAGAGGCAGTCTCTGCACCCTCTCGTCCCTTGGTGCTGCAGGAAGAGACGCCCCGGACCGCCCTAGAGTATATATGTTCTGTGCCCCGAACGCCCAAACCCGTGTCGACGGCGCATTGTGTTCCACGCGCACCTCAAAGAGATGTCAGCATAACTGAAGGGGTCGGCTAGAAGCGATGCCTCCAGAGTTGCGAGATTTGTTCGAAAAAGTTATCGTGACCCTGGCATATAGGCAACTGAAGGAACACGAGTGGGATTTAGCCAGTAAAAGTGTGATACGCCCTCCACACGTCATTTGATGATTTCCCACCCACAAAAAAAGGCATTCCGCGGAAGAAAGGAGTGAAGATTTAATCAAATCTGCTGAAAAAAATTGCTGTGGCTTTGAACCTTGAGCTGCGTTTACCTAAGACAGCAAGCCGCCAACAACAGAAGGCAAATCAACCAGCTGCCTACTGTGGCCAGCCCCTTAGCGATTATTTTCGTCGCTCGGTTTGCATGCCCTATTTGGAATCGTTACTTTCTTCATTAGAGGCGAGATTCAGCAAAGACCATTCATCAGCGTTTACTCTTTCATTGTTGCACCCTGCTCAGATAATTGAAATTACAGTTCCAAAATTCCAAAACATTATGGAGGAAGTTTCTACATTTTATTATGAATTAGAAGGGATCACATCTGAAGCTGAACTTTTTGGATGAAGCAGGAGCAGGACTTTGAAAATATTGGAATAAAAGAGTTAATAACGGAGTAGCAGAATCTTTTTACCCGAAGGTGAAGACAGCCCTAGAAATTTTACTGGCAATGCCTCATTCCACCGCTACAATTGAACGGTCATTCAGCACACTCAGACGCGTACAAACGTAGCTAAGATCAACCATCGAAGTACATTAAATGGGCTTTGTATGCTCAGTATACATAGAATATTTGTTAACGCTATGGGCGATTCTTTCACGAAAGACGTTATGAACCGTTTTACTGAAGAACCTCGAAAGTTACTTTTAAAATGACTATTGTATATTAAAAAAATTAAAAAATAAAGATTTAAAAAAAACCTCTTTTAATTTATATTTATTTATTTGCTTATAAAAAATCTGATTTGCCCCTCCTTGGCCCAGAACCTGGGTACGCCCATGGTTGTTTCAGAACAAAATGGATTCGTTTTCTTCTAGGTTCATAGAAAAACGAAAAAATGTTAATTCAATTAATTAACATTTTAAATGGTAAATGGTGTTGGTCTGTTAATCATTGTAGAATTTCACGGAAACATTATGCAATTCACATTTAATTCGCTACCTACGCAAAATTCGCGCTTTGGACGAGGAGATCGGAGCGGCCCGATATAAGTAGGTACAACACATTTTTTTTCCATGTTTCATGGAACGACACATTATAGTATAAAGATTAAAAGACACTAGGCCCACACGTGGTAGCTCGTAGTTCTGACATTTGACACCAACTTTTATCTATATTCTACTCAGTCAAGTGTACAGAGCAGACGTATCGTAAATTACTTTAAAAACTTATTAAATACTCATCAGTAAATATGTTATATTTGGATTACTTAAAATTTGTAATGACAAATCTTAAGTAATCGAAATATAACCATATTTTGCATACTTAAAGTTGTAATGAAATTCTTTTGAGTGTCAAGCCTAGTGCGGAAGCAACGACTCATCGCCTCTCTCTTCACCCCCTGGGATAACAGACACAAGACACACAAACTAGCAGTGCGCGTATGATTCACGTGAGTAGACTAAATACAAGTATACAATAAATCCAGTACGCTCAACGACTGGAAGTGGCTTCGCGAGAGTTGTCTGAATTACGAAAGCAAATGTCCGAAATTATGTCGCTTCTAAAGACTCTATAAATTATCAAGCAGACAATTACAACAAGCTGTGTCAAGAAGTCACTACCATATAGAATGCAGTGAGCCATATTAGTAAAACAATTGAAAACCAAACCGCGGAAAATGCATATATATATATTAAATGTAAAATTTATGATATACCTATATGTTTCTGAAAACCTTAAAGACATTCCTCCATAAACTTCAGACCAAGTGCAGAGGACTTATGAAAAATTTGTCAACGAAATCAAAGAACGAAATATGCGAGCTAAAATGTTATGGTTTCTGGTATCGCTGAACCCATAAACAAATCAACAACCGAACGCCAAGAATACGAAAAGGCTGAAATTATTTAAATAATTATTAATTTAATATGAGAAAATTATGCGTCTTGGTAAATATAAGTCCGACAATTCCCGCTCCATTAAAGTGAGCATCAGAGCAAACAGCAAAGCTATACTACTGCAGAGAAATAATCTGGACATCGAGAATATAAACATTTATTCCGACCAAACCCCATTTCATCGTAAATGTATGCAAAATCTGAAAGACAAGCTGCAAAAACGCACTGCTATTAGAAGTTAAAACAGGTAATGTATTATTTGGATACATATTTAGAAGCAACCACGTACATTATTGTACTTTCTGAAATATGGATCAAAAGTGATGACGAGGTAATTAAAGATGACTTAAAATTTCATGCTACACCCACTATTATAACTTTAGACAAAATAAAAGAGGAGGCGGGGTGTCAATATTCGTCCATAATAATCTAAAACATATGTTATAGAAGAACACTGTATAGACGATACTAGATTTATGTAAAAAAGTTCTCCTTGAGCATTGATGACAAACCAGACAAACGCAATGTGGAAAACTTCAGATTTATTCAGAACAATTGCTGAAGAAGAAGAGAGCAATATTATTTGGCGATTTAACCTAGACACATACTAAAGAAGGTAACTTCAAAATTCTAAACAAAATTGATCGCAAATATTTTAAACAAGAAACTTTCTCTACCAAAACCATATTAGATCATGTCTCATCCAATCTAAAGGAAAAAAAATGATATCGTAATGATTGAATCTGCGATGTCCGACCAAAAGCAAATATTTTTAGAAATAACACAGTATACGAGTATGAAAGTGGAATACACAGCATTTGATTACCCAAAACTATGAAAGAGTTTTGACGGCCTTATTAACCAAACAAACGACGAAGAACCCATTTATGAGAGACTGGCTAAAAAAGTTCCGTGTTGTTTATCTATGAATTGTTAAGTCCATGCAGACGAAGTCGCGCGAAAAATCTCATAATAAAATGCGGAAATAACCCTATTACACTTTCACGCTTTACCAGCTTATTTGATTTGAACATAGGATAATTTTTATTCCGGTAGTACGTCCCCTTCAGATTTCCGGCATCTACGCAGGGGAAGCCACGGGAAAAAGTCAGTTAGTTAGTACATTATATTTATAAACCACGCATTGGCGGTAAAACAAAATACAAACTGTTCGCGAGGGGAAAATACGGGAAAGATAACTTCAACGAAAGTATACTGCGATGCAAAAATTAAATTATTAATACGATTCGATGAGTTTATCATCGACAAACATGCGACTCGACTCGACTCGAAAGAATCTCGACCATTTTACCATTTACTGAATAACAAAACGAAATAACCAGTGATTTGGGAAACAAAAATGGATGATTTTCGACAGTTGTCCAATATAGTAGACCGTACGCAAATCAAGTCACTCACCTGTAAAAGTTGGATTTTTATTCGCATAAATCTCTTCCAGGAACAAATAAATAAAATCTTTTTCATCCACTTCTTTATTTTTATGCTTTTCAATAGCTTCCTGAAACGAATTGTTCACTGTATCTTTAGGTAATCGTTAAAACAAAAAACGACAAAGACATTTCCTCATTTTTATGAGATGTTCAAATATTAATAGAGATAAGTTTGAGTAGGTGAGGATAAGACATTGTTCTAGACATCAATTTCTAAAAATTCACAAGCATTCAACAACGATTGTTTAAATTGTAAAACCCAGAAAAGACTACTAAATAAAAATTTGTAGTCGCGAATAATATTTTTTAAATATTGAACAGTCAAATCAAGTATTGATAGTTAATCAATGACAGTTATTTTAGAGTAAGTTATTATGAAAAAAAAAAAACTACCTCTATTACTTTGGATATTTCACGATTCAGCTTGGTTATCAGTGAATACCCACTTAATTCAGGTATAATGAATCTACACCAGGGCATTTGATTCAACATGCCTCCGGCAACCGAGAATGCTTTTCCCCGTTGCCTAAAAAGATCCAATAATTGTTTCAGTTTTACTTCTTGTATACGTTCCCCTAAAAGTAAAAAAATAATTAAAATGTTATTCAATATTCATTTTCGTTTTTTATTCATCATTCTGATATTTAAACACTATGCTAAAATCGTCGTAACTAAAAAAACATGTATTTTTTTAAGTATCAGACTTTAAAGGTTATTTGAATTAACAAAAACAACGTTTTGTCCGTCCGACATTTTGCCAAAATTTTAGTAGCGAAATAGTTCTCATAAAGCAGACACACTTGTTAAACACACCACAGCCTGTTAAACAGCAAAATGTTGATTTGGTTAAATGAAATTCAAATCGATCCTAAGATAAGTTTAAAAAAGAGAAGAGGTTTTAAAAACTACTAACTTTGCAATTATCATTTCAATAGGATTAATAGCTGCTAACCCATATTTTACAGGAAAACTATTACAGTTTGCGATAGTTTATTACCCAGACACTTTTCTCAGAATGATAATTATACCTATAAATTACAAGAGCTTACTAGCTGCTGTAAAACAGCGGGTTAAAGGGAACAATTTCATGAAAGTATCAATAATCCCTGTTGCATTTTATTATTGATAGCCTACGGCAAGAGACAAATGAGAATATTTCAATCGAAATACTCCGCAAGACAACAGACATCGCTCAACTCATACCTTTACTCATGTAAAGTTGTTTTTAATCAGTCAAGCCGCTACACTGAACGCATTATGACAAGTGTCAATACCAGCACCAGTTCTGTTGACGGAGTCACTTTTTTTCATAACAGGTGTACACTTACCAGCCACGTATTTCCATAAAACATTTATCACAGATTCACTCAGTAAATTAACGAAATTTATAGGCTTGCTATTATTTTCGTCTATATATTTCAGTAATCGACTCAATTCCTTTTGTATTTCCATTTCCATTATAGTTTTTCCATACCCGACGTGTTTTAAGTTTTTTACTGCAAACTGTCTATGTATCTTCCATATTTCACCATTGGCAAAAGTTATACCTAGAACATTAAAATATAATTAAGAATTATGTTGTATGAACCTATTAGAAGTAGTAGAAATGCGAGTTGATCTTTTTGGTTCTCTCTTACCCATGTTTTTATTTCCAAGACATCTTAATCGTGAAAAGAAGTTATCTGGTCTAGAATCAAATTCTTGTTCATAAAATACTTGACGAACGTTCTTTTCACCAAACACGACTATTAACAGCTCTGTGCTCATTTTCATGCCTAAAACATTTGTAGAATATTGTCTGGATAATTCTAAACATGCTCTCCATTCAGATCCATATTTTTTTGTCATCCGTTGCAAAATACCGCTACTCCCGATGAACGGATACCATACTGGACCTGAAATAATAATAAAACAATATTGGGATCATTATTGTTGGTCTAGTTTCCACTTGACCCCAGCTAAGTAGTTTCTGACTAAAACAATTTGTGTATAATATCAGTTACAACATTAGCACCGGCTTTCGCATTTCTGAATTGGGTATTTGAGGTTGAGAATTTGTCAAACTACACTTTAGCATCAACTTTAGGTGATTCCTTCTATGTAGCCCGTGAAAGTCATATTTTTTTTTTGCATATATGAATTTTAGGGTGTCACCTTAAGTAAAGTTTTGAAAGTTCTTAACTTCAAATTTTGAATTCAGAAACCAGTGTTAGTATCATGTGCTTAATGGGTGGCACCATGCAACAGAATACCATGTCATCAAGTTGACTTTATAAAAACTATAATTTAATTGACCTAAGCACAATAAAATCATGCCATGATTAATCAAAACTACTGACAGGCTGTATCTTAGCCATCTAAACAAAAAATTGTTAAAAAAGAAAACATCAAAACAAATGTTAACCAGTGTTACTCAAGTTATGTTGTTAATAACTTTTGGGATTAAATATAATGACCACCATAAAATGCTTTGATAACCTTAGTTCTTTAACCAAAAATTTATACTTGACACCAGAAAAATAAAGTCTAAAATTACAATAGTACTAGCTATTTTAGTCACGACTGCACTTCAAATTGTATTCGAACACCAAATGTAGTAAATGATCACCAAATTATAACTTGTGCGACAAAACTGTACTGCGACTCACAATAATTCGAATGCACGCTTTTGCGACACACTCGAGCTCACATAGTACACTAGGTTAGGTTAGGTTAAAACTGTGATCTCCTAGAAACAACTAGATTCAGTGTGTCGCACAAGCGTGCATTCGAACTATGGTGAGTCGCAGTACAGTTTTATCGCACAAGTGTTATTCGCACATCCATTTGTCGAGCTCACGTAGTACACTCCTAATAATTTGGTGTTCATTAACTATGTTTGGGTTAACAATGATTTTTTTGGAGTCAGTTTGCTTAAATAGGATAGCAAGATGTAAAAACTTTGGTTATAACTTTACATTGAAATGCTGCTTTAATTTTGGTGAACATTTACTACTTTTGGATTAACAATGATTAATTTGGAGGCATTTTGTTTAAATAGGATAGCGAGATGTTAAAACTTTAGTTATAATTTTAAATTAAAATGCGGGTTTAATTTTGGTGATCATTTACTATTTTTTTCTGTTATATGTTACTATATCTGGTGGTAACTTAAACATAAGCCATAACTTGCCGTCAGCGCCGGCTGTCGCTGAAAACCAGCGCTGGGGCTCTGTTTCGCATAGAGTCGCAGTATTATGCCAAGCGATTGCCGTTTTGCGTGGATGTGACGCATATTTTCCCCAGCTTTTTTATATTTTTGTTGTTTTTTTTTTCGTCGTATTTACCGCAAATAAACGTATTTCTTTTTTTAACTTTTCCAGGGTGGACCAATTATAATTAAATTAAAACCACATGTTATCATATCAACAATTATATCATACTAGCTTTTGCCAGCGGCTTCGCCCGCGTGGAGGTCGGAAAATATCCCGCGGGAACGTACTACCGGGATAAAAAGTACCCTATATGTTAATCCAGGTTATCAACTATCTGTGTGCCAAATTTCATCCAAATCCGTCCAGTAGTTTTTTCGTGAAAGGGTAACAAACATACACATACACATACATCCATCCTCACAAACTTTCGCATTTATAATATTAGTAGGATCAACAATTATAAAATGTCTTGATGAAATGATCTAAAAATAAACGTAGAAAAAACTGAAATTATGAATTTTAAACAGCAAGTAAAACCTGATTCTAATTTAAAAATATATCAATCAAATCAGCCTATCGCAGTCCACTGCTGGACATAGGCCTCTCCCATGCTGCGCAACAACACCCTATCCTCCGCCTTCCGCATCCTGTATGTCCCAGCCACCTTTTTGAGGTCGTCGGTCCATCTAGCTGGGGGGCGTCCCACAATACGCTTGCCAATACGCGGTCTCCACTCCAGGACTCGTCTGCTCCATCGGCCATCGGTCCTTCGACAAACATGGCCAGCCCACTGCCACTTCAGCCTGCTTACTCTGCAAGATATGTTGGTAACTGGAGTAACTGGAGTTCTTTTCCGGATAACATCGTTTCTGATCTTATCCATCAAAGAAACTCCGAACATAGCCCGCTCCATAGCGCGCTGAGCGACCTTACATTTGTGGATCAGCCCAACCGTCAGTGTCCACGTTTCGGCAGCGTATGTCATGACGTGCAGGAAAAATATATGTTACTCTCAAATCAGCATAGAAGAAATCAATGCAACCAAACTCTATATTGATAGCAAAGTAAATTGGAAGTCACATACTGAGCAAAAGACTTAGTTAGAGCTCTTATGCTCTTTACAGATTAACACGTTAACTGCCATGTCGAACTATGTGTCCAACAGTTTTTGTTCCATTCAGGCCTTGTCGGACTACATGACCAACACAAAAATAACAAAATGTAATTTGTATTTAAACATAATTTCTAAAAAACACAATTTACCGAAAAATATAAAAAATACCGGTCATCCAGGTACTATATTTAAATTTAGGATCGTAGACCTGTAAAGTCAGTGAAGTTTTAAACTTCACGATTACTGTGCCGTTTACCTTATACGGCTAAACTGTAAAATATCATCTCGCCTGTAATCCCCGAAATGTCGTAAAATATGAAATAATTAGAGTTGACTAAGGTTGACGTAAATATTTGAGAAAATAAAACTATGTCTATCGACATCATCAATATCTTTTCAGCCGAAAGACGTCCACCGCTGGATAAAGGCCTGCTACATGCGTAGCCACATCGACCGGTTATTATCAGCAAAAATTCCATTCAAGTCAAAAGTGCGGTCTTACCTATTTAGTTTAAGTTTTTATTATTTTGGTTGGATTGAACTACGCTAGTACCTGCCTTCAAAATAAAGTCAAAGCCAATGGCAAACAGTATATCTAATTGAAACAGTGATGATATTTAATAAAAAAATATTCAACAAAATATTACACAGCTGAACCATGCGAATATTGTAATTCCGTAATTCCATATACACTATTCGGAGAGAGCAGAGAGCAATGGTGGCCCTGTGGTATCGGCCCCTAATTATGAATTGTAGGTCGTGGGTTCGAACCCAGGCCGGTGATTTTCTTTGTGTAAATAATTTAATCAGCACTGTTCTCAAAACGGTGAAGAAAAACATCGTGACGAAACCATCTCCTAAAATAAAAAAATAAAAAACATGTGATGTCTAATAGTCTGCAGCACGCGGACCCAGCGCGAACTGTTACAGTCCACTCACTCTCTAAGAGAAGAGGCCTGTGTTCCAGCAGTGGGAATAATATAGGCTGATTAAGATGAAACACTATAATCTTTAAGTAGCTTTTGGTGGGTATAATTTAAGTATTATGGCAGCCAAAACTATAATATCAAACAGAGCATAATGTTAATCATGCTATCTTTCCAATTCCATTTTTTTCTAAGCGACAATTTCCTATTAGGTTATCGTTCATAACCAATATGACCATTAACAAGTCCCAAGGTCGGATTTCTGACAAAATACTTAATTTCAATTTATCTAGCAGCTAAAAGAAACCGGTTATTACCGCGTGAATGTATAAAAGTAATCTTTTCATTCTGATCTGACAATGGATTATAGACGCACAAATCTTAAGCAATTGGCTCCTGAGAAGATGCCAATGGGTAATCTCATCGGGCGCACGGCTAGTATAGTAGAAGAAACAGAAAATAAAGAAAAGAGGATGATGCTTGGTGGTGTTATGTTCTTAAAATTTGTTGGGTCTATTGAATTATTTTTATCACTACGGTTGACGCTCACAAATGTTCATAACTGATTTAAAAACTTTGAAATACTACAATCAACTCAAACTAAAAATATCAACGAGACCAATTGAGTTTCATTAAACCAATACATGATTTGAAGACTTGCTGGTCTTCTATCTCTGTCTTGCGTCCCGATCTGCGATCGCTATCGCCGCGCGAAATGCCACTTTTGCAGTTCATCTATAGGATTGGCGGTCAAGGGTAAATTTCGCACATGTTATAAAGTACTATTAAAGTATTGATACGTTACCTAGCGGCATCTACGGCAGATACGAAAACAAACATGAGTTTCAGACGAGACTTCTAACGCCACCTTTCAATAAGTATCGGTACTACCAAGTATCGCCTCAACCTACCCTCTCACTTAGTTCCTGAACACTACAAACACAACTTTGGCAACCATCATTACTTCACTAATAACTAACAATTAGCATAATTACGACTCTTAACTTAATAATTAATGTAATTAACGACCTTTTTAAATTCCAAAGAAGGGAAACTATCTACCGAATCCATAAACAATGATACAGGATTTGGGTGACATGATCTGTAAGATAAGTCAACGGAAGCTCATCAGGAAATGATGAAACAGGCCGAGTATTATTCATAATGATACTAGTTTGAACCAGTAATATTGAATCAAATCATTGACACGTTATAAAAACTTACACAGTAAGTGAATTGCATTGAAACTACGTCAATGAAAATCACAATGGTGCATTAAGGTAGTGTTACAAACACATCACAGAATGCTAAGTAGATAGGTATGTACAAGACCTACTCCTGTCATGAACGATAGTGTCAAGATCATAATTATTGTGAACCAAACTGCATTTAGATGTGAAATCTAATAATTGAATGGGTAATGTAAACCAATCGATAGTTAATGTTTTTATCTATTTGTAGGTAATTTATAAATTATTTAAACTTTCTTAAATGAGAACTTAGTCAAGCCCAAGGAAAGATTCCTTGGACTTCAATAAGTTCCCAACAATACGAGTCGTGTCCAGAACGTACCACTTTCTGCACGAAGCCGAGACGAGAGCCTTATCAGGAGTTAGTTGAGGTTCTTGGCTATTAAGCCACTGGCTGTCATGACTATTAGCATTATGATCGCTTAGTCTACATCCCAAGTCGACAACCTCGTGAGCCAAGTCAGGGATACTTGATGTGCTTGGAGATAATAATAACATGTTTCATCTCTCATACTTAATATACGAGTAATAACATATTATTATCTCTCTAGAGCAGTGGTGGCCCAGTGGTAACGGCCGCGACTTACAAGTAGTAGATCGTGGGTTCGAACCCAAGCAGGCACTTAGTGCAAATTATTTCATCACCACTCCTCTTAAAACGGTTAAAGAAAACATCGTGACATCTACCAACCCACACTGGGCCCGCGTAGTGGATTATGGCCCACTCTCTCTTACCGAGAGGAGGCCTGTGTCCCAGTAGTGGGAACATTATAGGCTGCTGATGATGATTATCCCTCTCGTATATTTTTTTCCACCTACTTATATTGTATCACCGCTAGTAAAATGTGTCTCGCAAAGCTTTCCACTGTTTCTTGTGTGTTTATGTGTTGGATCATTAAGTTCCCTTCAAAATAGCTGAGCTGAATGGTCTGATCCACACGTCATGTTTCTGAACGGGTACCAGTAGGGATCTTGGCAGCTAAGAAAGGACTTCTTAGCTGCCAAGAGTTATTATTAATTAAAACAAAATAAAATAACAATTCAGATTTAATTTCTGAATTGTTATTTTAATTTTGTTTTAATTACGGATGCTTATAACGTGCACGTCATTTTACTTCATTCCACATTGATAATTTCAACATAAATCTTGGTTACAACATGAAAGATGTAACCAACTTTTTGTAGCAAAATTTTGATTGAAAAGTGTCCATGGAGTTTCTTGCCCGTTCTCCTCCATAGGTACCTATTACGCTTTGAAATGGGCAACTACTTTCATTTATATGTATAACTCACGGCCCGTTGACAATTCAAAAGTGTCTATAATTGGTTTCTTTTATTTGAAATAAATAGTTGGAGTTAGATTTGACTTCTCCGGCCAATTTCCCATAACACATTTAAGCCGCCACGCCAGCATTTTCTAGGCATCCCTCGACAACGACGACGTCTATCTTCTTCTGGCACCGTGACGAGACGACTATAGGCCCATTTATAGCAATTCATCCTACACACATAACCATTATCATTATATCAT
This sequence comes from Aporophyla nigra, assembly GCA_947507805.1. Lineage (NCBI taxonomy): Eukaryota > Metazoa > Arthropoda > Insecta > Lepidoptera > Noctuidae > Aporophyla > Aporophyla nigra. Next base: position 20,465,492 of record OX382291.1, on the reverse strand, counting down.
TCATCATCAATATATAATTTATTTAATATTCAAATATTACACTATGCCAAAAACGGTTTTAAGTTCTGCTAAATATTAACCCCTTTAAGACGTAACTGAGTCTAGTATTACATTTAAGGAAAGACTTCTATTACATTTATCCTATAAAACCATGCAACGAATTCTAAGCCAAATCAGTATAAATTCTGCCACACGTCTGTAATCTATACAAAAGAACGTTATTATGAAGAGAAGACGTCATTCGAGCCGAAAAGAAATGATCAGAGCGCTGCGGGAATGTTGAAAGCTGGTTCTCGGAATTGTGCTGTGACAATCACTCTGGGCACTATGCAGAGGTTTTTAAGTTGATTCTGGACACCTTTTTTTTTTCTGGATGGGAAATCATCAAATGACTTCTCCCGCTCTGGGCGGAGCGGGAGGGCGTGTCAGACTTTTACTGACTAAAACCCACCCGTGTTCCTTCAGTTGCCCATGTGCCAGGGTCACGGTATCTCTTTCGAACAATCTCGCGACCCTGGCAGGCGTCGGTCCTGGCAGACCCCTTCAGTATTGCTGACATCTCTTTGAGGCGCGCGTGGAACACTACGCGCCGTCGACCCGAGCCTGGTCCTTACCGGGCGGCGAGCTACCCATTGCTCGCCGCCCGTAAGCTCGCGCCTACGGTGGCCGGGAGTCCGCTATAGACTCCCGACGCCCGGGGCGTCTCCTCCTGCGGCGGCTAGGGACGTGAGGGCGCAGAGACTGCCACTCCCTCACGCGCCCCGCCTCCTCCTTCGCGAGCATTACTGCTTCGCAGAAGGAGGTGACGGCTTCCCATGCCCTCTCGCTCCGTACCATGGCTCGCACCAGGGCCGGACGCGAGAGGTCGCCGCCGGCGATCGACTCCACGAGGACACAACGGTGCTCCGCCCAGGCAGGGCACACCTCCACCGTATGCTCCACCGTGTCCTCCAGACGATCCTCGCAATGGAAACACCCGGGCGTTTCCTCCCGATTCTGGACACCTTACCGCATCATTAACAGAGTGGCAGAGCATCAAGAAGGGTGACCTCGTATCTCCACACGCAGACGAGATCGTAAAAGTTACTGCTCGACAACATCGTACAATGATGGCCATGATGAAGGGTATGAGGTTTCATAGCTCTTCAGGGATATACATAAGCGATCTTCGTTTCCAAAGGCCGTAACGTGTACTTACCACCTTTTGAGCCCCACAATCACATCACAGCGCCCGTTTACGATGGGCTCATGAACACAAAAATTGGTCAGAAGAGTGTTTCTCTGACGAATCGGGCTTTGATATGGCCAGATACTAGACGGACACAGTATTGGAGGACCTCTGGACGCCAAGAATGTTTGAAATCATGAATTCTATGCATCTATTGGTGGAACAATCATTATAAGGACAGATCAATGGATCGGCGAAAGAACCGCACTGATTTGGATCAGAAGCAATATCAATGCACAGACTTACGCTGAAACGATTGTATCAGACGTATTCTTTCCTTTGTGGACCCAAACTGGTGCTTCATTTCTGTTTATGCATGATAATTCACATCCACACACTACGAGAGACGTTGCACTTGTCGCAGGTAATATCAACATCTTACCATGTCCTGCTCAATCTTCAGACTTGATTCTCATTGAGCATGCATGGGATATAGGGTAGACCGGGTACAATAGTAACACGGGTCAATAGTACCATCATCGATATTTCCAGTACTGAGCTGAATTTTGCATGTCTGATTTCACCAACACACGCGCTACTTGAGTCCGGAGGCACCCCGCAAACGCTGGCGCGCGTGCTGTGAAGCGGACGTGTTAGTGGACAGATTTTGATTTTCGGCAAGCGGCGTTAATATTTTACGTAAATTATTATTCGCTCTAACTCGTCCTCCCAGAGACTTTTCGACAAGTAATTGTTGTTGCCAGTTTAAACAGATATTAAACTTTGATTTATGATAAATAAGGCAACTATAAGTTTAGAATTATGTGACTATAAGAAGGTTTTTCTATTTTTTTTACTTTGGTGCAATTTAACCAACATCACGCGTACAAATAATTTAGTGGTAATAATAACCTTTAAAAAAAAACTTAAAATATGCAATGACGTATTAGACATGTTCTTGTATTAAATGCCACGAAATAGAATGAAAAAGATGGACCGTGGGTGAAGATATACTTTGTGGTATGAACAGGGATATGATGAGATCATAAAAGGGCGTCGCATACGCGACGCTGGGAATATGTTCAACGTTTGTCATGTGTCTCTCATAAGATATAAACGTAAAAGAGAAGCTAATCCTGACGAATTATATATGGGGTATAATCCAGCAACGAAAGTATTTACCGAAGAGCACGAACAAAGCATAGCGAAATATTTAGTGAGAAAAGCAGATAGTTATTATTATGGTTTAATACCAAAATAAGTAAGACGCTTGGCACTTGATTTGGTTATTAATTTTAATTTGAAAAGACCACAATCCTTGGATTAGAACGGCATGGCAGTCTAATTGTTTTGCATCTTTTATGAAAAGAAACTTAGAACTTTCCATAAGGTGCCACTAGCCTTGCTAGTGCTACGAATTTCAATAAGACAAATTTCAACGCATTTTTGATAACCAGAGGGGTAATTGCGGAACTTTTTATCGGTAGGAATTGGTTTAATATTCATAGTTAAACAACATTCATTGCGTTATTTACGTTGCTGAGCCGACAATTTATTCGAACAAATGACGCAATGGTTTAGAAATAATCTTCAATCCCATTCAGATTCTGATAAATTGTGCGTTTCGCAATTAGGGTGCTGGTCAAAGTAATGAATTACTATAATTTTGAAGCTAAAGATATATACAACATGGATGACACCACAACCGTCCAAAATCCGAATCACATTATTGCTAGGAGAGAACAAAGGCAAGTAGGAGCATTGACGTCAGCGGAACGCGGTACACTTATTACTGTGGCTATGGCTGCAAATGCTGTTGGTAATGCTCTGCCTCCGATATTCGTGTTCACGCCAGAGGTACCAATATCATTTCATCAGAGATGGTCCAATGGGTTGTAAAGATGCTGTTAATGCATCAGATTGGATGGAAGCGTCCCAATTCCTGATGTTTTTGATACATTTCCAAGAATTTACCAGGGTGTCTCTTGATAACAAAGTGCTATTACTTCTTGTTAATCATCCATCGCATATAGTATTACACGCTTTAGACGTGTAAAGAGAATGGCAAAATAATTTTGTTTTTTCCACTGCACTCCTCGCATAAGCTGCAACCACTAGATCGTTCTACACACATGGTCCTCTAAAAAACATATAAACATCGCTTGTGATGCATGGATGAGGAACAAACCTGGTTAAACCATGACTATTTACATCAATTGTTGCTACTTCTAACGTTTACCCCTCGAAATATTCCGTCTGGATTTTCATGCACAGGAATCTGTCCCTACAACCGACATACTCGTATATTATGATACTGATTTCGGCCCTTCATATGTGACAGACCGACCTTTGCTTGCTGTTAATAGCACCCAAGAGCCTCCTCCCGAATTAGAAATAGACCCCTACAGTCAGATCTTGAATCAGTAATTCCACAAATTTTATCTCCACCTGAAGATCAAGTGACGCCAAAAGAGGTTCTGCCATATCAAGTCCATCGTCAGAAGCAGCCACTTTAATGCTTAAAATTATGCCTGGAGACACTTCAGCATTAGTTGATCCTTTGGATATACGACAGGAATCCCAACATAATACATCCCACAATGAATCTAAGAAGTTCACCCTCTGCCAAAAGCGCCACCACGCAAAACAACCACCCGCGGAAGAAAAACGGCAAACGGCTATGACCAACACTCCGGAAAAAGATGCTATACAAAAAAAGCGGAGGAAACCGAAAAGTAAGAAATCTAAACAAATTCAAAAGAATCTACAGTACCCAGGAAAATCTAAAGGGATTAAATGTGATTCCAGCCAAAAAAAGAAAATTGCAACAAAAAAATTACCCTGAAAGCAGTGAAGAAGATGAAGAATGGTTTTGTATTGTATGTGGAGAACCTTATAGTGCCACCTGGCCTAATGAAATGTGGATTCAATGCGCTCAATGAAAATTTGGGCACACGAGAAATGTACACCTCAAAGTAAATTTATGTTTGTCACAATTGTGAATCTGATTAATATTTTTTATAAATAACATTAATATTCTTTGAAGGTCAATTGTACCTCCAAGCTAATATATTTTTGTTGATTAAATCTATTTTATAATTGATACAAAGCTAGATAATAGCAAATTTGCAACGTGAGAACCAAGGTTGATTATATGTTAATCAAAACTTATTTTATTTTTGTTCGAAGTGAAGAATTGTTATGTTAATGTTATTACTTTATATTTGTGTTCATTTAAAACACCGATCTCACGATATTTTTGTTCCTTATTTCTAAGAACGATTATAAACCCACTAGCTTCTGCCCACGACTTCGTCCGCTTCAAATTTTTGCTCCCCTGACCCTTCTCGTCGCATCGAATTGCTTGTCAGTTTTCGTCCATTTTTGTTGCTGCTCGGTCCTTTTGATCGTAGCGTGATGTTATATAGCCTATAGCCTTACTCAATAAATAGACTACCCAACACAAAAATACATTTTCAATTCGGACCAGTACTTTCTGAGATTACCGCGTTCAACCAAACAAACTCTTCAGCTTTATAATATTAGTATAGAAGTATAGATAAGACATCATAATAAATGACAGGAAATATGTTTAATACCTTTATTCGCGTATTATTACCCTATGCAGTTTTGGTATAATTAACCCTTTAAAGGGGGTCATTTGTAGCATTAACCATCATTTCGTTCAAAGTTCATTTTCACTAAGGTTTGTTCAATCTAGGCCAACTTAGATATTTTCTTCGTTAGATAATAAATTAAAGCTGTAAAATGACAATATTTAAAATTAAAAGCGACGGTTAAATTTGTGTAATCAACAGATGTTACGAAAATGGTACTATTGTCTCCGGTCTACCTACAGTTTTCCCTGACAAAATATGGATGCCGTATACACAGAAAAATGTTTTCACCAGTTATAACAGATGTAATATTCCGCATCTTAATTAATTTGGATGAACTCATATTGAGCATGTCGAATCGATGCGATTGTGTTTTAGGTACGCGTTAGCAGCGGAAATGCTAATTGTTTCATTTAAGCAAAAACCACCTTTAAAACTTTTATTTTATGTTTTTATCACATTTTACTACAGGATTAAGTAAGCAGCAAACATCGCGATACGTCTTTATTAATGCAAAAACACTTCGTCGATTTACACATACAGAAACATTTTATTTAATCAATCTAAATAGACACTTTATTTTATTTCAGTAGGGCAATAAAATACATTTTTAAATTCCTTGATCCCCACACACTTTAGATGCGTGTACGAGAAACTTGTTTGCAAAATTGTATGTACCCACCGAATAAAAATTATAGAGGGGCTCGTAGCTACGTAATAACAGCTACAAGGCTCGATCGATCAGGTTAAGGCGAGGTTGCAGTACTTTTTAACTTTTTTAAACCTCTGTAAATCTAGCAAAATGGCTAGTTTACGTAAAAAAAAAAATTACGAAAATTGAACATATTGTTAAGCGCTGTGTGAAGATAGAAACGTGAATTAAAACAATTGGCTCGATAAAAAATAATCATAAAGATGACACTAAATCGCCATTTAAAACGTGTACCTTAAAGAGATTCCATCATTAAACCATGTAAAACTTATACCAAAAGATAGGTTTTATTGTTTTTTAGGGCATGCTGAGAAAATATTTTATAATTTTCTTATCATTTTGTCTCCACGGAACAATTATACACAAAATCTAGCAGCTCAAGCGCTCGCAACGACCGGCCAGTGTTCGCCGAAACGTCTTCAACTACAAGAGGGCCTTAAGTTACGCTTACCACGGCCGGGCCGGTTCGAAGCTTGACATATCGAAATCCCTCCGTGCACGTTAAGCCGTTGATCGCGGCTGTCATTCGTGGATCTTTGGCAGTCGTTACGGGCCGTCAGAAACCCGAATGTCGGACAAGCGGTTTTACCAAGGGGTATTGTATTACCAAATTACTGAGTTATACTGGTCAAATAGGCAGACGCACCATGTAAAAAAGTAGTATTCAGGTGCATTCGATTAAACTGAAGCCGAGCCCAGTATAGTTGGAAAGCCGTGGCAGATGATGCAAAATAAATTAACTTTCATCAAAATTCTTAATGCGCAATATTGACATTTTGCGAAAACAATGCGGTTACTTTTATAGCAATTTGGAATACGGTTAATTTCGCAATAGTAACCTATTTTCTAACGTTTCTGGACAAATAAAATAATTATATCTTCTATCGTATTACCTACTCTCCATTAACAGCATAGATATATACACTCCTTTGCAAAAAAAACGGGCGGTTTTGATGTTTCTACATTAATGGTAATCATTCATTCATTGATTGTTCTAAAGAGGTTTCAATAGCCAAACTATTTTGCTGGCACTTAATAAAGTGGCTGGGTATTAAAAAAAGTTAATTCCAAATTCAAAACTTTCGTTTTAAAAAATAATAATCCCTCCTTTAACCCTTTATAGAACGGCTCATACAAAGTGGCCAGTAAACTGGACAGTCACTTCTTGAAGTGGACGATCACTTCTTCACTCTTCACTGTTCAGTTTACTGGCCTCTTTGTATGAGCCGTCCTATAAAGGGTGGACAGTCACTTCAAGGTACCTAGGACCTTGAAGTGGACGGTCACTTCTTCACTCTTCACTGTTTAGTATACTGGCCACTTTGTATGAGCCGTCCTATAAAGGGTTAAATTTGTGACTTTTTACTTACTTTTCGCTGGTTAAAAGGTTATTAGCTAACTTCTTGTTATTTTTAGTAGAATAATTTATGTTTGTCGCATAATCTTGTCTTATTGTGACTTAAAACAGATACCTTTGTGTCGATTGTAATGGCAGAAAAAGCAGTAAGAACTATTAAAATTATAGCGCTGCTGGAAGAGGGGTGTAGCCAATGTTACGTCTCACAGTGGTTCAACGTGAGTCGTTCAACCGTCCAAAGAACCTGGACTCGATACCAAGAGACAGCATCCATTTTGAGAAGGCATGGTTCTGAGAGAAAACGTTGCACACAACCACGAGACGACCGCTTTTTAGTGACTCAGGCGCTGAGGAACCGCAAATGCATTGACATAGACCTCAAAAGAAACTTAAGAGGTACGAGGAGCACAAGTTAGCCAATGGATAGTAAGGAGGAGGCTTTTAGCAGCTAATGTACGCAGTCGACGACCAGCGCGGGCCCCCAAGTTACTCAGTGAGCACCGGATTGCTCGACTGAGGTTCGCTAGAAATTGCCAATCTTGGACAGTAGGTAACTGAAGTAGCGTACTCTTCTCCGATGAGGCTCGAATTTGTCTGAATGGCGAAGACCGACGTCGGCGAGGGTTACAAAGACCAGGGGAACGCTATGCCGACGCATGTTTTGAAGAAATCACTCCTTATGGTGGCGGGTCCGTTATGTTTTGGGCGGGCATAACTTCCACCTATCGTATAGACAGTATTCATTGAAAATGGCTCACTAAATACGCAAAGGTAAAGGTGCATAACAGAAATTCTTTGTCAACATGCACAACCCGCACAGACTGTAATTAGTGAAGATGCCATTTACATGGACGATAATGCTCAGGCCCACCGTTCTGGCGACGTAGATGCAAGATGTCAGTATTCGTCGTTTGGATTGGCCAGCGCGGAGCCCCGACCTTAACCCCATTGAGCACGCCTGGGTTCTCCTAAAAAGGCGAGTACGATCTGTCCAACCACTCCCACAAAACATCAGAGAACTTAAACATGTGATCTCGGCTGAGTGGGAACATATTCCACAGGGTACCATCAAAAACCAGGTGGAAAGCACCTGGTGGACAATTACATGCCATAATCGCGGCAAGGGGAGGTCATACTCGTTGTTAATTTTTTTTAATGTCTTTTTTTTTATTTAAATAACATAAAAATACTCGCAGTCTTACTTTCATTATACCCATAAAAATGTCAATTTTAACAAGGCTCTCTGTCTACATTGACAGAACACCGGTTCCAGGATTTAAGTGTTAAAAACAATATTCTCATTCAATTTCTGGCCATTTATGCTAATGACATACTAAAAATATTAATATTATACATAGAAAAGCCAATGACTGTAAGGTGCCCTTTTTTTGCAAGGGAGTGTTTATTACAACAAAAGGTTTTTTTTTTATATTTCTGATTATATGTAAGTATGTCTTTGCCAAAATAATAAATTATTTTAATACAAGAGAGAGAATATTCCACGGGAACATGCAATTTACCGGAAAGATGAGTAATCTATGTCCTAACTCGTGTGCCAAATTTCTCAAATTTTTCAGAGTCCGTATAAAATTACTAGATTCAATTTTATCCTGATAATTGAAAATAAATAGACACGTTGTTAAACGAACATGCGTAAAATACTTATATGGGTAGATACATACCTAACCATCATTCATGATTATGTCCATCGCTTTATCAAAATACACTAAGATCAGCAAACATCAAATACTTGGAAGTAGATATTCCACGGTATGGCTACAAATTATGTCATGCCTTTGTGATATCGTGTCGTGCAGGGAAGTGAACGTTTTGGATATCTAACGACGCTACCGTTTACATAGGCAAATAGAGTCATTTTGATCTATGTTCTTTCTCATATTTAAAAAAAAATCTTTGATATTTAATATGTTTATGTTTTATTCAATTATACTATAGACGGTTATAAAACGAATATAAATCCACCCTTATAATAACATAAATGTGAAATTCTTATTTGTTACTATCTGTTACCTTTTCACGTCTTAAGAGCCGTATACGACGTGCCAGGGTCGCGCGAGATTGTTCAAACGAGATACCCTGGCCCGGGCATATGGGTAACTGAAGGAACACGGGTGGGTTTCAGTCAGTAAAAGTCTGACACGCTCTCCCGCTCCGCCCAGAGCGGGAGAAGTCATTAGATGATTTCACATCCAAAAAAAAAAAGAGTCGTATACGAAAATTTTCAGATTTTACTGGTTTACGCGGTACATTGACGGGATTTCACAGTTAAAATACTGTATCATATGAGCGTCATATGAAAGATCAAATCAGTTTTGATGAAATTAATAAGCTACTTTATTATTTTTATGTTGACTAATCGACCTGAAACCGACGACTGTTTTGTGAATTTTGCGGTAAAATGTTCAGATGAACACAAATTTACGAATCGTTTTAACGTCTACTTGTGAAACTCGTCTATAATATGTATGAATCACTTTTTACCAGTTTCATATAAAAACATAGTCGATTTATTCAAATTCATAATAATCAATTTAGTAACATTTTAGAGAAAATGGGCAATAAATAAGTTTTGATTTCAGCTACTCAGAACATTCATTCATAAAATTAAAACAAAATATATAAACTCCACTTCAAGATTAATACATTTCTAGAAAAAAAAAATTTGTAGTACTTAAATAATTCTTGTAAAATCTAGTAAATCAGCGAAATCAACAAAGATAACCATGACGATATCGCAAGTGCAAATTATTTTAAAAAAAATGTGTACAATTTTAACCGTACCATATTATTATATAAATACAGAAAGAAACAAAATGGCTTGAAAAAAATATTTTTTGGTCACTTCAGTAACTTCCAATCAATCAAACAACACATTTTTAGTTTATCTAAAATAAAATAACTTACCCGGTGGAAACTTCTTTGGCTTTATAGTGGAGATAAACGAATATAAAATCAATGTGACCAAGAACAGTAGTAGAAACGTAGGGATCATTTTTAAAGATCGATATTTTTACAGTGAGCACAGTGTATAATACGCGTGTGGTATAAATATCCACTGGCCTACTCGGCAACCGAAACGCAACTGTACAACGCGGACAGAGAGCGTCAATTTTTGTACGAAGGGTTTACGTTTGGTGATGTCCTTGTAGCGTGATCACATAACTGCTCAATTAATGTTACACCATATTAAATGAGACACCGTTGTTTCAATGTATCTATAACTAATCACATATTATATAATAAAGTCGGTTTTCGTGTTTATCAGTTTGACCACGTTGTTCTTCTAAACTACACAACGGATTTTGAAGCCGTTTTCACCATCATTTTGATAATTGATTCCAGAAGATTTCTTAGTAATACATTAAAAATAAAGAAATCTCGCTAGTGTGTCAAGTCGTAAAAACCATGTGATGTGCGGGTCGCTAGATTATAATAAAACTAAAAACAATTAAAAGGTTAAAAAGGCAAAGGTAGACTAACGTAATGCATATTATGTTTCTAGGGTTCCGTACGTCCGATTAAAAAAACGGAACCCCTATAGGATCACTCGTATATCTGTCTGTCACAAACTATTTGTTCCAAATCGAATGGACCGATTAAGTTTTGGTACACATGATTTTTTGTGACTAGGACGTGTAACGTAAATAAATGAATTTGGAATATGGGGTCACGTCACTAGACAAAATTAAGGAAATAAAAAGGTTGGCAAACTGTTCCATGAATCCTATAAAATTCTTTTTTTATAAATAAAAAAAATGAATGAATATTAATTAAGAAATCTATATATATAAAATTCAAAGTCCTGAGTGACTGACTGACTGACTAACTGACTGACTGACTGACTGACTGACTGACTGATATATCAACGTACAGCCTAAACCGCTGGTTGTAGAGACAAGAAATTTGGAGGGTGTGTTCTTTGTGAAGAGTAGGTATCCACTAAGAAAGGGTTTTTTGAAATTCCATCCCTAAGAGGGTGAATTGGGGGGTTGAATTTTCACGCGGGCGAAGCCGCTGGCGGAAGCTAGTATAATATATGATTTCATCACATCATTCTGGTAGTTCCAGACGTTAGCGTGTTTAAACAAATAAACTTTTTAGCTTCATTATTTATATACAGGGCCGTCGATGCACAACCTGTTACCATGGACGCAGTACATGATTCTGACTGTATTTCAACGCAGGGGACGTTGAAATTTTTCGTAGGTAAAATAAAATACAAATAAGCTGTTCCATACACTGAAACCGCGGAGGTTTGCTCTTTTTTTATAGAACAGCAGTTTTTTTTATTACCGACGAAAAATTTCGAAGCTTGGAAAGGTCTACTCCTTTAGGATACTTTTTAGGGTTCCGTTGCCAAATGGCAAAAACCGGAACCCTTATAGACATGTCTGTCTGTCTGTCCGTGTATGTCACAGCCACTTTTTTCCGAAACTATAGGAGCTATGCTGTTGAAACTTGGTAAGTAGATGTATTCTGTGAACCGCAATAAGATTTCACGCAAAAATAAAAATAAAACAATAATATTTGGGGTTCCCCATACATAGAACTGAAACTCAAATATTATTTTTCATCAAACCCATACGTGTGGGATATCTATGGATAGGTCTTCAAAAATGATATTGAGGTTTCTAATATCATTTTTTTCTAAACTGAATAGTTTGCGCGAGAGACACTTCCAAAGTGGTAAAATGTGAGTGGGAACGATAAAACTAAAAAAAATATATGATGTACATTACCATGTAAACTTCCACCGAAAATTAGTTTGAACAAGATCTAGTAAGTAGTTTTTTTTTTTTAATACGTCATAAACCACAATTTACCTTTCATTCAGTCAACTCAAATATTAAAATTAAAAAAAAAACCAATTAATTTCATGAACACTGATGACGAATGATGATGATGATGATGACCTGCAGGTTTGTACGGAACCCTCGGTGCGCGAGTCCGACTCGCACTTGGCCGGTTTTTTATCATTTAATTTTGATACATCGACTTCAAACCAGCGACTATTTAGTAAATGCGGTAAGAGGTTTACACATTTACGAATCGTTTTAACGTCTACACGGTATGTAAAAACATATAAATAATTATATAGGTATATATTCTTTTTATACAATGTATGACTCACAACATTTTGGAGAAAATGGGCAATGTACATAGGTAATATGTGTTTGTGGTGCTGATTTCGACTCCATAGAACTCTTGTTCATAAAATTAAAACAACAAAAACAAACTTAGGTTCAAGATAAACCCATTAGCAGATTAAAAAAATAATAATAATTGGCAGTAAATAATCTATCAAAATAACCTATATAGCACGCATTATTCTCGACAAAAATAAAAAAGGAGCTTATTTATTAGATAATAACTGACACGATATTTTATGTTATGCATTAACTGTAAAAGCATGTCTGTTAAATCAAATAAATCAGCGAAATTTCGTGGAAGTATTTAAGTGTATGTAATTTCACCGAATTATGCCAATTTACCTTCAGTAACGGTAGTAACTTGTAAAGGTAGCGGTTGTAAGTAGTTAATGTAGAGGATTTTAACCTAAATACCTCGTTAAAAACATGGTTAGGGTCTGAAACGGTATCCGAAATCAAAAAATTATAAGTAGGTACCAATTTCATTCAGCTGCCCCTCCAGGGTTTCGTTTACGTCCCTACTAACTATCAACTTTTATCGATAGAAGTTAAGAAAAGAACTTTTTGCCATTTGCAATTTATAGATACTATCTATACAGCTGAGTTGAGTTGGTTTGTTTGTTTGGTTGAACGCGCTAATATCAGAAACTACTGGTTTAAACTGAAAAAATAATTTAGTATTGGGTAGCCCATTTACCAAGAAAGGCTGAAGGCTATATAAAATCACGCTACGACTAAATGTTGCAAAAACGGGGAAAATGTATTCCTATTGACAGCTTCCGTTGCGTGCGCTGTGTAATGCAAAAATAATATGTATGGCGGAATTGTTCCTCTTAAAACGTTCTAAAAAAATCCGCTAGAGCATATATTTCTTTTAAGGTTGGCTCACTATAGCTTTTTTAATTGTAATATCGAAAAGATCCAACGATTTCTTAATAAACCTCCTACTATACCACCGATGACTGGTTACTTATATCACTTTTGTTAACAGTGCCGGGCATTTTTAGCATGAAACAAAACAATTTTATTATTGCACATAATACAATTTGCTTATTATAATTTAACTAATGAATATAACAAGGCTTGTAAAAATCATAAGTTGATAACTTTGGACGAGTAAGTAAGGGTCTACGATTCAAAGGTTGACGACTACCTTTGAACGACAACCTGCTCCATTCACCAGTTGCCTATCAATTGTCTACTCATCTAGACAAATCGAACGAGCCCAAACCCGTTAGGTCTACGATTTGGACGGCCTAATTCCCGTGGCCAATGTAGTCACGGGAACCTGCTCCATAAACAGACTACGTTTACCATCTATTCAACTACGCATTGAGACCAATTGAATGTGCCGATAACCGATATCTTCTGTAAGCTGTCGAAGAGTTGGTTAGGCTGCAGACTTCCCTGGATGTAGCACTATGTCCAGGAGTACCATACTATTGTCTACCAACTACTTACCAACGGATAGACAAAAATGTTTTTGCATTTAGTAGCCCAATTCTCGATGAAGGCTATTTATCATCGCGGCCGCGAGTTGAGGCCAAAATTTCACGCCGACGAAGTCACAGGCGATGTGCTAGTAATTTATATTTAACAACGGTGTTTTATTGTTTTGCAGGTAAACTTATTAGTTAATAAATTTTATTAAAAAATAAACCTTGATACGTAATAAACAAAGTAGTTCTGGAAACCCAGTATTGGAAACGTTCTATGCGGTATTAATACTAGTATTTAAAACCCTGTGTTCTATTGCTCAATGACCTAGGCCAGTGTTTCCCAACCTGTGGTCCGCGGATCCCTGGGGGTCCGCGAGAATATGTATGGGGGTCCGCGGTGTCATCTCTGGACCATACATTAATGCTAATGTCTCGTAATCGTTACGCTTACTTAGCGCAGCGAACGTGCGCCGACGTGCGATTTTTTCAACCACATACCTATGTGAAAAGGCATTCTGTACTCTTGTAGATATATATAAAAAACAAATACAGAAACCGATAACAAGTAGAATCTGATTTGAGATTACAACTTAGTAGCAACATCAACCCGAATATCACTGATATAATTGCAAAAAATTAACACCAACCTCCACATTAAATTTTTTCATATTTTTGTACTAAACAGTTATGAGTACCTATATTGTATCTGTAATAACTAAAATAAATACCTAATCCGATCTTTTTTGTTGTTTATTTTGTTAAGGGGGTCCGTGAAAACTGTGCTTGATTTCCTAGGGGTCCGTGGCTGAAAAAGGTTGGGAAACGTTGACCTAGGCGAAGTAATAAGTGAAGCGCTTGTCTTTATTTACGCGGTCAATGTTGATGCAGTTGTGAGCGCGAGTCGATGGAAATGCTACAGGAAAAACTCAACTTGTGGTGGATAAAATTAACAACTAGTTCATAATTAATGATTTGATACTCATTAAGTAGGTACGATACAACCAAGGCCAAGACACGTAAATTTTATTTTTCAAAAGCAAGATCCCAGGGCTTTTTGCTAACCACTGATACGATTTCGGAAAAAATGTAGACGGTATGAATAAAGCCTTAATATCTGGACTTCATTGGTATCAGTGGTTGGCCAAAAGAATGGGACCTCTACTAAGCTCCGTTTAAGAGAACTGCGTGTCCGCGCGGTTCTTCATGTGCCGATCGAGCGGCCATGGTTAAACCTTTATAAATTTCTGAATATTGGATCTACGAATTTGCGACTTTCACCGTTAATGTTTTACAAATTCCTTCGTCCACACTATGTCCGAGCCACAATCTCTTGTAATTGAAAGATTCTACCAAGTATATTTAGTTTCCATTTAGTATTATTTTATACCTGTCCTGAAATGTTTGTACCGCACACGCCACGAAATTGCACGATAATACTGGTCCCACCATTATGATGCGTCAGAATGACAAGCCCATACCTTCACTTCAAAACCACAACAAATTATAATCATTCTGATCAAACAAGTATTTAGTACCTGATTAACTTTATAAACCAACAGTTGGCGACGGAGGTCTTAGCTGTTTCTTTACAAAACCTTTTTCTATTTTGAAATTTTTTACGCCTGAATAGTTTAACGAGCAAAAAAACTTCGTGTAACAAGTTGCAGTTACATTTCATGCAGGCGCTTTTATAATAAAATGTTATTAAATAATTAATTAATAAATAAATTATTTTTTTAATAACATTATATTATTAAATTATATCGGTTAGGATAAGCGGAAAAAATATTATTATGTTTTCTTTAACATATTAAAATTTAACATATTCAATAAAGGTATTACAATAAATAATCTGTACGTCTTACTTTTTAAATATATAATCATCATCATCATTTCAGCCGTAAGACGTCCACTGCTGGGCTTAGGCCTCCCCCAATTTGGGGGGCTTTGCCATAATCGCCACGTTTGGCAGGCGAGTTGGCAATCGCAGTATGGTGGTAACTGCCCATTCTCTAGTACCTAAGTCCCTTTTTTTTTTCTCCCGCTCGGTGCGGAGCGGGAGGGCGTGTCAGACTTTTACTAACTAAAACCCACCCGTGTTCCTTCAGTTGCCCATGTGCCAGGGTCACGGTATCTCTTTCGAACAATCTCGCGACCCTGACAGGCATCGGTCCTACCAGACCCCTTCAGTGCTGCTGACATCTCTTTGAGGCGCGCGTGGAACACCACGCGCCGTCGCGCGTCGACCCGAGCCTGGTCCTTACCCGCAAGCTCGCGCCTACGGTGGCCGGGAGTCCGCTACCGACTACCGACGCCCGGGGCGTCTCCTCCTGCGGCGGCTAGGGACGTTAAGTCCCTTAGTCACCTTTTACGACACCCACGGGAAGAAATGGGGTGGTGTTCTTCTTAGGTTTTAAATATATAATAAGCACCAATAATTAAAAACGATAGTTTGTCTCCTTCTACCTACCAAAATCTACAGAAAGCTGCAATCCTGAATACTTGCAGAATTGTCCGTAAATTCCTACGGAACGACAATGATGCACAAATACCACACCCACGTACATCATCAAGAACACAAAGTCTAAGCACATACATACCAAGCACATCACACCATAATAATATGTATCATCTACTACTTAGGTTAGCACTTGGCTTCGGCCCGTGTTATACTATATAACCGGCACATCGGTGCCGATTTACAAAAATGTATACCATCAAAAAAATAATAATATACAGGACAATTTTTTATCCAGTGTGCAAACTGTGACCATTAATTCAGCATATCATTCTAGACCCCCCAGCGTAAAAAATTTTCGTCGGTTATAGAAAAAAAAATAATTGCTGTTTCATAGAAAATATAAAGGCTCAGTAGAAACAAAAAAATACTGAGTTTTGTTACACACTCGCTGGTCATGTCGAATTGAAGCCACTAAAGCACTCTTGCAGGGCTATAAAGGTTTTTTAAATGCCCTCGAAGAAATTATTGACGACGAAGAAGGCACAGCTAAATCAAGAGCAACAGCTGTCGGTTTGCATGACAGGATGGCAAAGTTAGAAACAGCTAAATATACAGTTTTTGGGATGATATTTTGGGACATATAAACAAAGTCAGCGAAAGTCTACAAAATCCTAGGTTGGACTTGAATACTGCTGCAGCACTGCTTACTTCATTAAAAGCAACCATTGAAAATTAAAAGAGACAGTTTTAATGAATATGAAGTAAGAAGAAGCTTTCGAGCTAGTTGATTGCCGAAACTACGAAGAAGAAAAAAGGAGAAAAACAAAAAGAAACGTCCGGTTGGCCACTTCAGATTGCCCGCAAGCTTCGGAAGTTCAGTTATCACCCTCGGACAAATTTAGGACTCAAAGCTACATCCCAGTTGTCGACCAGCTCATGACCGCTCTTCATAAGAGAATGGACGCGTACTCACTTCTAAATGCACGATTTGGATTTTTGAATAATTTAACTACTATTTCTGTTCAAGAAATATTAGTGCCGATTCCCTTATTCACATACTAAACAAAATTTAAGTTCAGTGCATCTTTTTCTTTCTATTTCATTAAGGAAAGGACAGAAGATAAATTTTAGTTTAGTCCTGTCAAATTAATCAGCGCTTGACGTAAATTGACGTAATTTTAGTAGGCAAGTTTTTAATCACGTCTAAACTTGTATGGAGTAGTGACAGGCGCTGATTAATTTGACAGGACTAAACTAAAAAAAATCTTTTGTCCTCTTCTTAGTGAAATACAAAGAAAAAGATGCACTGAACTTAAATTTAGTTTATTTTGTGAACAAGGGAATCGGTACCATTGTCTGCCAGCCAAAACTTGGTGAAAACCTACTGCGATAACGTAGATGATACTCTTGGCAACGAATACATACATTTCAAACAATTTATAGTTCAGTATGAAGAATTTGAACAGAAGAGAAGAGAAGAGAGAGAGATGAATGTATGAATTGTTGTGTAAAAACAATGTTAAAGAGTGCTTTCCCAACGTTGAAGTAATTCTGAGAATTCATCTCACACTAATAGTGACAAATTGTACGGCTGAAAGATCCTTCTCAAAACTGAAGCTTATAAAAAATAAACTCCCAAATGTTTTAACTCTCCTTAGTTTAGAGAGTGATGTTTTGAGGGAAACAGACTTCGACGATATAATCGATACATTTATTGATGTAAAAATAAAACAAAAAATAATTTAGCTTGTAGGTAAACTAAAATTATTTTAGTTGTTTTCTAGTTTAATTTTGAATACATTTTGTGTTAGCCAATTATTTAGTAGCTTTCTTCTTTACCTTGACCTTACTAGAAACTTTCAACAGTTAATCACAAAAGATTTGAGGGCCTCACCACATCCTCTGCCTATGGGCCGCCGAAGTCTAAATCCGGCGCTGCCTACGGGGTCAAAATGTATGGAACAGCTGATTTTTTTTTGTATAACTGACGAAAACTTTCTACGTTGCAGGGTCTAGAATGATATGCTGAATTCATGGTTACAATTTACGCACTGGATAAAAACTTATCCTGTATATATATAAATATATAATATATTATTGTAGTTGAAATCATCGGGCAGTTGCCCACCAGACACACTAGTCTGGTCAGAAGATCCCCCGTTTTTACGAAGGCTAGGTAAACCTTACACCCTCCTCATATCTCCAAAAGCTAGCAAACCAGTTACAAAGTAGCCGAAACACTGGGACGTCAACTACATTCATCTGATGCTCATCATCGAACTCCAGTACGGAGGCCTGTCCTGTTTGACCGGCTCCATAAGCCAACAACAGACTTAAAAACATTACAGAAGAGAATAAATAATACTATGAGTTTAAATTAAATAAACGTTTTCCTTTCTCATAACAAAGGTCGAATGAGTTTACGTTTCTGGGGATGGATAGCAGCAAGTAGCCCAGGACAGCTTTGTGATGACAGTTTCAGAAGTTCAGAAGTAAGCCGTAGCCGTAAGTATTGCAATTTGCCGGAAAGAAGAATATTTATTTTATTTAAGATAACTTTCCGAGCATACTGTTCGAATTTGTCTGCGTTGGTTGATTCAAAAACATTTTTACAGAAAAAAAAACAACCGACTTCCAAAAAAAAGAGTATAAAGTGAAAACATTCCTTGAATTACGAAAGTAGGTGTCTTTAGATGGATCTGTATTTTGGTTTTTGGCCGCCGACTTCCGAAATTAAAGTAATTTCCTCTTCGTTG
Organism: Aporophyla nigra; assembly: GCA_947507805.1. Classification (NCBI taxonomy): domain Eukaryota; kingdom Metazoa; phylum Arthropoda; class Insecta; order Lepidoptera; family Noctuidae; genus Aporophyla; species Aporophyla nigra. The sequence continues at coordinate 20,446,811 of OX382291.1, read as the reverse complement.
CGGTTGTTTTTGGAAGTAGGTTGTTTTTGTATTTTTTTATGACCTACCCTACAACAATTCGTAGACCACTACTTGCTATAGAAACACCACTGACAGAAAGTATTAAGAAGATCAACAAGATACAAAAAATGGATCAAATACGTATCATTGAAACCAATCCGTATTTGATCCTTAAAATGTATATAGTACATAATCCTTTTTTAATGGGTCTTGCCTTAGAGGTTACCTAAGGCATATCCATTAGAAAAGAATTTTATAAATCGATCCACAATTGCAAGAAATAACACGCAACATACAAAAATTAATGAACCGATGAACTGAGAACCTCTTCCTTTTAAACTCACAAGGAGACGGCAAGAGTGTGGGGTCCTTAAATCGAACGGCGGTTCCACGTGTAGTTAGTACTCAGTGAGTGTGTTCATATACCCAAGCCCTAGAGCGCACTATTTCGAGATCTATTGCCGAGAAAAAAGTCCTGAAGTTTGAAAAAATAAATATAAAGAACAGTAAATACAGTAATGGCGAAACAGTCCCTTTTGACACGCTTTGTATTAGCTTCACTTGTATGTTTGTTTGAAACTGACTCCTTATAGCGCGATTTTGACCCACTTTAAACGTACCAGATTTCATTTAAACTCTGTAGACTTGGTCCGACAATACTATTATTTCATAAATTTGTGCCGTTATCCTTTCCAGGGTTACCAGGACAGCAAAAAACTGTCTTCGAAAACTACGATGATATACGTCACAAACTACGCTGACATACGTCTCAAAATTCAAAACATCCTAAAAAATAGAAAATAAACAATAGTTTTAAAAAAACTAAAAAACACGCTTCCATAGAAAAACAAACTAAAAAGTAGAAAATAATGGAAAACAAAAGCGTGGGGTAAAATAAATAAATAAATTGTTTATTAATAAAAAGGGTCACATTTACAATAAATACGTTAAACAATTAAAATAGAGCAGATTTGCTAATTTGCCTGAACTAGGTAGAACCTGTGTTTCAGGCTACAAATGCAAAAATTCTTATAATGTAATAAATTAACAAGGTGTAGTAATAACTAAAATTAAAACTTAGGTAACAAAAGTAAAATAGCGAGTTAGCGGTTTTATTTGCAGACAACTAGTAAATCTTCTGTCTGTGCATAATCTATGGTTAGTAAATATTGAAGTATATTTTTTTTACAGCTATAGTAGTTTAATTTATAGATACTTAGTTTTCTATTTAATCTATTGTACAGAAATGGGCCTAAAAATGTATAGAATCTTTCTACAAAGACATGTTTGGAGGTCTCATTTGTTATACATACTATATCATTCCGTCTCTTGTTAGTATTGTCAGCAGTGTAGGTAAGCATGGTGTGCTGTTTTAATACTAACTGCATAATGAAAAGCTGCCGAACAGTCAGCACGTTGCAAGTTTTATAAAGTAGATCTGTGGGAAAAAAGAAGGGATGGAAGTTTGCTACCTTCAAAATTGCTCTTTGAGCTCTTTCAAGAGGAAGCAAATTCGTTTTTGGTGCACCGCCCCAAGAAGTGATACAGTATTGAATAATAGATTGACATAGGGCCAAATAAACTTGTGTGATTAATTTTTTGTCTGCTAATGTTCGTAATTTCTTAAATACATATATAAGTTTACGCACTCTTTTACTAAGGCTTTCAATATGTATTTTAAAAGAGAGTGTTTCGTCCATTATAACCCCCAGGTATTTAATGTTGCTCGTTTTAATGATAGAAGGACAATTACACGTACTAACTGCACAGTTTCCGCATTTATGGGCATATAGATGAGGGTTAGTAATGTTAGGTTGAGGTTTGCGCATGGAGAAGTGAATATATTTTGTCTTGTCGGCATTTAATGTCAATAAATTGCTTTGAAGCCAGTTAGTCACAGAATTTAATCCTAATTGAGCGACTTCGAACAGTTCGCTTCTGCTTTTTGCGGTAAATATTAACGCCGTGTCGTCGGCATATGATATTATTTTACCGTGTTTAATATTTAGATTACACAATTCATTCATATAGATTAGGAATAGTGTGGGGCCCAGAATACTCCCCTGGGGTACACCGAAACTAGTATTTTTCTGTTCATTACTCATAATATTATCTATTTTAACACATTGGTATCGGCCGTCTAAATAGTCAGTAAAAAGTTTCAGCGGCGTTCCTCTTATTCCTATGGTTTCTAATTTGTTCAGAAGAAGAGAAACAGATACCGAGTCGAATGCCTTGGCTACATCGAGGAAGACTCCCAGGGTCTGGTGTCCTTTGCCAAGTTCTAGTGAAATATAATCAGTCAGGCTATGCACCGCATCGGCAGTCGATAATTTCGCTCTAAAACCAAATTGCGCAGGGGAATAAATGTTGTTTTTTTCTAGGTAATTAACTAGTCTAGTGTTTATAATTTTCTCTAGTATTTTTGAAATCGACGGTAGTAAGGATATTGGCCTATAATTATTAACTACGTCTTTACTACCGGATTTAAAGATAGGGATTACAACTGCCTTTTTTAGGCAACTCGGGAAAATTCCTTCGGAAAGACAGATTCGAAAAATGTGCGTTAACGGAGGTATCAAAATATGGTTAAAAAGTTTAAGGATCTTGTTGCTTATATTATCCCAGCCAGCTGCACAATCATCGTTTAGCCCGGAAATTATTCGGGATATTTCATCTTCATCAGTGTCCAACAGAGCAAAAGATTTTGAGATACGGCTATTGCTTGATTTTTGGACAGATGATTGGACGCAATATTGTGAAATCTGCTCAGCAAGAGTTTTCCCAACATTTATAAAAAAGTTATTTACATTGTTAGCTGTTATGAGTGGTGACGAATTTGCAAGTAGTAAACTCGAACTTGATTCACGCTGTTTTGACATATTGGTGATATTTTTAATACTTTTCCAAAGTTGTTTGCTATTTTTACCCGCTTTATTTATTTGTTTTTTGTCGTAATCAGTTTTTACCTTCTTTAAGAGATTGTTGCAGAAATTCCTGTATCTTTTATAAGTAGTTTGAATTATAACATTATCAGGGTATCTCTTAGTTTTCTGATGAAGTTTATCCCGGTGTCTTATACAGCGAATTAATCCAGAAGTAATCCACGGTTTAATATTATAAAGTTTCTTATTTACTGTAGAAACTGTCGTGTTATGTAATATTGCTTGTTGGACTTGTTTTATTAAGTACAATAAAGCCAAATTAGCGTCAGCAGTATTGTAAACTACGCTAAAGTCTATGTTGCATAAATCACGTTCGAGTTTGTTTGTATTTAATTTGCTAATTGTCGGAGGACGATTTAGCTTAGGCAGCGATAAATTTAGTGTTAGTAGAACTGCGTGATGGTCGGTAATTGTTGAGTTAGTAACAAGCGTAATATATGATAGGCTAGTTTTGATCATCATATGATCTAAGCAGGAACCGCTCTGATGTGTAGGCAATGTGTGAGCGGGAAGAAAACCATGGTATAAACAGATGTTAAGGTAATCCTGGATTCCTGCATCGCAGTTCTCAGAACCAATATTTATGTTTAAGTCACCTGTTAGTATAACATTCTTAAATGAACTGAGTGCTTGGAGAATCTGGTTTAAGGATTTGTTAAAAGAATCTAAGTTTCTAGCGGAAGGGGACCTATACATAGCGATTACCGCTGTAATTGTACCAATTTTGATGACTAAACAATTGCTCATGCACTCTTGTAGACTATGTTCCTCGACTGTGACCTTTAATGATTCTTTAGCAAATACTACGATACCGTCATTTTGATTATGGTTTACTGTGGAATGTAATACGTTGTACCCAGGTATTACTGGAATATTATCGTAGCGGTTGGCTAGCCAACACTCGGTAAGTACCATTATATCACAGTCAAAGTTAAGTCTATGAAGAAAAATGTTAAAGTTATCTATGTTTTTAAAAATACTACGAATATTTTGAGTTAGTACAGTTACTGAATTTTGATAGTCGGAAAGATATTTTATGCAGTCCTCAACGTCACATGTCTTTGATACTGTTAAAAATGAATTATCAATATCTGTAATAAATTTATCATCCATATTTAACTATAAATAATAATAAAAATTAAGTCTAAAATATAATCAAGTATGCGGCGCTCTTAGGCGCCTTCATAATCTATCGAATTAATATACCTGTATTCGGCAGCTTTTTTAGCCGGACAATCTGTGTCTCCCGTTTTGTGGTGGGCTTGTTTTTTAAAACGAGAGCATGTAGCACATTTAGGCGGGTTGGCTTTCTTTGCGCAGTCTTGTGTTGAGTGACCTTCTTCAGCGCAATGCCCACAGGTGGGGACAGTTAATTTGCAAGTCTTGGCTGCGTGACCGTACTGCTGGCAGTTGTAACATCTAGTTACCAGAGTGAAGTCTCGTACCGGGCAGGACGTCCAATTTATAAATAGTCTATCCTGTGTGATGAGGGCCTTACGAATTACGGCTGGAACTTCTATAATAAAGTTGCAATTATCTGCATCTTTCCTACCAGACTTGTGACTCAGTTTTACAGAGGACAAAAATATATCTTGGGACATAGTCGGCAGTTTTTCAGACAAGTTCTGTTCGAAAATACATTTGAAAACTTCATTTTCAGCCATTGAAGTGGGCACTCCTATGACTATAATGCGTGGTTTGCGTTTTTGAGGATCATCTACGGTAAGGCCTGACGAAGCGAGTTGTACTTTTTGCCTTAGCTTATCGAGGTCATCTTTGGTCTCAGTGCTGATTATCAGGCCTCCTTTTCCTATTTTGCGCACGCCTCGAACTTTTAATTTCATTTCTCCGGGACTTATAATTTTCTGGACCATGTTTTTGGTTTCATCACTAGTTATCGAGTTATCACAGGGATAAATCGCCACGGAGCTAAGATTATTGGGGCGCACAAAGTTGTTGGACCCCTTCTTCACCATATCGGCAAAAGATGCAGTAGCCGCACCCTGTTTCGAACAGGACTCCTGAATTGTTCGGTTCATCTCGGTAAGGCAGTCAGACAGGTCTCGAGCTTCGGCCATTGTTTTTAGAGAGGCATGGGTCTGTATGGCTTTTTGCTTAAGCGACTGGTATTGAACAGCCATTTGCGCAGCTCCATGGCCAATTTTGCGGCAGAGACTACTAATTTTTAACTTCTGCTCAGAGTTTAGTTTTCCTTCAGAAGTAATAGCACATACCTCATTGAGGCACTGCTCAATAGAACCCATCCAGGACTGGATCTCCGGAGTGGATACTACTTCAATACCCTCATCTTGGTCTTTTCTTGTTTGTCGCGGCGGTGTCGGTGCTGGGGTTGGTACTGGGATCGGAGTTGGTGTCGGTGGAGGGCTGCGACGTATCATCGCGCTCCGATTAAAGGGGCTGCCTTCCATAAACCAGGAAAGATTCAAAAATAATCCAATCAGTTCATTGTATTAACTTGTCACTTAAAATGTTTTCTGTATAACACTCTAATACACTAAAACTAGGTCACTATTTATGCGAACGTTAATTTATTTAATTATTAAAATGCATTGATGTGCACGTCTGTATGCTTTGAATGCTTACGTTCCGGGTGCCTGATATCAATAAAAAATACCGTAAAAAGCACCCCACATTTTTTATCCATTATTTTCTACTTTTTAGTTTGGTTTTTTTATTTTTAGCGTTATTTTAGTTTTTTTTTTTTTTAACTATTATTTTTATACAAGACACTTGAATAACTTTCTAGACACACAAAGAATATGTAACTAATGAAGCTGGGTCCTTTAAAAAACTAAAAGCTCGACTGGTACCTACCATAACAAAAAAGTTAGGAACAAGCTCACTTTTCACGCAATCGGAAGCGTTTGTAGTTGTAGTAGTAGTAGTTTAGTTCAATCTCAGATTTGACGTCTCCACACCTTTTTTCAACCAGTAATTGTGATGCGATTGTTTTCACCATTACAATTTTTTTTACGTGTAGGCATAATGCATTAACCGCTTGAAGGAAACGCGCGCATCCTTCTTAATAATACATTTTTGTCGTCACCCCCACGTGAACTTTTATAACTTTTCTTTCAAGACAATAATCACATCTGAAATTCGTCATAATATGTTTTATAAAAACAAACCTCTAATCAGCGAAAATAATCGACGAGACGATAGACACCTCAAATTTATTTATAACTAGCTTTTGCCAGCGGCTTCGCCCGCGTGGAGGTCGGAAAATATCCCGCGGGAACGTACTACCGGGATAAAAAGTACCCTATATGTTAATCCAGGTTATGAACTATCTGTGTGCCAAATTTCATCCAAATCCGTCCAGTAGTTTTTTCGTGAAAGGGTAACAAACATACACATACACATACATACGTCCATCCTCACAAACTTTCGCATTTATAATATTAGTAGGATAACATATTCCATATTATATTGAGACCCGTCGACAGTCAAAAAACGAATGAAATATCTGTAGCCAAATCTTAAAAAAACTGAATTTGCAATACAGAAATCGCAGTATATCAAAGTGACTGTATTGAGGATGGAAGCCAGAATAACACAAGAAGTACACAAACTTAGCCTAGCTTATAGCCAATATTTTCTATAATATTATTTACTAGCTTTTGCCAGCGGCGTCGCACGCATATTAAACGATTTTTTTCGAAATAGTTGAAAAAATAGGTATGTAATCTAGAAGCCATGAAAATTTTATAGGAGTGATCTTTACACTAAAGGCCCATTCACACGTAACACAACCACACCATATTATTGCAGTAATAAAAAGAGGGCAAGCAGTGGTAACGTGTGAATAGTGTCTCTGCACTATCTTGTGCAAAGTGTTTTGTTGAGTACATGAGAAGTGCACAATTATTAACTGTTATAAAACTGCCACTTTTACTCAACATAATAGAAACCTAATTATTTTTGCTCAATATACTTTCAACCATTATATTCATGATCGATTAGACAACTTTTAAATTAAAGAGGTGCTAACATATTCTGGTCTCATAATTGAATGTTTATATTCGGGCTATAAGCCTAGCCAATATTACGAAATAATTCTACTGAAAACACTACTGCCATCTATCTTCAAGTGCGAACATTACCAAAGGTGCTCCTTAGTGCTGATGTAGTAATTATACAAGATGTCAACAGATGTCACTAAACTAGGTGATACAAAATATAAATTTTTATTTATAAATAATGCTGGTGACCTAAATAAATAAACATACCATAGTTGCATATACAGTTTTGAGGCTAGATTAAACTATATAGACCAGTATTGTTCTAATACATACATAGTAAGATATAAAGAAAATAGGTAGTTTCATTCATATTTCAGCACTATCTTTACCATTTTTGTTATTCTTATGTTCTTGAATACCATCAAAAGCCTTAGTGTCTGACTAAAAGAAGAGCCACCTGGAATGATAAATATATGTATAATATTATGATAAGTATCATGGCAGATAAATGATAATAAAATAAAGATAAAATTGTTTGTTGTATCTCAAACGGTTAAATTTACAAAAGTGAATAAAACAGCCCCCTTAAGTAATTATGCACTAAACAACTCATATAATTTTATTGTTTATAGTGTGATACCAATGTGCCTACTAAGTGAAATCTGTTACCGCAGAAAAGTGTCATTCATTTCCATGACATTTAGATTAATTTCTATATACTTTGAAGTTTTCAAAACCGTTCCAGAAAAAATATTAGAAAAAAAAAAATTCAAAAAAATTGGTACGACAATCAGATAGTTTATCCATTGTAAAGATTCCATTGATACTAAAGTACCACGAATTTCCGTGAATACATTCCAATAAGTTAAACTCAAATTGAAGTTTATGTACAGTCATGCCCAGACAAAACATAGGAATTCAAACTTGGGCGCCTTAGTACTTCTAGTCCGATGGGACGGCAATCCAACATGACCAGAGAAAAATCAGGCGCAGGACCAACATCTTAACGTGCTTTTCAAGGAGTTGGCACGCACTTGGGCAATATAATCTCTACCGTGCCGATGGCTAGTCGCTATTGAGATAGACCGCCATAGCTGAAATATGGTCTAGAGGACTATACTTCTAGTACGTCTATAGGTTGTTGTTGAACTAAACAATGTACCTATTTTTTAATACCTCTATCCAGTTGTTGTTTAATAGCTGAATGATCACTTCACTGAACATTAATACTGGATCACTGATTGATAGCAAAGCAGTAATAGTTAAATTAATTCATACTCCTGAGATGGCTGAAAATCATTCATCAATGGGAAACCCTATTTTATATTGTAAACTGAATATGATAGTCAGATGTAAGATGTAACATATCCTTGTAGGTAAAAAACAGATTGTACAAGGTCATTGAAGTTTCACGGACGAAAAGGAGGATTTCTTGCTTATCTCGCACAAACCCCGAATCAAATATTCACGTCATTATATCTTCTGCAAAGTTCACTACCATTAATTCCGGCCTTGTAATAGCCGTACCGGTATAATTATGTCAAAGCAATCCCAATACACTTTTAATTCTTACTTTGAATAGATTATGAATTTATGACCAATGTTCCGCCGACAATGCACGGGTGCTCCTTCATTTTTCGTTCCATATTTCTTATCGTAATAATTCATGTGAAACTCTTCAGGACGCCTTCAAGTATAGTTTTGCTTAGAATTAGTAACCTTAAAAGTTACAATAAATTAAATCAATGAACACAGAAAGACAGGTCTCTCATTTCTCACTTTCAGTTGCCGCGTAAAAAGATTGAAATATTGAATTGACATATGCATATGTATTTGACATTGACAACTTGACATTAATTAATTGACTGACCAGGGCTGCCAGATCGTATAACCGGATACAAAATGTGTTCTACCCTATGTATCCAATCTAAATCAGATTACCTCGTGTAATTTGATAAAAACATAAAAATTCAGCATACAATTTTGTGTAAAAAGAAGCAACCGTTTTTTATTTACTCCAATCGGAAAGCGCGCTCTCATTAATTAAAATAATGATAGCCAAACACGGCAACGAATTAACTTGCGCAAGGTTAATATAGTTTGACGTTTATGGCTAGCTTTATAGACACACAATTTAAATGAAAGAGTGACTATTTTAAGCCAGCGCCACCTGTGCTCAGAACTGTAAACTTTAGATAGGTACGAAGTAAGTGCTGCTGCCAGTACCACGTGTGTCATGACTTTGTACATGCCAAGGAACTTAAATCCGTACATACCATATTTTTTTTCTGATTTTTCCGCCAAAATTGAAAACAAAACATTGTTCCTTATGGCTGATCGTTTGAAACGAATATAACGACCAATACCATTATGATAGATATTTCAAAGGTACACACGGCTACATATCCAGCTATAGAAACATTTGCACTGGATAGGCTTTTCGAACAATAAGAAATCAGTTTATACTGAAATTTTATTGCTTTATTTGTCGCCGTGAGTACGTCAAAATGATAATAAAGTAATAATAATAAGATTTATTACACACTATTGAAGTGAAAACTTCTTTAGCGGCGTTGAGCACTTTTTCTGTAATGGGTATAAAATCTTAAACTCGCGTCAGGACACGTGACCTGATCGAAAAAGCGTAGGACGGATGGTTTTAATTTGGAAAAGCGCCATCTATTAAAACGAATACGAATCACTTGGCTAGCCTTGGTTAGTATGGTTATGGAATCATAGATGACGCTAATATAAACGACTAAACACGAAGAGTTTACAGTAAAATATATGTCATTAAAAGTGTGTCTAATTCTAAAAAAATAAAATCGTAATATAGCATAAGCCATAAAATAAATATTACTTATGAATTAAATAATTGTAACAAATAACTTTTTCTAAGACAGCAACTCGATTATAGATGGCGCTCAAACTAATCATTCAATTTTTGAAGTGAAAACTTCTTTAGCGGCGTTGAGCACTTTTTCTGTAATGGGTATAAAATCTTAAACTCGCGTCAGGACACGTGACCTGATCGAAAAAGCGTAGGACGGATGGAGAGTAGACAGCTATCCCCTCTCTACGGCGCGGCGAAAATGTATGCCTTTTTTTTTTTTTTTTTTTTTTTTTTTTTTTTTGGATGGGAAATCATCAAATGACTTCTCCCGCTCTGGGCGGAGCGGGAGGGCGTGTCAGACTTTTACTGACTAAAACCCACCCGTGTTCCTTCAGTTGCCCATGTGCCAGGGTCACGGTATCTCTTTTGAACAATCACGCGACCCCGGCAGAAAATGTATGCCTGGGCCTACTGTTTCGTTTAGGCGGCGCAGGGCGCTTGCGCGAATGTTCGTCTATGTTACAGCGTGCCACGCGCATCCATGGATGGTGACAGCTGATGGCTCGACCGTCTGTGTAGTGATCACATTGTTGTGTATTCGTAAAATTCGTGAATATAAAGTGCTTAAAATATGGAAATTGAACAACAAATTATTCCCTAACCATTCCAAAATATCAAACATGCTCAACGTTAATAATCAAGTTTTCACTTCTGCCGGCACTCCCGGAGTGCAATTTTTTTTCAATAGTTTTGTTGGTATGTATTTTTGTATGATGATATTCGATTTTATATAATTTCAGAGAGCTGGCGTTATAAAATAAGTCGGCACTAGACGGCACAATTTGATGTGTGCCAGCTCTGAAAATGCGTCTCGAAAAAAGCTACCTACATAAATGTGAATATTGTCTTATTATTTACTTTATTTTGTAATATACACATATTAATTATATTTTTAAATATTAGAAAAACAAAAGTTTAAAAAAAAACATTAAAAAATAGTAGCCCACCGGTATCGGGAACAGGGTCCAAGCTACCAGTGGTCAGGGCTCCAGAGAGAGGAACCTCCTGACAATGCGAGCCGTGTCCAGAAGTACCGCTTTCTGAATCAAGCCCTTGACCCAGCTGTCTAACGAGAAACCTCCTTAGGTGTTGGTCGAGGCTCTTGGCTATCAAGCCATTGGCAGTGACGACTATCGGCACAATGATCGCTGAATCCCCATCCCACATGTCGACAACCTCGCGAGCCAAGTCAAGATACTTAATCTGTTTATCTTTCTCAGCTTTCACGAGGTTCTCGTCATGTGGGACCGTTATGTCAACAATCATTGTGCGCCGCTCTACTCGATCCACCACCACTATATCAGGCTTATTTGCGACAATAGTCCTATCAGTGATGATGGATCGATCCCAGTACAATGTGATATGCCCATTTTCGAGAACTGGGTCGGGCACATACCTGTAGTACGGCACTTCCGATTCCACAAGGCTGTATTTAAGAGCAAGTTGCTGATGGATAATCCTGGCTACTAGGTTGTGCCTATGCAAGTATTCTTCGTTAGCTAGACGAGAACACCCGGAGATTATGTGCCTAATTGATTCGCCTGGACGGTGGCGTGCCCGACAGATGTCAACCGTGCCGTCTTTCACAATAAATCTCCGGTAATTGTTCGTCATCATAACTTCGTCCATAATTGCACAGACAAAACCTTCGGTTTCCCCAAAGAGGTCACCGAAACGCAGCCAGGCTATGGACGCTAGTATATCTACATCGGGTCCATGTAGGGCCCGGAAAAAGCGTCCGTGGAGCTCCTTACTCTGCCATACTTCCATGCGTTCATTAGTGTCAAGTATTACAGGTTTGCGCCAGTTCTCGTTAGCCAAGGAGAGCGGGGTGAGGCCCTTGTCAACCGCGACCACATCGCGATGCATCCCCACGTCGCGTCGGTTTCTAGGAAATATTCCCCGAGACTGCATATCTCGCGATTGTGGAGAGTCTTAGCGTTTAAAAAGCCTCGACCTCCACATTTTCGCGGGATATACAGCCTCATTACCGATGACCGTGGGTGATGCATTTGATATACAGTCAGCAACGTACGGACCCTCCTGTCCAGGGCGTCGAGTTCGGTCTGAGTCCATTTGAGTATGCCGAAAGAGTACATCAAAACCGGCATGACCCAACCGTTGAAGGCCGTGCCTTGTTTCCGCCTGATAGAAGACTATTAAATACTTTCTTCAGGCGGCCAAAGAAGCGCTCCTTCAACGATTGCTTCATGTCAGTAACATTGATGCCCAATGCTTCCGACATACCCAAATACTTATAGGTTTCGGATGCGGAGAGGGCTCGGAGGTTTATGGAATCCGGGAGTTGGGTTCCCGCGGATTCCACAATCTCCCCTCGCTTTACATGCAGGACCGCACATTTGTCCACACCAAATTCCATCCTGATAGCGCTACTAAAGGTTTCAGTTACTTTCAGTAGCTCCATCAGTTGAAAATTGTTGGGGGCAAAGAGTTTAAGGTCATCCATGTAAAGGAGGTGAGATATAACCTGACCACCTCTCCTCAACCGATAGCCTATACCTGAATCCTCTAGCAGTGTGCTCAGAGGATTCAGGGCTAAGCAGAACCAAAGCGGACTCAAACTATCACCCTGAAATATGCCTCGCTCGATCCTTATCGGTTCGCTGTTCCTTTGGATATTTCGACATCCTGGATAGCGAAGGACCGTCCTCCACTGCTCCATACATGACATCAGGAAGGTGCGCAGAGTTGCATCGACTTTATATAACTCCAGCACCCTCTTGAGCCATGTATGTGGCACCGAGTCATAGGCCTTCTTATAATCTATCCAACATGTCGACAGATCCTTTCGAGAACGACGAACCTGTTGGCTAATGGCCATATCAATGAGGAGCAGTTCCTTAGTACCGCGAGACCCCAGTGCGACATCGGGTGCTCTATCGGGTTGGCCCCCAACGAGTTGAACAACCCTCTCTTACACCGTCGGCATGACCTTTACCTACCGCTTCGGTCATCCGAGGACAACCTCCGCGGACCTCACGCACCTCGCCTGTGGCCCTCTGACGGGACACTGTGGCCATTTCCCTACCCCTGGCTAGTGGGTAGGGCCACCGTTTCGCTTGAAATCCAGACCAAAGGGGGCGTGTTGCCTCACGGACACATTACAACCAGCGCCGTTCGGCTCAGCCCCCCAGGACTCCTTCATCCCCGCTCACGGCCCTCAACAGCGCAGGTCCTAGCGCAGGTGACTGGTGCCTCCTAACTCGCCATCAGCTGCTTTTAGTGACAGTCGAGCCCGCCACCACTCAGTCACAGGGTGGTCACGTTCCGGAGTGTAAGTTAGGCAGGTGGGAGTTGGGTGGAGATTGGGGATTTGGGTGGGATAGTGTGAGGAGGGGTTGTAGTATTTTGGGGCAGGAAGGTAGTTTGGGACAGGGAATGAGGGTTTGTGCGGGAGTGGGGAGGGGAGAAAGGGGAGGTAAAGTCGCCTGGCGGTTTCAGTTACGTCTATTTCATAAGGAATTAGACCAAGAACGGGGTGGCAACCTCGTGAAGGTGTATCCGCCAGACTTGCCTTGAGGATCTACACGACTTCAGCGCTCTCCCTCAAGACCCCGCCACTCTGCCGCCTCTGAGGGAGGCGGCAGAGTAGGCCTGTATCTATACTACCAAGCAAAGCGTGTCGTAGTGCAACCGCAAAAGCATAAATACAGACCCCCCCCTCGGGACCCCCCCCCCCCCCTCGGGCGAAACGGGACATATAGTCCCGAGGGCTGATATCAGTCCCCGAGAACGCCCGCCTCACAAAGCGCATCACTCTAGGGCGAGTGTTGCCCTCCCTGAAGCAGATTAGTTTCCCGATGAGGGCTCTGGCCCCACCAATACGACGTTCAATTCTGCACTGCCAAGCTGGTACGGCTGGTTTCGGTCGTGTAGCTCTAGAGTCATTAGGGAATTTGACGTGAGCTACACGACATACCGCTACAGCCGCGCAGTACAGAATCGAATGAGTACCTATCGGCGAGGTCTTCGCAGTCATCAAAATAGTTTGACAACTGCGAATCCAAAGCCGCCACCAGTGCCCTATTTATATTATGCATAGCTGGGCACCGTTAATCAAATAGTTAACATCGTTAATCGTTAATCCGCTACAAAAAAAGTTAGCTTCGTTAAACGTTAAAGCGTTTCATTTCGGAAGAATTAACGCAAGTTAACGTTAATCGTTAATCCGTTAATATGTGTAAAATTGCATTTTTATATCGTTGCGTTAGTGAACTAATAATACCTGTTGGTTTAGGTTCTGGAAGTTAACAGGTTAGGAACAAAACAAAATACTTGTATAATTCAAATGTGTGATTTAATCGTCGGGCATACGGTGCATATTCCCCTTCATGAACATTAATATGTTGAAGTTCTCGTCTGAAATCGAGGCTGGTTTTGGTGTTAATATATCTTTGTCGTTTGGTCGTTTCATACTTGTCTAAGCCAGTTTTTCGCGCCGCGCCGCGGTGCTGTGCGGTAAATAGTAGGCATTGGATTAACGATTAACGGACTTCTGCATATTAACGGAAGTTAACGTGTCCGTTAACATTTTTAAAAGTTAACTTAAAAGTTAATCCGTTAATCAAAATGTTAACTTCGTTAATTAACGATTAACGGATTAACGAGTTAAAGCCCAGCTATGATATTATGCATGGGCAAACGTAGTAAGCGTGGTCTATATTGTCTTAATTATTATTGCCATTGCCGATGGAAAAAAACATGGCGGCAATAGTTTCGATTGCCCATTGGAACTATTGCCGCCATGTTTTTTACAACACAATTTACAAACATTTACCTCCGCAAGTCTTCTTTAATCAAAGATATCTACAAAATAAGCACGCAAGACAGCCATTGTATTGTAGGCATTTGTAGGCACATCCGCCGTATGATTCATTTTCCATCTGCCACTACAAGTTTCTTCCCAGTTTCCCGCCCGATTACTTTCCATTGCGGTGGCTAAGCGGCTTCCAGTTCCAATCAGCGTCATCCCTTAGTAAACAAAAGAAAAGATTAAATAAGTATTCTATTTCCATGGATTCAATCAATCACAGTAATATTCTATTCATCACACGATAGTTTATCATATTTATTTAGACACTGCTCAGCTTAGCACATACAAATGGAAATATAAAAAAACTGGCCAAGTGCGAGTCGGACTCGCGCACCGAGGGTTCCGTACAAACCTGCAGGTATTCACGGTTTATGCATAAGGTTTATGTTTATGAAATTAAAAGTTTTTTTTTTTAAATTTTATATTTGAGTTGACTGAATGAAAGATAAATTGTGGTTTACGATTTATGACGTATTAAAAAAAAAACCTCTTACTAGATCTCGTTCAAACCAATTTTCGGTGGAAGTTTACATGATAAAGTATATCATATATTTTTTTTAGTTTTATCATTCCCTTATTTTAGAAATTACTTGGGGAACACACATTTTACCACTTTGGAAGTGTCTCTCGCGCAAACTATTCAGTTTAGAAAAAAATGATATTAGAAACCTCAATATCATTTTTGAAGACCTATCCATAGATACCCTACACGTATGCGTTCGATGAAAAATTTTTTTTTGAGTTTCAGTTCTATGTATGGGGAACCCCAAATATTATTGTTTTTTTTTTCTATTTTTGTGTAAAAATCTTAATGCGGTTCACATAATACATCTACTTACCAAGTTTCAACAGCATAGCTCTTATAGTTTCGGAAAAAAATGGCTGTGACATACTCGGACAGACAGACAGACACACAGACATGACGAATCTATAAGGGTTCCGTTTTTTACCATTTGGCAACGGAACCCTAAAAAGTAGTATTAAATGAGAACAATACCACGCTCAGAACCATAGACTATAATTGACGTGTTCTGTGACATAGAAATACCCCAGAGCAATTGAACTTCGAATTTTGTGAGTGCAGCCAGTGTTGGGTTTTATTTTTTGTGTCCACTAGCGGCATCCAACCACCAAAAAATTTACTAAAATCCACATTTCTAAGTCACTTTTAGGGTTCCATACCAAAATGGTAAAAAGAAACCCTTATTGTGACACTCAGTCTGTCTGTAATAATAATAATAATGTTTTATTTATCAAAAAATACAGATAGTAACACTAACAATCAGTGGGTAGAGAAATATACAATTAAATTGTTGTAAAATCTATACAAATAAATAAAATTGGAGTGTCTGTTTTTAATATTAAGATAACCACTTTTTACTAAGTGTATATGGATGTATACACGATACATATACCAAAACAACATTTTTTACAATTTTTGTCTGTCTGTCTGTCTGTCTGTCTGTCTGTCTGTTCGTTCCCGCTAATCTCGGAATTGGCTGGACCGATTTTGACGGGACTTTCACTGGCAGATAGCTGATGTAACAAGGAGTAACTTAGGCTATTTTTATTTTAGAAAGATTCTTTTATTTTAGAAAAAAATAACTATCTTCTAAAACTACGCTGACATACGTCTCAAAATTCGAAAAACCCTGGCTGAATCCTACGAAATAGATCAAAATAATGTACTACAGTATTGTACACCTTAAAAAGGCCTACAAAAATGTCTTCAATGGTATATGTCTATCTCTTAGGGATAACCCACAATAACCATTTTTTATCTTTTACTTTTTACGAGAAATAAGGGCTTATTTACGAAGCGATTTTAAGCAATACAGCATTAATCCTTATCCAATTAAGTACCTTAAATACATTGTGCATTTAATATAGATCAATATGGCCCTTTACAGCATGTAATTTAAATGAATATCTTAGAAGATATTAGAGATTTAAAAAGTGGGCGCAGAGCGCGTTGGCAGGGGCCGGGTAGTACAGGATAAGTAGGATTGTAATTCATATTACTTTGGCTTCAAAGTAATTGCGAATATCATGTGTGTTCATTATACTCAAAATAAACCTAATAGTATTATTTCAAGTAAGAGACCGCGAAATTGCTTAGATGTTTAGATTTTTGGATGTTTGTTTCTCAATGATGCAAAGACGGCCAAACGGATTTAGATCGAATTTGGCACAAAGATATATTATATCATGGATACGTAACAGATAGGATACCTACTTTATCCCGGTAGTAGGTTCCCGGGTGATATTTTCCGACAGCTATACGGGCCAAGCCACTGGCAAAAGTACTATTCCTATAATTATGTTCGGTGTCTGGTAAATGATTGAGTGTCTGTATAGGTAAAATAGGAGCGTTAAGAAAAACCAGGAAGACTTATATTCAACTAAACCAAGCCCTATGTCACAGTCTTCTTACTCTGAATACTATTACTTTTATTTTAAAAACACCAACACACATGATGTTCTCATAAACTATGAATCCTAAGTAATATGAGTTATAATCCTACTACTAATAATATTATATATGTGAAAATATGTATGATTGGGTGTTTGTTTCTCAATCACGCAAAAATGGCTGAATGGATCTGGATCGAAAATAGCACACAGAGTCTATATTACCTATATAACCTGGAATAACACATTCTTATCGCGGTAGTACGTCCTCTTGCATTAATTTCCAACATCCACGCGGGCGAAGCCGCGGGCAAATAATATTATAAATGTGAAAATATGTATGATTGGGTTGTTGTTTCTCAATCACACAAAAATGGCTGAATGGATCTGGATCGAAAATAGCACACAGAGTCTATATTACCTATATAACCTGGAATAACACATTCTTATCGCGGTTATACGTCCTCTTGCATTAATTTCCGACATCCACGCGGGCGAAGCCGCGGGCAAAAGCTAGTCTGTACAAAAAATTAAAACCTTGCCTCTCAACTAGCTTATAACCTGTATTTTGAGAAACAGTATACAGCTACCATTTTCTTATACTATTTCTGTTACAACAAAATTTTGAACGGTGTCGTTCTACCGCTGCCATAATTCATGTGATTATGGTATATTTTGTGACGTAGGTATGTGTGTGTGCTTGTGGTGGAAGGTGAGTGTTGTGTGGGAGAGTGTGCATGTGTGATAAGGTGGGGTGAGTGTTTAAATGTGTGTATGTTATCGAAATCGGGGTGCGTGATTAATTAGGTAATGTACGTAAGTAGAGACTCCGTGTAGGACTGTCTGTCACTGCTGGATATCTCAAGAACTACTAATGTTCTGATCTAATCTAATCTAACTAGCCTAAACCTACTTTTTAGTTTAAATATACCCACCAAATTCTATTTTTCATCTAAAGTTAATTTACGAATGAACTTAAATACATCTAATAAATATAAAAGACGCTCGGGGAAATACTGGCTAAAATAATTAAGTCTAGAGCTTATCATTTATACACATTTTTACTATCTCTAAGTTCTGGGCCGCAACTACTTGCACCTTTTTTTAAAGTTCCGCACCCAAAGGGTAAAACGGAACCCTGTTAGTAAGACTCCGCTGTCCGTCCGTATGTCCGTCTGTCCATCTGTCCCCAGGTTGTATCTCATAAACCATGACAGTTTGAGAGTTAAAATTTTCACAGATGATGTATTTCTTAGATGATGTATTTTTGGAGATTGAAACATTGAGGAAAGAGCGAAGCGAGCAGCAAGTACACATCGGAAATCTTGAACAGAAAATACTTGATCTTCAACAAAAATCGAGACCCTCTGGCATAGAATTGCGAAACATACCGCAAGTAAGTACCGAATCTAGTAACAGTCTAATAAAAACGATGTGTAACATAGGTACAACAGTTGGTGTACGCATAAGTGAAACTGAGCTGCGTGATATTTATCGTCTGCCAGGAAAGTCTCCCAACCCAAGCTCTCCACGACCAATAATAGCTGAATTCACAACTGTTCAAACCAAGCAGACGCTCCTTTCGGCTGTGCGCACGTACAACAAAGGACGAGCAAGAGATGAAAAATTAAACACCACTGTCATAGGCATCCCTGGCGAACACCACCCTGTGTACATCTCTGAGCATCTACCAGCTAGTACCAAAAAACTTTACTACCAAGCCAGAGAGTTTGCTAAAAAATATACTTATAAGTTCTGCTGGATCTCTAATGGCAATATATTTCTGCGAAAGATGGAAGGTGACAAACAGATCCTTGTTACCACTGAAAAATGTCTAAATCTCCCAGAGAATCAAAATCTTAACATTTGACTATCACCGAATGTTTCAAGTTTTATCTCTGTATTTTTTCTTTGTTTATTTTTTATTATTGTTTTTAAATTATCTTTTAAACCTAATTTAATATTGTATACTTTTCAAACTACACCAAATCACATACAAACTATACATGCAAAATCATACACTCTCAAGCACACAATATTTTATCCCATCATTTTGTCACCATCTAGACTATTACATACTTGTAAAACTATAGCTTATCTTACAATACTGTTACCAATAATTCATACATCGCTTGCTCACCTTCGTTATTACACACCAATAGTATGTCGAGGTATTCCACTAACAGCACTGATTTGAACAGCTCTTGCCCGAACCGCACTTGAGACCTTCCACTAACAGCACTGAAACAAAATTCTGTAACGTGCTGTTCGGTGGAACAATTTATCGTTATTGAATAAAGTGTCCGAACCGCACCTGGTTACAGTTATTAGTGATGGGACGAATTTTTTCTTTGTTCAGGATATTACAAACATATCGATTCGGCAACTGTGCGTGGAAGGTTTTTGAATGCGGTTGAATATTAATGTATGCAATTTGTTAAACGTTGGATTCAAACACTTAAATGTTGTCTGGGTTAATGGGGAAGACAACTGTTGAAACGGCTCTGTCGTAGCTAATTCCTTCAGTTGCCCATGTGCCAGGGTCACGGTATCTCTTTCGAACAATCACGCGACCCCGGCAGGCATCGGTCCTAGCAGACCCCTTCAGTGCTGCTGACATCTCTTTGAGGCACGCGTGGAACACTACGCGCCGTCGACCCGAGCTTGGTCCTTACCGGGCGGCAAGCTACCCATTGCTCGCCACCCGCAAACTCGTGCCTACGGTGGCCAGGAGTCCGCATTCGACTCCCGACGCCCGAAGGCGTCTCCTTCTGCGGCGGCTAGGGACGTGAGGGCGCTGAGACTGCCACTCCCTCACGCGCCCAGCCTCCTCCTTCGCGAGCATTACTGCTTCGCAGAAGGAGGTGACGGTTTCCCATGCCCTCTGGCTCCGTACCATGGCTCGCACCAGGGCCGGACGCGAGAGGTCGCCGCCGCCGATCGCCTCCACGAGGACACGGCGGTGCTCCGCCCAGGCAGGGCACACTTCTAACAATATCTCAATATTGTTTCGACCTGTCACCAAACCAGACACCGAACTTGTGTAAAAAACCTATAAAACCGCAGTCAAAAATGAAGATCTCGAAACGTAACTGCCTGTTGAGAACTGAATGATAAAATGAGCGAATGTGGACGGTAATGCAAAATCAGAGGTAAAATAGCTGTGAATCGGTCGACAGTTTCAGTTTGTGTATCTCCAAACTAAGGAACTTATATCGAACCTGGAACGTGCATTGTCAATTTGACACCATTATAAAAATATACCTTATGTATATAGTTCTAAGTTCTATTACAGACAATCACTTGGTCAAAGAGAAATTCGGTCCGAGAGAGAAAGCGTTTCGAGAGCCCTGTGTCCCTTTCTAAAGTGATGCCAGGAGGATTATTCCCAATTCTTGAAGTAGGGTGCACATAATGAACGAAATCATTGCCAAACTAAGG
Organism: Aporophyla nigra; assembly: GCA_947507805.1. Classification (NCBI taxonomy): domain Eukaryota; kingdom Metazoa; phylum Arthropoda; class Insecta; order Lepidoptera; family Noctuidae; genus Aporophyla; species Aporophyla nigra. The sequence goes on along the minus strand of OX382291.1, from coordinate 20,426,303 downwards.
AACTTATCTCCAAACTGAAACCTTTGACCGTTTGTCACCAGTCTATCGCGTGAGCACAAAGCAAAAATGTCATAGACTAGACGGAAAATGAGTCCTATGTCATGCTATGAATGATGAATGATAGGTTTTCATTCAAATCAAATCAACTCAGCCTATCGCAGTCCACTGCTGGACATAGACCTTTCCCATGCTGCGCCACTACACCCTGTTCTCCGCCTTTTGCATCCAGTCTGTCCCAGTCACCTTTTTGAGGCCGTTGGTCCATCTAGCTGGGGGGCGTCCCACATTACGCATGCCGATACGCAGTTTCCACTCCAGGACTCGTCTGCTCCATCGACCATCGGTCCTTCGACAAACATGGCCAGCCCATTGCCTCTTCAACCTGCTTACCCTGCAAGCTATGTCGGTAACTCCAGTTCTTTTCCGGATAACTTCGTTTGTGATCTTATCCATCAAAGAAACTCCGAGCATAGCCCGCTCCATAGCGCGCTGAGCGACCTTAAATTTGTGGACCACCCCAACCGTCAGTGTCCATGTTTCAACGTAGGTTCCGGTTACGTTTTGGTTTTCATTAAATTGTATGAAATGTATTCGCAAACTTAAAACAATGATTACAACGCAACGCGCTACGTAAAATATTTTTTTTTTAGATTTTGTACCATTTTTTCTTTAATTTCTGCATTGACAGTGACGAAATAAGATAATACAAAAATATTTTTTAATTTCTGATGACAGACATCCTAGACTGGAGAAAAAAAGATAACTTGGATAATATTTGGCTGTCATAAATAGATAGATACATAAGATACATGAACAAGGTGGAATTATCCGGTATAAGTTTGCCGATTTGTATCGATATGTGTTATTTGCCTTGGAACAAAATACATCCCATCACTAACAAAAAATGTAACGTAAGTGCGGTTCGGACACTTTATTCAATAACGATAAATTGTTCCACCGAACAGCACGTTACAGAATTTTGTTTCAGTGCTGTTAGTGGAAGGTCTCAAGTGCGGTTCGGGCAAGAGCTGTTCAAATCAGTGCTGTTAGTGGAATACCTCGTATGTCACTGTTTTGTAGAACAATATCAGTTATAAATGGCTACCATAAATACTATTAACAATGAACTTGATGATCCACAATTAGATAACTCCTATACTTGTGAACCAGAAGATTGCCTCAAATATATCAACATATCAGATAGCAACATAAACTTATTACATATAAACATACGAAGTGTTAATAAAAACTTCAACCATCTTCAAATTCTCTTGAATCTGACAAAAATAAATTTCGACATTGTTATTTTGACGGAATGCTGGCTCAGTAAAGTCACGAACCTACCTGTTTTAGATGGATTTGAGCCTCATTCTACAGCTATCAACAATAATCAAAACGATGGAATCATCATCTACATGAAACGAGGTTTACAAGGATCTGTGTGGGAGCCGATTTTTGAAGGTGGGAATTGCCTTGTTTGTCAAGTTGAAAAAAAGTTAGCTGTTATTGCCGTCTATCGGTCTCCATCGCTTAATTCTAAGGAAAAATTCGATAACTTTACGGCAAGCCTTATTAAAACCTATGATAAAATATCTTACTGTCCTAGTATTGTTCTCGTTGGAGATCTCAATATTGATATAAATCCAAATAACCGAAACGACCGGAGCTTTGATTATCTCACAATAAATGCCACTTACGGGCTTATGCCAACACACCTATTTCCTACTCGATTAGACCACTGCATTGACCATTTACTCCTTAAATCAAACCTACGTGCAACCACGCTAGTTCTGGAATCACATGTTACAGATCATAAACCTATCCTCTTATCTATAGCTAACGTTGCTCCACCGCGGAAAATTTGTCAGGTCGCTAACCGTCTTGATTACGAAGCCTTCATGCTTGAACTACAAGATACAGACTTCACTGTAATTTACCAAATTGAAGATGTTAACGCATGTTCATAAAGCAGTAATGTTAAAACATACAAAACTGGTTAAAATCCCCAGACAAAAAAGAACATTAAAGCCATGGATGACTACGGGGCTATTAAAATGTATTAAAAATCGGGATAAAATGCACATGAAAACAAAAAAGGCACCAAATAATCTAATATTGAAAACCTCATATACACGCTATCGGAATTTTTGCAATAACTTGCTTCGCAACTTAAAAATAGCTTACGAAAAAAGCGAGTTAGAAAGAGCTAAGAACGATCCTAAAGCCATGTGGAAAACAATAAAAGAAATCACGAACACAAAAAAGACAAACGTTACTCCTTCTGAGCTACTCAAGTTACGAGATGACCCTAAATCATCAATTGACGATGTAAATCACTTTTTTAGTAACGTGGGAAAAAATTTGGCGGCAAAAATCATGTCACAAGTTCATACACAAACCACTTGTCCTCCTAATGTAGTCCACGACAGCTCTCAAAACCCCCCAGTCGACTCTCTTACCATATTGGAGACTGATGAAGAGGAAATCGAGTCTGTCATACTTCAGCTACGAGATGATTGTGCCGTGGGATGGGACGGAATATCATCTTCCTTACTAAAAAAAAATCGTCAAGTACTGGTCCCTCCATTGACTTACCTCTGTAACCGTTGCTTCCAAACGGGTATATTCCCGGATGCTCTTAAAAAGGCAATTATACACCCTATTCATAAGGGAGGGGACAGAAGCTGTGTTAACAATTATAGGCCAATATCAGTATTGCCAGCAATTTCCAAAATTTTTGAAAGGATTTTAAATAAACGTCTAGGGAGCTTTTTAGCGAAACATAAAATAATTGCGGAGAATCAGTACGGCTTCCGACACGGAATGTCGACCAAGGATGCCGTTGTAGATCTCACGCAACAGGTAGCTAGAAATCTAGATAGTAAAACTAAATGTATGGCCATCTTCTTGGATCTTGCTAAAGCATTTGACACAGTTTCTGTTCCCAAACTTATTGATAAATTAGAACTCATCGGCGTACGTGGCTTACCACTTGAGTTGTTTAAAGATTACCTCAAAAACCGAACGCAACTGGTCAAAATCGGCTCGTACTATAGTGACGAGGAACCAGTAATTTATGGCGTCCCTCAAGGAAGCATACTTGGGCCTACACTTTTCCTAATTTACGTGAACGACCTATGTAGGATGTCCCTGACTAACTGTAACATTTTCGCGTATGCTGATGATACCGCGATTCTTGTTTACGGACCTACTTGGGATATGGTCAAATCTACTGCAGAAGAAGTCTTGTACAAAATAATGACATGGCTCAGTTCAAATCTCTTGACACTTAACTTGATTAAAACATCTTACATACCATTCGCAATCCGACAGAACACTGCACCTTCTCAAACTTTCTCCGTAATTGCTCACTCGTGCTCAAATTTACTCGGACCCTGTGTCTGTCCAGCTCTCACCAGAGCGGACAATGTAAGGTATCTTGGAGTGCAGATTGATAGCCGACTAAGATGGGACAAGCAGATTGAAGTCGTTACCACAAGAACATTACGACTTATACACATCTTTAAGTCCCTTAGAGACTCTGCTAGTCCTGATACACTGAGGATGGTCTATCATGCTCTTTGTCAGTCAGTTCTCGGGTATTGCATAAACGTATGGGGCGGTGCAAGTAAAACTAGTGTTTTGAGGGTGGAAAGAGCGCAAAGAGCCGTACTCAAGGTACTATCTAAAAAACCTTACAGGTATCCAACCACGCAACTGTATTCTGACTGCAAAGTTCTGACAGTACGGCAACTCTTTGTGCTAAGATCGATTCTTAGAACTCATGTTGGTCTTCCTCCGCCAAACCCAAACAAGCGAGTAAATCTCCTTCCGAGAACCCAACACAAAACCACCTTTGCACAACGCCAATTTTACATATTAGGTACACACATATACCAAAAAATTAATCCGCTATTAAATATTTTAAACTTTAACACATAGAAAGTTAAATCTGTAGTAACTGAGTGGCTATTACAAAAGGACTACGCTTACACGGAGTCTTTGCTCACATATATCACCTAGTAATCCAGCACAGAGGACAGTAGTAGACTTACAGCTTTTACATCAAAAACGCACACAATTAGGCACTTACACTCTCCAATCATAAACACAAACGTGTATGTGACACGACATTACATTTAAACTCATTTAATTTGCACTTTACTACACATAACAAAATTACAGACACTTAATAACATCAACACCGTTCATTTGTTGTAATAAATCATTTTTAAACAATCAATTGGCCGAACACTGTCTCCTAAAATACAGGCTATCCTAGTTTAGGTGACAGGGTTATATATATTTTGTACAGATTTTGCAACTTGCAATGAATTGTATTGTCCATTATGTGTTTCTGTATTTTTTGTGAATAAAGTTATTATTATTATTCTTTTATTTATTTTTCAACATATTTAATTACATTTTTAAATATTTTTACAAAAAAAAATACAAAAAACATTTAAAAATATAAAAAATAGTGATCCATCAGTAGCGGGAGCAGGGTCCAAGCTACTGGTGGTTAGGGCTCCAGAGACAGAAACCTCCTCACGATGCGAGCCGTGTCAAGGAGTACTGCCTTCTGAATCAGGCTCTTGATCCAACCGCCTAACGATAGCCTCGACAGGTGTTGGTCGAGGGTCTCGGCCATCAGCCCATTAGCTGATACGACAATCGGCACAATGACAGCCGAGTCAACATTCCACATGTCAACAACCTCGTGTGCTAAGTCGAGATATTTAATCTGTTTTTCCTTCTCAGCTTTCACGAGGTTGCCATCATGCGGAATGGTAACATCGACTATCATTGTGCGGCGCGCTAACCGGTCTATCACCACTATATCAGGCTTATTGGCGACAATAGCCCTGTCAGTAATGATAGACCGATCCCAGTACAACGTGACATGGTCATTTTCGAGAACTGGGTCGGGCACATACTTGTAATACGGTACCTCAGAATCCACTAGTTTGTATTGCAAAGCAAGTTGCTGGTGAATAATCCTGGCTACTTGGTTATGCCTGTGCAAGTATTCGCCGTTAGCCAGACGAGAACAACCAGAGATAATATGTCTAATGGACTCACCCGGATGGTGACATGCCCGACACACGTCAACCGTCCCGTCCTTCATAATATGTCTCCGGTAGTTATTCGTCAAGATAACTTCGTCCATAATTGCACAGACAAAACCTTCAGTTTCCCCGAAAAGGTCACCAAAACGTAGCCAGGATACGGACGCTAAGAGATCTACATTGGGCTCATGAAGAGCCCGGTAGAAGCGCCCGTGAAGCTCCTTGTTTCGCCATACTTCCTTGCGGTCAAGGGTAGTTAGTACTACAGGTTTGCGCCAGTTCTCTTTAGCCATGGAGAGCGGGGTGAGCCCCTTGTCCACTGCGACCACATCACGGTGCATACCCACATCGGCTTTCAAAAAATACTCTCTGAGATTGCACACCTCGCGGTTGTGGAGGGTCTTTGCATTTAAAAAGCCTCGACCCCCGCACTTCCGCGGGATGTACAGTCTCATCACTGATGATCGTGGGTGATGCATCCGGTTTGCGGTCAGCATTGAACGGGCCCTCCTATCTAGGGCATCGAGTTCTGTTTGAGTCCATTTGAGTATGCCGAAAGAGTACATCAAAACCGGCATGACCCAACCGTTGAAGGCGCGCACCTTGTTTCCGCCTGAAAGAAGACTAATTAATACCTTCTTTAGGCGACCAAAGAAGCGCTCCTTCAACGATTGCTTCATGTCAGCATCGTTAATGCCTAACGCTTCCGACATACCCAAATACTTATAGTTTTCGGATGAGGAAAGGGATCTGAGGTGTATGGAATCCGAAAGTTGGATTCCCTCGGATTCAATAACCTCACCTCGCTTTACATGCATGACTGCACATTTGTCCACACCAAAGTCCATCCTGATGGCGCTACTAAAAGTTTCAGTTACCTTCAGTAGCTCCATCAGTTGCAGTTTGTTGGAGGCAAAGAGTTTTAGGTCATCCATGTAGAGGAGGTGAGATATTACCTGACCACCTCTCCTCAGCCGATAGCCTAGACCTGAATCCTCCAGCAGTGTGCTTAGAGGATTCAGGGCTAAGCAGAACCAAAGTGGACTTAAACTGTCGCCCTGAAATATTCCCCGCTTGATCCATATAGGCTCATCATTTCGCTGGATCTGTGGACATCCCGGATAGCGAAGGACTGTCCTCCATTGCCCCATGCACGACTCAAGGAAGGTGCGTAGAGTTGTATCAACCTTGTACAACTCCAGCACCCTCCTGAGCCATGTATGTGGCACCGAGTCGTAGGCCTTCTTGTAGTCTATCCAGCATGTCGACAGATCCTTGCGGGATCGACGAACCTGTTGGCTTATGGCCATGTCGATGAGGAGTAGCTCCTTAGTACCACGGGACCCGTTCCCACATCCATTTTGAGACGCAGACATAATAGAATTATTATCAATATGCGAACTAATTTTCGCTCTCAAAATGGATGTAAGAAGTTTATAAACCGTCGACAAACATGTGATCGGTCTATAATTCTTAGGTTCCGCGGTACTACCTGACTTATAGAGCAGATGGGTAACGCCTGTTGTCAGAAACTGCGGTAGCAACCCAGACTCTAAGGATGACTGGAAATGAGATGCCAGGCGACTGTGTGAACAGGTGAGCCATTTTAACCAGAAATTGTGCAGTCCGTCCGGTCCCGGTGATTTCCAATTCGGTAACGGACGGACTGCTCTGGCTACGTCTGTTGGCGTAATTTGCACTGGCTCCATTTCTGGTATTGTTTCACACACTCGCTCGACGTCTCGCATCCAGCCAGTCTCAACGTGACAGACGGGCACTGACCAAATGCTGCGCCAGAATGCACTCGTGGCAGCATCATCCGGGCAGCGCACGTCCGTCACATTTTGTTCGGGTCGCTCCCAAGCTCTATATACCCACCTCTCATCGCTCTGGAATATACGATTCTGCTTGTATCGGTCGACCCGCCGTTTATACCGCCGAATACGGCTTGCCCATGCACAGACTTTCTGCTTCAGGAAGTCGATGCGCTCTGTGACACGGGACATGTATTCAAGAGGACTGATTCCGGTCCCCGAGAATGCCCGCCTTACAAAGCGCATCACTCGTGGTCGTGTATTACCCTCCCTGAAGCAGTATAGTTTGCCGATGAGTACCCTGGCCCCATCGATACGACGCTCGATCCTGCATTGCCAGGCTGGTACGGTTGGTATTGGTCGAGTAGCTCCGTGACAGCTTGGGAACTTGACGTTAGCTAAACGACATGCCGCAACAGCCGCGCAATACAGGATCGAGTGTGTATCGACGAGATTCTCGCTGCTCTCGAATAAATTCTTAAGCTGCGAGTCCAAGGCACACACCAGCGCCCTATTTTTCTTATGCATAGGCAACCGTGGTAATCGGGGTCTATGCTCGGTTGGGGTAGACCTATACTCGCGAAGCGCATCCTCCAGAGCGCTCCTCAGTCGGTTGTTACACTGGCTACTTACTGTGGCAACCATATCATCCTCTTCTTCAACATGTTGGGACCGCGGCGTAATTGCATCAATACTTGAAGATCCTTGTGCCGCGGTTTGTGTCGGAGTCGAGACGACATAGTTGCTCAGTACTTCTGAGCGCAGCCTTTCAAGTGCGGTATCGTCCAACCTGTGATTGCGTTGGATAACCCGCACCTGATCCGAAAGTCGTTGGGCCGAGACGTTGACGGTTGGTTCTAGTTCCTGGAACAGAGACAGCATCCTATTATTATTATTATTATTATTCTATTGCCGTTTTAACAAAAAATACTAAAAATACATAATAAGATGTATATTTAAGGGAACTCCCATACAGCAATCGTGATTTTTTGCTCGTTTTTGCTCGGTATTGATAACGGCAACAGGTAGACGCTTGAAATATTCACAGAATATTTCGTTACACTTTAAAAAATAAATAATTAAATTAAAATAAAACAAATATTTTAGGAGGGCTCCCATACAACAAACGTGATTTTTTTGCCGATCTTGGTACGGAACCCTTCGTGCGCAAGTCCGATCGGCACTTGGCCGGTTTTTTGGTACACTGGGTCGTAAGTTAGATCGACCTAAATTTAGGTTAGGCCTTACGACGCTAGACCATGTGACATATCATATGAAACAACGCTATTTGCACATTCTCAAACATTTTTTTAGGACCCATAGTTTTCAACTTTAGACGAAAACTGAAATTGACATGAAAAACATTTGATTGAAAAACTGCAGCAGATCATCTGCGTAGCCTTTTCTCAACTATGTTGGGGTCGGCTTTCGTCGGTTTCTGAAAAAGAGGTTAAGAACATAGTTTTTCAATCAAATGTTCTGCGTAGCCTTTTCTCAACGATGTTGGGGTCGGCTTCCAGTCTAACCAAATGCAGCTGGGTACCAGTATTTTACATGGAGCGACTGCCAATCTGACCTCCACAACCCTGTTACTGAGTACTACGATTACCATTGGCAAGACTGGTTGTCAGACTTTCGGGCTTCTGACGACCCGTAGCCCGAAAGTCTGACATTTCAGAAACCATCAACAAATTAGATTAGCTCCACTATGAGTCAAGAGATGGCGCTGATCAAAAACTGCAATAATTTATGCAATAATATCATCATCACCTTTTTCCAACTATGTTCGGGTCGGCTTCCACTCAAACCGGATCCAGCTGAATACCAGTATTTTACATGGAGCGACTGCCTATCTGACCTCCACAACCCAGTAAGTGGGTAATACGATACCCCTTGGTAAGACTCGTTGTCAGACTTTCTGGCTTCTGACGACCGGTAACGATTGTCTTAGATCGACGAAAGACAGCCAATATGCAATAATATAATACCATGAAATATTTATATATGACGATGCAGAACCCTCAGCGCGCGAGTTCGGCTCGCTCTTGACCGGTTTTTTAAATTGACAATATTACTTTATCTCATTACAAATAATAAATGACTAGCGTAAATTTATATAAGGGTAAAAATCTTTTAAAATGACCATTTCGACAAAAATGAAACAAAAATGAAAATGTAACAAAATGAAATCCGTAAAATAAAATTCAATATTAGGGCTTGTTTACAATGTGCATTATTATCTGACTATTATTTATTTAATTGATTTCGTATAAGGTGTTCTGCAATAAAATACGTTACATGTATTTTATTATTTGTTTTATTAATTAATTAATAATAATAATAATCCTTCCATGCCGTTTTCGGCTACGGCAACCGTTTCATTACAAACCTACTGGCGTCCATCATAGATATAATTAATTATAGGAGTACTGGAACATTATTACGCTGAAAAACAAATTTTTGTTTGGAGACAATAAAAAGAGATCAACCTAATATCAGTAATCTTAAATTAACTTCTCGAAATTAAGATCTCGACCAAAATATGGGACCACCCTCGAGATATCCCCTATACTTTAAAAAATGTAATAACAATCACCAAAATCGGTTTATAAACAGATAAGTTATACAAGAACATATATAAAAATATACAAACAGAATGAGAACCTCCCATTTTTAAATTGGCTCAAAGTTCTGAGTGAGCGTGCTACACCATCAACCTCGTCATCGCTTTCCACCTGATGAGACTGATCTGAAACGAGAAACCTAAAGGAACCCACCTATGCCACACCAACAATCGTTAAATCATTAGTCATCGAAGTCACTTTTAGTTGCAGTGGGCTACGGCCGCTACTAACACGGAAATAAAAATATTTGTGTACTAATATAATATAAAATAAAAATGAGCAAACATTATGAATGGACGTAAAAAACAAAAAAACAAGCGGACCACGGTTTCACGATTAGGATCACGCTCTAACAATAATATTTCATCAGCAATATGATTGCGACTTTAGTTCATTTTTAGGGTTCCGCACCTCAAAAGGAAAAAGCGGAACCCTTATAGGATCATTTTGTTGTCCGTCCGTCCATCCGTCCGTCCGTCCGTCCGTCCGTCTGTCAAGACCCTTTTTCTCAGGAACGCGTGGAGGTATGAAGCTGAAATTTATATCAAATACTCAAGTCTACTGTCCCTTGGAGCTGTGAAAAAATCAAACTTCTAAGCTAACGCAATCAAAAGATATAGCCGTTTATACCGCAAATTTCCACAAATTTTCGAAACTCGCAAGGGAATCAAAACCTAAATAATAATAAATTGTTTATTTTCTTAGACAACAGAGATCCATTTTATGTTAGTAAGTTAGGTACAAAAAAAAGCAAAACAAAACTTAAGAGCTATGTTAGTGTGTTATTTTAACGAAGAAATACAGAAACTATTATTTACAAATATGCACCAAGACAATATGAATCACTCCTGCGGCTCCTGCCTAACCAACACTTGCTAAGCTTGCCACTTAAGGGTACTTCCAGTCGATCTAGAATTTTGAAATTTGGTACGAAGCAACGTCTTATAGCACAGATAAAGGAAAAACAAAACACAGACAGAAATAAAACCAAACCAAGAAACAGAACAGAACTACGACTCGATTGTCGTGATGGGTGAACTTTTACTTATATACCTACAGGTTTGTACGGAACCCTCGGTGCGCGAGTCCGACTCGCACTTGGCCGGTTTTTGTTATATCATTTTTGTAACACATTTAAAAAGTGTAACAAAAAAGAAAAACCGGCCGTACTTTGAAAGGAACAGAAATCTCAATGAGTTCTAACCACCTTGCATTGCAGTAAAAGTGAGCAATAACCTATTAATTTAATTAATTATTTATAAATAATTAGTGCTCTCTTACCTGCGTTATTTGAAACAAAACAAAACTGATAGATTAAAATTGGAATTTTGCTCGCCGACAAAGAAACACACGTCATTGACTTTTTGCACCAGACGATAAAATGGCTGACTCGTATTCGATCCTAGCCTTCGAGCAACGCGGGCTTCCGTGCCGGAAATCCTAGCATATGATTGGCTCCTTATAGCTTGAGTATTGTCATTTTACAAATACAAATGAATGCCTTTTACTGCTAGAAACTGAACAAAATAATGGACATTACTTTCCACTCAAAATTTTTATATTATAAATATTAGGTTGAGGAAAAAGTCTTTTCACATTATAGTATGTATGAACTTGTAATAAAATCTCTTTGGCTATACTATTTGTATCTGGCTGGTTTTGGTATCATTGAAAGTTAAAATTTTAAAGAACATAATTCCAAATTCAAATTAGGAAAATGTGTGATTTTCATTTGTTTTTCGTACCGTCAAGATGTGTGAATCTAATGAAGAAATTCGATACATTTTAAAATTTTACTACAAAAAAGGTAAAAATGCAACGCAAGCCGCGAAAAAAATTTGCGATGTTTATGGACCTAGTGTAGTGTCTGTGAGAGTAGCACAAATTTAGTTTAACGCGACGTCCTGCGTGACGCGACGTCCTGCGTGAGCGATTTAGACGCGAACGCGAAGCGGCGCGGCGCGGCGCGAAAACAACAAACAGTCGAAACCTATTGAAGTGTCCTACGTGACCAAACGCACATGCGTGCGGCGCGAAACGAAGCGAACGCGATCAGTTGGCTTGATATTTTCGCGCGAACTGGATGCGGTGCCGTCGTATTTTTTTTTTTTTTTATTATAATTTCGGATTTATAGAAATTTTAATTAATGCTATCCTAGAACGTCCTATATTATAGGATAAAAGGAATAAAAAATATCACAACCGGTTATTATCATACCGCGAATGGGAGGATTGGGCCAAATTAACTGGGACCTAAGTATACAATATTAGTCTCACTTCTTCGCCGTTCATACTTCATGAGTATTTGATATTTAACATATGAGTTTTCCAATAATATTTGTTTCCATCCGTCCATGACAAATCCACAGTGCCCACTGAACGTCGGCGTCAGTGGCGGCTGTGCGAGACGATTCGCGTGCACGTAGGACATAGCCGCCGCGTCGCACCGCATCGCGTTGAATTCGCGTGTCACCGCTTCATAATCGCGTTCGCTTTGATCCGCCTACGTAGGACGTAGCGTGAGCGATCTAGACGCGAAGGCGAAGCGGCGCGGCGCGGCGCGAAAACAACAAACAGTCGAAACCTATTGAAGTGTCCTACGTGGCCAAATGCACGTGCGTGCGGTGCGGAGCGGCGCGAAACGAAGCGAACGCGATCAGTTGGCTTGATATTTTCGCGCGAACTGGATGCGGTGCCGCCATGCCATCGTGTTTTTGTTTGGTTATAATTTCGGATCTATAGAAATTTTAATTAATGCTATCCAAGAACGTCCTATATTATGGGATAAAAGGAAAAAAATATCACAACCGGTTATTATCGTACCGCGAATGGAAGGATTGGGCCAAATTAACTGGGACTAACTGGGATTAACTGGGACTTTCTAGGTATACAATATTAGTCCCACATCTTCGCCGTACATACTTCTTGAGTATTTGATATTTAAGAAATGAATTTTTCAATAATATTTGTTTCCGTCCGTCCATGACAAATGCACAGTGCCCACTGAACGGCGGCGGCGGCGTCGCGTCGGTGGCGGCTGTGCGAGACGATTCGCGTGCACGTAGGACATAGCCGCCGCGTCGCACCGCGTCGCATTGAATTCGCGTGTCACCGCTTCATAATCGCGTTCGCTTTGAACCGCCTACGTAGGACATAGCGTAAGCGTTTTCAATCCGGAAATTTTGATGTCAAAGATGCACGTCGTTCTGGTCGCCCTATTACGGATAAAATGGATGCCATTTTTGAAAAAGTGGAGCAAGATCGGCATACCAGTAGTTACGACGTAGCTGAAGACCTGGAAATTGACCACAAAACAGTTTTGGCGCATTTGAAAAAAACTGGGTACACAAAAAAGCTCGACATTTGGGTACCTCACGAGCTCACTGAAAGAAACCTAATGAACCGTGTACTCATTTGTGATTCTTTATTACGACGTAATGAAACCGAACCATTTTTGAAGAAGCTGATAACTGGTGATGAAAAGTGGATCACGTATGACAAGAACGTGCGAAAAAGGTCGTGGTCAAAGGCCGGTCAGGCTTCACAGACTATGGCGAAACCCGGGTTAACTCGCAACAAGGTGATGCTGTGTGTGTGGTGGGATTTGAAGGGCATTATTCATTATGAGCTGTTACCACCAGGCAGGACCAACGATTCTGAACTCTACTGCGAACAACTGATGAGATTAAAGCAAGAAGTTGAGAGAAAGCGGCCGGAATTAATCAACAGAAGGGGTGTGGTTTTTCATCATGATAACGCTAGACCTCACACATCTTTAGCCACCCAACAAAAATTAAGAGAGTTTGGCTGGGAGGTGTTAATGCATCCGCCGTATAGTCCTGACCTTGCACCTTCAGATTTCCACCTGTTTCGGTCTCTTCAGAAATCTTTAGGCAGTGTTAGGTTAACATCACGAGAGGACTGCCAAAACCACTTGTCGCGGTATTTTGAACAGAAGTCCCAAAATTTCTATAGCAATGGGATCATGTCCCTACCTACAAGATGGCAAAAAGTTATCGAACAAAATGGTACCTATATACTTTAGTTAAATGTAAATAAACTTTATTAAAACATGTTTTGAATTTTCTTAAAAAATGCGAAGAAACTTTTTCCCCAACCTATTACATACTTAACATAAAATGAATTTTACCGAAACCAATGGCAATTAATAATATCTTGGCAAAAAGTTCACGGCTAATATATTTATTCAGATAAATTTTGTAACGCACCTCGTGAAGACGAGAAATTATTTTGTATGGAGAATATTCGAGTTGGGTGAGAAAAAAGCAATATTTTTCGTTTATTAATAGCAATGAATCAAACAAATCTGTATAATATAGCTTGCCGATATATGTATATCAAAGTACTAACAAGCACTTTATAAGTAGGTAGTCAAAATAATTTTATCATAAAATATCGCGTGTGGACAAATTTTGCTAGTCTCCATAAAAGTCAAAGCAATATTTTTCGTTTATTAATAGCAATGAATCAAACAAATCTGTATAATATAGCTTGCCGATATATGTATATCAAAGTACTAACAAGCACTTTATAAGTAGGTAGTCAAAATAATTTTATCATAAAATATCGCGTGTGGACAAATTTTGCTAGTCTCCATAAAAGTCAAAGCAATATTTTTCGTTTATTAATAGCAATGAATCAAACAAATCTGTATAATATAGCTTGCCGATATATGTATATCAAAGTACTAACAAGCACTTTATAAGTAGTCAAAATAATTTTATCATAAAATATCGCGTGTGGACAAATTTTGCTAGTCTCCATAAAAGTCAATAGATGGCGCGATCTTTTATTCTTAATGGCTGGGAGATGGCAATAGTTTTTGTTTTATTTTTATGACATGGAGTGTTATTCTCTGAAAAGCCGCTAGGTGTCCCATCGGCAGTTTATTAGAAGCCTTGGAGATGTGTTTTAAAAAAACAATGATACGACACTTTAATTAATAGTTAATTAAGAATCTTAGTAGGTACTAATTTCCACGATTCTAAGTTCAAATACATTCAACAATCGTTACCATCCTTTATCCCTATTAATTATGGGGATGAATTTTCAAAAAAAACATCCGTTGTGCTCTCTTTCCATAAGTAACTAAGTAGGTATAACAGGAACTGTTGCACAAACTCCTCAGTACAAAACCCGTTGTCTGTAAGTGCCAATTAGAATACCAAGCAGCAGTAGAATTTAATTGATAATTTTCATTTTTATTGTGTGTTTGTACTCCATTACCGGGGTCACGCTGAGTTTTAAGAAAAACAAAAAAAGACAATTAAATTTCGAATTAATGAATTCGTATGCCGCTAATTGTGGGGTGAATTTTAAAAGTGACTGTTGTGCGTCGAAATGAATTTGACTAGAGAAAATTTTCGCTCAATGATTTATTACGATAATTTGACGGAAGATCAAACACGCCGTCGTTCAGATGGGTGCCGCTCAAAGAAAATTATGACGGAGGTGACTCGAATGCTGTAGGTATATGAAGTCGTCACAGGTGAAGAAAGCTAGATATATTATTACGCACTCAAAACCAAAACACGATCTACGCAATGGATGTTTCCATTCGAAGATTTGCCGACAAATGAAAGAAGGGTAGAAGTCGAGGAATAAATGTGATGGCCTCTTACGACGGACGGGTCATTTCGCAACAATTTTCCTAGAAGATAAAAGGCCTGTTACCTACTGCAGATTGGTATGTCCATCATTGTTAACCAGTTGTCTTGGAAATTGTTAGACAGCAGCGCCTAAGAAGCAGGATCCTCCTCCACCACGACAAAGCTCCAGCTCACTCTGCCAGATGGACTATCGAATATTTGTCCATGGAAGGTGTATACTTAGTGAGTCATCCGTATAGTCCCAACCTGGCACCTTGCGACTATAAAAAATAAAAGATCAAGATCAATTCCTCTAAGTTTTAGACGAATTCATTTTATGAACTCTGAAAATGCCATACCGATTCCATCGCACGCAACTGTACTTAGATAGGAACTGAGACTATTTAAGAAAGCAATTAAATATTAACAATCTTCTACATCATATCGCTTTATAATTTTCTAAAAACTTTCAGTGTCACCCTCGTACTTATCTACTTGAGAGTAGGTATTATCTAATATATAAAATTCTCGTGTCACAGTTTTCGTTGCCATACTCCTCCGAAACGGCTTGACTGATTTTGATGATTTTTTTTGTGCTTATCCGGTATCTATGAGAATCGGCCAACATCTATTTTTCATCCCCCTAAATGTTAGGGGTAGTCCACCCCTAAATTTATTTTTTTATTTTTTAGACAAAATTTTTAATTTCTATTTTTTATGATACAACATACAAAAATACATACAATCCTCAATTTTCACTCTTTTTCACCCAGCAAAACAACGTTTGCTGGGTCAGCTAGTTATCCAATAAAGATATAGGTAGAACATCATCCAACTTCAATTTGAACAGCAGTTTGTTTTCCTTTCTGACACAACCCTGTTACCTACTGGGAACACGATGCACACTGTGACCATAGCTGAGGAGCCAGACTGGTTCTCAGGCTGTTGGGTTTATAACTACCCGAAATCGACTGACAAAGATCTACGACTGACAGCCGGGACCGACGGCTTTCTTCTACTCGGAATGGTGTTATGAAATGGATGTTCATCAATGCGGGGTAAACCAATGCACCATCGATCTGTGCGGCTTTTACTTAGCTACGAGCCCCTCAAGCTCCGGTCTCTCACCGTCTCTTCATAAACATCATCAGCTTAGCCTTGTCCCAACTATGTTGGGGTCAGCTTCCAGTCTAACTGGATGACAGAAGAAATTATTTTAGCGTTTGGCAGCCCGTTTATCGAGAAAAGCTTTAGGCTATATAACACCACGCTACAACCATTAGAAGCGGAGCATCAATGAAAAATGTTGCAAAAACGGGGAAAAGTTATTCCTTTTGAGCGCTTCCGTTGCGTGCGCTGCGTTAACGGTTAAAGTAACGCAAGAATCATGTATGATGGAATTATTCCGCTTGAAAAGTTCTAAAAAAAGTTTGAGACAGCAAATGTGTATTGTTTAAGGTTGGCTCACTCTAACGTTTTTCATTATAATCAAATCTAATTATTATAAAACTAAAGAGTTTGGGTGAACGTACTAATCCCAGCTACGTGTAGTGTTGGATAGCCCATTTATCCAAGAAGGCTTTAGAATATATAACATCACGCTAGGATCCTTAGGAACTGAGCAAAAAGAAAAAAAGTCACGAACATGAAGACCTCGCAAGGACTGGCGATTCGATGCGACGGGCTGGGTGGGGAGCAAGAAGTTTGACGCGGACGAAGTCGCGGGTAGAAGCTAGTTACGAAATTAACCGAAATATTTTCACGTAATAAACAAAAGTATCGTCTATTTCAGTATCTTTCGCTGTAGTGCATCGCAACATTCAGTATTAAGACGTCCTATTTGGTGATATTGACAAAACCTAAAATTCTTGCGGCCGGTAAAAATGAATTCCTAACCACCTTTCAAGTAATTTGTTCATGGCTTATGACAAAGGCATCAAGCTACAGGCGTGGTCGAATTCTCAAGCTCTTGCATTTAGTTATTCATCTAATAAACATCTTACAACAGGTAACAACGTAGCTATTGCTGAAGTACCTTGCGACCAGCAACAGTCACCGCTAAATGTGGAAGGATTTTAGACTCTAAAGTAAGAAGTAGAATTATCGTAATTTTAAGAACGTTCACAGTCTAATTTCACAATCAGTCTCAATCCGTCAATAATACCTCGAGTTTGTTTATACATTTTTGATTGTCGCCGAGATGAGACTGCGATCAGAAGTTGAACTTTTTTAATTACGAGAATTGGCCTTCTGGGTTCCGACGAAAGCGTATATATGTAATTAATGATATTGAATTAAGGTATTCGTTTTACCTAAGAATATTGTACTATTGATAGCATTTTATTAATCCCTGACGGAAAAATAGAGGTGTTATAAGTTTGACGTGTGTATCTGTGTGTTTGTCTGTGGCATCGTCGCTCCCAAACGGCTGAACCAATTTAGATTTATCCTTAAAGGTAGCTTGATTCAGAATGTTCTTAGCTTTAGTTCTTAATTTAAGAAAATCTGTTCGGCTGTTTGAAAATTATCAGCTCTATTCTGGTTGCTGACGGGATTTGAGCATCTTCTACAAGTCTTAACGTGTCGAAATATGGTGTTCTATCACTTCAATGATAGTAGAAGAACAAAGTAACCATGAACTGGTGCTGCAGCATTACAGGACTCCCAACTACTTCACCAAAAAATATCAGAAGTATCGTGTTCGGGCTTATTCGAAGGTTCTCAATTAATACGTTATAGATAAAAGGTATCCAGGGCATGATGATGGAGTATAAAAGAGGAATGAGGATAAATTAGTAAACTTCACTGTAGTAAACATACGTAAAGCTGTGCAGATAAAAGCCAAGAATGTGTCGATCGTAGCGTGTTTAGTTTATATTAAGAAAACGCTAAAGAGACGAAAGCAATAATGTGTAATATGAATACTTTTATGGAAAGGATAAAATTTTCATTGACTGCCCCCGTGCCACTACAATGCATTAACAAAAATATCACCTACAACTTCGTATTAAATCTAAAGGGCCAATACATATTATTCATTTTACTTTATAAATGTTTCTATTTGTGTCGAGGGATTTTTAATTTCACTATTTTAATAGAAAAGTTCCCGAGAACGTTCCGAAGTGCTCGTGAAGTGACCAAGAAATCTGGCTACAGACTGTATTGAGGACAAAGCCTACCGCTACGCCGTAGCTCTGCGCGTAGCACCAAAATTGCACGAATTTAAACTGGATAACCGTCTTCAAAAAGGTGAAGGTGCTATGTTCGTCTGTGTGTATTTTTTGTTAATGTTCGATTTTAAAATTCTTCTTCATTTCCACAGAAACCACGCGCAGTAGCCCCATATGAATATTATTAAATTTACTTTGGTCGTTTTTGAGTTACCTTCAATAACCTATTCAATTTACTTTATGTAAGTACGTTTATGATGTTATAAAACTTCCTGCCGATGTTATTTACATTGCAAGTATTGGTAGTCAAATTTGAGTGGACTAGAACCTACGATACCAAAAAGCAGGAAAGTAAAAAAAAATTGTTTACAACGAAAAACCGACTTCCAAAAAAGGAATAACACTAAACACTAATGAAATTTACTTTTGAATCTGATAATTTGTGATGAAAAGAGGCTCGTTTTTGATTTTTGAGCCAATTAAATAAAGATCGTAGGTAAAAGAAGCCATTGCCAAAATAAAACAGCGTTTCACTATTAATTTTTGAACTAATTCATTTGCGAAATCACCTGCTCGTCTTCTTGCTTTGGCCATTTATTTTTAAACGGTAGTATATTTCATTCAATACATAATACTTAATTTTGTATTGCATTCTACAACGTTTAACGTAAGTATACCTATTTATGAAATCGTTATGAACCTTGATGAGTATAGAAAAATATGTAGGTAGGTAGTAGAAGGTAGAAGACAGCAAGTAAAACTTATGAGTGTAATAACATTAGGTACTTAGAGATCACGGCAAATTAAAAGGAATCCGTTGACATACTTTCGATACGAAACCCTGAAAATTAAAAAAAGTCCCTTCTCGTGGAAGTCCCATAATCTCTTCTGAGCTATAGGTTGCAGAAGCAGGTAGTAATGTCACAAAACTTGTTGTTTTGGGGTGCCAGTTTTTTCATAATCATTAATATACCTACTTAATTTTATTGTATTTCACACATCGCCTGCGTCAACAACTTTAAGTCTCCACTTCCGCCTGAGTACATTTAATTTTATCATTTGGTACGGTCCAAAACATGAGAAGTATTCCGCTGAGTTAAAAACATATCTGCGCTTCTATTAATCTACGAAAATCTTGAAAGAGGTCTGGAGGTATGTGTAATTTGGTGGTATTTTAATACCTATTGACATTGCCTTACTGAACACACTAAATACCTACCAAATTTTTTTTTAGATTCGTGAGCTGACGTAGACAAGTGACTAACAAAACAACGTTAAACTGAAAACTTCTTTTTCGGTCCAATTTTGTTGTAAAACTGAGATTGGAAAGTAACAATGCTGCAGGTATTGCGAACGTATTTTTTTTTTTTCACTTTAAGTTTTTCTAATATTTGTGGACTAGTCAAACAAAGCATGTAAATGATAGAATCGTTGACAGATGGACAATGGGTCAGGATATAAGACTAGGGTGTGGAGTGTTTCTAAAGGGGCAGAACGGCAGCAGTGAGACAAGCGCCGCCCATTCTGTGCCCTGGGCGTACATCACAGCACATCGGCGGCGCGACAGAGATGCACATGGTCCTGGTCGGCAGCGAGAGCAAGACGTGCGCCCGAGGGCGGGGCACCAGCGAGCCGTACGCCGGTGCCCACACCACCGCTCATTCGTCTCTCGCTTAGCCTCCGCTATGTAAACCGGGCTTGTTGTGAATCTAAACAAAATCGGTCAGTCGTCGTTTTGTTGCCGTAAGAGCAACGCGTCGGAGGTTTCGCGCGTTCGGATTGAGCATGTTGCGGCAGTGAAACAAGCCGGCAAAATGCACGCGTTGTTTGGTGAACAGAGCCCGTATGCGTACCGCGGCGGAGCCGCCGGTGGCTATTCAGCCGGTGTCACACCCTATGCTTACGAACAATACCGCTATGGATATGGAGCCCCTTACCTTCATCCACATCAACAGCACGTTGGTGCTCCAAAAGATATGGTCAAACCGCCTTACTCATACATTGCGCTGATAGCAATGGCCATACAGAACGCACCCGAACGACGCATTACACTAAACGGCATTTACCAATTTATAATGGAACGATTTCCTTACTACAGAGAAAACAAACAAGGCTGGCAAAATTCCATTAGACACAATCTAAGCCTCAATGAGTGCTTTGTGAAAGTGGCAAGAGACGATAAAAAACCTGGTAAGGGAAGCTACTGGACTCTGGATCCGGATTCGTATAACATGTTTGATAACGGTTCTTATCTACGTCGGCGGCGTCGCTTTAAGAAGAAAGACGCGCTAAGAGAAAAGGAGGAAGCATTAAAGAGACAACAGCAACTGCAGCAAGCCCAAGAGGCGCTCACCGCCCAGGAGACGCTGAGCGCGGCGGACACGCTAGGACAACAACGAGACGTCAAGCCTGATGTGAAGCCGCGCATTTTCGAATGCAGGCCAAAGCGAGAACCGGGCGCAGATTGTGCGAGATATGATAAGCCTGTCGACTCTCTTGATGACTTCAGCGAACCGCGACTTCCAGCTTCCGCCGTTTACTGTTCACCGCAACCGTACTCGCTAGTGGCGGAAGAGTTTCGAGCGGCCACGTCCGGGTGGTACTCAGCTCCCGAACCTCCCGCTGAGCAACTCCCGCCGGCATTCCGTGACCTGTTCGAGCCACCCAGTTGCCAACTGGCTGGGTTCCGCAGCGGCTCCCCCGTGCCGGATACATACCGCGCGTCGCCACCGCCACATCACCATTACCGCACGCCTGCACCTTCCTACTACCATCACCAAGCCTGCGTCGCCGCCGGTCCTGCGCCAGCACATAAGTCCTACTGAGACTCTGCCCTCAGGTGAGCTTTATATTATGTTTCCTAGGTAATAAGTTAACAGCCTGCGCCAGCGACTTTGTTTTCGGTGTAGTATAGCGTTCGCGAATTCTGCTGTGCGTGTCGGTCAGCTGCTCCGTTGGTCCGTCGAGGGAGCTGCGGTGTGCACCGAGACACTTCGTGACGTGGTTGTGGTTGCAGGAGGCCGGCATCGCTCGGCGCCGAACGGATTTAGCCGCACGCGTCAGTTCCAGAGCGGATAAATATAGCGCAGTAGCCGGAGATGCCGTGGAGGCAAGTGGCGGCGCGTCGATAACCACTGTTTACAGATCGGCGGCCGACCCTGCCGCCTCCCGCTCCGTTCTCACCTATAGGTATGTCGAAACTCCACATGTGTTAGAATACTAGACGTAACAATAAGTGGTGACGCTGGCGGGTGTGCGTGCGCAAGCCCGTGTGAGTGCGTGCCCGCCGGAGCCGCCGCCGCGCCGCCACGCGCCTACGTTACGGTTGTTTTGATTTGTGTTGGACATACATTATCCAAACAATGTGCAACGTTACCGAGGTTAGTTGGGTATATCTATTACAGATAATTGTGTTTTCTAATGTTCCATAGATGTAGGTGGGTTCAACTATCTTCGTATCTACCTGCACCGTACACCGGCTGCATCAGTGTTTTCATATTATTACGTAAAGATGATGTAATTACTATTTTACCAAATAAGCCAAATAATCTTTAAAACGAAATGATGGTAACAACCGTGAATGCTTGGTGACAGTTTTTTAATGTGATAGTCGTTAATGTGTTATTTTTGCGTCTATAACAAGGCTTGTATAAAACATGTATCGCCTATATGTCGACTGTTTTCGTTAATCATTAACACCTTCAACAATTTAAATTTTAAAGTCCCGTTGTATACAAAACTAGTCCAAACTGTCAAAGAGATGAATCTAATAGTTAATAATAACAATACCTACATAATATCTGCGACAACAACACTAAAATTATGAAACATGTTTTATACACGACATGTTTTTGACAAATCTTTTAAAAAACTTGTCGGAACCAAGTAAGTGCCTATCACAACTTGTAGTATGGGT
Organism: Aporophyla nigra; assembly: GCA_947507805.1. Lineage (NCBI taxonomy): Eukaryota > Metazoa > Arthropoda > Insecta > Lepidoptera > Noctuidae > Aporophyla > Aporophyla nigra. The sequence goes on along the minus strand of OX382291.1, from coordinate 20,404,101 downwards.
GTAAACGCGAGATTTGAAACAAAACAATGTTGGCTGTTTTATATTTTTATCTGTCAAACAACTGACCATCTGGTGACCAAGTGCTCAACCACAAAAAAAAAAACAAAAGCGTGTGCTTGGGAACCTGCCGCTAATAATGAAACAACATCATATTTCTTGGAGGGCTAATCTAAACACTAAACAAAGTAAATAACCGCACATCATTACAACCTTACCCTTTTCGTATATCCATGTGTATTGCATCCGCGCGTCTTTAAATGTTTAACGTTGAAACTTAAGAATCGTGTATCTAGGTGGTTACAGTACTTACAAACAGTAGAGATAGCACAGTGCAAAACCGCTGTTTTATTCATAAAATATTTTATAATTGTGCTTGATACACAGATAGTATCAAGCACAATTATAAAATATTTTATGAATTATTAATTAATATGTCTTGTAAAGTAGAGTCGAGTCCACCGACTTCGTAGCTCAGAAGCACTTCTGAACTGCGCGTGGTGCCAAACATTTCCTAACAATAATTATGTTGTGAGGTACAATAAGTAAACTTTGATGCTTTTAATATTTTGATGACATATATAATTTTCTCACATACATGTCTGCTGAAAATTCGCAGTGGTCACTGTGGTCCATCATTCGGTACTCAGTAGAAACCTATATCTTAGAGCACACTGTCGGCTTGCAACAAAATCCATTTGTGGCTTCACTAGCCGCCATACTTACCGACCACATGAATAAATATTAGGGTTTCTAACAAAGATAGTAGCTATACAGAAAGTAGCTCTATCTTTCTCGGATAACTAGGTGGATACAATCAGCAAAATCAGTAAATTTTATCAAAACATAACTTTTAAATATCAACCTTAGTTTTATTTAAAAACTAATAATACTTAGAAACTGCTCTACACATATTCTATTATTTGTAACTGCCTCGCGTTTAGGTTTAATTTCAACGTAATAAATTTACGAAGAGTAAAATTACATACCTACCTACTTATGATAAAATTATTACGTTGAAGTTAAAACACTGGGCGGAGAGTTCGAACCTCAGTAGGAGGAACTGAGTATCTCATAAAACATTAATGTCGTAAAACCTTACGATTGAAAACTATAAATATTTTAACGCCCCACTAGATTCCATAAAACATAAATATGTAGATAAAGTATTATTTATTAGGTGTCGGTCAATACTTATCGATCGAACACTAGTTTATTTTGTAAGCAATTCATATTTTATTGTTGTTAGTCTAGCTAAAAACAAAATATCGTGTTATTCTTGGAAGCACTGAGAAGCAGAGGGGCAATTCTCGTAACTTTAAGAACATTCAGTCTGATCTCAGTTTCAATCTGACAAAATACCTCCGGTTTCTATAAATTTTTGACAAGTTTTATACATTTGATTGTCGCCGAGGTGAGACTGTGACTAGATTTTGAACGTTTTCAATTCCGAGAATTGGCCTTCAGGTATCTTTTTCGCTTTTATTTGTATCTAATTTAAAAAGCAAGTAGCTTTACAATTTTGTCAGAGGTGCTACGCAGTTGTTTAGGTTGGCACATTCGATTCCGCAGTATTTATTGAGCAACAAGAGCAGTGCTGGCCCAGCGGTAACGGCCCTGACTAACTAGGCAGGCGATTGGTAAAATTGAAATAATTTACTTCGTATAAATTATTTCATCACCACAGCTCAAAACGGTGTAGGAAACCGGCATGTTCTAGAACGAAATATTCTAAGAAATTTGGCCTCTACCAACACCCAAAAGTAATTACTTACCACTTATTCAATGATAAGAATATGTGTCAATTTTAAACTGAACAAAATGTGAAATTATTCAGTACTTTTTAGCATTTATTTTATTAAAAACATCCCATAGAAAGGTTTAGTTTATGCAAAAAGTCGTGTTTGAAATGACCGCATTACTGTCGCTGAGTTTCAATATTAATTTTGAAATATTGTAAAGTTTTAATGTTATCAAACCCGCGTGAAAAGCGTGTAAAGTGAACGCCGCTTATTATGTAGTAGATACAGTAGGTACGTCCATATGAATATATACTTTTTTTTTGTACAACTCCGGTTATCGACTATGAAATCGGATGATACTCACGCAGACTGGGGGAACATCGTACAAAACCTATGCGGCCATGACGGTTATATGTAGATGTAAGTATATGTAAACAGATGTTTCAGTTGATAATCTTGATCAGCATCCTCATGGTAGCCAAAGCCATGTTATACGCTGCTGAGTTGCTTTAGACCTTCTCCCCTTTCAGAAACCAATATCGTTTTGAGGCCCTAAAAACACCTAGGACATACCTATTAACTTGCAACAGCCAACTACTGCTTCTGTCCTGCAATCAGAATACTGCGTTTAATTTATTTGCATACTTTTAGTCAGTACATTGATCTCTAATGATAAATGTGTCAAAAAGATTCAATGAAAACTCTTTTATTTCAGTCGGCTTTATTATTGATGGAATCCAAATAAATTTTTAGCGTTCTGCAATCTCCTTCATGGCCCGTCTCAGGGCATCAATCAGCTCTGTGCCACTTGGGCCCAAAATTCGTCAGACATATCCCACCCAGTCCATTTCAGCTATCTTTGTTCTTAAAAAAAAAACAATCACTAGGTACCTACAATATTACTTAGTTACAACAATGAAACGAATAAAAAATCTTCATCATATACTTGTATGTTTGGCTCCTGAAATACAGTTACTTTAACTTAGCTCTGGAGCCAGGGTCTCAAATTTTCTGTAACCTGTTTTTTATGGCAATAAAGAAATTATTATTATTATTTGTTTAGGTAGTGGGCATAGTTATTATTTAATGAAAAGCTTGATACTTCCATTATTTAAGAAAAGCAATCTACAATTTCAAGATTGTATGCATTTGATACAGTATAACGAGACATCCATTACCCATTTTGTTTTTTAATGCAGGAGGTATGAGGAATATTTAACGTAAAATGCATACGTATATTTGATGTTTTTACCTTTTTCACCAGCTTTTATTAATGTCTCTGTAAAGTTGATAAAAATGTAAAATACACACGCAAGCGTCAAATTCTTCTAATTCTATATTGTGCCTACTCAATATTGTGATGATCTTTGTGATTGTGGGCCAGTCCTTGCGGAGTCGAGTTCGTCCGTCCATCGTAGGTTCGAAGAACCACCGATAGGGTCTCATTATGCCGTGCGAGACGAAATCACCGCAGATGAAGACGAAATATTTTTAAAACAACAAATACTTATGTACGGTTATTTTATCTTTAATAACAACACGCCCCTACTTCGCACGGTTTTACGACATAAACAAAAATCGAGATTTCGCAAAACCCTTCTGAAACAAATCGTCTAAGTCAGGGCTGTCCAAACTACATACCTTCGCGGGCTAATTAAATTTACTACAAAAGCGGGAGGGCCGCAGAAACAAATATTTTCAGTTTTCAAGTAAACAAAAATACAAGGTAACCATTTCTTTATACGATTATTGGTTCTTCGTTAATTTATCTTTAACAATCATATCGATATCAACGTCAACATTCGTTGTTGCCAGACGCATTGCATGAAGAAGTGACTTATCTGAACAATGAAGATCTATACTTAGATTTTATTTCATTGTTGAATACGTACTTTCACATAAATAAGTGATACTAGACTATAACTGAAGTAGTAAAACAATTTTCTGTTTAATTTACACTTTAAAACATCCGTCGCGGGCCGCATGAAATGCGGCTTCTGCATTTCTGCATTCACGGTTTCTGCATAAGGTTTATGTTTATGAAATTATTATTTTTTTAATTTTTATATTTGCGTTGACTGAATGAAAGGTAAATTGTGGTTTAAAAAAATAATACTTACTAGATCTCGTTCAAACTAATTTTCGGTGGAAGTTTACATGGTAATGTACATCATATATATATTTTTTTTTGTTTTATCATTCCCTTATTTTAGAAGTTACGGTGTCCCCACACATTTTACCACTTTGGAAGTGTCTCTCGCGCAAACTATTCAGTTTAGAAAAAAATTATATTAGAAACCTCAATATCATTTTTGAAGACCTATCCATAGATATCCCACACGTATGGGTCTGATGATTTTTTTTTTTTTGTGTTTCCGTTCTATGTATGGGGAACCCCAAATATTATTGTTTTTTTTTTTTCTATTTTTGTGTGAAAATCTTAATGCGGTTCACAGAATACATCTACTTATCAAGTTTCAATAGCATAGCTCTTACAGTTTCGGAAAAAAGTGGCTGTGACATACACGGACAGACAGACAGATAGACATGATGAATCTATAAGGGTTCCGTTTTTTGCCATTTGGCAACGGAACCCTAATAAAAAGTTGCTCGGCTCGATCCTTAGACTTAACACAAAGTGATCTATAACTTAATCCAAATATTGAAAATACGTACGTGAAATATCGCATTATTGGCTTACATATAAAGAAATTCGTAGACGACTACACAAAAAACACAAAAAAAACAATCATCATTTATAATAATCAAAAACGTAAGTAAGAAAATCGTAAGTAGCGTCTGCTACGAAGTTATAACTTTGACGAAGCGCTTAAATTACTAAAAGCCTGATGTTAGATGAAGTTTAAATGAATACATAAAATATAAAATTGTTTCTGTACCATACAATAATAGGTGCTCAGCGGTATCAGATACTTTATCATACCGAAGAGCAGTGATGGCCTGCCCAGTGTTAACAGCGGGGCCGCTACCACTGGGCCACCACTTACTAGTTGTAGGTCGTGGGTTCGACCCCAGGCAGGCGCTTTACTTTGTGTAAACAATTTCATCACCACTGCACTGCTCTCACTAGCACTAGGACACCAAAAGTCTGGTAATACTTTCTACGGCATTCTTTGCTACGGTAGCACCGGTACATTGAAAATTCTTACTATTATAATTATTTCGGTAATGGGTATTCATAACACACCCCTTGATCAATATTGAATTTTTGTAGCAAAATCAATTGATAAAATCATTATACAGGATCAGTTTTTATCCAGTGCGCAAACTGTAACCATGAATTCAGCATGTCATTCTAGACCCCCTTGCGCAGAAATTTTTCGTCGGTTTTACAAAAAAAAATAATCTGCTGTTTCGAAAAATGCAATACCTACGGGGTCAAAATGTATGGAACAGCAGATTTTTTTTTAATATTTATTTTCAGATATGCTAAATTCATGGTTACAATTTACGCACTGGATATAAACGTATCCTTTATATTGCAGTAAACAATCATTATGGTGACACATTAGGATTTGCTGATAAAATTTGAAACGGATAACATTAGCAAAGTGAATTTTCTTGTTTAGTTTTGGAAAGTTTGGTAATTAATTGAAGATATAAAATAAATGAGTATCATAATACCCATATGACGTTTTTATACAGGGTACCATTTCGCACACCTTAAAATTGGCAGGGGCCGCGTAGTAAGTGCTTATCCCTGTTTTCAGGATATCGGTTGCTTTCAGTGAAAACCGCAGAAGTTACTACACAGTTTCTGTTACTTATGCTTTGGTGAATTGGCGTAACTTAGTGATCGCCTAATGATATCGACGCATTACATTGAGATGTCGTCTAGTGTTGGTGAAATCAGACATTAGTAATTGCGGAGACGTCGTGCAAGAACTGTTTCGACTAAGAATCAAAAGTTTTAGCTAACAATATAGATAGTGAACAAAAAAAGAGAGCTAATGAGCCGAGTGAGAACGATGGATCCTCTAATGCTAGCCAATATTCTGACCTGTTACTTCAACCACCACGTAATTTTACACATTATTATTAAAACTACGCAACTGATCAACTGGGATATCTTTTGTTATTTCATGCAGTGTAAAATACACAGAAAAGATCCGAAAGTGTCACCTAAATCAAAATAACAGAATAAACACTTACCTCAAATAAAGCAATCAGGATTTTGTCAAAACGGCAAATCTTTTCATTCTTAAAAGTAGAATGGAAAACATTAATCTCTTAAAGACATCCGGAATTCTCAGCGGATAAATTCTGTTAATTCGCAAATAAAAAAATGGAATGATAAAACCAGCCCATTATTTCTCGGGTATCCATGTAAAAAATAGTTGATAATATACAAAGCGCCATGAATTCTCCTCCCAATAAAGAAGTTTTTGATGCGGCGGACAGACTTTTAACTTTCTCGGAGTGCCATAGATTGGACGGAAATAATTTACCCAATATAATGTATAGCTATGTAATAACTGTTTTTTTTTTTTTTTTTTTTTTGGATGGGAAATCATCAAATGACTTCTCCCGCTCTGGGCGGAGCGGGAGGGCGTGTCAGACTTTTACTGACTAAAACCCACCCGTGTTCCTTCAGTTGCCCAGTGCCGGGGCCACGGTATCTCTTTTGAACAATCACGCGACCCCGGCAGGCACCGGTCCTAGCAGACCCCTTCACTGCTGCTGACATCTCTTTGAGGCGCGCGTGGAACACTACGCGCCGTCGACCCGAGCTTGGTCCTTACCAGGCGGCGAGCTACCCATTGCTCGCCGCCCGCAAGCTCGCGCCTACGGTGGCCGGGATTCCGCAATCGACTCCCGACGCCCGGGGCGTCTCCTCCTGCGGCGGCTAGGGAGCCTTCACGAGCATTACTGCTTCGCAGAAGGAGGTGACGGCTTTCCATGCCCTCTCGCTCCGTACCATGGCTCGCACCAGGGCCGGACGCGAGAGGTCGCCGCCGCCGATCGCCTCCACGAGGACACGGCGGTGCTCCGCCAATAACTGTAGTCCGTGAATTCGTTTGCGATCCACGATGAAAATTAGCTTATGTCCTTCTTCAGGTTTTAGACTACCTATCTGTCAATTTTATAAAGACCGGTTCAAGTTATGGCGTGAAGAGGTAACAGATAGACGTAAACAGAGTTCCATTCCCTTTATTTTACAAGTAGCTTTTCCCCGCGGCTTCGGCCGCGTGGAAGTCGGTAACTATCCCACGAGAATGAGCCACCGAGATAAAAGCCCTGTCGTGTTCCCTACCCACGTCATAGCCTATCTGTGTGTTAAATTGCATGAAATAATTCAGTATTCATGCGGTTTTCATCATAAGAGGCTTTGTTCTAGAAGGTTCATGTGTATGAAACATTATTGAACTTAAATAAAAGTAATAAAAAATGGCTGTGTTGTTTTTAAGTCGTAAAATCCGTGCGATTTTGGGTTGATAATATTTATAGTATCAAGTCTAGGTGTCCTCATGTTTTCTTACCACTTTCTTACACCACAACGTCAATAATGTCCAAAAATCGCAGCATGCTTGTGTTATGTCGCATATTGATAGGAGAGAGACTCGTCCCCCATGAGGTAAAATTTGCGGGAGCCCAATTTGATTATAAGAAACCTATTAGGAAACAGTCTGTTCGTTAGATTACTGGGTTTTTTGTCCATATATGTACCTTCTTCTTTGCTGAATCGCTTGTAGAAATCCTATCGGTCATCACTCCTTCTGTCGGAAAACTACACCTCAACTGTACCTACTTTAAATTAATGAATGGCTCGTCATACCTGAGCTGAAATTAAACGAAGTTATAAAATTAAAAAATATTCACAGTTAAAACAAGAGACTGCTTGACCTACATAGGTGACGAATGATAAAAAAATATTGTGTTAATATCATCCCTTAAAGGAGTGTTTAGGAAAATGTCGATGAAATGCATCTCTTGGAAGAACAACGCGGCCACACTTACAGGCACGAAAAGCGAAATTAAACTAATATTTATGGGATGACCGTTCGATAACATTTTATGACGCGGGATACTCAACTAAAGTTAATGATTGATATTTTTTTGACTCTCAGTACCTGGTTACGGACTAAAACACGGGGAAGTTTGTACAGTCAAGCAAACTTTTCCCAAGACTACGGTGAACGCTACATAGCGTCCGCAATTCACGGTCGAATAACGTCGTTGAAACGTTATTATGAAACGAACTAACATTCAAATCAAATCAAATCATTTCTTTATTATTAAAACCGTAAAGGCCAACCCCGGTGCCATCATTTTTATGACAACCGTCACTGCGGTTGTCACGTGTTGGCCGTCCGTCATATGTTTGACCTCACTACTGTATAAAACATTCAAATTCCTCACTGAGAAGTTTCTAAGAGACATGGTATAATAAATAGTGTCCGACCAATGGTTCGTTTTAGGCCAGGCACATCCAAAAAAACAAGTTTCGGCCGCAGTTTCGTTTTCCGTCAGATACTAGCGCAGGGCATTCGTGAGCTGTCGGTTTTCATAAAATACGTACGACATACGATTGACAGATAGACATACCTATAGCTTAGACTTAGTAATAGAGTCCCGTTTTCACCCATTTTGTGTAGCAACTAAAAATAAAATATACTTTTTTAATTTAGTTTCATAGCAGACATGCTGCTTTGTAACAGTAGGATAGTAGTCTCAATTCACTTTCTAGACCACATTTCAAACAATTCTTCCTATACTTTTTGTAAAAAAAATCTCCGATCTTTAATCAGTAAACTGTGGAACCCTGTGGTCCCTACATATTTCGTAATATGATTGTTAGGAATAGGTCAGTAACCGCGCGCGTAGGTACTTCGAACTTCTTAGAATTTTGACCGATCGAACAGCTGGTAGGTACTTGTAGCTATGCTCGGTCGTTCACCTTCGCCGCCGCGCCGGCGCCGTGCGCATTTTACCATAAAAACCAGTTTCAAAATAAACATCTTTCGTTAACGATAACTTATTTTTTTTGGTTGTACTAAGATATATCAAAATAAAAATTGCATGGGCATTATAACTCGTTTAAGTTTAATTGGTTAAAATTTGCGCACTGGTTAAAAACTTATCATGTAGGTACATCCGACTAAGTAATACAAGTAATGTTGGGAATAGGAAACAACTTTTAATTATTTCCGAAAATCGTATCCTTGGTTAAGTTTCCCAACTTTGTAGGCTTCCCCTTGTACAGAAGGTGGTGCGATACCAGCAGTAGAGCTTGTTGCAGTCAACAAGCTGACAACCTCAACCTCAGTAGGTTGACTTCTGGCAGCCCGATATTATTCGACACTTTATGCGCGAGGGGATCAGTGCCACACCGAGCATGCTGGTTGTGCCAAGACCACCGGGTGCTGCTCCGCAATTGGTAGAAATAAATCAAAATCAAAAGTCATTTATTCAAACTAGGCTGAGAGTCAGCACTTTTTGAACGTCAAAGTTACATGAGACAGTCCCCCCAAAACGCCCACCCTTCGACACTTCCACCACCGGGTGCTGCTCCGCAATTGGTAGAAATAAGAATCCGAAGCAGATTATATCGAGTTTGGTTTTCTTTCAGACCATCTGTTTTATTTCACAGCATTGTGACTTTATGGATAAAAAATTACTTAAATAACATGTCATCATTACCCGAGTGAAACAAGGGTGGCCGCCAGTGATTAGTAAAAATAAAAAATACGAACAGAAAAAGCACATTCATAAATTTTGTGGCTTATTTAAGACTTTGGTACCCTGCCCAGCATTCATTATTAATTTATTACGTATTAAACCATACAGAAGTAATTGTTATGAATAAATTGTAATATGTCCCATTTACATAATATTGCAATTTGTCCTAGTAGTGTTAAGGCAATGTGCGCTTCCAAAAGCCCTGTCGTGTTAATAAGCGAATGCTTCAATGCATTAATGAAAAATGTTTCTTTGTCTCAGGTATGGCGGAACAAGAATACAGGCAGCAGAGTGCAGGGGTCACGCGAATATTTAACGTGTCTGGAACATATGCGGCCACATAGTGTTGTATGAACTCAATTCCTCGTGGTGCACGTCTCTTATTTATAAAGTTCACGCTATCGTCTTATCTCCTCAAGAGATATTGTAGAATGATAGTGCCCGAAGACTTATTTTAGTATGTATATTCGTTTACCTATGAGCTTAATTTAATAAATAGATAAGACGAAATCCGATAATTCCGATATAAAGTAGCGTTCAATGTTGTAGCTTCGTAGGCCAAGACATACCTAAATTTCAGTATTATCCACTCAAACAGTATTATGTACATGGAGCGTGTACGTATCACATGATCTGTAAACAAATATTATTAGATAAACTGTAAATACTTAGTTATAAATACCTAGTTAATCTATGAAGTAGTACGTTTCTTCCCCTTGTGAAGAAGGAAAAGTTTTTATAAAAACATAAATATGTGCTGTTATTCTAGTCTGCTACTTTAGGCAAAATATTTGTGTAATAGAGACCGAAGCCTGAGAAAAGAAACACCGAATCACCGAGCTACTTAGAGGGCAACAAACAACCCATTTTATTAACACAATTATTATGCACTGAAATAAACACTTATATAATATTTCTTAGGTACCAATCATATTATCAAATTATTTTATTTTGCTGAAATGAATGTATGTATTGTCCAATTGTATGCATCCTAAGTCAAGTAGTTTATGGTCTGTAATTGAATGTTGTACCTACCTATTCATAACCCGCTGCACTAATACGTACTCAAAACATATTATTATAAAGGCACCATAGACAGATGTGAAAGTAAAAATGTTCTTGTAAGTGTATTGAGTAAATTATGTACGAACGTTAATCAATATAATTATGCTTAGCCGATAGTTAAATTGTATTAAGGAACGTAGAAAAGCGACAACTGGTATTCCTTCAAATAAGATAATGTTTTACACACTTAGTACCTAATTCTATTGTATGGGGTCAATAACTGAAGCATTTTGGCAATTTAAATCCAAAAACACAGTTTTAGTGACTAAATTGTGCATTTTTCATAGCGTAGGTTAGTGGAATTCTGTAAATTAAAGTGTAGTCTTACGGTTTCCTCATAAAATGCACATTAGGCACAGGATACTGAGACTAATGCAGTAGAAGCCAGCCTTACCCTTAACATCTGAACTTTATTCAAACCTGTAAGAAGTTAGTTACTAGCCCAGCATTGTAATTGTATGTTAGTAGAAAACAAAACAATATGTTGACGGGCTTGGAAAAGTTGAAAGTTTCATCTTTATTATCACATTGTAATTGCATCTAAATTCTTTAAAATGTATATACTGGAATCTTTTTTGTTGTTGATGAATAGGTATGTATGAAAAACGAATAAATTAAGAGTATCTAAACCATTACGCCATTGTTTTATCAAGTAAACAGTAGCCATTCGTCTTTTCTTACTTGCGGACACGGCCTGCACACCTTTACTTAGAATTATGTGATTTAGGTCTACAGTGCCCAGTGTGTCCTCCCTACACCTGCATCTACAATAAGACTATACAGCTGAACAGGTTGGCAGTACAAACAGCGTAGTTTAAATTACCAGTGATGTGACTTATGAAAAAAGTTTTATTCAGACTAATCTAAAATGGCACAGTTTTAAGGGAAGATCAGGGAAGCGTGTAACCCAAATCAAAACCAGAGTTGCAAGTAAGTTTATCTGTAAACATTCATGAATTACACGTTTGATATAATATAGGTGCCTACGTTTATTTTGCAAGGAAATTCAAAGCAAAATTTACCTGCTAGTTGATGTACTTACAATAGTAGCAGTATAGGCTGAACATGCGTTAGTTGTAACTGAGTGTAATTACTTCTTTAAATCAAATATAAACTGCATCTTTACCAAGTAGATGATTCATATTTAATAGATCAATATACCTATACAAGTATTTGTCCTGAATAAGAATCTCAACATTTTCATGCTATTTAATATCGTTTCCTGTGATCTTTTATATTAATCAAGCAGATATTTGCTTAAAATTCAGACTTCAGTTATGCATGATTAAAATAAAAACATAAGCTAATTTGATGGCCACACCAGTGATTTTTTCATAAGTAGTTCACATTTCATCATCGTATTGTTTCGCATAGTAAAATATTAGATGACCTACCTATTAGTTGATAAATTTGTGATAATTATTGTAATCGTGTGTACATAAATGTATTTAATAATAAATGTTTATTTGTATTTAGCATATCGAATTTATTCGTGTTTTTTATTTACCACTGTTTAGAATCCTACACGTTTCGCTGATGAAAAAATACTGTTCGATGGACATATGGCAATACCAGAAATCATAGGTGCAGTTCAAAATATTGATCCATTCACGACTCAAGTTTGTTTAAGAATTTAAATACGGTCTGTTCTTGGAAAAAAGTAAAATACGTGTCAGCCTCAGACCGTTCGTTAGTGAGTAATAATTTTAGCTTGTTTGTAGTGTGAATGAAACGAAACGCACAAGTGGCCACTCGGCCGATTGGATACGAGACTGATTTTTATCGAATCATCACTCAATCAAACATTGTACACAGATTTTTTAGAAGTTGAAGCGGAGTCATTGAAAAAACATGTCAATAAAATTAGGCAGACAAGTAGGTTGGTTGAGTAGGCGTTAAATGAATGTAGTAAGTTAAGCTGGATCGGAGTGATTTATTTTGTTAAATGAAAATCAACTTTATTTTTAAGACTTAGTTAATTACGTGTACCTGTAGGATATTTTTTGGGTTTTGTAGCCAAAGTGAGTTAACGGGAGTAGGCTTAGAAGGTGCCCGGGTTAGCTTCTAGACCTAACGCCTAACGCCTTCTATATTGACGACTATCTACATTTACATAAGAGAACTATTTATTTTTACCGTAATAGGTTAAACCACAGAATAAGGATTTTCATAGCCTCTGTACTTGGGCAAAATAAAACAAATGTGAGTATGGAAAATGAAGGCGATGTTTTCCGGCCTGAAACGCATCCTTAACGTTTCCATTTGGCAGCGCGACATATTTATTTACGATGCGCCATTTCGGTACACCTTTTTTAAATGTTTTATTCATATCTCTTCCCTCACTTTTGTGGCGCTGGATCCTTATAGATCGGAACCCTTAGTCCTTCTCGCTTTTAGTTGGAATTTGTGAAGTTATTACCAAAATCTTCGCCCGCTAGTAGATCATTCTTTTGTTAAGCTTAATTACGCCAGAAATTTCATGTGTCATCGTATTCGTTAGAATTATATCGTGCCGTTACTGAAACATAGTAGAATGTAACAAGAATTACAACAAAAAGAAATGAATTGCCCAATATTACTTATACCTTACTATGTAATAATGTATTGTGCTTGATCAAATTTATAACCAGTCACTGGGGTTAAATTTCAAATCGTGCGAGAATCTATCTGCATAATTAACTACAGTATTCAAATAATTTAATATTTGTTTTTTGATAACTGACGAAAAATACCTACTCCTACGAGGGTCTAGAAATATTAAGATGAATTTAAGGTTACAGTTTGCGTGTCGATGTCCCTGCAAGACTGTACACTCAGAGGCACTGGCAGCAAGCGACATGGGAAACAGCTCGTCCTGGAGTTAAAACTCACAGCCTTTTTTTTATTAAGATGGGAAATCATCAAATGACTTCTCCCGCTCTGGGCGGAGCGAGAGGGCGCGTCAGACTTTTACTGACTAAAACCCACCCGTGTTCCTTCAGTTGCCCATATGCCAGGGTCACGGTGTTTCTGTCGAACAATCTCGCGACCCTGGCAGGCTCTTCAGTAGTAAATTCACATTGCTAGCGAAGTTATTAGTGACTTAATGAACGCCGACGTTCCTGCTTATAATACCTAATGGCACAACCCTGAATAGCTGAAAAACAAAACCAGACACAATCTTTTAAAATGTATCATTCAGTAATGTATTTTAACAGATTATTCCTGAAGCACGGCTATAAGAAATAAATAGATATTCCCTATATCTATGTGAAATTCGAACAGGATCTATGCGGTAGTATGAGGGTGTTGCTGGAACATTGGACATCAACATTCACATGGACATTCAGACAAAACAAAAAATCTTAAAACGGTATATTCTAATATATAAATAGCATTGAAATAGCATAGAATCGTGTTCCCAAACCCAGGATTTCCTTTTTTTACACGCTTTATATTAGCTTCACTTGTATGTTTGTATATTTGTATGTTTGTATATTTGTTTGTAACCGACTCCTTATAGTGCGGTTTTGACCCACTTTAAACGACCAGATTTCATTCAAACTTTGCACACCTGTCAAGGACTGATGACAATGCAATAATTTCATAAATTTGTGCCATTATCCTTGCCAGGGTTACCAGGACAGCCAAAAAACTGTCACAAACTACGCTGACATACGTCTCAAAATTCGAAATACCCTAAAAAATAGAAAATAAATAATAGTTTTAAAAGATTTCAGTAAAAAAAAAAAAGCGTGGGGTGCCTGATATCAATAAAAAAATACCTTAAAAAGCACCCCACGCTTTTTTTTTTTTTACTGAAATCTTTTAAAACTATTATTTATTTTAAATCATCAATTTGCACACAGACCACACTACACAGATCTACACAGTTTTAATTTTACTACAATTATATATAAAGAAATATAAAATAATATTTTTATAATATAAATAATATAATAATATTCCACAACTATCACACAACGCCATCTAGTCCCAAGCTAAGCAGAGCTTGTGTTATGGGTACTAGACAACTGATAAACATACTTATATATTTCTAAATACATACATATTATAGATAAATTACACCCAGACACAGAGCAAATGATCGTGCTCATCACACAAACATTTGTCCTGGGTGGGAATCGAACCCACGACCTCCGGCATAGCAGTCAGGGTCGCTAACCACTAGACCAACAGGCCTGTTTATCGTCATCATCAGCCTTTAGTAGTCCACTGCTGGACATAGGCCTCTCCAATTGCACGCCATTCAGCTCGATTCTCGGCAACTCTTATCCAGGTACTACCAGCCACCCTGCGAAGATCGTCGCTCCGACTCGCCTAAGTGCGTCCTACGTTACATTTGCCGATTCGCGGTCTCCACTCAAGAATACGTCTACGCCAACGGTCATCGGTTCTACGGCTAAAACATATTCAGGTCATCGGTCCATCTTGTGGGAGGCCTTCCGACGAACCTTCTGGTCCCATCGGCCATCTCTTCACCGAGCAAAGTGCCCTGCCCACTGCCACTTAAGTTTGGCAATTCTTCGGGCTATGTCGGTTACCTTGGTTCTCTTATGGATATCTTCATTTCTGATTCAATCGTGTGGGGAACTCCAATTAAAGCCAAGAGGGCTTTTCCCTTTGGGTGAGTTTCAGTTCTCTTATAATGAGGCCCATTGTGAGCGACCACGTTTCAGTGCCATATGTCATTACTGGCAACACACACTGGTCAAAGACTTTTGTCTTGAGACACTGCGGTATGTGGGACGAGAAGATATTGCGTAGCTTTCTGAACGCTGCCCAGCCAAATCGAATTCGACGACTGACGTCTTTCTCGAAGTTGGACCTACCTAACTGGACAGTTTGTCCTATGTAAACTTAATCATCCAGTACTTCGAGTTTAGATTCTTCGATCTTTATGAGAATAGGTGTTACATGGGCATTAGACATGAGCTTCGTTTTCTCTGTGTTCATTTTAAGAGCCACTCTTTCGGAAGCTGTACTGATCCTTAGATAACTGTGTATAAATACATATATAACCTCTAAATAATTGTCATCATGCTTTTCCTTTAAAGGGCAAAGTAGTCAATTTTAACATGTTTCACTCAACTTTGCATCTAAGCCAATAGCTTAGCGGTTTGATGACTGTTTTAAACCTATGGTTGCAAGTTCGATTCCTAAACCAATTACTGAGTTTTTTTCAATATTGTAATGCTATTATGTAATAAAATAGTTCGTAGAAGGTTAACAGGTAAACCTAAAGTTGAGCTCTCTTCTATCCTGCCAGGGTCGCGAGATTTGTTCGAGAAAGATACCGTGGCCCTGGCATATGGGCAACTGAAGGAACACGGGTGAGTTTTAGTCAGCAAAAGTCTGAAACGCCCTTCCACTCCACCCTAGAGCGGGAGACGTCATTTGATGATTTCCCACCCAAAAAAAAACCCTCTTCTGTCATCAAAGGTTATAATAAATCCATACTAATATTATAAATGGGAAAGTGTGTATGTCTGTTTGTCCGTCTTTCACGGCAAAACGGAACGACGAATTGACGTGATTTATAAGTGAAGATAGTTGAAGGGATGGAAAGTGACATAAGCTACTTTTTGTCTCTTTCTAACCCCTCTTCCCTAAAATTGGGGGTGGAACGCGCTAATCTCAGGAATTACCGGTTCGAATTGAAACATTATTTTGATTCGGGTAGCTTATTTATTGAGGAAGGCTATAGGTTATATAACGTCACGCTACGATCAAAAGGAGCAGAGCAGCAATAAAAAAATGGACGAAAACGGGCAGGCTGCGATGCGACGGGAAGGGTCAGTGGAGCAAATATTTGACGCGGACGAAGTCGTGGGCAGAACCTAGTTATATATGTATATATTTATCTATGGTTTGGTGGCTAACGATAAAGCCAGTGTTTAAAATCTGCTGTTATAATTATTTTTGTGAAATCTTCAGTGTATGTGATCATTAGGCAGCAGGTACCTATGTCCTGAAACCCAATTCATTAAGTCACTTAAACGAAAATCTTCACAAGCAATGGGAAATTGCTAATTATAAAGGTGGCGCGCGTCTACCTCAGGACGAGCAGCTTCTCTCACGGATAACTGTTCTTTGCTTGCCTCCACGTCACCAGTCCTGACTCTCCGTATATTTTTGCTGCTGAGACCATAATTCAAACTTAGTCCCTATACAGGGAAGATTTATAAAAAAGTGGCCGTTATTTTAAAAATTTGTGGTTTCTTACAACTTCCACCAATGCTGTTGCGGGCAGAAGCTATTATGTATAGTAATTAAACAATAGAACAAATAAGGGAAACTAAGGACCAAAAATATCCCGGTAAGGACCAGGCTCGGGTCGACGGCGCGTAGTGTTCCACGCGCGCCTCAAAGAGATATCAGCAGCACTGAAGGGGTCTGCCAGGACCGATGCCTGCCAGGGTCGCGAGATTGTTCGAAAGAGATACCGTGACCCTTGCACATGGGCAACTGAAGGGACACGGGTGGGTTTTAGTCAGTAAAAGTCTGACACGCCCTCCCGCTCCGCCCAGAGCGGGAGAAGTCATTTATTGATTTCCCATCCAGAAAAAAAAAAAGAACTAAAAATATGCCCATATTCAACAGAGAGTGAAGACAGTTGGGAACGTTTACAAAAAGCAAAGCCTGTCTAGGGATTATCGTAAAAATGAACCAAGTTTTGAATGTTCATAAATATCGGCCCAAGTATAGCATTCAACTGACGATACACACCTGACATTCCAATGATAAATAAAAAATATCAAGTGTCGATACAAGAAGCTGAGGTTGGTCACAACAATGACGATACACCCACCAGTTTTGATGACACGTTGATCCTGCTTACGTTTTGAGTTGAAGAGTCTCTTGTTGAACTGGTCAGCAGCAACATGTGCCGAGTCGAGAGGCTCCATCATTTAGTGGCGGATTCTTCAATTTGACATGCCACCGCCCGCGTAGATGTCATTCTGTTTTTTATTGAAGGCAAATGATCGTCATTTTATGAAACGAACTTTTTGATACACGTAACAAAACATTTAAAATTCTCTACCTACTAGTACTGCACAGTAGTAGTAGAGAATTTTAAATGTTTTGATGCACCATGACTGCAGATGCACCATAGAGGTAACAACATTTTGTACGTATAGGTTACAATTTACAAAAAGGTCATGAAGCTCTATAATTCCATCAAAACACACAGTCCACGCTATAAACATCTCGAGATAGTTTACTTGGTAACTACTTTTAATTTTCTCTTCTACTGTTTGTGTTCAATTAACAGTTTGTTTACAAATCTTTTCGCAAATCAACATGCTCATGTCTGTAGACATTGTGGAAGGTAGGGGTGCTTATTTTGGCAGAACATCCACTGAAACGGTCAATGAACCGATGTTTATTGTTTTTCTACAACAGCAGTGTTGATATTGGCACAAATTCTATTTGTTTAAAATGGTAAGTCTCGTACAAACAGGTAGATTTACGTAACCATGACCTTATAATAACACAATACAAACTCGAGGCGCGATGCGCCTACAAGTATACTAAGTAGGTACAGTATGTGGGACGGTCTGAGTGTTTGAACTTGAGTTTTTAATAATCACGACATTGCTCTGTCGCCCTTGTTATCAACAGCTGATGGGGGGCTTGGCTTCACTCATTTTAGTACTAGACCGTATGGCAATAACACAAGAAGCATTTTTTTTTACGTGGAACTATTATGCAATTACGACCAAAAAGGTCACCAACGTTATTGGCATCAACCATGCCATGCGAGATGCACGCCTTTGACGAAGCGCATATCTGTAAAGGACTAATTAATAATAATAAAGCTAATTTATGATGAGATAAGTACAGAATCGATTGAAGTGGCAGTGCTCGTGGGTGGCCTATGCCCAGCAGTGGACGTCTTTCAGCTTAAATTCTTAAATTAGCTTCACCTTTATCATCAGATAATGATGAAGCTAATTTAAGCATTTTTTTAATTCCGTAAGTCCCTGTTGACAGTAGTTTAAAAGAAATAAGTACCCAATTTCTCCTCTATCAGTAACGGTGATGACACTTTAATGTACAATGATGTTTCTAAAATTTACAAATTCTGGAAAAAAATACACTTAATTAAAAAAATTAAATTACGCAAAAAAATACGCTTTCTATAACTGTTGCAGAAGTGGAGGCTGTGTAGCTCGACACACTATCAGCATCAACCACATTATTCATCGTGCCCTTATCACCGTTGCTGACCAGACCAGCGGTATTAGAACTCGACTTAGTGGGTATACAACTACAGAGAAAGACCACATAGTATGAAGTTATTGTGTTGGACAATTGGCAGGTCTCTGAAATGGGGTGTAACTTTTGTCAATACATTTGCACCAGTTATGTTTCAAAGACTGTAGGTTGAGCTGGCGCTACCACTGTGGCGGAGACCCTAAATGGCGCATATACGGTACTTAACTTTATTAGTTATCTATACATACTCGTATACTAAATCTGTAGACACTGGCGTTTCAGTAAGCAAACAGATTTTTGTTTAAATTGTTGGGGTCTTAAAGAATAACGAACTGATGCCATTACTGTAATTTTGTCTGTTTATCTGTTTGGTTATAAATTAGAACATTATATACTCTACTATTATATGTAACACGTCATTAAGGTATCTGAGTTACGCTGATGATCAAATCGCTTTTCATTGGCGGCCTAGCCTTTTCTCACCCCTTGGTAAGATTGGTTGGTGGCACTATGTGGATACGATATAAAAAGTGGTCATATTGTAAGATAACACATACACATGTTTATGTGGTGTTTTATGCGATCTTTACTAAATCAAAAGTAGGTTACAGTTTGATTTAAAGAAGTTCGTTGTATGTAGCACGCGTAGCATGACAACCGTAGAAATGGGTTTTGTCGACGGAAGAATAGGCAAAATTACAGATTGTAGAAGGATTAAAGACAGAATTAAAGATTGTAGAAGGATTTGTACCGTTTTATGCGGGCGTAGCATGACAATTCTATCTCTATTCTACCAAGAATAGATAAAAGCCATTTCTACGGTGGTCATGCTACGAGTGCAGAGCGAGTTTCTGAATCGTGGTGTTAAGATTTTCCACAGAAGAGTGCGGGTCATTCGTATATTGATAACAAAACTTTTGGGATAACTGGATTTCGGAACTCAGGACCTAGCTCTCAAAATATTTGGTTCTAGATTTTTGTCTAGAGGTCTCATCTCACGCAAGTTCTTTCTCAGTTCTATTCAACCAAATTTAAATTAGACGAAAAGATTCTTGGTAACCTTTATAACCAACTTCAAAAAGGCAAATGGACATAGAAACGGAGGTCTTCATCATTTCGTCGTGTCCGTCAGTCAAACTGTATGGCACATATGGCTATTTAATATTTAAGCGAACATCTTTTGTTGGTAAGAGGTTTCAACCAATGAGGTAACATAGGAGCACTCACTCTTCTTCCCTCTCATTGTTTGATGGGATGGCAATCCGACACGACCGGAGAGAGATCGGGCGCAGTACCAACGGCTTAGCGTGTTTTCCGAGGCACGGGTATCACACCGCCAACTTCCAAACTCCGGGCTATTCTGTGCTGTCAAAGAGATTCCTAATAGGTAAACCCGATAACACTTTGCCTGACCTGGGAATCGAAACCAGAACCCCACACTCAGCAGTCACGCTTGCGATCATGAGAATAACGGGGTAAGGGGGTGGGGTCCTAAGTTATAGTTGAAATACTGAAAAGAGGTCATTGAACTCATCATTATATACAGTGGATAAAGGACACACCTGATCACTAGGTAACAAGGCAGACTAACTGGCTAGATGAGGATCCAGTGCGTCAGTAGTAGACCCCTATCATGCCCCAGCTACGCAAATGGCTATAGGATTCCACCCACACACAAACGGAGAACTGATGGACCTCGACATCGGGCTGCAGGTAGTCCAGGGAAGCTATTCCATCCTTAGATGGCAGGCTGTCACCAGACGTTTATTACGTCAGTACAGAAGGGGCCTGCGACTGGTAACGGACACCAACACCGGATACTGCTCGCTGAAAAAACACTTCTACACGATAGACATAACCTGTTTTTGATGTTTATGCATGGCTTGCAAAGAGGCAAAGGAAATCGTGGCGCATGAACACTCTGAAGCACTTAGAGCATACACAGATGTTCTTAACAGACCAGGAAATATATTCAAATTCTGGAGAAAGGTGGGCTCGTTGTAATAACCAACGGTGACCTCCTATTCTACCACAATGGTCACCTGAAGGACCAAGTGTGAAGACCATAACCGGTAACGTAAAACACAGAACAACTTTTACTACGGAACCAATGCTAAAGTCATGAAAGAAATCAGCTGCTCTATACATTTATGTATAAGGAATTGAACAAATGCGAGGAACTGTTTATTACGTTATATGCACGTTTATATGTATGCAACCAGTGTTTCTTATTCAAATTTAATAATTGTATTCTGTTTTTGAGTAATAAATGTCATAAACCATGTTTTCGTAATTTTAAGTTTCTACCCTTAGTTAAAGTTCTCCGTGATGATGAGATAAATTTCAAATTTTTCAGTTATTTCATTTAAAACTATACTACCTAAATTCAAACCTAAATTATTTAGTGTATATGAACATTATCAAAATTCTAACTAATATTTTAGTTGCGAAAGTGAGTTTGTTTATTACGCTTTGACCCTAAAACGGCTGGAAGGATTTGGTTAGAATTTGGCACTTAGTGCACATATTATTCCGTGCACAGACATAGGCTAGTTTTCATCCTAGATCGTAGATGAAGCGTGCAACAGCTAACTAAATTATATTTCACTAAAATGTCATGATCATAAAAGAATATGAGGATTATTCAATTGTTCCATTCATTACTTATTTTAATTTGTAATTTATATTATTTTTATTGGTTCAGCTGAGAATAATTAGTACCTAACTTAGGATGCTACCTAAACAACAGTAACATACCAAGCTTTCACTTAAACATCGGGAATTCATTTTCAAAGTTCCAAACTTTAAAATAAGACAAAATGAGTCAGAGCATTACTTTCCCGGAGATCGGAGGTCAACAACCAACTCATCTGTATGGATTATCTCTGTCTTAACGCGATAATTTAATCCTTTGTTTATCCAATGCCTCTAATAGTCCCGATGCACCGGAACGGTAAGCATCTGAGCACAGTCATGTATCATACTCCAACATATAAGAAAATAATCCGCCCGCTTGAATTACGACCGGGGGTTGATATTACAACGAGCTTCGACGTTTCAAGAAAGTCTCAATTAGAGAATAAGTTATAGCTTCTAAAACTCTGTTGTTCGAGAAGCATAAAATTCTAAATTTAGATGTTTTCTAAGCTAATCTTGCGTATGGTTTTATGGTGTTGCAGCTAAAATGCTCTTATCGTAGAATCTAAGCTCTGGAACACTTCAATTAATGACTACAAGGAACTGTGACATTTCACTCAAACCTTCAGAAAATACATGGCTATCAAAATGGCGTCTCCGCCCTTTGGCTTGGTTCCCCTCCCGAGCACGCCCCTTTGTCACAACTGTCGGTTTGTCCATTGACGGCAATGTTACTTTTACCATTTCGCATCTCGCCCGTTATAAATTAAATTACATCGCACCATTTGTAATCTAAATATTAGAATGGCTCTATGTACTTTAAGTTTCTGTTGACAATTATATTCTACATAACAACAAAATACACTTGGTAATAAACATTTTAATGCTACACAAAACTAAAAAGTGCACGATAAATTAAAATGTAGAGTAACCGTAACGAATTTAACCGTGACCTCTCTTTCCGGCAGGAACTCATCAGAATTGTTCATCTCCTCAACTGTGACTACTTTTAACAGCAACCGAGGAAACCAAAAATAGGTCGATATGAAAACGGTCTACAAAAAAGTGTATTAATACTGAAAACTAAAATTTTCCCTGAAACAGAAGATCTTTGAAGTTAAAGTTTTAATTAAATCTTGTTCTGTGGCAGTTTCCCGATAGATTTCCTATTTCTAATCGCATTAAAATCTCAACATTGGAAATCCGAGAAACGCGGGCCGCAACCACCCGCAGTCTAGTCGAAAAGCAATTTGATTTGACGGCTATCTCACCTCCTACTACGTTTATATCGAAAGCTAGATAAATATTTATTTTATCGAATCTAATTTGGCACGAAACTGGCCCCAGATCGCCGCCCTTTCAGACAAGATGTTTCTGATAGAAAATTAAATGAGGTAATGTTAAAAAGACACAGTTATAGAAACCTAATAAAAAAGAAAAGTAAGTATGCAACCGTTTTGTACGCATTAGTGAAAATCGTTCAGAAATGTGATGGACTGCTGGGATTTTTGTACAAATGATATTTAGAATGTTAAAAACTATAACACATGTCGGAAATGACAGGGCGCAGCCGTCGGCGACGTCGGTGTGCGGCGGGCGCGCCTGCATGCCACCGGGTTCGGCTCTCGGGTCGGGTATCGTGCCGTATACACGTTTTAGTTTACGTTTACATTACTAAGCACTTGTTGAGTAAATAAATAAAGACGTTTTAAAATAAACTTTACTATTAATCCTTGACTTAGTAACGTTTACATAACCGTGAGATCGGTGATGGGTATGGACAGACAGACACACAACACTGTGGTAGACCGATCATCGGTAATAAATTATGTCACTAATTTGTATATTGCGATTTTATAGTAATGTCCTTACAATACTGATATATTCTTCTAGTAGACTATTATAATTAAGTAGATAGCTATCGAAGTGTCGCTAAGTGGCGTGGTAGCTTAACTTCGTAAAATGAAGAAAAACATTTCATATTGTTGCAAACATTTCCTAAATTATTTACTTTACAAGCGTTAACAAAGCGTCCATTTCCTTGTTTACAATGGGGTACAACACACGCTCAATTACTATACATTCGACATTTGCTATCTAAAATAAAACAAAGTATCTGCTCATTCATCACGGGTGTGGCGGCTACAACACAATTAGGTGTTTCCCTGAAGCGATCGCGGCGTCCGTCGCCGTCGCGCGGCCGCCTGCAAACTGTCATTACAGAAATAGTGGCCCCAGAAAGGGTAGTCCGGGACATGTCCCATATGGACCCGAGTGCAATGCCGCAAGTTATTTTAACTTCTTTCATTGCCGCACTACAGCTCTCCATTAAATTTTATATCGGTATATGAAACACTCTGTTAGATTGTTTGTGATAACTATTTATGTAACATTTGTAAAGGTCAGTTTCTGACATTCACATAAATTTTAACATGCATTATCTCATTCATAAACGATGATAAGTGTGATAATAACCCATGTAAAAAATTGTAGGTCACCTACCGACCTAATCCAATCTGATTTAGATCTTATTTTCAACATTTGGTTTGAATACTTTCGTCGGCTATAAAACTTCGTACCCACTATCTTATTTTTCGAAAATCCCTGTTAACTTTAAGCGAAATCTTTCAGAAATATTTATAGGGACATAATACAGAAGATAGTATAGATAGACTCCATTCTTTACACTTGCGCAAAACTAGGAAATCCGTCAATAGCTATTTAATTTACCTACAAACGCAACGTGTCGGTCGGCCAACTGTCGAATAAGTTTTTAAACAAAAAGTGTGTGTTACCGGCGAAT
The DNA here is from genome assembly GCA_947507805.1 of Aporophyla nigra. Lineage (NCBI taxonomy): Eukaryota > Metazoa > Arthropoda > Insecta > Lepidoptera > Noctuidae > Aporophyla > Aporophyla nigra. The sequence continues at coordinate 20,379,933 of OX382291.1, read as the reverse complement.
GGCGATCTCCAGCAGGTTTACGTTATGATTCCGATCACTTTGATCACTTCGCACGTTCTTTTGTTAACAATCGGGCTGTTCTCAACATTCTCGTGATATTGAACGTTTGTGTCGTGGAACAAATAATGAATTCACCAACATATTTTATAACGTAACTACGTGTTATATTTATATCTATTCCGTGTGGCGCCGGACGTAACGAATAGCACCATCCCATTGCTTCCCGTGGGTGTCGTAAGAGGCGAGTAAGGGACTTACTAGAGAATGGGCAGCACCGTTCTCTATGCCTTTTACTATCATACTGCGATCGTCAACCCGTCAGCCAAGCGTGGCCATTAGGCAAACCTCACCAAATTGGGTAAGGCCTACGTCCAGCTGTGGATGTATTTCGGCTGAATGATGACATATATTTATTGTAATGTATAAAACTGAATCGAAACACGTCTATTAGCATTTTTGCAAGCAATCCGTGCATTATGAAAACTGCTTTTGCTCGGTTTCCCGAGAACTGAGACACTGCTTCCTACGCCAATTCGTACACGACGTATGTAAAAAGCTTTGAATCGGACATTTACAATATTGATGAAATTCTTTACGATACATTCGTGTCTCGACAATAAATCTTTACCTCAACATTAACACAAATTAGACAACGTGACAAATAGATGTGATGGAAATAGAAACGCTGACAGTAGAACACACGTCGATCTGTTCGCGTGCTAATGCCGGCTTCACATTCCATTTTTCATGTTAAATTTAAATTAGTGGGAACTATGTTTTTGTCCGTGTGTAATAATAGGTGCATTTTGTTGAAATGTTACAGGAAGAGAGAGTTGAGCATCATTTCGTAATAACTCTTAACATTACATCAAATTCTACTTACACTCAACTAGATAATAGTCGTAGTTAAGTATGTATGTGAAAAGTTAAGATGGGCTATGGCCGCTATGGACATCGTCCTATCAGTTGAATTTTAAACGACCAAATATTTATCGAGCTTCGAAAATGTTTGCCTGGTAACCTATCCGATGCACCATGAACAAATATGCAGAGATGTTCTTCTAGAAAAAATAAAAAGCAGGGAGTCGGCACCAATAAATCGATTTGGAAATTGTTTGCTGAAGGGTGGGCCTGAGGTATTTAAAGAACAATTAGTCGGCTGCTTCCCAGCCCTCAGGGCAAATATTTGCCTATTCCCGCCAACCCTCGTTTGGGCCAATGCCGCCTCGGGCGTCGTTGGAAACGGTTTATAGCTAAATGTTTGCCCGCTCTTCCTCTATATACTTAGCTATAGGTAAACTTCCCCTCCTAGCCCCGGTGATCATAATTTACATCCCGCTCGGCGTTGTGGAAACTCAGATCAATACAGTTTGGTTTGGATGCTTTTTGATGATACCTCAATAAGGCTTCACTTTCGGTAAACTTTCTTGTTTATGTTGTGAAAAGTTAAGTTGGCTTCTGATGTAGAAGGAGACTTAATACAAACGTTTTAGGATTCCTCGAAAATTTCATAATGTACAAGATGGGGCAATAGTAACGTCATAATGTGAATGCGCCATATCTTTTGCAAATTTCGACAAATTGTTATAGTGATTTGAAACTTATTTTGTAGTCAGATAAATTAATTATTGACAATGCAATGGAGCGACACCGGTCAGACGAAGATGGTGATTTTGTAACACCAATTTCCGAGTCGGGCGATCTCGCATTCTGGCGATTTGTCTGTCGGCCATTTATGGCCACATTTGACGGTTCTTCCTTTGAGGATTTTTATAATATTCAAATCAAATCAAATCATTTATTCGTAAACATAGGTGACAATTATATACAAGATCTTAAGGATTAGGTAGTGCGCTATGTTTTGCCAATTGACATACAAATTATTAAGATTTTTTTTTATTATAAGTACTATTAAGTTAAAATATAAATTCGTCATAATATGATTATGCAAGCAAGTAAAATTACAATATTCATAATCAATTTCATCTCATATCAAAATTTATAGTCAATACAGAACATTAATTTAAAAATAAAGTAAGTAAAAAAAAGTTTTAAAAATGTCAAGTATAAGTAAAAATGTCAATATTATACAGTTACAGAGATTCATCATTAAGAAATTCACCTAGAGTTTAATAACATTTTTCAAGTAGTAACCCATTAAGCGTTTTTTTAAACTTCTGCACTGGCATAAATTTTATTTCATTGGGTATTTTATTATATATTTGCGATGCAATACCAAAGAAGCTTTTCCTCATAAGAGAAGTTTTACATTTCACAATATTGCTTTTACCAAAACAAACCACTAAACTTGCAAGTCTTTAAACCCAATATTAAAGAAAAAAAATCCAATTTGGAACCAGATATTTTGTGAGCAACAATTGAATATGCTATAAAACAAGCTCAATGTGCATCTACTCAGGTGGTGGTCATGTGACCGAATATAACGTTTTCGACTTGATGTCATCAATATTACACTTTTATTAAACGTTCCGTGAAAACGATTATAATTTTCAACAAAATGGCGGCCAATGCACAGTATGGCGTTACTTTTACCCCACGTCGTTGCAAGCACTTACCGATGCGCTGTTTTTTCCGTCTTTCTTTTTATATAATACAGTACCTATGACCTACTTGTTTAAAAGTAGTTAAATTACAATATTTTATACTTAAGTATAATTAGATAACAAATATTTCATAGCAAAAAGCTATTTGGTAGATGTTAAAAACAACGAAAACATCTCTCAATCGTAATTTACCTACACGATATTGTGACATAAAGATTAGTCGGGATTCGAGTTGGCCCGTTGTATTTTAATGCTGTTTTACAAGAGATTAAATGCCGACACTGTTTTGATTTCTTTCAAAATAACATCTCGTAAGTTTTGACCGCGAAACTTCTAACTATAATTTATCGAATCAAAATTCGCTGAAATTATAATATACTCGTGGTTCTCGTCTTATACCTACCTATACCTATATCTAAATCGATCTCCATAAAGTCTCTTACGGTGTTGAAAGTAAGGTGTTGTGCTTACTTAATATGTACGTTCGGTACGTTAGTTAATAGGTATTTTTTTGGAAAAAATAACATTTCTCAAAATGATAATGCTCCTAAAGTGTGACAAAAACAACAAAATATTAACAACGGTATTAACGACAGTGTCGCAAACAGGCAATAAAGCTAGTTAATTAATTGATAATGTTTTACGTAGAATAAGTAGACAGTGCAGTAAGGTGACCACCATGGCGTGAGTCGCCGCCGGCGGTCCGGGCGTACTTACAAAAATACCAGAATGTAATTAAATGTGGATAACTTGCGCTTTATAGACGGCTGCGCGCGCCTGTGTTTGTTTAGTTTGTTATAGATGTGTTTTTACGCAATCTGGAAGTCGTAAATCGTAAACACCAAATTATGTCGTTCACTAGAGTGAAGTTACCTTTCCACGTTTTCCGTTTTCAGATTTACTTTGTTTTATCTCAATAGACAAATCTGTCTCAAATGTACTATTCAGATAATTAAATGACCTTGTTGGACTTCAGTTATTTTTTTTAGACTTACTAGGTACCAATCACAGTTAGGTTCTCCTAACTTCTCTACCTCCTCCTTTACCTTCTTAGGTACATATTTACTTCGTAGTAACTTCTATTAAATCCAAAAGAATATACTTACATAGATACTTATTGCCTATTTGAACTGCACGGATCCACATACGTATAATGCGTGTTAGCAATTTTTAACTTGATTTTGATATCTCTTCACAATGGAATCGATAAGTATAACAAAAGATGGGTAACTAACAAATAATGAAGACACAATAAAAATTCTTATTGTGCACACTCACAATACTAATAATCTAAATGCGCAACATTTCGAGATCGTGCCCACATCGAGAATAGAATCCACACCCGCGGGTAATGTGGCGAATAATCCACCTCGCGCGCCACCGTGCCCCGGGCTCACACAATACCAGGATAGCTATAATCCGCAAAAACTAACAGTGTACCGAAAACCAAATAAACTTCACTATTATTCAAACTAGAGTAACGTCAACTTTCGACCTTCTGACGTTACCGAAACGTACCAGTTCCCCACGAGTGTCAGCACAATATTTGTGCAAGAATCTTTTTTTAACAAAACGTTTTATTTACAATATCGACACGCTAAATTGTTCGCAGCCGATTTAATTCAATTTGTTAACAATAATAGGTCCTACAATTTTTACTCCATTATAAGTTGTCTTTGCTACAATAAAGAAGGTCGTTTCGAAGGAGAGCTTGCTCTTGCCTTTTTTTATTTATTTTTAGGCAATTTTATTTTGGGAACCGTACTGCAGTTTTTATTGGTGTATTTAAGATTTTTTACCATTTGTGTACTTCTTGTGGACCCACAGTCTGTTTTGAAATCACCGAACTTTGATCAAAACACGGGTACCTCACTATTGAAATAAAATGCACTAATTATACCAAATCTATAACACTTATCAGTTATATATGTTAGTTTAAGTATTCTTAATATACTTATCGGAAAATGTTCATGTACTATATGTATTACCTTTTAGTAGGTAAGTATGTAAACACACTCATTATTGTAATTTTTAGCGATTGTTATTTATATTTCCCACGAAAATCTAGTAATTTTAAACATTTGGACAAGTTGATGGGCAAATCACTGACAAGCGGATAAACGTTTAGCCACCGGGTCTATCATAAACTGCAAAAAAATCGAAACTGGCTTGTCATTTTGACACCATTCATCCAGCCCGTCCGGACCCTGTTTTTTGTACAGTAAAACATTAATATCATTTCTTGATCTTTATTACAAAGCAGTAGACTTCAAATTACTGTGCAAAAGTCGATCGCCTTACAACGTAAGCTGTTTTTTCGCAGCAATATGTCTTAATGAATTCCTTGAGCGTCCATTCATGTCATTTGCTGAATAAACACAGACCTTTACCAAAAGTAATTTAATTTTCAGCGATAGTTTGGAAAGGAAATAAAGGATTCAATAACCAAGCTCGTCATCTGCAGTATCATTTCCTGACATCTTCTTGCTGATAAATTGTCGGTGTAGATGGTAGGTCTATTTCAGAGTCGACTCCTAGGTAATTATGATTCCTGAAAACGATTGAAAGTTCCGAGCAAAAATTATTAGAAAACTTAAAAATAAATCATTGGACATAAGATTAAAAGAGTAATCTAAAATCGGAAACTTATTTAAAAAAACTGTGTATTACAGCAGGTAAAATTAAAAAAACGTTAATAAGTTCTCATGTGAACAAGTGGTAGCGGTAGGTGGAATGATGACGTGTCGTGGGCGGGCTGCGGGCCCGAACAATGCCGGGATTAGTGCGCGTTGCTCATTTTTGTTCACATTGTTCCCTGTCCACGGTTTATACAGTGCATGCAACTGCGGATCAGCGCTCACGCATCGCTGGCGCCGCGTTATCACGCCGCTACACGTTCACCACCCCTTTCAACTCTATTTTAGATGCGGTTTCAATTTGAAACTGTTTGCGGATCAGCATATTTTACTTGCGGCGTTTTTGTAATGAAGTTCCATTCAATCTGCTATCAATTAATGAGATGGGGATGGACGTTTTGTTAGCTTTCAAAAGTAATATACAATATCTGTTCCACCGCGTCGACTAGTTGATTGTGATAAATATCATTGTGGAACGTAACGAATATGAAACCAATGCCAGGAGAAGTCATGAATTCGTTATGGATTTTATTTTCAGCCGATCCGGATGCTTTATCGGCGTCTGCCAAACTTAACGCATAAATAATTTCGGACGGAAACGGAGGATCGATTTCTGGACTGGGGCCGCTCATCTATCTATCGTCTCGTCGGTTTGATCAAACGTTTGTCGCGAATCAGCGCCGGTCACGGGGCCTGATGACATCTGACACAATATCACATAGACGCTTCAAAGAGTTTTTATTGCGAATTCGTTACACCTGAACGGATACACCGTGATATTTCAGTTTTAGTAAATTAATATTTATAAGATTGGTAAATTATTAGAATTTTACGTACACGTTGACACTTCCTTTTAGATTTATTACATACATCAAAGGCGACGCGATTAATTGAGCAATCATCGAGGGGGAAAAACGCGTCAAAGCGCCCTCTTCATGCGGCATGACGTCACCACGGTCAATTTGTAACGACACGTGCGTTTTGCTTTTGTTTTCAGCTCTGTAAAGTATCTACATACATTTGCTTCAAACTTGTAATATCTGATGTCTGAGAATGTTACTTTGTGTGGAACGAATCACGACAAAATAATTGTTTATTTGTAAATAACCATAAGTTATTAAGATTGAAGAGTGTTTTTCTTGCGTAAACTTAATAGCATAGCTTAACTTACGGTTTAAGTATATAATTCCGAATTTCATAAAACGTAGGAGAAATATTTTTGATTAGATATAAGTAGTACAACACGTAGGTACACAGATAAAATCAAACAACGATGACTAAAAAAAAACACTCAAGTGCGTGAAGGCGCAATGAAAAGTTCCGTAGATGGGATGTATTTATCACAAGAACAAACTTAACTTTGTAGTTGAAAATATGTTCTCTTGTACATCGATATACGTCACTGTCAACTGCAAATGTAAGTTTGTAATCGCAAAAATAAAAATATTTGATAAAACTACAAATTAACAACTTTCGGACGTTTTACTTATCCTGTAAGACCTTGCTTCTTGCCAAATTTCACGATAATAGGTTAAAGGGCAAAATGTGTTCAAACATGTTGCGATGAAGCTTTATGTTTTTAGAGCTCCGAGGGATCGTAGACCCACCAATTTGTTTTGAATTTCAACTTGATACGACAGACAGACGAACGGACAAAGATATATTCCTATAAGGATTCCGTTTTTCCTTTTTAAGTATGGATATTTTTATGTCTCCATATTACTAATTTCTTTTTTTATAACAAGAATAAGATAAATACAAAGAGAAGCTAAAACTTAGAACACATGATTTTATCTGCAATTGTATTTTCATATTATATTTTTGAACATAGACCTACCTAAAAATTATAGATATCGCGATTAAAGATCGCCGACTAATCGATAGAGTGAGTAACAACCGCAAACGACTCAAAAAGCAAACAGCTGCAATTTGGATTTAGCCTCCACGCCTAATTTCGGTTGGTAGACTTATTTTAACATTAAATACACACACAAATATCCCTTGTATAAACACATCGCCCCTAATATTGGCATCGCGGTAAGGAAACGGCTTAACTTTAATTAAAGTTGTTTCGCCATTTTCGCCTTTATTGCAACTACAAAAGGCAGGTACGTATGCCACAGTTGAAGTATTTGTATTATTTAGATTACACACAATTTGTTTTAGAATTTCTTATTGTATTTATGCTAAGATAGTATTTATTCATTTTAGTATATAGCACTAAGGATATATTTATGTGCGTGTGTAACATTTATCTATGTGGTGAGTCACAGTGGATTCACTCAATGAATAACGCTGAGGATTTGTAGAAACTAGAAAAAATATAAAAACAATTAAGAAAATCTGTAGATAAATGTATCTGAAATTCAGGTGGTAAAATGTACAAGTATCTAGGTACCTAGTCTCCGAAGTTAAAATGATAAAGTGCATTAATCAAGCTTTGCTTCGTTAAGCGTACTAATGATAAACGAGTACTTTCTTGCATTCCTACAGTTTTATGCACAACACGTCGATAGCTGAAAGGATCTGTAAGCCCAGATCCGCACGAGCGTATTTTTTTCGCGGCAATATTGTTATGCGCATTGGTTGTGCTGTTTGGATTTTATTTTTGTAATTTTAATGGATTTATAATTTGTAATTATGAACTATGTCTGAAATAAATGAATTAATATAATAATAAAAATTGGTTTGCTATCTCTCGGGATGAAGCCGAACATTGAGAATACAACAGAGAGATGCGTCCCAGCGCAGCACGTCAACAAAGCACACTGTTGAATTTTCAATTCTCGGTTATATTATGTCCCGCCGCTACACAGTGTTATCTTAACACGCTAACTGCCATGTCGGACTATGCGTCCGACACTTTTTCTTCCATTCAGGCCTTGTCGGACTATATGACCGACAACACATACAAAATCTAAACATGTCGTTGCTGCCTGGCGGCCTTGTTTTTGGAATAAATAATGTATTTATGGAACAAATAATCTATTTAAAGTGAAATAACACTAAGTACATTTTTGACTTTTTCTGATTTTCACCATGGCAGTTAACGTGATTAATCAAAAAGATACCTACGAGAAAAATAATCCTCGCAATAGTACGCCCGTACGAACCAGAGGGGTAATTACGGAACTTTTTATCGGTAGGAATTGGTTTAATATTCATAGTTAAACAACATTCATTGCGTTATTTACGTTGCTGAGCCGACAATTTATTCGAACAAATGACGCAATGGTTTAGAAATAATCTTCAATCCCATTCAGATTCTGATAAATTGTGCGTTTCGCAATTAGGGTGTAGCTCTACATAGTTCGTTATAATTGTGTATACCTACCTAGGTAATATTCAACATGGCAATGCTGCCAGTCTTCTGAGCACGTTTCCGGATGACAGCAATGCGGACGAGTACTTCGACGCCTAAGTGTCCTTTTGTTTTTGTATTTATTTGTATAGTTAGTTAGTCATTTAATTTAGTTCCTAGTCCTAGTAGTATCTATCGTAGTATATAATACAAGTAAATAAAATTTAGGTAATAATTCAAAAGATCTTAAACCTTAAACTTGCACATTCCTCCTATTGTGAATAGAGGAAATACCTAAGAACATCTACCAAAATAGGCAATACTATCTAACGAAAACCACTAAACACTGAACACTGTTTGAGTAGCTTTAGGTAGGTACTTAGGTAAAGATACTCTTTTCTGAGCAACATTTTTTATTCACCTAACCATTAGCTAACCTGAATTTGAAAAAGTTGTTCCGTTGAATTGCTCATTCCGTATTTAGTGCAGTGCCTAGTAACTCATATATTTCTCTGTTATTAACGTTTTATTTCCAAATAAACAATCCCTAAGTATGAACTAAAGTATATAATATATAGATACTAGCTTCTGCCCGCGACTTCGTCCGCGTTAAATTTCTTGTTCCCTCGACCCTTCCCGTCGCGTCGAATCGCCTACCCGTGCGATTTTCCCCGTTGTTGCAACATTTTTCATTATTGCTGTGCTCTTCTTAGTCGTAGCGTGATGTTATATAACCTATAGCCTTCCCCGATAAATAGGCTACCCAACACACAAAGATTTTTTAATTCGGACCAGTAGTTCCTGAGATTAGCGCGTTCAATCAAACAATCAAACAAACAAACTCTTCAGCTTTATAATATTAGTATAGATAGATTGCAAGCAGAGCAAATAAAACTGACAGAATAAAGCTTGATAAAGTTATCCCCTACTTTGTGCCCAATCCTTTCCCGTGAGGCCGATCTTAATAAACAAATGACGGACAGTATTTGGTTTTACCTTTCAATACGTTGCCCGTTAACGCGGCCGGCGTGCAATGTGGCGAACACATGGGCGTCAGCCACGGTCGCCATGAGCACGGGGTACAGACACTGCGTAGAATAAGTTTTCTAACTCAAAATTTATCTACTTTTGATAATACACAAATGCATGATCTTGTTCCAATAAATACCTATACAAATAAAATTGGAAACGGGAAAATTACGCACATTCTTAAGTACTTAATCAGCCTATAATATTCCCACTGCTGGGACACAGGCCTCCTCTCTGGGAGAGGAATTGGGTCGTAACCCACCTCGCGGGCCCAGTGCGGGTTGGTAGATGTCACATGACCTCGAGTTTTTGGTTTTAGCTCATGTCGGTTTTCCTCACGATGTTTTCCTTTACTGTTTTGTGAGCAGTGGTGATGAAATAATTTACACAAACGAAAGCGCCTTTCTGATTTCGAGCTTACTACCTACAACTCGTTAGTCGCGGCGTTTCCACTAGGCCACCACTGCTGTCTGAAGAACTTACATGATGCTTTCTGAAACAGCTGCTATTAACGACATCCAGGAATTTCAATTTAAATGTGGTTCCAATGCAGTAATAATGTGATGTAAGCACACATTGTATCTCTTGTTGCCCATCAGGACTTGTCCCAGCGCGTCCGCCGTGTGGTGCTCGCGCATCTCAGTGAACACAACGGTGAGCCGGATCGTCTGTATACCGCGCCCGCGTCGTCATAACTCTTCACCAGATTATTAACGAGCTTATTAACTTTACCCCTAATGTCTTTGTTGTGGGGTAAACAATTTAGAACAAAAAGTAAGCCGCTTTAACACTAACAATAACGGTTTTTAATGTTTTTGTTGTTAATCAATGTTGCTTTGGTTGCTGAAACCAAGAAAATGTGTCTAGTAGTAACGTAGGTAAATCAATGCGCGTGCACAGAATAGACTACCTACTAATCTCATGCATCATAGATATAAGTACTGATTATTTTGATGCGAAACGCTTAGCTATCTTACAGTCGACTTAAAATAATAATATTGGCTGATAATATTTTTTAATGTCTAGTAAATGTTGTAATAAAACTTGGGTTGTTGTGGCGGCAGCGGTATGGTTAAAATACAAGATAAACAGAACGGTGTCCGTACACTCTCGGGACTCGAATCGTATTTATTTGTCTAACTTTTTAGATAAATAACATTTTGTTTATTTAATAACTTCTGCCTGTTGCTGATATCGATGTCAGCATCTGTTACTGAAGTATTAGGAAGTCTGTTCGCTGAAAATGATACCTTTAATTCATGCATATAAATAAGTAATTATGCCGTGGTTATTCTGGTGCCCCACTTCTTTAATCGAATATTTATATTTAACAATTATATTAATTACGTTATAGTGAAGTATAAGGTCCGAACAATATACCTACTCTAAATTGATTAACTTTTATAGAACACAGTGCTCCGGGTTTGAAGAAGATCCTTGATGAAATTTCAAACCCCAAAAATTTCAACAACAGTTAAAAATTCTTGCGATTTAGAATTAAATTGCATAAATCCCCTGTGTCACGTAGGTATAAAGGGCTATTTATAAAAGCGAGTTTTAATAAAATTTGTTACTAGAAAGTTAAAGTGGCGGCGCGGCGGGACTAAGCCGCGGTTAAACTTAGTGCCGTTTGTTTAGATAAGCCAAACGCGTGTGACGCTAACGGTCCGCCCCTACGAGCAGCGGATACATTGTGGCAAACAGCGGAATACTTTCACACTTTTTTACTCACTACGAATATTATCATTTGGAATCGAGAGTCACATCGAGTCTCAAGACCGATGCCAATGCCGATGCCGATGTCTCATCGAGTCTCATTTACGAGAATTCTCTTCTACCGCTGTAACAAACTTGAAACTGAAAACGGACAAGAAAATAGAATCACAACTATACGACTCTTTTTTTAACGAACTTCAAAAGAAGGTTCTCAATTCGTCTGTATTTTTTTATGTATGTGGGTCGATTTCTTAAATTATTTTTAACTAGCTTTTGCCCGCGGCTTCGCCCGCGTGGATGTCGGAAATTAACGCAGGAGGACGGACTACCGCGGTAAGATGTGTTAATTCAGGTTATATTATAGGTAATAGCTGTTACCCGCGACTTCGTACGCGTGGTATTTAACAAAAAATAAATAAAAAAAAACTGTCTTTGAAAACTACGCTGACATACGTCTCAAAATTCAGCGTGTTTTTAGTTTTTTTAAACTATTTTTTTTTCTAAAATAAAAGTAGCCTAAGTTACTCCTTGTTAAATCAGCTATCTGCCAGTGAAAGTTCCGTCAAAATCGGTCCAGCCATTTCAGAGATTAGCCGGAATGAACAGACAGACAGACAGACAGACAAAAATTGAAAAAAATGTTGTTTTGGTATATGTACCGTGTATGGATGTATACACTTATATACACTTAGTAAAAAGTATTTATTTTAATATTAAAAACAGACACTCCAATTTTATTTATTTGTAAGTATGTATAGATGGATAGGTTATGCTTTATAAATTTTATTGATTTTGTTTGGACAGTTTTTCCGATAGCTTCGATAATACGTATTTGATCCACTTTGTTTATCATGATAATTCTAATAAGTAGGTACTTCCTGTATCAGTAGTATACGAATTACATAAATAAACTATAACCTTTCGTAGATCTTAGACAGTCGTTATGGGTCAAGTCTGACAACCAGTACTACCAAGGGATATCGTATCACCCAGTAACTGGGTTGTGGAGATCAGATAGGCAGTCGCTCCATGTAAAATACTGGTACTCAGCTGCATCCGGTTAGACTGGAAGCCGATCCCAACATAGTTGGGAAAAGGCGAGGCAGATGATCAGTGGTATACAAATTAGTTTGGGTAAATACCATAACAAAAAAGTGAAAAATAAAATCCTTTATATTAAAAAAAGGACTTCCATAAAAGCCTACAACGTGAAAAATCTTCCTTCATTTCGGAAGTTGGTGGTAAAAATAATAGTTTAAAAAAAACTAAAAACCACGCTTCCATAGAAAACCATACTAAAAAGTAGAAAATAATGGAAAAATAATAGTTAAAAAAAAACTAAAAAAACACGCTTCCATTGAAAACCAATCTAAAAAGTACAAAATAATGGAAAAAAAGCGTGGGGTGTTTTTAAGGTATTTTTTTATTGATATCAGGCACCCCACGCTTTTTTATTATTTACTATTATTTATTTTAATTTTTTTAGGGTGTTTCCAATTTTGAGACGTGTGTCAGCGTAGTTTGTGACGTATGTCAGCGTAGTTTTCCCCCGGGCAAGGATAATGGCACAAATTTATGAAATTATTGTATTGTCATCAGTCCTCGATAAGCCTACAAAGTTTGAACGAAATCTGGCCGTTTAAAGTGGGTAAAAATCGCGCAAACAAACATACAAATATACAAGTGAAGCTAATATAAAGCGTGTAAAAACCATTGTATATCTATAATAGTTTTTTTAGAAGTCGGTTGATTTTTAGCTCAAAAGTTTTTTTCTCAAAACAAAAATTATACAGAAACATCGACGCACAGCCTGCTATCATGGATTCAGTACATAATTCTGCAATTATTGATTGCAATTCAATAATTGTGTTGAAACCGTTTCGTCGGCTTAAAAAAAATTACGATGATGAAACGTAGGTATTTGTAGGAAATAGCTTTTTTTAATAACCATCCTGTATCTTTAATCGTATCACTCAACTGAGTGTAGAGAGACACATTTGTGTAGTGAGACTGAGAACAGGCCTCCAATTGGCTCGTACTGTGAAAAACATCACTGCGCATGAAAATCATCATTTATCTGCCTACCCTTTTCCCAAATATGTTGGGGTCGGCTTCCAGTCTAGCCGGATGCAGCTGACTACCCGTATTTTACATGGAGCGACTGCTTATCTGACCTCCACACCCACTTACTGGGTAATATGATACCCCTTGGTAAGACTGGTTGTTAGACTGGTTGTTAGACTGTCGACACGTAACGACTGTCTAAGATCTACGAAAGACAGCCAGGACCAACGACTTAACGTGCTTTCCGAGGCACGGTAGGGTAGGTGGTATGTAAAGATGGTCACCCATCCACGGACCAACCGCGACAAGCGTAGCTTAACCTGAACCATTGACCCGTGCGGCTGTTGTAACTTAGCCACAAGCCCGCTGCGCATGAAAATCAAATGTAATATTAGCTCGTTTCTGAAATGCAACTGAAGACACTGTAACCGCCGCGCCGCGTAGAAATGGGCAATTAACTGCGTCGACAGTGTAACAACACAGTCACGTGCGGCGCCGCACTGTGAACTCACCCTACACCACGCTCACTTAATTCTGTCGCGCAGTGGAAACTGTTACTTTTTACTGTTTAATCAAATTAAATAACACCCTGTTGCCATCATCTAAAGTTTTCTTTTCAGTCAATTAAAGGGAACATTAGATGAGTAAAACGATTTCAAAATACCATAACAGTGTGTACCAATCCAAGTACCTACTCACTAATAAGTTCTAATGTTGTAGGTACTACGCTCCTATTTCTTAGCAGTAAGCTTCGTAGCAGTAGGATTTGGTGGCACAAGAGTCCATTGCCCGAGAGTGGTTGACGTTACCTAAACGTGATAGCTACATTTGTATTAAAAATATCGTGAGTAAGACCTTTTAAATGATCAGTATTGATCAGAGAGAAAACGAACCCAACTAAAAAACAACAGTGTATAGGTACTACCTAGTCCTCTCTTATTATGGAGGTGCACTCACATGGTTCACTTATTTCACGGCATACGCTAGTTCTGAGTATTATTAAAATTTTCGCTCAAACTGTTGCGTGCAACTAATGTACTTTATAATTAAAAACGTGACTTGACAAATAATTACTCAACCATTAATTTCTATGTTCATGAATTTATAATTTTTCATGAATGGAGGGCGTGCTTAATTTTGAGACCGGCCGATTATCCGGCAGAACAATCCGATGTGTAAACACTGTCAGCCACATTCCCGACATCTTCACGACACCACGTAGGTGTTACTATGGCCCACACAAATTTCAATGGAGACGTAACAATGCGCGTCACTTGTCGCCTACCAAATCTGGTCAGTTTTGACATGTTGTCATGTTTTTATATTCGCCCGCTGTCAATGCTTCCACGACGATTTTACGGTCGAAGGGCTGCCCAATTTGCCACAATGGCCTACACTTCTAATTCCCATTGTCAAGATGACGAATTTACGTCTCCATGTTATTGCGATGCGCCTCACAATGCGGATTAAGCTTTATTTGTTCAAATGACTTTAGTTTTTGGTCCTAGTTGTGACGGGAAGAGATTATATTTGCTCATCCTGTTTCGTGTGACTTTTGAATGTTGTATAATTGGCTTACCTGCATTTTAATATAGGAACAATTAGGTGCTAATTATTTTAGGTAGCTAAATGAATCATCTTATGTTAAAAACGACGGTGTGTTTGTAATTTATTTTAAACTAGCTAGAGCTTAGCTTTAGTCACCTGAATTCTCAATGCTATGTTTAATTAGTGAGAAAACTTTTATATTTCTAGGAAAGAGAAAAAATTGCGTCAGTGTTTATGCCAAAGCTTATCTTCTTCTAAGTAAATCCCATTTTACGTTGCAAAAATATTGCAGGCGTGTGTATTAGGTACCTTGGTAAATACATCTTACTAATATATACTATAGATACTTATTAATCCTATTCATTAATATGATTTAATACTTACGCATACTAGAACATTCGCTCCTTCTCCTAGCCTATGTACTAAGATAGGCTATGATCATATTAATTAATAGGATTAATGAGTATCGAAGTAAGATGTAAAATGTATGTAACGTTTATCACTTAGTAGGTATAATATTTTTTTTTTCTTTTCCTAATCAAACAAAAATATTTAAATCTAAACACAATAATGCAAAATGCTTTATATACCAATCTTGCTTAATTTATCACCTGAAAACATTGATGCGGTAGACGCTTAGTTAGAAGATCTCAAACGAACATTTTCATGTCTACTTAAGTATCAAGACTTGAGCTTAACTTTTTCATAATGTAATTGTGTTAAGTTATCGCGCTAAAGTTTAGCACTGTACTTTACTTCTTATTCAAAATAAGTTTGCATTCTTTTAGGTGCTCAAATAGAACAGAAAAAGGCTATCTGCTCGAGATTTTTAATTTAGGAATGTTTACACAGCCGACAGGGCGATGACTAAACGCTTTGTGACAGTTACTGATCTACAAAGAGGCCAATAAAACCCTCTATTGTTGTTCCTTATAAAAATAAAAAGTAATATGTTGAAGTACCTCTATTCTGAACTATTTATTACGAAATTTACGTATTTTAATCCATATTGCAATGTAATAAGATTTATATTGGTTCGACCGTGAATCCCAATTGTAAGGGACGTCATCCCTTTGTATGAATTGATTTTGTGTGAAAATAGGGTGTTACTATAACATCTCTGTTCGTGGTCAGACCCCCCAGTCTGTCGGCGAGTTATTAATAAAATTGTTTACATCTAAAGTAAATCTTTATTGGCTGTGGAAATCGACTTTTTAATTTTCCCACTGCCATTAGTTATTGAATTCGATTTAGGTCGAATTCATTCTATAAAGTTTTTTTTTTGCGACTTATTATAAGAATATCTAGCAAGATAAGGCTTACCTTATCTTACTTACTTCTTAGGTACTTATACCAACCTTAAACGTACCAGAAGTAAACTATTAGCTTGATTCCTATAAGCCTATAATTTTTAGCCCCTCAAATTTGTGTATCGTCGTGTACAGACAGTACAATATATTACATACTAGCTTGTGCCAGCGGCTTCGCCCGCGTGGAGGTCGGAAATTATCCCGCGGGAACATACTACCGGGATAAAAAGTACCCTATGTATTATTCCAGGTTATAAACTATCTGTGTGCCAAATTTCATCCAAATCCGTCCAGCAGTTTTTTCGTGAAAGGGTAACAAACATACACATACATCCATCCTCACAAACTTTCGCATTTATAATATTAGTAGGATAATAGCTTACATATCTACAATCAAAGCTTATGAAAAGGTACTTTTTTATATATTTATTTGAAAATTTTGATGCTAGTACACACGGCTACATATCAAGCTATACATTCCCACTTTTAGCTGAGCTCGCATTCGATACATTTTTCATACAATCAGAGGTTAGCTTATACCGGAAAGGTATAGCTCGACTTGTCGCCGTGCGTATCTAAATAATGACAATTGTTCAACACGTTTCAATCGAGGATTTTCAGCAAATAAAATGTAACAAATCTTGAAAATAGCTCAGCCGTTTTTTCGTTGTCTTGAGGTGAGCCATGCCTTCGTATTTTGAAGAAGAGGCACTGCCTCGCAACCACCACTCATCCTAATAAACGAATGGAAGTAGGTAGGTGAGTATACACTTTTCGTTCATAGACACTTTTCAAGCTAGAGATGTTTTTTTTTTTCGGGTATAGTCTAATTAAGTATAAATAGTTAGGTAATCCGTAAGTTTACAGGCTAAAACTTGGAAAGGTGTATGGAACTGCAACATGAGTTGTCAATGCAATCATATTTTTTGTCTTGTACAACCCTTATTGCGTGTTTAAAGTTTAAATTCCATTGTTTTCATTCGAACAAAGAGCCAACTAATAAAACAGATTATAATTGGCATATATGCTAAAGGAAGACACTATCGCTGTACCGTGTGAGCATGGAATAGTAGGTACCTAGAATATTTAATTTCTGCACAATAGAAGCGTCACAAATGTATGTAGTACCTAAGGTAGTGAAATACAGGAGTATAGCGCGGTATAGAACCGGGTTCGGGTCGCCGGCCAGGACTCGACGCATGCGTCCTCGGCGTTATATTATCGAGCGGCTCTTCCCCACCTTATATCTTGGCTGCCATTTAATGTCTATGTAAAGGCATCTATTATATTCAGGTATTTGCGGCCAGTTTCTATGGCGCTATAGAAAAGACGTTACGCTACGTTTTGCCACAACGTATAAAACATGTTGTTATAAATTGTGCAATCTTTTAGGGGAAGCTAAGTAGCTGGCTAAGTGGCTGGCTAAAACCAGTTCGTTTAGTTCGTTATAGTTTCCGAACAAAAGAAACATAGAAAAGCGGATCTCAGTTATGAAGATATTTTATTATATTTGTATTAATCTTTCGGACATAGAACACAAATAACACACACCCACACACCCTTCATTCTTTAAAAAAGATATTTAGAAATATTCTTCTATTACGGATTTGATAAATACCCTGAAACTTACTAACTATGTACTAGGTTACATAGGTACCTATGCACTCTTTAGAGTATTTATTTAATGAACTACCAATATTATTGAAGTTCATTTTTAGCAGGTTATACCTACTGTTGTTCCCTCTGGTCTATTTTTTTTATCATTGAGTCCTACTAGTTACCTACTTTGTTGTTACTAGTTTACACTTTAGATACTCATCATGTCTCTAAATAGATTAAGCTTTTTATTTATCCGAAAACGGTTGCATTATCGCATAGTCGCAAATCTACAAGACGTTTTAACATCTCAGTAAACGCATAGGAAGTAATCAATGACGGTAGTAGGGACCGACGACATATGAAGTTATGACTATGCACTATTGTCATATTAAATGAAAACCCTGGCACATGACACCTCCGGTTAGTTTTATAAAATAACACTGCCTACTGACGAACGTGCATTGTCATCGACAGAATTCGAGCGAACACTCGGCCCGTCATTATGGACGTACAATTAAAGAGTAAATGTAAAGTAAATACTTAACATTTATTGTCGATTTGATCCGTGACATTCGCGGTGGAGTGGCTTTAGGATCCGACTGCTCACTGCCAATCTAATATCAACCGTGCTTAGTCACACCAGCGTTGCTTTTCCGTCGACCACAATGTAGCTTTGTCACTGGAATACAGCCCACACTGCTTTTACATTTTTGTAGTGTCTGAATATATTTAATGGAATTTATCTTGACTTTAAGCTGAATATACAGATGATTTCGTTGTTTATAAATAAATCTAGTTCTACTAATTTGGTGAAGCAAACATTTTATTGTTGCGACAAGCCTATAAAATGTTTTAGTGAAACCGATCAACGCTGTTCTATACTGTATAAAGTGTAAATACTCAAAACTTAAATGATTTATGACTAATCGAAGTGGGTGCCTAATAAATCTTAATAACTTGGCTTTGGTTCACATAAGGCTCTCCTGTACAAACGAAGCAACAGCATAAGAAGAATAAGAGCTAAAACGAAAAATTAAGTTCTCGAAATAATTATCGATTGCTAAGTAGGTAAGTGGATTGGAAGAGTTGCAGTTAAGCTGAGATGACCCCGGGCTTTCTCGCTAACTTGCCTCTCAATATTCATAATTCGATATTCATCGGCGTCCGCATAACTTGAGGGTATTACACGGCTCGGTAAGGATTATACCTACTTTGCTTCTACTGAAAGAAGATTATAAACGGGATATTAAATAAATAAGATAGTAAGTACCATCAAATGGGGTCAACAATAATATTGATTTAAGCATATCATTTCTATTATATTATTATTATTTTAAGAGAACGTCTTAGAGTAGTTCCTGAAATTTTCATGGCTTGGAATCATAGTGTGTGGTATCACTTTGTAAGCGTAACCTTCGGCATCGTCACCCGTCCAGATTCACGTATGTTCAAATGGTTACTATACTGTATGTATGTTTGTTGTTCATCATCATCAGCCTAGCTTTATCACAACTAAATTAGGGTCGGCTTCCAATCTAACCGGTTGCAGCTAAATACCAGTATTTTACGTGGCGCGACTGTCTATCTGACCTCTTTAACGCAGTTATTAGGTAATATGATGAGACCTTACCAGCCAGGCGGTTGTCAGACTTTCGGGCTTCTGACCACCCGTAACTACCGTCGTGCACGAATAACAACCGGTACCAACTGCTTAATGTGATTTCCGAGGCACGGAGGGTCGATATTATCTTATCGATGATGGTAACGGACGGTACGAACGAGATTTTTCTCTGCTTAGGTGAATAATAGTTATAGATAGGTAATGCCAATTGGAAAGTTAAAGCTAGAGTAGTCTAGCTCTACTTTTACGCAAAGCTTTACCTAAACAGCTAGATAGAGACGAGTAGCTAGAAAATTATTTTAATTATGTGTTTTCTGGTCTTTCCATGTAGGTATCTAGTAAGTACGCAAATGAACGACTTCCTTGTGTTATATACTTATGCTAAGTGGAGAGCACCTTTAGTTCCGTTTACTGTAACTCTTAGCGTTTTACCTTATTAGCTAAGGATGTTGTTATGCAGTTATGCGACGTGAGGTATAAGTCCACGCTTGACAAAGGCTAGTTCCGATAGGGACGTCACAGATGTACGAACGTACAGGCAAGCATGTGTCCCATTGTTTAACGATGGCCTCAGATTCGTCGTAACAGAAAAAACCCCGCCGACGGACGCCCTGCGCCCATATGGCTTACAATAACAAATTCTTAACCAAAAGTAAACCGATGTATCCTCGCGTTCCGTTTTTAGTTAGTCCGCTGCATGCAGGCGAAAATGGCATAAAGCCGTTTGAGTGCTTTTGTTTCCTTCAGCCTTGAAGTGCTCAAATCGAGCTCTGTGTTAACATCGCATTCTTTTTGTAAACCAACTGACATAATGGATGGAGAGTTTTCATTAAAACGTATTATGTATGTTATGAAGCTTCAAAAAAGTACACACGACTAAATATCAGCTCGTATTGGATACATTTTTCGTACAATGAGAAGTCAGCTTATACTAGAAATGTATATCTTGATTTGTGCCGTGCGTAAATAACCTACTATGCAAATGAAATCTGAAAAAACTATATACATGAACTATACTAATGTAGATACTGCATGATTTATTATGGGTAAGTGGAAGTCTGAAACTTCAAACTGCACCTGTACTTATCTTGCAGTAAGAGCAAAAATTGTAGCAAATGTATCAACTAAACCCATGTGCACAATTTACTTTCACGGATAATTAGTTGGAGCAATACAAATACATATAATCGTTTCCTTCACATTCATACTTTAGCGTTTAGTACTTTTATCACTATTTGAAAATACCAATAGGTAAGTAATTTTTTGCCCTCTGCCTATCAGCAGATGCATCTATATTCACGAAGTAATGTTTGTCTCGTTAAAAATTATAAAATTATTGTGCTAACTGGTAATGCGGTAGCTAAGTACGGTAGTCACATTTAGCAGCTCTGTAATGTTTAGATGTAACACCAGCCATACGATAAGTGGGAGCAGGCCGATTTGTTTCGACGAACGCCGATAGTAGTTGGAACATTATTTACAAGTCGAAGTCCAAAAAAAAAAAACAATAGGTAATAGGTACCTTCTTACAACCCTTTCGACCCAGCAAGTTGGAAACTGTATTCGCCCAAAACGTGTCAATCGTCACTAACCTCATTATATAGGGAACTCTAAAAAATCTACTCATTGGTAACGAGATGTCTAGAGGATATGGACATTCATACACATAGATAGCTTTGAGTACGAATGTGATGAGCACAATCATTTGTTCTGTGTCTGGGTGTAATTTATCTAATACTAGCTGCTTCTGCCCGCGACTTCGTCCGCGTTAAATTTCGTGTTCCCCCGACCCTTCCCGTCGCGTTGAATCACCTACCCGCGCGATGTTCCCCGTTTTTGCAACATTTTTCATTACTGCTCCGCTCCTCTTAGTTTTAGCGTGATGTTATATAGCCTATAGCCTACCTCAATAAATAGGCTACCCAACACAAAATAATTTTTCAATTCGGACCAGTAGTTCCGGAGATTACCCCCTACATACAAACTTACAAACTTACAAACAAATGTTACCTCTTTATAATATTAGTATAGATGTATGTATTTAGAAATATATAAGTATATTTATCAGTTGTCTGGTTACCATAGCACAGGCTCTGCCTAGTTTGGGATTAGATAACAGTGTGTTGGTTGTCCTAAGATATTTATTTATTTATTTACTAAATAGTACTTGCGTAAAAATAACGGATAGAGACAGATTGAAACTGATAAGCAGGTTGAAAAATTAAATAAAAAATGCTTGAAACAAATTAAAGTAATTTAATCTTTCTCTCAATTGATTTGTATTCACACATTGATCACAGGATAGGTCATTCGATAGATACTGCATAATGCCATACGCCATTTTTTCTTTTACCTGTCCGAGTTAAGTTATTATTTTCAGGAGGAGGTTCAGGAGGATCATTGGTATCATTGTTATCCAGACTGTCTAACAACCCCAGCCATGCCGGAACCTCATTATGTCGCCGAAAAAATAAATTATACCCCGGCTTGGATTTGTCTCCATGAATATTTGCTCTGTGAATTTGTATCATTGTTGCGAAATTTAGAATTTCATGAGCCAAAGAATCCATTTCTGCTAATTCGTCCAGATACTGGAAAAATAATTTTAATTAGAAAACGCAGTCTAAACTGACTTACATAATTAACTATAAGCCGCATACATTATGTATTGGTATACCATATTGGTCTGAACGAGCCCTTTGCAACCATAGGTACATTTATGTGTATCCTACTAATATTATAAATGCGAAAGTTTGTGAGGATGGATGTATGTGTATGTGTATGTTTGTTACCCTTTCACGAAAAAACTACTGGACGGATTTGGATGAAATTTGGCACACAGATAGTTTATAACCGGGAATAACACATAAGGTACTTTTTATCCCGGTAGTATGTTCCCACGGGATTATTTCCGACCTCCACGCGGGCGAAGCCGCTGGCAAAAGCTAGTTCAACATAAACTAAAAACAAAAGTAGGTACATACAGTTATGGTCAAATAATACGGGTCGGTATGAAAAAACCAATTACTCTTAAAATAATAGAGCAAGCGGCATGAATTAAATTGTATGTTGTAGATAATTTACCAGTTAATAAAACTGTTGATAATTTATTCAACGTAAAAATTATTAATATTTTATTTTACCTCACATTCAACACAAAACGAACTTTATTGCCTACACAGGCTCTTGTGATGTTGCGGGATATTGGTCCATTCTTCCACTAACGCATATTTTAGGTTTCGAAATGAAACTGGGCGAGATTTCAATTTCTTTTCATATTAAATATTGGTGATTATTCATGCAACCCCAAGCCATATACAGCTCAAATTGTAAATGAGTCTTTTTAGGAAGTTAGTATCAATCGCATGGACTGGCAGAAAGCCCAGACCTAATTACAATTGAACATGCTTGGGAAGATCTTGGGAGGTGTATAAGTAATTGTAATCTCGCCCAGTTTCATTTCGAAACCTAAAATATGCGTTAGTGGAAGAATGGACCAATATCCCGCAACATCACATAAGAAACTGCCAGAAATGCCAGTCCATATTATTTAAATAATATGGACTGGCATTCTCATTACAAGTGTTTTACACATATCTTGCACTAGTTAGCGCACCAATTCCTATCAACGCTAACTCCGTAAGACTGTCTCAAGAGATTCCTGTCGAACCCAAAACAGATTCACTACCGAACGGTACTTTTTCCTCAAGACAAGCTTGAACATATTTCCCTTGGCCGCTGGTAGACTCTCACAGCTCATCATGTACATACAGTATAAATTACTCATGTCCATTCTGCGTCTCCACATTCTGCGTGTTCGCGGGTGTAACGTAATCTTGGTACCCTTTCTTTCAAGTTGTACCATTTGCGGGGTCTATGAGGCGTCAAATTAGTTTCATGGAGCCGTCGCCGATCTGTTACTTCAACTGCCGCGAGCGGCCGATTTCGTAGCATGATCGTATCAAAGGATCCTCTCGAGCCGTCTTTTTATGTTCTGTCAACTTGCTCAGAATCGTTGGACTACTCGCTGCACTATATAAAGTAACACACCTGAAATTCTTGCTGCTCTTCGCAGACTTCTGCCTTCTTCTAACAAAGTGACGATACCTGTACAATCTTCTGTTGTTAGCGACATGATAGTTATTCAATAATAATGATAAAAAAACGACAAAAACCGCCTTTTATCATTTCGATTTAACAGATTCCAATCGATAGTTAGCAAAAGTAGAACAACTGTAAAAATATTTATTTTGTTTTAAATTTTAACTTTTTTAATTACGTTGTAGATCATTGAAGGTTATATTTTATACGATATTTAAATTCTGTGCAATATAAAGTTAGTTTCATGCTGCATGCATTATTATCGAGTTACAGGGATTTGCGTCATCGACCCGTATGATTGAACCGTGATTGTAATTATATCAAGATTGGATATCTGCGGAAATAAATTTTACATAACTCGCGTTTTAATAGAGTGGTATTCAAGGGTTTATAGGGTGGTAATTTAATATTAAATATGTTAACAACATTATATTCAAAAAATTGCCTAAACCATTATTAACTATGTTGGGACAGGCTTTTTTTTTTTTTTTTTGGATGGGAAATCATCAAATGACTTCTCCCGCTCTGGGCGGAGCGGGAGGGCGTGTCAGACTTTTACTGACTAAAACGCACCCGTGTTCCTTCAGTTGCCCATGTGCCAGGGTCACGGTATCTCTTTTGAACAATCACGCGACCCCGGCAGGCATCGGTCCTAGCAGACCCCTTCAGTGTGGCTGACATCTCTTTGAGCCGCGCGTGGAACACTACGCGCCGTCGACCCGAGCTTGGTCCTTACCGGGCGGCGAGCTACCCATTGCTCGCCACCCGCAAGCTCGCGCCTACGGTGGCCGGGAGTCCGCAATCGACTCCCGGCGCCCGGGGCGTCTCCTCCTGCGGCGGCTAGGGACGTGAGGGCGCAGAGACTGCAACTCCCTCACGCGCCCCGCCTCCTCCTTCGCGAGCATTACTGCTTCGCAGAAGGAGGTGACGGCTTCCCATGCCCTCTCGCTCCGTACCATGGCTCGCACCAGGGCCGGACGCGAGAGATCGCCGCCGCCGATTGCCTCCACGAGGACACGGCGGTGCTCCGCCCAGGCAGGGCACACTTCCACCGTATGCTCCACCGTGTCCTCTAGACGATCCTCACAATGGAAACACCCGGGCGTTTCCTCCCGCTTTATCCTGAACAGGAACCCACCGAAGCACCCATGCCCGGTGAGAACCTGCGTCAGGCGGAAGGTGAGGACGCCGTGGCGCCTCTCTATCCACTCCTCAAAGAGGGGACTTACCGCCGCAATTGTGGCGTGCCCTGGGACACGCTTCCAGTCTAACTAAAAAAAAATACACTGACGAGAATTACATAAAAGCCATTTGCAGAGTGCCTAAATAAATCTAAATATCTCTGCCAGAGACGACCAGAACCATGGGTGTGGTACATTTTACTATCCAAGAAGTTCTTCTGAGGTTTAGGGAGACTGGACTTAATCCAAGATCGAGCAATGGCAAGCCAAGGTGCACAGCAGTCCGAGGATTCTTGTGTCAACGATGTTAAGAAATCGACATTAGACGGAAATTGTGATCCAGCGTCAAGTTTTGCGGACTCGCATGACGTCTTGCAGAAGCCAATTTAAAGCTTTGCCAGCCAGCAAATGGTCCAAAACTCGAACAGCATCATAAAGTTGCAAGATTATGATATGGGGACATCAAATGGGGTGAGGAGGAATGGGGCAGAGTAATCTTCTATGACGAATCGAGATTCTTGTTAAGTATACTTATGACGGGAGATGTCCGAGTGTACAGGAGAACATTTACACAAGCATAGTTCAAAGAAAATGTCACATATAGGAGGTTCTGTACAAGTGTAAGCCTTAAAAAAAAAAACAAATTAATACATAGGTAAAAAAATTCAAATGAATACATAGGAAGACAAAACAGAACAGTTACCAGGCAGCAACTTAAGAAGACTCTCCTCCTAGAATATAGTACATTATAGCCTTCATGGCACAATATCCCCAGTTAATCCACTATGCTGTGTACAGAACACATGTTTCTACTTAGCAGCTCCCTTTGTCAACATATAAGCAGGCATAAGGACAGTTACACAATATTCTACCTAACGAAATGACGTCTTATATTCATATGCTTGAAACTTTTGCCAAAAGCAGGAGTATAAACTAGATTACTGACAATTTGACTACCTCTAAAAATAGTAACAGCAGTGCAGTCAGTTCAGAATATAAACCATTTTCTGATACCACTTCCTTAACGACCACAAAGATTGCGTTGTATTGAGCTTCAGTAGTACTTAACGCAACACAACCCTGGTTAAAAGACTGCCATGACATAGCAGTACCACTGAAAACTAGTATATAACCAGAGAAAGATCTAGACACGCGGTAGCGTGTCAAGCCAAGTTCAAGTAACATTTCCCATTAGTTCCCCAATCTACATCTGCATAGGCAACCAATGGCTTATTATTATTTTTTTAAATCGAATCCTAAAGGTATATAAAGGGTATAGCGGAACTATCACTGTGTTGTTAATCTTTAAATACCTAAACATTCGGGTAAATTTGTGTATCGATAAGTTCCTTATTTCGAGTGTTCTCATTCTTTCTAACAGGTTGCAGGCGTAGATTCACTTGTAACTGATGTAAAAACTAGTTTGCAGTCCAAAATTCCATATTTCTCTAAGATTTAATACTTTATTTCTTTTGAGATAAGTGGATTTCACTCTTCCGGACACCAAGACATTCTCTTGGCTTACCCAAATCCTTTATTTTATAGAATCTTCCAATCTGATGTTTCACCGTCCTGCGTTCTTGGACAGCTTTATTTAAAAAATCTTCAGTTTACCTTGTGTAGAAACTCAAACCTATCTTTATTATATACTCATGTACCTTTTGAATCCAACACCTGGCAGCTTGTTTGAGGCCATATCTGGCTTTCTGCAATTTACAAATCTTGCCTTCACTCGCCTTTTGAACAGAAGATTGCAACTGCGCATATAAATCTCATTATGTAATGGAGATCCACCTCCATTCGAAAAAGCGATGGTAACGTAATATGATAAACGGTCAGGTTTTTCCCAACTGCCAGTGCTAGTGGAAGACAAATCGACAACATCTTGACCAACAGTGTAAATGTTTCAAAATAGTGTTCACCTGGTTTTTGCGAATAACCCGCAATTAGCAACCAGTTTGGCTTTTGGCGCTGAGTGCTGCCATTAGCTTCACTCTTGAATATAAAAACCTATTTCGTTTTGATAACATTAGCGTCTGACGGTCAATCATTCCCCAGATTTCATTTACCTTCAAGAAATTGAACTCATCCTTCATCGCTTCCACCCAGAACTTCTTGTCCAAACGCTCCTTGGCATCTTTAACTGAAGTAAGATCAAGATCATCTGACTTATAGAAATTGTACACCATCTCTTTTTCCCTTTAAAACCCTATGCCGCTATTTCAAGCCGGGTAACGTCTCGAAATTTGCAAATCTTCTGCCACAGGACGCTCTAAATCGACCGGAACTGCCCCCCTAGCCAAGTTATAACCGTTTCATGTCGAATTCCGTTATCCAATCGGTAACGCCTCGGTGTCAGCAATTGTAGAAAACGATAAGTTGTTAGCCATGTTGACGTGCCTGAGTCGGCCGCTCGTTCTACAATGTATCTAGAAAAACGACCTTTATAGCAAAGGATGTAGCGTTGAACATTGTAGAAACGATAACAATTCATTCTATCATTTTGAACGATGTGAACTTGGCTACGGCTTTTCTATTTGTTTATTCTAACCACGTGAATTAACGTTGAGATGATTTTATTCCCACACATTTGATTAGTTTTCGATTAGCGTTAACGATTGCAGATTATCAACTTGGCAAGGGGTGCTGAACTTTGCCAATCCTCTGTTATAGGATTATCTATGTCGACAGAGTCGTAAACATTTTCTCCAGAATCCAATGTCGTCTGTGAACTAGCCTTCGCTGTACTAGATGCACATCCAGATTCTTCTTCATTCACGTTCAAACTAGCGGCTGGATCTCTCACTGCAATAGGACCAATAATCCTTGGACCTCTGATTGAATCGTGAAACGACGCACTCCAGGAGTGTCATACTGTAAATCTATGACACAGCACCCTTCGTAAATGTCCTTAGTGACGATAATCTTCGTCTGATCATCGTCCAAATTGATAAATCGGTACGCCTTCAAATTGGTCGATTACTCAGTCATTATCAATTTAACCGTCTTTGGATCAAACATTTTGCGACTACGATCCGATACTTTCAGATATCATAAATCGACTCTCTCTCTCTCTCTTGTAAAACCTCCTGTGGAAAAGGTTCTTGATCAAGCTCTCTAAAAGTCCACCTGGCACACTTTTTAGCTTCACCATCAGAACTCCAATCAGGTGACCTTTTTTCTGTACCACAAATCAAAACAGGCGCAAGAAGATTTTTCTGGAGGACATGTCAGAACCTTCACTACTTCTTTGTCCTCTCTCAACTCCTGTTTCAGCGGTGTTTCGTTTTGGTGAACCTTACAAGAATTCCCATTGAAAACAACAGTCCAACCCTCAGTACACATATTGCAAAAAGACAGCTTTATCGTCAAACCTGGAAGCATAAGCATCCTCGAAACTCACAGACTACCGTTTTTGCAACGGTTGCCAAGTATCTCTCGCTGTCTTGAGACGCATGATAATGGGATAAATATTTTTTTTGCAGATTAGGTAGATCTTATTCCAAACTTTGGCACCCATCCTTTTAGCCTCCACTGAGTCTGACACGAACTTCTCGTTCACGCACTCACACAGATCGAAGTAATAAAGTTATTTTCATTTTATAAATAAAAGTTAACTTCATATACCTAGGATGACAGAACAGAGCATAACAGTTGTTAGGCAATACCTAAAAAAGACTACTCTTAGAACTATGTACATATCCTCACGGCTGTACAACATGACCGCTTTAAGATACGAAAAAGAGATTCTCAATTTGGTGAACATGGATGAAAATGCATTGCTTATACATGATAATGTCCGGCCCCACACAGCTCATGTGATAAACTAGTACTTTATACATGTGGAAATCCATCAAATGGAGTGGCTAGCGTGAAGCCCTGACCTAACCCTATCGAACATAAAAGCCGAATTGAGAGCACGCGGAGGCAATACGAAATAAAGAATTATTAAAAAAAATAGTTTCAATTTCGGAAACCCACTCACGTGTTCATTGTTTATTGTCTAAATTATGTATCCTTGTACAATAATTTGTTAAATATTGTTTTTTATTTTTTTATTTGTTGTTTTTGTGCGATATTAAAATTTTACTTTTCACTTCAAGAAGCTATCAGACGTGGTTTCGGAAATATTTCATGAGAGGTTGGTGGCTTATTTATATTGATAGTCACTGTTTAATAGGTATAAAAGTAGGGCCGTGGGATAAGATTACCCGATGAATTGTCTTTACAAAGTATCTTTTAGTAGGATATGTAACATACCGTCCTGTCGTCGGGCACTCTATCATTTCCGTCCAGTACCGGAGAGGTCTCTATGGCATTTGAAACTTTTGAATACAACTGGAGCATTTTTTTGTATCTGTCTCTCATTTGATAAACTATGCCACCGTATTGGTATTGCGAACTTTTACGGATAGAACGTTTTAAATGCTGTATGCTGTTGAACTTCGATGTCGCATCGATAAGTAACTCGTTACACAACATATTCAGTTTACCTCTCATTCTCCCAGGAGTGCTCGGTGTGTAATAAGAAAGGCAAGGATTCCATATTACTGCAACGAGTAAAGTACTTAATTAGAGATATACATATAAGATTATAAAGAGGAAAGATTTGTATTTTTGCGTGTGTGTATGTTTGTAATTAATAAACTCAAAAACTACTGTCCCGATTTCAACAATTCTTTCACCATTAGAAAGCTACGTTCACCCTGAGTCACATAGATTATATTTATTGCTACAAAATATGGTGATACATTTTGTATGTCAGCTAGAAATCGCTTTAAGCATTTGAAGTACCAAGTGGTCATAACTCGGCAGGATCTCACTTACAAGGGTATATGTCAGCTAGATAACGCTGTAGATCTTAATTCTGTAGGAGGTCGCCTAACCTCACCCTAATAATCAGAAACACACTATTAATCAGAATCTGAATCATTATGAAGTTTATTTATTGCTCATCATCATTCATAATTTTTCTTTGTTTCTTTCTTTTCTTTCAGTCATTCATATTTTTCTTTTTTTTTTCTTTCATACGGTCGAAAAAAAATCCTGTCCTTAGCAACGCAAACAATTTTGTGGAACTGTCAAAATGAAAGGGATTCCATCCTACCGATACTGTATTACGTACCCTCTGGGTATGTGTCAGGTAGAAAACGCTTTATGCTGACGACGTACCAGGTTATCATAACTTGGTAGGAGCTAACCAAACATATGAGTGTCAGCTAGAAAACGCTTACCAGACCACCACCGCGTACCAGGTTGTCAAACTTGGTAGGTATATTACAACATTTATTGAACCTGAGGCGATACAAAATTCGCTGGGTCAGCTAGTTATTTTATAACAATCTATTGAATTTCCTTGGTACGAAGACCACGGTGCTTTCATCATGTCATCGTGTGCGTGCAATGTATGAAAAAAAACTTAGTACCATACTTTTAAAATTTGTAATTTTTTATAAACTCATTGAAATCATAGTTTATTTTATACATTAGTAAAGTTTTTAACTTAAAAAATGTAAAAACCAAAAAAAAATCCTTTTTAACTTACCTACTGTCACAAAACTCGAACAGCATTTAGAAGAATGTTTTACACCGTATTTCCATTTTTAAAACTAGTTGTGCACTAACGTGCCCTAATTACAGTTTTGAGCCGCACTGGTATACTGAAGACGAGATTTCAGAAGCGATGTTGTGGAATATTCTCCCATTCTTCCATCAGATATGTCATATGATGGTCCTATGACAGATATGTCATATGATAGGTCTGGTTTTTGGACCCCTGAGGATGATAGGAGGTGGTCTGCGGCTTCTGACCAGCCTCCCGAGCTCAACCAGGTTCTGATCAGGACTTCTTGATGGCCAAGCCAAACTCCTGAATGTACACTTGTACGACCCGACCGGTGTGTGGCCGAGCGTTATATTGTATCTATATCGATCCATCACCCATGTTTACTAATTCTGGTCCTGCATACTCATTAATAATCTCTTGAGCATATCATTCCACAGTCAGGATGCTATTTTCTATGCCTACTAGCTCTGTGCTACTTTCTGAAGAGATATCAGCCACCGTTTAAATGTGTGTATCCCTGCCACCCTGTTTGGGCCGTACCTAAGTAACTCATGGTTATTATTTTCTACCATAACATTTTCTAAAAATTGCTTTGAGTGATCTTTGTTTATTGATTTTTCAGCGCCGACTCAAAATTTTAAGGTTTATAATTTTTTGCTTTTCAGTTTTTTCGGCGGTTTAATTTTTCTGTTAAAAAGTTTTAATTTTATAATTTTTCGTGGTTGTAATATACTAAGAATACTTGGCAAGGTATACCGTATCCATAAAAAGAGAATTATTAAAATCGGACTACTCTGTATAAAGTTATGCGTCATACATTACAATCAGTGAGTGAACAATCAAACATCCCCTGTTTTTCAACCCTTAGGGTTCGATTTTGTTTTCCAAATTTATATGGGACCACCTTCGGGGTATACCCTTTCCAATAAAAAAGAATTATTACAAACGGACTACTATGTAAAAAGTTACGCGTGGACATAAATAAAAAATACGCGTCGAATTGAGAACCTCCTCCGTTTTTTTTTCGTCGGTTAATGAGTAGGTGAGAGACAAAGTAAAAGTAATAATAGCTAATACTTACTTAAATTGTACAAAAATAACAAGTACAACAGTATAATCATTTCAAGTTCTTATCGTCCACTAATTAGATAACAAAATATCACAGCTTATTTATAGTTTCCATCTCATAAACTAGTGTGGGGCTAGTTCTCGGCCTTTCGAGTCGGCCATCCTCGTTTAAATAAGTAGGTACTTAATTTCGGAACACATCCGATTTAAGTACTATTGAGATGTTATGGGTGTCAATATAGACTGTACTATATATAACATATACTTACATAAAGCAATAGAACGCCATGATACGAATAGTAAATGCTCATGAATTTCATACACCATTTGTAATACCCTTGCGAGGAAAAACCCCTTTTCACGTCGCGTTTCTGTTTCATCGCCGTGGCTTCATAATGTGGAGGAGAGGAATTGACTCGAAGCCACCAAACAGCCTATTACTGTTGACTTTAAAACCTCATTATAAGTTTTAACGCATCTGCCCCCCTAGCCAAGTTACAAACATTTCGTGTCGAATTCTGTTCTCCAATCGGTAACGCCTCGGTGTCAGCAAATTGTAGAAAACGATAAGTTGGTAGCCATGTTGACGCGCCTGAGTCAGCCGCTCGTTCTACTATGTCTTTAGAAAAACGACATTATAACAAAGTATGTAGGGTTGAACATTGTAGAAACGATAACAATTCATTCTATCATTTTGAACGATATGAACTTGGCTACGAATTTTCTATTCGTTTGTTCTAACCACGTGTTTCAAGTTATTGGCTATACGCCATCTAAGGCATTTTCAATGGGGGATTTTTTATGAATAATTTAGTTTTCTTTTTAATTTCGTTATACCCAGTGGAGACAACAATACGACAGTAAATGAAACCTCTGGTAGCACTAGAGTATAAGAGTATTTTGGCACTATGAAATATCTGCTAACGCCGAAAATAAACAAAATATTGAAAAAGTGAGCCGACTACTTAAGGGTTTTGCCAATCTTTGACTAGCTATAGTGGCTAAACGATTGCAAATATTTGACTGAGTTTCCGAATGCAGACTGAGAACGGCACAAGATATATTCAGTTGAAACTATTGTCTTATTGGCCTTGTATATACCAATATCCCTACTACTATCATGTATACATGAACACATATAACTAAAATCAACGGTTTAGCTGGTAAATGTATTGAAATACTCCTATTTAGTTTCATGAAACTTACGCCAACGCAGTTTGAGTATTATGCTGGACTTTTTAATTCAACTAGCAACACACATTCAAGCGTAGGATTATTATCTTTATTATAATTATTTCTAGTCTCAGACTAGTGATAACTAGAACCTAAACTGCGGGTAATCCCGCCTCGAGTGCAATGATTGCTAAGAAAGAAAGCACATAAAGTAGATTAAGCATCTACTATAAGTGTCTATCTCGTACCAATAATTTGGTGCTTAAAAAGGGGGTTAAAAACCTGAAAAGTTTTCCGGGTAAGTAAGTATTTAAAGAGGAGCTCTTTTCCAGATGTTTCATTTGTTTATTAGGGGACGCTTTTCTTATATTGTGGCTACTCTAGCCACCATATTGAAAAAAAAACAATCCAAGTGCAAGACGGCTTACTGAAAATTCGAAATGAACATCTCAAAAGTATAATTTAAACGTTCTGCGCGTAAGTAACTAATCGAAATACTTAAAAATGAATGCGTTCGATAATTAACTGTTGAACGTATTTAGGCCTTCGATTTCTTTTTATTTGTTCGCTAACCGGAAGAGGTTCGGCATTAAAATTCTACGTTTAGCTTTTTTTCCAGCTACATTGTAAAACGTAGCGTATAGTTTCAGATTTGGTAGATACCGTACCGATACTGTATAATGTCGAATAGTTAAAAAAAATATTTACTGTGTAACTGACCCATGGAATAAGTACGCACGGCGACAAATCAAACTATACATTTCCATTATAAGCTGACTTCTCACCGTAGGAAAATCTTATACAATGCAAGGTCTGCTAAAACTGAAAATATAGAGCTTGATATGTAGCCCTGTGTACGTACATTCTAATATATGACACACATAAGTACGGTCTATTTAACTGTTCCATTTTCGGAGTTTGGAACGCAATTGTGGGATTCGGCTTCGAGTCAGAATTTTGGTCGAACACTATCGGTCTGTACCTAGTTAGGTACCATGCAACAGAGAAATATAACGCAATTAACAGTTATCAAATAATTACGTCCTAAACTTTATTATTCGTTTTTTAATCCGCACGTTCGCCAGCTACATTACGTTTACTTACAGACGACTTACAGACAGTTTTCAGCGCAATATCATGACGCGCTAACACCCATAGTTCCATAAGTCTTGAAACGGTTCGATTAAGCCACGGTCGTTTACTTACTAACTAACCAATCGTACCTTTTTGCATCTTTTGCCTTACGATCTTTACTGGACTAGGTTTCTTAAGGGATTGGTTCTCTTACTTTAATATTGACGTTTGGGTACGGTAGGTACTTATACCTACTTTCCTAATTCAATGTAGATATCTACCGGTGGCGTTAGGATAAAAGGACAGACAAAAAGGCGCCACCGTATGCCCCGCTTCGTTGCTGGCGCCTGCAGATTTGCCTCAAAGTTTGTGCAGGTTTCTTCAACCCATCAATATATGAAAACAAATCCGAGGCAGGGCGTTAATATATGTGCGGTCCATGGTCCTTTACGGGGCACCGGTGTGGGCGCCCTCATTGAGGCTGCGCCCAGAGCGCCGGTTGAGTGCGTCCCAGAGCGTCATGGCCATCCGACTAGTCCGGGGAGACCGCACGGTCTCCTGCGAGGCGGCGAGGCTCCTTGCCGGAGTGCCGCCATGGGATCTGGAGGCCAAGATCCTCGCGCATATGTGGGAGTGGTGCGAGGAGGCGAAACGCCGGAGCGAAACTCCGCTGCCGCGACAAATCGCGACACGGTGGACAGAGCTCCGGTGTGATCTCATGGCGACATGGCGGGTAAGATTATCGCAACCCAGCGCTGGGCACACCACAATTGCGGCGGTAAGTCCCCTCTTTGAGGAGTGGATAGAGAGGCGCCACGGCGTCCTCACCTTCCGCCTGACGCAGGTCCTCATCGGGCATGGGTGATTTAGTGCGTTCCTGTTCAGGATAAAGCGGGAGGAAACGCCCGGGTGTTTCCATTGCGTGGATCGCCTGGAAGACACGGTGGAGCATACGGTGGAATGGTGCCCTGCCTGGGCAGAGCATCGCCATGTCCTCGCGGAGGCGATCGGCGGCAGTAACCTCTCGCGACCGGCCTTGGTGTGAGCCGTGGTACGAAGCGAGAGGGCATGGGAAGCCGTCATCTCCTTCTGCGAAGCAGTAATGCACGCGAAGGAGGAGGCGAGGCGCGTGAGGGAGAGACAGCCTCTGCGCCCTCACGTCCTTAGGCGCCGCAGGAGGAGACGCCCCGGGCGTCGGGAGTCGAATGTGGACTCCCGGCCACTGCAGGCGCGGGCTTGCGGGCTTAAGGACCATGCCCGTGTCGACGGCGCGTAGTGTTCCACGCGCGCCTCATAGAGATGTATGAAAACTGAAGAGGTCTGGTAGGACCGATGCCTGCCAGGGTCGCGAGATTAGTTCGAAAGGGGTACCGTGGCCCTGGCATATGAGCAACTGAAGGAATACGGGTGGGTTTTAGTCAGTAAAAGTCTGACACGCCCTTCCGCTCCACCCAGAGCGGGAGACGTAATTTGATGATTTCCCATGCAAAAAAAAAGGGTGCTAATATATTAATTCGTACTCGATTCGCTCGCACTTGCAGTCTGTTCTTTTGATTCTTAAACCTTAGGTAGTAGTCGACTAACTTATTTTTAATTAGAATTGTCAAAAGAAAACCTTCGGCTCTAGCTCGCTCCTGCGGACTAGGTTATTTTAATTAATAAACTTTTTACAATAAGTCGACAAAGAAGCTCTTATTTTTGTATGCGTTGTCAAAAGATATTGCAACAAATGCGGGGCGGAATGCTATGATTTTCGAACCCGCTCCGCTCGCTCCTACAGCCTGTGTTTCATCTCATCGATCCAAAAACTTTACGACGTCGCGGTCGCTTCTCTCGTTCTTAGATAGCAATTTTTGAGTTATGCGAAATATCATGCCATTTACATATTGCCCGAAGAAAGTAATAGTTTAAGTACTTGAGACTGGTGACAGTAGCCCAATTAAACACTTCACACTATGACTTTCAACCACCTAATTACACCACAACACCACATTGAATAGTAATACAATAGGACAATATATGTATAAAATCGCAGAGACTGTTGAAAATGGAAAAAATATAAATATAATCACAAACCACCACAGGTACCCCCTCTCTACTCTTCAAAGAAGAGAAGGGCGCTGCAGAAACTAACCCCCGGTAGCCCGAGAACTGGCACTGGTCAACATGATCACTGTTACAAATTATATTACTGTTGGATACTTACCTACCAGTTAAACAGTTAATTATAAGTTATCAAACTCATTCCCGTGGTGTAACCTACCCTCCTACGCAGTTACAAAGCACTTTTGGTGAGATTAGTGTTTTGTCCTAGCGTGACTAACTAGTAGATAACCTACCATGCAGGTTTTGTAATTCTTACTCGCACAACTCAACCAACTTCTTTTCACTGAAAGGATTAAATGTAGATTACCTACAGTGATTCTTCATTCGGATTTATTCATACCTATACCTGTAAGTATTTTTATATATTGAAAGATTTTTTTTTTAAACATAGCTAACTACTTAGATACATTAATGTTTAAAATTGAGTTATTGGGAACAATAAGTTGTGGTTCGAAGCTATAGGGGTTGATACAAACGCTTACGGGGTACAAGGAGGCGGGGCGACCGCGCCCCTACCAGCTCTATCATACACGCTATCCCACTCTAGCAAACATTATCGATTTTGGCCAGACTTCCGGCATTCTGCATAATTGATAGCCAAAAGGTAATTTTATAAAGACATATTGTGTCACTCTAATATAAATTCAAAAATACTTAGGTTACGAAACATAACATTCCTGATTCTACATTTTTCATTCTCAGCTATCATTTGCGGCTAAATAGGATTCGTTATAGTCACACTAATGAGAGATCTCACACTAAATCACATAATTATTACAGATATTTTTTCAGTCAGTTATTAGTCAGCTTTTGTCAGCAGTCAGCAGTTGCAGTCAATCAGTTGTTAGTCAGCTTAACAACCACATTTGCTGTCGGCAAAATTTAAGATAGATAAGTAGGTACGTAGACACCTACTAACTTATTAGTAGAACTTACTTAACCAAATCCTAAGTTCTCTAGGAGTAGGTAAGTACTACTAATACACGAGTTTCTATGTATATAATTAACTACGTCTCTATCTCATATAGCGTGGGCTTAGTTCTATCAGCGGACGACTTTCAGCTGAAACAATGATTATGAGAATGATGATAGTTTACGTCGGATATACTTACTTATTTGGGTATAACGGGCACAAACAAAGCTTCTACCAACTTACAACTGGATTGGAACAGGCAAAAAGTCCACAACCACAATGTTTTACCTACCTTAATAGCATACCAAAAGATGTAAATGTGGGTTAGATCTGTGGGTCATATACGAGTATAACCTATTAAATATCCCGGATGGATTTGTTGAGGTTCAGAAGGTTTGGTAAAAGAATGCCATTTTGAGATCCAGTTTGGAGAATATCTTCATGTTTTGCAGCTGGTAAGTGAAGTCTTGTATGCGAGGTATTGGACATCGGTCGGGTTGAGTGATTGCGTTTAGTCTACGATAGTCACCGCAAACCCGTAGTCCTCCGTCTTTCTTTTTCACTACATGTAGCGGGCTCGCCCATGGGCTCTTTGACGGCCTACTGAGATGTAACAGGAATTATTTTTCAGGAAAATTGGGATGCCTATTGTAAACCGTAGCATGCCTCATTAGTGTGTAAACACTGATGATTTACATTAATCCAGTTGGTACTCAATCCAGTAACACAGAAGCTAACATGAACAGTTAGCGTCTGCTCTAGTCTCTAGTTACCTTCCGGAGTGGAGTGAACTATTTACATTAGTCCAATATAGATTCAATGTCACAGGATTCTAGCTGAATAAAAACGCTATGATCTATATATGTACATAGGAATAGAAATATTTTGACTGTCCAGGTAATACAATAAGCAAACATAGGTTAACATCAGCCCTTACTAATTACTAAAAGTCATAACTATTATTATTGTTTACCTAAGGTTGTATAACAGCTGCTAAGGATCCCATTTTAGAACTCTTATTAGGTATATCCTTGGAAAATATAAAAGTATTTTTTTCTGCATATAAAAACAAAAAGAAAAATGCACCACCTAGAGTCGCAATTTTTAAAAGTAAATTTAAATTGGCTGATAGGTAGCTCGAACCGCTATTCACAGGGTAACTGTAGTGGTGGCCTGGTGTGTTACGATAAGGCGCGTGTTCCCAGCCCACGGCCCGCCCCGGCGACACCCATTTACATTTTAATTGAACCTCGAGGCAACTGCACCGGATAAATTCCAAATGGATTAATTGTGTCTCTCGACGGTTTCACGTTCCAAACCCACCCTCTGACGCTTCTCCTAAAAGTTGTAATAGGTAGGTGCTGTAAAGCGTTAAGGATAATTTAAAATAGAAATAGAATAAGTGACTAGAATATCTAATGGCGAGTTAGTTTTTTTTAATTCTCAATCGCTCTTTTTCTCGATCACGTCTGATGGAAAGCGATAGATGACACAATGTGCGTGCACTTATGTTAAACAAAGGAAATATTTACTTCACTTTAAGCTTTTGAGCCTGCAAGTGCGCAAATAATTAAGTATTTATACTAATTTTATACTTATTTAATTGACCATGTATAACTAGCGTATGATAACTTTTACAGCTGTTTATGGCATACACTGGATGGACTTCCGGGTTTATGAAAAGTCGCGTAATGACATACTGTGTTCCGTTTTAAGGATAACTTTACAAAAAAGGCAAAGCATTTTTTCTAGGATCAACATGACCGGCCCCCTGCTGAAACAGTTCGCCATTAAAGTGTTTAAAGCCAAAGGTCTGCATACATCCGGTGAAGGCGACAAGCTGTCTGCCGTACCTACTGCCGTTTAAAAAAACTATCGAGCTCGTAACGTCATCCAAATAACTAATCACCCACCCACTACTACATCGATGCTGCAAAAGATACTTTAAGCACAGGCCATAAGGACATTTTAAATGAAAGAAGAGATTGTTTTATGTATGTATAATTTATGGAGAAATGTGTTATAAGGACAGACGGTAGCGTTTCATATGTCACACGTAATTAATTACTAGGCCCTTCAACGGTCTTTTTTTACTGTCTATTGACGTTATGTTTATTTTTTCCCTTCCCATCTCGGAAGCGTTTGCAACATCTACCTACCTAAAGATGAAAAAACAAATTGTCTGAAAGATAAAAAAAAGGTGCAGAGTTTTTAACGAACGACCACGTCCGTGGACAACGTGGTTTGGAACTTCGCGAAACAGGGTTGCAAAGTTTGTTTTTAAATGTATGTAGTGACGTAAATATAGATGCAAAACGTTCTAAACCATGTGGTAATAGACCGTGTTTTTGGTTTAAAACGATTTAAAACCACACTTATCGGTTCAATATTGATGTAAAATTTTTAAGTAATATAGCAGTGGCTGAGTAATAAACCTAGTCAGACAATTTTTATTAATAGGTACTATAACTGCAACATGTTTTAACGCATATCAAGATTATTTTCAGTACCTAGGTATGATAAATAACTTCACAGTATCTATACTTATATTAATAACTAGCTTCTGCCCGCGACTTCGTCCGCGTTTAATTTCTTGCTCCTCCGACTCTCCCCGTCGCATCGAATCGCCTGCTCGTTCGAGGTCTTCGTATTCATGATTTTTTTCTTTTTGCTCAGCTCGTAAGAGTCCTAGCGTGATGTTATATAGTATATAGCCTTCCTCGATAAATGAGCTATCCAACACTAAACGTAGTTGTTGAGATTAGTACATTCATCCAAACAAACTCTTCAGCTTTATAATATTTATATTAGGTTGGGGAAAAAGTCTTTTCGCATTATAGTATGTATGAACTTGTAACAAAATCTCTTTGGCTATACTATTTGTATCTGGCTGGTTTTTGTATCATTGAAAGTTTAAATTTTAAAGAACATAATTCCAAATTCAAATTAGGAAAATGTGTGATTTTCATTTGTTTTTCGTACCGTCAAGATGAGTGAATCTAATGAAGAAATTCGATACATTTCAAAATTTTACTACAAAAAAGGTAAAAATGCAAAACAAGCCGCGAAAAAAATTTGCGATATTTATGGACCTAGTGTAGTGTCTGTGAGAGTAGCACAAATTTGGTTTAAGCGTTTTCAATCCGGAAATTTTGATGTCAAAGATGCACGTCGCTCTGGTCGCCCTATTACGGATAAAATGGATGCCATTTTTGAAAAAGTGGAGCAAGATCGGCGTACCAGTAGTTACGACGTAGCTGAGGAACTGGAAATTGACCACAAAACAGTTTTGGCGCATTTGAAAAAAACTGGGTAGGTACACAAAAAAGCTCGACATTTGGGTACCTCACGAGCTCACTGAAAGAAACCTAATGAACCGTGTACTCATTTGTGATTCTTTATTACGACGTAATGAAACCGAACCATTTTTGAAGAAGCTGATAACTGGTGATGAAAAGTGGATCACGTATGACAAGAACGTGCGAAAAAGGTCGTGGTCAAAGGCCGGTCAGGCTTCACAGACTGTGGCGAAACCCGGGTTAACTCGCAACAAGGTGATGCTGTGTGTGTGGTGGGATTGGAAGGGCATTATTCATTATGAGCTGTTACCACCAGGCAGGACCATCGATTCTGAACTCTACTGCGAACAACTGATGAGATTAAAGCAAGAAGTTGAGAGAAAGCGGCCGGAATTAATCAACAGAAGGGGTGTGGTTTTTCATCATGATAACGCTAGACCTCACACATGTTTAGCCACCCAACAAAAATTAAGAGAGTTTGGCTGGGAGGTGTTAATGCATCCGCCGTATAGTCCTGACCTTGCACCTTCAGATTTCCACCTGTTTCGGTCTCTTCAGAATTCTTTAGGCAGTGTCAGGTTAACATCA
Organism: Aporophyla nigra; assembly: GCA_947507805.1. NCBI lineage: Eukaryota > Metazoa > Arthropoda > Insecta > Lepidoptera > Noctuidae > Aporophyla > Aporophyla nigra. The sequence goes on along the minus strand of OX382291.1, from coordinate 20,339,476 downwards.
CGAGAGGACTGCCAAAACCACTTGTCGCGGTATTTTGACCAGAAGTCCCAAAATTTATAGAGCAATGGGATTATGTCCCTACCCAAAAGATGGCTAAAAGTTATCGAACAAAATGGTACCTACATACTTTAGTTAAATGTAAATAAACTTTATTAAAAAATGTTTTGAATTTTCTTAAAAAATGCGAAGAAACTTTTTCCCCAACCTATTATTTGATAACAATTTTTAAAGCGTTATAGCGGGCCAACCTTAAAAGATAGACATATGCTATCACCGACTTTTTTTAGAACTTTTTATGAGGATCAATTTCGTCATTTATGATTGTTGCGTTACTTTAACCATTTACGCAGCGCACGCAACGGAGCTTCCGTTGCGTGCGCTGCGTAAACGGTTAAAGTTCAAAAGGAATAACCGTTCCCCGTTTTCGCAACATTTATCATTGATGCTTCGCTCCTATTGATCATAGCGTGTTGTTAGATAGCCTATATGCTTTCTCGATAACTGTACCAAATGCTAAAAGGATTTTTCAATTCGAACCATTTGTTCCTGAGAGGAGCGCGTTCAACTAAACAAACTCTTCAGCATTATAATTTTCGTAAATGCAGATAGGGGTTAAAGTTTGAAATTGCCGTTTACACATACATTAAACCTTCATGGTAAGAGATATTTGACTCAAACTTTTTTTACATTATACCTATGAAATTTTCCTTTTAGAAAATGTGCAACATTGTATTTTCGACTTCCAATTGCTTTTTTTTTTGTTTTTGAATACGAGACGCGGCTTAATGTGGCAGAAACGGCTCCCAATATCAATGCTGCGTTTGGAGAGGTGACTGCTAATGAAGCTACCGTGTGTTTTTGGTTTAAACACTTTCTAATGGAAACTTCGACTTGAACAACGAACCACGTGGAAGACCGCCCAAACAGGTGAATAACGATGAATTGAAAGAGATGGTGCAGGCCGATCAGAAAATTAGCAGCATAGTTTTACTTTACCTTATCTATAATATTGACCAATTTGCATCAAATCAATAAAATAAAAAAATATGAAATATTGGTGACTCATGATTTGACTGATCTGCAGAAAGAAACGCGTGTTGCAACTTGCGCTGCCTTGTTGAACCGGTACAGAAATGAACGAATTTTGGATCGAATTGTGACATGTTATGACGAAAATTGGATTCTTGACAATAACCGTAAGCGAAAAATGCAATGGTCGACCCCTGCACCCTAATTGCGAAACGCACAATTTATCAGAATCTGAATAGGATTGAAGATTATTTCTAAACCATTGCGTCATTTGTTCGAATAAATTGTCGGCTCAGCAACGTAAATAACGCAATGAATGTTGTTTAACTATGAATATTAAACCAATTCCTACCGATAAAAAGTTCCGTAATCACCCCTCGCAACAATGTTCCAAAGCAAAGCTTACCAATAAAAAGGTGGTAACTGTTTGGTGGCCTCTTCATGGTGATATTCACTATAGCTTTCTCAGGTCTGGTCAAGCAATATTAGCAGATGTTTACTGTGTCGAATTTCAAACAATGATGGCGAAACTGGCAGTGAAACAGCCCCGAGTCGTGAATCAATATTCACAATTATAGCTCCATGATAACGCAAGACCTCACACTGCACGGGACACCGTTACTTGTAACTCTACAGAAGCTGCATTTAGAAACCATACGTCATCCTCCGTACTCGCCAGACCTTGCTACTTACACAATTTTTTCCGTGGTTTCGACAATTTTCTACGTGGTAAAAATGTTCTTCCCAGGAGGCAGTACGAAAGGCATTTCCGATTAGATCGCAGCAATGCTATGAGGGTAAATATTTTGAACCAGCTTCTGCCTGCGACTTCGTCCGCGTCAAATTTTTGCTCCCCTGACCCTTCCCGTCACATCGAATTGCCTGCCAGTTTTCGTCCATTTCTCGTTAATGCTACGTTTTTTTTATCGTAGTGTGATGTTATGTAGCCTTCCTCAATAAATAGGCTACCCAATACAAAAAGATTTTTTCAATTCGGACCAGTCGTTCCTGAGATTACCGCGTTCAACCAAACAAACAAACTCTTCAGCTTTATAATATACAGTACAGATGTTGTAAAAAAAAACGAGTTTTAATTTAGCAGTAATAAATAATAATAAAATAATAATAAATAATATGTATAATATGGCTATTTCATACTTTAACCCCTAACACGTGAAGCAAAAACTTGGTTCCTGTCCTGGATGTCCCTTTTTGTCAGAATTACACGGACGGAGGAGTTTGAAATTTGGCACAGTTAAAGCTTATTGGGATTGCAGAAAGCTAATATTTTAATAAAATCATGCATTAGAAATACATTAAGTTTTGAATAAATTTTGGTCAAATTTTGACAACTAGACGACACCTAGTATTAATATAATGGTGAATGATTTCAATAAGCCAACTGAACTTAGTTTTTTTGAAGTGAAAACTTCTTTAGCGGCGTTGAGCACTTTTTCTGTAATGGGTATAAAATCTTAAACTCGCGTCAGGACACGTGACCTGATCGAAAAAGCGTAGGACGGATGGTTTTAATTTGGAAAAGCGCCATCTATTAAAACGAATACGAATCACTTGGCTAGCCTTGGTTAGTATGGTTATGGAATCATAGATGACGCTAATATAAACTACTAAACACGAAGAGTTTACAGTAAATATATGTCATTAAAAGTGTGTCTAATTCTAAAAAAATAAAATCGTAATATAGCATAAGCCATAAAATAAATATTACTTATGAATTAAATAATTGTAACAAATAACTTTTTCTAAGACAGCAACTCGATTATAGATGGCGCTCAAACTAATCATTCAATTTTTGAAGTGAAAACTTCTTTAGCGGCGTTGAGCACTTTTTCTGTAATGGGTATAAAATCTTAAACTCGCGTCAGGACACGTGACCTGATCGAAAAAGCGTAGGACGGATGGAGAGTAGACAGCTATCCCCTCTCTACGGCGCGGCGAAAATGTATGCCTGGGCCTACTGTTTCGTTTAGGCGGCGCAGGGCGCTTGCGCGAATGTTCGTCTATGTTACAGCGTGCCACGCGCATCCATGGATGGTGACAGCTGATGGCTCGACCGTCTGTGTAGTGATCACATTGTTGTGTATTCGTAAAATTCGTGAATATAAAGTGCTTAAAATATGGAAATTGAACAACAAATTATTCCCTAACCATTCCAAAATATCAAACATGCTCAACGTTAATAATCAAGTTTTCACTTCTGCCGGCACTCCCGGAGTGCAATTTTTTTTTTTTAAGTAAGTCCCGCAAAACGGGGCTACTTTGACTTCCAGGGTTACTTTGACCGATTTTGGGGCTACTTTGACATAGCGCCAAAATCGGTTTTCACGTGTGCTCGGAAGTGTGCGTGACCTCGAGTAATATTGCGCGAGGCGCGGGGTGTGGGGAACGCGTCATAGTTTGTTGTCATTGTTTTCATTTAAATCCATGTAGTTTTCAATAAAATAATAGTTTTTTTGGTCAAAATGATGTCAAAGTAACCCATGCTTTTACTATCTTTGACGTCAGTTGCATTTCGATGCCCTGTCAAAGAAACCCCCACTTCTGGGGTTACTTTACATTTAATAAATTAAAAAGTAGGGAGTTAGGTTTTAGGTGGTATTTTTTTTTCTGTATGGGAAATCAACAAATGACTTCTCCTGCTCTGGGCGGAGCGGGAGGGCGTGTCAGACTTTAACTGACTAAAACCCACCCGTATTCCTTCAGTTGCCCGTGTGCCAGAGTCACGGTATCTCTTTCGAACAATCTCGCGACCCTGGCAGGCATCGGTCCTAGCAGACCCCTTCAGTGCTGCTGACATCTCTTTGAGGCGCGCATGGAACACTACGCGCCGTCGACCCGAGCCTGGTCTTTACCGGGCGGCGAGCTAACCATTGCTCGCCGCCCGCAAGCTCGCGCCTACGGTGGCCAGGAGTCCGCTATAGACTCCCGACGCCCGGGGCGTCTCCTCCTACGGCGGCTAGGGACGTGAGGGTGAAGAGACTGCCACTCCGTCACGCGCCCTGCCTCCTCCTTCGCGAGCATTACTGCTTCACAGAAGAAGGTGACGGCTTCCTATGCCCTCTCGCTCCGTACCATGGCTCGCACCAGGGTCGGATGCCAGAGGTCGCCTCCACGAGGACACGGCGGTGCTCCGCCCAGGCAGGGCACACAGGATTTAGGTGGTAGGTTTTTTTTTTAAACCTACCACCTAAAACCTATGTTTTAAATTTGCCATAGATCTGATAACCCAAGGACACATTGTTCTGTTGGAGTAAAAAAAAAGGTGAAATTCGAGCCGTAAAAAAAAAGTTACTATCCAAAAACCTCCAAAACCTGTTCAAAGTATCCCCGTTTTACGGTAATCTATGAACGGCCACGTGCTCGTAGTTTTAAACCGTTTTAAATAAATTTACCGCGGAGTTTTGTTCATAACGGATTCAAAATCAAAATCAAAAGTCATTTATTCAAACTAGGCTGAGAGTCAGCACTTTTTGAACGTCAAAGTTACATAAGAAAGACCCCCAAAACGACCCAAAACGGATTATTTACAACTAGGAGCAGTGGTGGCCCTGTGGTATCGGTCCTGACTTACGGTCGTGGGTTTGAACACATGCAGGCACTTTGTGTAAATAATTTAATCACCTCTGCTCTCAAAACGGTGAAGGAAAACTTCGTGAGGGAACCGGCATGTCCTAGAACCAAAAATTCGAAGACATGTGACATCTCCCCAACACCCACTGAACCCACCAACCAACCCGCACTGGGCCCGCGTGGTAGATTACGGCGCACTCCCTCTCACCGAGAGTAGGCCTGTGTCCCAGCAGGTAGGAACAATAATATGCAATCAATCCAGCCTATCGCAGTCCACTGTTGGACTCTCCCATGTGGCGCCACAAAACCCTGTCCTCCGCCTTCCGCATCCAGTACATTAACAATATGCGCTGATTATGATTTACAACTATACACCTAACCTATACAGGTAGTGTTACCTACGCTATTATCTATCAGTTCAATATTATTTAATTTAATTGCGTGTTAATTTTAAGTAAAAAAGATTATTGATATTAGTTCTAATTATTTTGTTAACCATCTTTATATTGAGAATTAGATCTTAATTAAATACTGTGCTTACCTTTAATTTAGATTTATGCAATGGTATTGTATTGGTAAATTAATTGTACCCTGAATGTCTTTGTGTGTACCTATTTAGTTGGTTTGCCTAAATAAATAAATAATTCCAGATCCCACTCCAAACTCGCAGTACTTGTCGTAGTGATCTTGTCCTCTTAGCGCCATCTAGCGATGACATACGTAACTGTTAAAGTGTTCAGTTCAAGTAGTACATATCTAGTACATCTGTCTATTTAGCCTCAACACATAAAGATAAAAATATAACACCAGATTTGCTACGAAAAGGTAATTAAAAAAATCGCATAATATTAATTATGTATTTTGATTGCGTTTGAACAAAAATCTTCGAAACTGGCGTAGCGCCATCTATGATCTTAAAATTCAGTCAGCTAATATTTTATGTTATGAACTAAAACAGCAAACAATGCAGGAATTAAAATACCTACCATACAGTAACTGAGATCTCAGGAACATATTTTATTATTGGGTTCCCACCTTCCCGAAGGTGAAAGTAAACAAACTTAATTAAATTAATTATTAGAAGTTTAACAACTCAAAAGGAAAGTCTTGTCGCCACAAGAGATAGAGCGGGAATCTCTTGCGGCGCTATTAAGTACAATCTACAATTAAAACATAATCACACCACCAGAATCTTTATTTTTTGCAGTATAAGTGGTAATATATATTATTTGAAGTTTTGTTGGTTACAAGTGGGTACTCTGAACTACAATGTAGGTACAGATAGATTAGATTACTACTAGAAACAAGGGGTTTGAGTTCAAATAAACTTTTTAGTATATGGAGTTTTAGTATACTTGTGTCATATTGTGTTAAATTATTAAAAAGCTTGTGTTTGTTTACATGTAACATTTGACGCCTCGTCGGTTTAGTAGATGTAAACGCTACTGCTGAGCAGTTCGACTGGGTTCGATTCCCTGGTCGCGCAAAACGTTATTTGATTTTTCTGAGTGGAATTTCTCAGTAGCAGCCCAGAGTCAAAAGAATCAAGTCAGAGTCAGAGTCAACTTGTGCCTGGTTGTTGGCAACAGGTTCGCTCTCTATAACGTATACCTCTGCCCAACCCTTCAAGGAAACAAGGCGTGATGTTATGTAATGTTAGTAGTAAGGTACATTATTCAATAGAACAACAATTATGTGTACAATATATTGTTTTATAAACCAAAAATAATAATACAAATGCAAATATAGAATATCTTTTTCACATTCGTTGTTGGATGTTTACATTTCTTTTATCACATTGCATCATTTGCAAACAACACTATATACATATTTATTTATTTATAGATCAGTCCAGCTTATTTACCTAAAGTTAACAACCAATATAGAACATTTAAAAAAATATTAATTAATTCTTTTGTAAAAGCTTCATTAAAATTATTTTGCTCCTATATAAAAGAGATATTCAGAATAGAATACATAAATATGTTAGTTGTTTGCTAATAATTGAAACCTCGACAAAACCTACTGAAGGCCAGTGTGAAATGTGCTGGTTAGGCGGTTATCTTAGGGCCAAGGACGTATTTATCACAATTAACTAATCAATTATTTATAGTGTTTCGGTTTTTCATCAAAAAACTTAACATTCAAGAGGTAGAGAGCTGTTAAAATATACTGATATACATTATGTAAAAGCAATTATTTAGGTAATTATCATTTATTGTAATGTTGTTAATGATAATACCATCATTAAATTAATCAACAAACCAACATGGGATAACAGTTCTAAAATGCAGCTTTAGAGGCTGTTTCTTCCATGTTTAGATGCATAATCTCATTGAGTCTAATTAATGAATTTATTATGTATTTACTACATCCTCGTCTTCGGCCATTCAATGCTAACAAGCTTAAAGTTATAGACAACTATAAACTTACATTTCGTTGTTTTGCTACTTAACGAAGTTCCACAAATATTGTCACGACATTGTCAGCCCTAGTGATTAAACTTCGGCTGATTGATTAGTTACTCAGGCATAATTTCATTTTGTAAGATTTAAATTATGTGAATATAAAATTTGATATACCCTGACTAATACAACAGAATAACAGACTTGGACAATTTACAGTATCAACATCACATTTCTTAAGTAAATATTATTTATATACACGTTTTAGGTAAAAAAAAGATCTTGTCCTAGCAGTAGGACAGTGTTGTGTGGCGTTGGTACACAATAAGTTATGAATAAGTACTAGTTTTACTATGTTTAGTTTTGTTTTAGGCATCTACCATTATAAACCATGTGTCTTCATTATAAATATTGCTAGTACGTGACTATAAACTATGACACCTAACAGACTCCATGAAAACACCTGTACTTATTGGCTACCCTTTACAACAGTCAAGTAGTGAAAATAAATACAAGAACTTTTCTCTATGTAGATGTTATTTTTAAATATTTAAAACTTACAAACTTTTTATTCTGGTGTTATGAAAGTTGCTTTAACAAAATTAACTGTTTAGTATTCAGTATTAGTATTTAAATCAGTAAGAACTATCAGTAAGTATCCATTATTAATAAACATAACATTTGCTTACTTGGTTGATCCAAAAACATGAATATTAATGTTATGGCAAAATAATAATACCGATACATATTGTCAATTTTAAGATGTATGAAATATTTACTTTGTACAAATATCAACCAAAAACTAATTGCTTCGAATCCATTATAATTGTGTTTACCCTGCAGATTTCATTTTTTCTAATTCTTTGAAAGCCTTGTTGTAGTCTTCTCTAACTTTCTTGCATTCAATTTGTAGATCTTCAAATTGACTCTGGAAAACCAGTAAATAAAAAAATTAAAATCAGTTATTCATATGCTGTTAAACCGAAGGCAAGTTCTTTATTCAACAATTTATAGTACTCATGATTTGGCTAGCCACTATCCAGCTAGGTTGGGGTTAAGTTATGCAGCAAGCAAAAAACCGGTTGAAGTGGTGAACTTGCTTACTCTATGTCTAGCAGTGGACATCTTTCGGTTGAAATGATGATGATGTATTGCATAACACACAATTGCAATACCCTTCATTTTGAAAACTCAACAACGTTCTTTGCGTTATTTATATTGTCTTGGATTACAAAATTCCTTCAAAATGCTTCAGATGTTCTATGTTAGAAGGGTTTGTTTTCTGCACTTAGTCCTTTAAGTAGACCATTATGCATGGTAAAAATGCTTTGGATTGTGAACATTGGAATGCTACGTGGATTATGAACGCTACTTATATGCACACTGGCATGCGAATAACTCGATGGTCCCTATTAACAATTTCGGTTCCACAAAGACTTCAGTAGAGCAGTTCAAAGTTTGTTTAGGCGATAAAAAAAATTGACTGGAAGTTCAAATTTGCCCTGATCGTTTTATGTATTGTTAAAAAATGAATATTAGTAAAAACGAATATTGGTAAAAATGCATAACCAACATTGTTAATAGGGACCATCGAACTGTACAAACAAGGTATAAAGTATTGTTAGTTTGACTATTAAAGTTGGTACAGTTCAGATAAAAATGGTTAATACATTAATTTCCTCTTCATTAAAAACAAAACTTATCTAAATTAAATGTGATAAAGCTGATAACAAAACTGTAATGTTTGAACAATATTTGTAAATAGAAGTTATACTAACAATTAGCACATAATTATTATACAGATGAAAGTAATACTGACTGCTGATTAAACATCACAAGCAGTATATGAACAAAGACAGGGGTTGTAAGTCTAGATGTAGAAAAACATTTACTTAATCAATTTTTGTAGATTGTTTTCTTTCATTTCAATAGAATAGAAAAATATTAGTAAAAATCACCTCAATCTGTATCCGTGTCCGCAATAAACAGCTAGCATAGCATATATGGCATCCCCTATAGGGCACACACCTTGGCTTAGGGCATCGTTGAAGGAGGGATTAAAAGGCCTGGCTGGTGTTTATATTAACTATAGGCTCTCAGGGTATACGCTTTTAAATGTCAGCATGAAATGCATACATTTTTGCCTTATCAACATAATATGATGTGATTTATTTTGTTATCATATGCATGTCGGTATCTGCTATAATTATGCAAATATTTAAGGATATTATAGGTGATGTTTTGCAATGAAGATCATATGTATAAAAGAAGCTATAGTGCCAACAATATTCCAACAACTGCCAGCACAATATGTGCATGTGTTGCAGCTACAATCCATCCTAGTTACAGGCTGGATCACCTCAACACATTCTAAACTAATGACCATCAATGAAGTCTTGCAATTACTTGAATTTATTTGTGATTACTTAAATCAGTTTATTACTGATGTAGTAAACCAGATGTCGTCCATAATTTGTTCAAAATACATTGTGAAATTTAAAAAAAAAAAACAAGAATAATCTGACTTCCACAACAGTACTTATACTGATATTAAATAAGAGTTCAATTAAAAGAACATTACCTGACATATGGCAGTCTGTTGTTTCATTGCTACACAGCTGTCCATAACATCTTTAGACCTTTCCTTTTCAGTATCATGAGCTTTCTGTGTCTCCGTCAATAGCTTGTCGATGCGGTTTTTATATTCCGTGACAACTGTAATTTTAAAATGATTTTGGAATTAATATACAATATACTTAAGTATTTGACAGTACAAATCATATTTACCGTTTAATTGATATTTAATAGATGTCAGTTCTGATAAACATCTTTCTCCAGACCATTGAGCACTGCTGTAGCTTTGTTGCAAATGATTTAAGTAAAAATATACGCTCGCTAATATAAATAGTATTACTAAAAATATAGTGACTTTCTCTTTGAGTTTAAATAATGGAATGGATATTATCATTTTAATAAATTAATAACCAGCACTTATTATTTACTGAAAAGATTATGTACACTTGCTATCATTATAATTTGTGTTGTGATTCTTACTTTCCTTTAAGTGTTAATTTATCGAAAATAAATGTCGAAACAGTTCGAAAAGAAAACATAAATAGTAGCGGAAAAATTACTCTGTCTGGCTGTCAAACACAATGTTGCCAGTGCACTTAGGCAAAAGATCCACTGACACTTATAATAAATTAATTACAATCATTATTTTTTTGAATTCTTCGATATTATTATAATGTCAATCAATCAACTCAGCCTATCGCAATCCACTGCTGGACATAGGCCTCTCCCATGCTGCGCCACAACATCCTGTCCTCCGCCTTCCACATCCAGTCTGTCCCAGCCACCTTTTTGAGGTCGTTGGTCCATCTAGCTGGGGGGCGTCCCACACTACGCTTCCCAATACGCGGTCTCCACTCCAGGACTCGTCTGCTCCATCGGCCATTGGCCCTTCGACAGACATGGCCAGCCTACTGCCACTTCAGCCTACTCACTCTGCAAGCTATGTCGGTAACTCCAGTTCTTTTCCGGATAACTTCATTCCTGATTTTATCCTTCAAAGAAACCCCGAGCATAGCCCGCTCCATAGCCCGCTGAGCGACCTTAAATTTGTGGACTAGCCCAACTGTCAGTGTCCACGTTTCGGCACCGTATATCATAACGGGCAGGATGCACTGGTTGAAAACCTTGGTCTTCAAACATTGCGGTATCGGTGACGAGAACACTTGGCAAAGTTTTCCAAACGCTGCCCAACCCAACCGGATCCTCCTGTCGGCTTCTTTCTCGAAATTGTGTCTACCAAGCTGAATGACTTGCCCTAGGTAGACAAACTCCTTCACAACCTCGAGAAGCGACCCTTCGATGCGGATTGGACTCGGCAAGACATGCGAATTGTACATGACTTTGGTCTTGTAGGCAAATCATTCACCTTTTATTTTAGTTTTAAGTTTATAATAACGCGCGAAACGGAATGGCATCCTCGCACCACAGACAAACTCCATGTTTGCCCTGTAGGCATGCACGTGGCAGCCATTTTGAATTCGCGCGCTACCCAGCCGAAGGTTGGGAACGCCGCGTGAGTCGCGAAGTAGTGCCGAAAAACCACAGCGAGTGGACGTGTTTTAAATCGCTCGAGCGTTCCCACCAAAAGCTGTCTTTCTATGTAAAAGTTATTAATTAAGCTAGTTCTTATTTGTGTTTTGTGACTGTTGTTATGAAAACGAATATACGAGTACTACCAACCCAGTAACCTGTGTTTATCTATTTTGTGTTGAAATCCCACCCTATCTCGAACAGGTCTTGTCCAAGTTCATACCAAGGCCTACCCGCCGAGAGGCTCCATTTAGGCTATGCCGCATCTGGTCTAACTGTCCCAGCGTCTCTGCCATTATGACGATATCGTCGGCAAAACGAAGGTGTGAGATGTACTCGCCGTTGACGTTGATCCCCTGTCCAATCCAGTCCAGCGTCTTAAATACTTCCTCCAGCGCATTGGTGAACATTTTCGGGGATATCACATCCCCCTATCTCACCCCTCTGAGCAATTGGATTGGGCTGGTTTTCGTATCCTGGATCTGACAGTCATCGTTGCAGCGTCATACAAACACCTCATCACCTCGATGTATCGCCAGCCAATTCGACATCGTTGCAGAGAGGCCAGAACTGCTCAAATTTCGATGGAGTCGAAGGCTTTTTCGTAGTCCACAAATAACAAATAAAAACGAAGAGTACAATCAGCCGCTGTGTATGGCACACAGCGGCTGATTGTACTCTTCGTTCTTCTGTAGAATTTGCCGAACAGTATGGATGTGGTGTCGAAGCCGGAGATCCTTTCGGAAGTCGAAAACTTCTATGGCCAATTGTACGCATCGCATGCATCTCGACCTGATCCCGAAAATGAGGATTCCAGAGCCACCTTAACCCGCCACTACACAGAAGACCTGCCCGAAATCAGCCAAAACGAAATCGAGGCGGCTCTTAAACAGCTTAAAATGGGAAAAGCCCCTGGTGAGGACGGGATTACGACCGAACTCCTGAAAGCGGGAGGAGGTCCAGTCCTGAAAGAGCTTCGAGGGCTCTTCAATTCGGTCCTGTTCTCTGGGAGAACTCCAGAAGCGTGGCGAAGGAGCGTAGTCGTACTTTTCTTTAAAAAGGGGGATAAAACCCTTTTAAAGAACTACAGACCCATTTCGCTCCTAAGCCACGTATATAAGCTGTTTTCAAGAGTCGTCACGAATCGTCTAGCGCGGAGACTCGACGAGTTTCAGCCACCGGAGCAGGCCGGGTTTCGAGGAGGATACACTACCATAGATCACATCCACACAGTGCGGCAGATTATACAGAAGTCCGAAGAGTATAATCGGCCGCTGTGTTTTGCGTTTGTGGACTATGAGAAGGCTTTTGACTCTAACGAGACCTGGTCTGTTTTGGAGTCTTTGCAGCGATGCCAAGTTGACTGGCGATACATCCAAGTGCTGAGATGTCTTTACGAAAACGCGACAATGACCGTCCAAACTCAGGACCAGCGAACTGAACACATCCCCCTACGTCGAGGAGTGAGACAAGGGGACGTAATTTCCCCTAAATTGTTCTCTAACGCATTGGAAGATGTGTTCAAGACGCTGAACTGGAGTGGACGCGGTATTAACGTCAACGGCGAGTACATCTCACACTTGAGATTTGCAGACGACATCGTCATATTGGCTGAATCGCTGCAGGACTTGCAGCAGATGCTGGACGACCTAGTTGATTCTTCTAAAAGCATTGGTCTCCGGATGAACTTGGACAAAACCCAAGTTATGTTCAACGAACACGTAACTCCGGGACCGATTTCTGTTAATGGCGGTACCCTCAGGGTTGTTCAAGAATACGTTTACCTCGGGCAAACTCTGCAGTTTGGTAAGAACAACCATGAGAAGGAGGCTAACAGAAGAATTCAGCTGGGTTGGGCAGCGTTTGGGAAACTTCGTCGAGTCTTCTCGTCGCGTATTCCGCAGAGCCTAAAGACGAAAGTCTTCAATCAGTGCGTCCTGCCTGTTATGACCTACGGAGTCGAAACGTGGACACTCACGGTACGACTGGTCCATCAATTCAAAGTTGCTCAGCGAGCTATGGAACGAGCTATGCTTGGAGTATCTCTGAGGGACAGAATCCGGAATGAGGTGATCCGGCAGAGAACCAAAGTTATCGACATAGCTCAAAGAATTAGCAAGCTGAAGTGGCAATGGGCCGGCCACATTAGCCGTAGAACCGATGACCGTGGGGGTAGACATGTTCTTGAGTGGAGACCGCGAATCGGCAGACGTAAGGTAGGACGCCCTCAGGCTAGGTGGAGCGACGATCTTCGCAGGGTGGCTGGTAGCAACTGGATGAGAGTTGCCGAGAATCGGGCTGAATGGCGTGCAATTGGAGAGGCCTATGTCCAGCAGTGGACTGCTATAGGCTGATGATGATGGATGTGGTCTAAGGTGCTGAAGCCTTTTCGAAAACCGGCATGTTCTGGTGGCTGGAACTCGTCAAGTCTCCTGGCGAGACGGTTCGAGACGAACCTCGAAAACAGCTTGTATACGTGGCTCAAGAGTGAGATGGGTCTATAATTCTTCACCAAGGTTTCTAATATAGTTCGTAACCTAATTTTCGCATGTTAGGTTAGGAACTCGAAAAAATATTACGACTGGGTTAGGATTTCGGGTCAGGTTCGGAATAATGGAGTTAAACAGAGTTTAGGCGATGAAAGTTAGTTATCACTTCAAAACAATAATTGAAGTGATAATTAACTTGCATTGTCTACTTATATGGCGTTGTTACTACGTAACGTCATGTAAATGCGGCTTTATGAATTCATATATCGCATATTGTCCCAGTTACCCGTTATAAAAGGTAGATTACAAGGAGCAGGCATCCCAAAGAATTACAGATTAGCTTGAATTGCCAAGTTAAAAAAGGAGCAATAAAAATATTCAATGAGATAGTTAAACTTAAACATAAAAATGCAAAAGAAAATAACGTGTACAAACGGTCAAGTTGTATAAATATATCGTAGAAAGAATCTATTTTTTTTTTTATATTTAACACTAGGATTCTGAATAACATAGTGTAGGTAATGAATACTATAGTGTTGTGTATTTTTACATGTAAATCGATACTAACTGTTTATTAGATATAAACATAATTTTAACGATCTTTACATACCTACATAATTCAACATTTTAAATGTAATTGTGAGGCCGAATTGTGGTTCTAGTTGCGCGGTGTCAAAAATCACTCAAGGTTACAAAAAAATAATTGCGGCAAAAAACCGGGCTATGGTATACGAGACAGACACATTCACTGCATTGGCAGCGATGCAGATTCATGGAAGGAGCGTCCTAAAATATATATTATTAAGGTCAAAACAAAGGTATCATATGAATGCCGAATGTAAACTAACTTTGGAGAATTTGTCCAGAATGTCGTCGAAGTTTTTGATTTTTTCGTAGATGAAAGAAGAAAAACTGTCTTTTAACATTACGTTAACTTTAACGTTTTTGTATTCATTATTTCTTTTGTTATAGAAGAGCGGAGCCTTCTACTACAGGCTTTATTAGCTTAAAAGGAGGCTCCAATCACAATTTCAGTATCATGTATTTGTTAAAGAAATAAACTATTTTGTTTTTTTTTTTGTTTTTTTATAACATGGAGAATCCTAGGAGGTGCAGTGATGTTTTTTTCTTAAATTTGTTGGGCTATTGCATTAAATTTCTCTAGGGACAGTTGTCTGTCGGCAAAGTCATCATATCATAATCAGCCTGTATGGTTCCCACGGCTGGGACAGGACTTCTCTTGGTGAGAGGGAGTGGGCCGTAATCTATCACGCGTGCTCAGTGTGGGTTGGAATAAGTCACATGTCTTCACATTTTTGGATCTAGGACATGCCGGTTTCCTCACATGTTTTTCCACCGTTTTGAGAGCAGTGGTGATGAAATGATTTACACAAAGTGCTTGCCTGGGTTTGAATCCATGACCTACAACTCGAAAGTCCGGTCCGACACCACTGGGACAGAAAAGTCGGTAAAGTGAAAAAGTTAAGGTCCAGTCGATTTTTATTCCTGTTTGTGGAGTTGTTAGTCTTTTAAAACGGTGTCTAAATCACCTTCTAACATTTCGTCATCTAAATTCCACACGTAATTTTGAATTTGGTTTTTGGATAATAGGAGAAATAGCCAAGCTGAAACAGACTGACCTGAGAGGGTCATCTGTTTACCGCCCTACTGCAGATTTCAAAACATTGTCGTTGTGTAATAGTTTTGAAGGGTATCTGAAACATTGCCAAATAAAACTATATATTTTGAGTAGTTCCTTTTGACTTTTTTTTTTTTCTGGATGGGAAATCATCAAATGACTTCTCCCGCTCTGGGCGGAGCGGGAGGGCGTGTCAGACTTTTACTGCCTAAAACCCACCCGTGTTCCTTCAGTTGCCCATGTGCCAGGGTCACGGTATCTCTTTCGAACAATCTCGCGACCCTGGACAATCTCGCGACCCTGGAGTTCCTTTTGACTTCAGCCAGCAAAGTGTCCGTATTGACAGACTTAAAGCCGTTCTTGACGTATACCTTAAACATTACTTCAAGGCTATACATAAAAATTGGACGAAATCTGGAAATAATGCCACTTTGTGATGTGATCAATTGTATAAAGAATGGAAATATTTCGTTGCTAAAATTTACGATTACAAACAATGCGAAAGAGCGACTAAAATAAGCATTTCTGTAGCTTCCAAAAATTTTAGGAAGTGCACTTAACACCTATTGAGAGTTAATATTGTTTTAGAATATGTTTTATGTAATTAGATTTGATTTACATTTTGTCAGTTTATTTTAGAGAAAGTTAATTTTTATATAAACTTAAGTATAATTTTGGGTAACAACTCTATTGATAATTGTATGCCATCAGCGGCAAAACAAAGTGTGACTATACATATTTTATTTACAGCATCTTTTTTTACACCAACCTGACCCACTTTTGTTTACAAACAAATATCAAACGGAGACTTTCGACTTTAAATACAATTTATCGATACTATGGTATTTCGATAATTTTACATCTCTTACACCCGTCTTTTGGTACGTGTCGTGTCGCCCGCACTTGTGTGTGTCTTGTGTTGCAGTTCTATGCTTACTCTTTGGTTATAGGGCACGTATTTTCTGAATGTGAAGTTTATATTATTTATATCGGATGTAAATATATTTAAATTAATTAACTTTATGAATATTCTTAATATATAGCGTACTAAAATATTTTTTTAAACTTAAATAAGCTGCAAAATGCTTGTAGGTGGTGTGTAAATAAAGTTACTAACAAGGTACGGTTATTTTACTGTACCAGTACCTGCCTGCGTACTACATATTGGTGCTCATAAATTGTTCATAATTCAAGGTAAGAGGAACGTGTCAAATATTTTTATGTCTGAATACAATATAGCTTTCTATTTATTAATCCGTTCGTTGCATGTGTAATTTCATTTAATAATTTAGGAAAAATTGGTACGTTTACGTCGGACGTATCGGAGGCACTCGGTGTTGTAAAGACTTATACGTGGTCAGCATGTGACTTGACCTTAAACCAATTTAACTAAACATCAGTTAGGAGCTAATTTAATGGCACCACTTTGTAAACTTACGGCATTAATAATAAAAAACAGATGAAGGTTCACTCATCTTGCGACTGTTGCGAATTTACGTAAAACCGTCGCCTTCCTCAAATTAGACTTTGACACCTGCTAAGCGTGTGTGCGTGTAGCGAAGCGAACGCGTATTTATATCCTATGTGCTGCGAATGTGTGTGGAGATTTCTCTTATATACGTAGAGTAGCACCATCCTGTTTATTATTTCCGATATCAATAATGCTACGAGTATTTTTTGTGAACTTGAATAGATTTTTTGTGTAGATATAGGTATGTACTAATTTGTTATGTTATTTACTGACACAAATAACCATGAACCATGATTCAGATATTAGGGTCCACTTTCAAAATATGTAATTATATATTTGAATATCCACAATTAGAGATTTCCTTGATGTCAAAAATCATCAATTGTAAATTGGGTAATGATCAGAATAAAATGTGCTTTGGTTTAGTCTTGATGCATAATTCAGTTAATCATACTTAATGTTATCATTCCCATCAAAATATACACAACCAGTTGTGCTCATGGCTGGTGTAATCTGCATGGCTCCTACTGGTGGAAAGTAATTGCAATTGCCTCTTGTAATGATTGGTAAACACATTTAAACCTCAGTAAAGCTGTGAAGGTAAAAACTACCTGTTAATTTATTATTGGGTAGCTAAATTTCATTTAATGTAAGCAATCAATCAATCCTCTAATAAAAAAAAAACATTTGAGAAACAACTTATTTGTTTTTAGTCAGATAATTAAACCTGGAGTACCTGGTATAAAGTTATCTATGTGAGGGATATAATAGGGAATACAATATTTGAAGTAACTAATATGAAAACCCTACCCTATATGTTATTTATTCATTTTTAGTATACATTGACACAAAATCAATGTATACTAAAAATGAATTAATAACAATTGCTGTGCTCCACTGCTCCAACTACTTCTTAAGCTTTGAGGTTTATTCCATCTCCACAAAATCAAAATCAAAAGTCATTTATTCCAACTAGGCTGAGCGTCAGCACTTTTTGAATGTCAAAAAAACATAAGACAGTCCCCTAATACGTCCACCATTCACCACTAGTGCTCTAGCTGGGACAGAATATTCTAAGTAATGTCTCTGCTTTCATTAAACCAACTTTTTTTGTTATGTTGTTTTGCCACATGCTCACAAACGCTAAACTAACTAAAACACAAATATAGAAGTTTTATTTTATCCATTTGGTAAAATACTTTTCATACAGTTGAAGTCTGGATGTTGTATACTTATTTATTTTGGGAATAAAGTGTCTATAAATACTTTAAATGAATGCAACTAATCCAAGACAACATGCAACATTGGTTTAATGGAGCTAGAAATATTCCAGCTTCTTATCTCATGCCATCAGATGATATGTACAGCAATTTTACATATTTCAACAATTATCTCACTTTCCAAAACCTATAGGGTAGCCTGTTTTCCTAGCAGCATAAAGTTTAACAGGCGGGTTGGCGATCGCAGTATGTTGGTAAAATGCATAGAGAACGCTGCTGCCCATTCTCTAGTAAGTTCCTTAGTCGCCTCTTACGACACCCACGGGAAGAAATGGGGTGGTGCTATTCTTTACGTCCGGCTCCACACGCGCTGCTAAGCCTGCCAAGCGTGGCGATTATGGCAAATCCCCCCAAAATTTGTACCGGTCAAATTGGCGGTGCATGGGGGAGGTCCGTGACCAGCAGTGGACGTCTTTCAGCTGAAATGATGATGATAATAAACTTTAACAAGACGCAAGGTCTTACAGCACTATTAAACTACAAAATCCAAAAATGTATCATATGAAGTAACAACTCTTAAAAATATTGTTTTTTTTTACTTAACTGTACATAAAAATTTAATCCAAAGTCAAGCTCATAGTTTTCACCCTGAAATCATGATTGATACACTTCAGTCATCATCAAAAGTGCTTTATTCGCTTTGGTTCAATGAGTCGTTCACCGACCGGTTTACCTGTAAACCTTAATATGGTGTATTTTTAATTCCCGCAAGGGGGGGATCTGCCCCTAGCTTTAGTATTTAGAAGTTGTTACACATAATTTTATTAATCAAACAAATATTGGAGACCAGACTTTAATATCAGGGAAGTTCCTAATCTTGTGGAATCTTACAATATTTATTAAACTTTCAAGCAAATGCTTATTTAAAATTTTCTTCAAACTATTTTTGTTATTGTTAATTGTTAGAAATGTTTTAATGATCATTATAATTTCGTTGTTTTATGCAGATAACGCAAGATGGCGGAAGCGCACTCGGCTGTTGCGTTTTCGTTTGCGATCACTCACGACGGATGGGACGTAAACTTTGACCGTGAGGTGCTGTATCTGGTTTGGGAGTCTGGAATACGCTCATGGAAGAAACGTCTGGCGCGTTTCAGAGTAAGTACACGGATATTTTACATAAGTTTCATCCGTAAGTTACATAGGTTCAGCAAGGTTAGCCAATCTTCCAGTGATATATCAGAATTCATAGGATATTCTACAAAAAAAAGTCAACTTATGACCATGATATTATTACTGCCAACAGATTGATATCAATTTAAAATTTTTGTTACCCTACCTTCTAAACATACCTTGATATCATCGGTTTCCTGTTTGCTTTTAACATAGTTACAACAATTCCACTTTGATTAAATATATTATACTATGTAAATTTGCTTTGTAATTGCGTCTTCATTGTCGTTTTCCTCTATAGTACTAAACAGTGGCTACTAAATCTAATCATTATGAACTTACTCTGCATTCAGTGAAACGGTCATGTTTTAAAGGGGCATTGTTTAAGTTAATTTTCAGTGATAACAAATGAACATTGAGCAATTACAGTGTTGTTCAATACCAATAATTAAGGTTTAAGTAGTTAGCAAGTTACACACAGGGCAATCAGTTTTTAAACAAATAAAAATAAACCCACTGTGTTACAACTATTTCATTTGATACAATTAATTTAGTTACTACAAAAAACCCCAGAGTTAATAAAATTAACCAAGATAGTCATGCAAGGCTGCACCTGCAATCCATCTTACTAATAAAATTGTTTATTTACGTCAGAAAATGTAAAAATTTTGTGTGTACCCACCACATTTTTTCTACCTTTCACAATTCATTAAGATGATAAATAGCTGGAAAATGTCTAATACTTATGGCAGGAGACCAATCAAACCCGACGAATTATTACCAGTTTAACACTATATTAGTCTAAATCAAATCATAACAACTAGACTAAAATATTGGTCAATATTAGTTAAAAAGCTGCTACAAAAAAAAAAAAGAACTGCTTCGTTGGTGTACTGGTCGCAAGCGCTACTCCTGAGCATGAAGTTCTGGGTTTGGTTCTCAGGTCGAGCAGTTTTCTATCTTGAATTTCTCAGGAGCAGCCCGGAGTCAGGGTTTGGATTTACTTGGTTGATGGTAACAGGCTCGCCCCCTGTTAAATGTTACTTAAACATAACAAGCGAAATGTGGACGTACTATAGGTACACCTCTGCCCATCCCTTTGGGGAAATAAGGCGTGATATTATCCTACTATCCTACTAATATTATAAATGTGAAAGTTTGTGAGTATGGATGTTTGTTCCTCTTTCACGCAAAAACTACTGATCGGATTTAGATGAAATTTGGCACGGACATAATTTGTAGCCTGGATTATCACACAGGGTAGTTTTTATCCAGGTAGTAAGTTCCCGTCAAATTATCTCATTTCAGATCCTTACTCGGGCGAATCCGCTGGCAAAAGCTAGTGTAATAATAAATTAATCCCTCTGTGTTGCTTCACAGAATAGCGTGCACAATGGCGTGTACCCAGGACACATGCAGTCGCTGTACGTGCTATGGACGCTCCTTGTGGCCGCGCATTTTGCCGGCTTTAGTGTCCCATTTGGATTAGTGCAAAAAGCATTATCTGTTTTACCTAGGTAAGTGTTACTTGGACTTGATGTAGGGAATTATTGAGTAGTTAATAGTTACTGTTACTGCTAAAATTTGGGATTTCATAATTTGTGTTTTTCATTGCCATGTCTTCATTCAAAATTTTACTTAGGTTTGTGGCGGGCAAACCAATTCTATATTATTTGTAGCCAAAAATAATAATGATTAGAAAGTTCTTAAAACAACAAAGTGGGCTATAGCTGGTTTTGCCTTGATTCAGAGCGAAATTATCAATATGATACAATTTAATCCACAATATTTCCAACGGCCGTCTAGCGATTATTTTGCCACAGCCAGCAACATAATCGCATCCGTTCTCATCAATCTTATGTAATAAAATAATTTTCTATCGATATGAGATTGCTGATGACTGATAAAACATTTTTTTTTTATCTCGTAGACGGAGGGTAGTTCCAAACACATCCACTGAAAGCCGATGACGAAACAGTAGTTACTTTAACTAGATGTGGTCGGTTTTAAAGACGTACATAACATACTTATTAAAAAAGATGTTTTTAAACGGAAAGAATATGACTATTGGATGATTTTTTGTTACTAAGCCTAGCCGTAAATAATCATTAGAATTAGTTTTGTAATCACCAGCGGTCACTTTTCTGCTAAATAACCTATTTTGTTGCGTTAAGACTTTGTGCCATAATTATATGCAGTTGTATATTTTAAGCTAGTGAATTACAATACACTACAAGTACCTAGTGTAGTGTATTTCAATAGGTTACATAATATACATGTATGCATCTATTCATCATTTGATAGATCGCTTTATATTGCACCATCCAGTCACACACACACTCACGTAATTGCTAATCGCTGATCCCAATTGGATATACGTAAGGCGCCCAGAGCCAGTTCAACCGATGTTCAAGGGCATCGGCAGTGTAGCAAGGACTCTGCATCCGCAATGGCATTTTATTTGGTGTAACACTAAATTGTTTGTTTTGTTTAGCAACTCCACGATGTGGCAGGTCATCGCTTGTTTATTGGCAGCTCTTACTATGTGGCTTAGTGTGATATTTCTCATGAGATACCTTCTCAAACTGCTATTAATGTACAAGGTAAATTGCGTCTCTTTACAAATCTGAGTTGTAATTGAAGCATGTTTAGTGATAAACGGCACTTTTTAACAAAAAAACTTTTTTTAAGGGTTGGATGTACGAATCTCGTGCCCCCGGATCGAAGATATCGGTAAAGACGATGCTATGGATAAGTGTAGTTAAAGTATTATCCGGGTGGAACAAACCCAAGTTGTACAGCTTTCAAGGATCATTGCCAAGGCTACCGCTACCTGCTGTTAGAGATACTATGAAACGGGTAAGTGAGTTCATTTCAAAACAATGTTATTTGATGAGAACAACAACTTGTTTACACACAGACAAATAACGAAATATATCTTATCTTCAAATATGCATACCTTATTTGTTATAAAACAATGTATGTAGTCTTAAAGTCAACAATGTTTAATGTTTTTCAGAATTAATCATTTGCAAGTATACACAATAACTTTGGAAACTAAATAATTATGTCGTTTTTTCTTTTTTGCCTTAATTTAATTTCGGTTATCTTCTAACTGACGCAGCGTTCACCAACTTACACATTTTCTCTTAGACTGTTTAAGAGGCCTTGGTTTACAAATCTAAATATGGTGATGGAACTAGTTGATGGGTAACGGTACTGGGAGTATGAAAACCATATTACTTATCTAAATGTGGACTTTTTTTCAGTACCTGACTAGTGTTCGCCCCCTATTGGACGACGACAACTATAAGAGAGTAGAAAATTTATCTAAAGAATTTGAGGAAACTATTGCTGTGAAACTACAGAGATACCTTGTACTGAAGTCATGGTAAATATTATATTATTGACTGCATTATCTAATAAATATTCATGCAACAGGTTCAGATTGATGTCTTCCAGTGTCACTGTAACTGAAGTGTAATTGAGTCTTCAACCAGCTGTTATCGTCTAGACCGATAGAATAGATCATGTCTAGAGCTATGCCATCTGTCAGTTCGTTAAAGCTTGGTTTCACGGTCAACGGTCACCCATCATAACTCATTTTAGCAAGTTGCTCAGCGTTGTGGCAGCAAAATGTTTATGTGTTGCGAGGAACATTGCTTTCAGAATATTGTTTGAAAAATATAATTATTTTCAACCACACAAAATCATCGATCAATCATCGTGATCGAATCAGAAATGATGAGATCCGTAGGAGAACCAAGGTTACCGACATAGTCCGAAGAATTTCCAAGCTTAAGTGGCAGTGGGCAGGGCACATTGCTCGCAGAACAGATGGCCGATGGGGTCGGAAGGTTCTGGAGTGGCGACCACGTACTGGAAGACGTAGCGTTAGAAGGCCTCCCACAAGATGGACCGATGACCTGGTCATGGCCGCAGGAATACGTTGGCTGCGAGTTGCACAGAACAGGTCGAAGTGGCGGTGCTTGGGGGAGACCTATGTTCAGCAGTGGACGTCTTTCGGCTGAAATGATGACACAAAATCATTGTGCGCAACATTAGTTGGTAACAGAATACAAGGCTTCACTTTATTAGGTGGAGACGGCCCAGTACATCTTAGTTTGCAAAAATAATTTATTTATACATTCAGCATTTCGAACGCGATGTTGCACACCACAATGTAATGTAATCATTTTCTCGTAGGTGGTCCAGTAACTACGTGTCTGATTGGTGGGAGGAGTATGTGTACCTGCGCGGCCGCTCACCTCTGATGGTCAACTCGAATTTCTACGGAACCGACGCCATATTGTTAAGACCGACCAACATCCAGGCAGCGCGCGCCGGCGTCATCATTCACTTATGCCTCAAGTTCAGGAGACTCATCGATAGACAAGAACTTGAACCGGTTCGTAACTGCAATATTTTTGAATATTATTATGATAAATGATGTATATACCTGAAAGTAGGTGTATACAAACACTTTTACACAACAATAATATTTGAAATGGATCAATCAATATTTCTCTCTAGGAAATGGGTCACTTTCTGGATAACAGCATCAAGTTAGCTAGAAAAGCTGACCAAAGGCTGATAATGTTTTTACTTTATATTTCGGTGCAATATACTTTCCCGAAATATTATCGGATAACATAATCATTATGTACTATTGCTGATTTGTTTATAATAATATTCTAACTTATAAATAAGAACTTAGGTCATAAAAAATCAAGTCTTAATAAAACGTGGCAGAATACCCCAGTACACGTCCTTAAATAAATCATTGTTTTTTGTAGAGGGTCTGTCTATAAGAACGATATTTTTGCTAGCTCAAATCATCACTATTTTGATGCATCTATCCACGTTTGCTCTGAAATGTCTAAATGGTCAATCGTTGTCGATGTCCTTTCGCAAACATCTAGCGAGTAACAATCTTTGCCTGTCCGGCCGGGTGCATATGAGCGATGTGGCTGTCTTCAACCTTTCCTTGTATGACACAGGGGAGGGCTGAAATAAACAGCCAGGCTTTCTGGTAATTTTCCTCAATATCCGCTATTTAATTAAGTAGAACGGAGTAGATTTTAAAAAACCAAATTGGTTATTTTTTTATAGATAATGCTGCAAAACATGGTGCCTCTGTGCTCGTGGCAGTACGAGAGGCTCTTCAACACGGTGCGCGTGCCCGGCGTGGAGCGCGACAAGATCGTTCACTATCAGGACTCTACGCATATCACGGTGTACCATAAGGGAAGGTACTACAAAGTGCTCGTGTACTCGCGAGGACGCCTATTGAAACCTGCAGAAATTCAAGTGTAAGTTTATACATCCATACTTACTTGTTATTCTATCTGATGAAAAAATTGCAAGAAAAATTGAAAAAATCGAAGGATTACGGGTGGGTTTTAGACAGTAAAAGTCTGACACGCCCTTCCACTCCTCCCGGAGCGGGAGAAGTCTTTTGATGATTTTCAACCCGGATAAAAAAAGTACCAACCTGTGTCAAGAAAACATTAAAGTATTTTTTTTCGAATGCACGCTTCGTTAAAATACAATACAGAGTCTCGAAATCACAATTAAAACACAAGCAAGTAAACGCTGAAGTAATGCGCGCATTATGCAATTATAATCTACTGCGTCACTCGAATACGCTTAATAAGTAGTGTCAAGCATCCACCTGCTTACCAATCAAGCTAATTGAGGTCGACGTTCAGTGCTGCCGTTTTCCAACCTATCTGCATATATGTAAAGTTATAAGAGAAAATCCACGGCGATAGGGTACCAAATAATGAATCAATAATGCGTGGATTTCCCTAGTTTTATTTTCATATGTTCCTGGATTCTGAACTCACTGCCTGGATCCAATGTAAACAGAAATCATATGTCGGTAACTTGCACAATAGCATGCAAAAAGAGATAGCATGCCATTGTACCCGAACTTTGTAATAACAACTTATGTCGTGTACATAACGTAACGTTGGTGAAGATCTATCTTACGAACGCACTTACACATTGTATTTAAGTGCGTATATTCGGGAGCGTTCGGTAATGACCGCCATCTTGAAACAGAACATCTATGCACTATGGCTAGCAATCTACTTGTATGTGTTATGCCAGATGTTCGTGAGTATAATGAAAATATACTTATTTATTTATGCAAAATATGACGCAGAGAAAATACCACGGTGAAAAACAATAGGAAAATATATTTCTAACCCTTTTCTGTAGACAAATTCAACAAATCCTCGATGACAAGTCGGAGCCGATGGTCGGAGAGGAGCGCGTGGCTGCGCTGACGGCGGGCGAGCGCTCCCACTGGGCTCACATCCGACAGACTATGTTCAACCGCGGACACAACCGCACGTCGCTGCACTGCATTGAGCGAGCAGCCTTCAACGTGTGCCTCGGTAAGGATACTGATGCCGCATGTACTCCTTTCAGTTGATAACTCCTCGAAAATGTCCGATAGCGAAGACTCTCATTCAACGTAATCATAGGTATGAAATGACTCACTGGGATAGTCGCCCTGTTAACAAAATATATCGTTAGCTGCGCAACCAAGTACATAAGTGCACCTTGAGTCCCGAGCCCTAATCCGCAGTTAGAGAGACATCTAGACGCCAAAATATAGGCACGTAATAACCCTGTAGGTTTTAAGTATTGTTCCCAAATTTCAAATTTTGAAATAATATGCTCCACGAATGTAGGCTTTAGAGTAGGGAAGACGAAAGAAACGTTGGTTGGACTATGTAAAAAATCAGCGACACTAGAAATGGGGAAGAACCCAGATGAAGACTAATAGGGAGTTATGAAAGAAATAAACTTGTTACGCCGACCTTGCGGTCAGCGCAAGTCCTATTCTTTCCTTATAAGTTAGGATAAGGGCGAATGATGGTATTACATGATTTTTAAAATCTACACAAGCACGCATTATGAAGACCAAAATATATGTCGTAATTATTTATATTTACGCACAAAACTGTAGATGCGGAACAGTAAATCAGTTCCGTCATACAATACCTACAACGATAAGAGAACGACCTTCATTGGAGATAGTGGATCTCATTGACCTCTTTTTAATTTTATCAAATTATACGCATTGTAGTAAAATTAGAATTCTATCAATTTCACTGGCCTTGTGGTTTTGATTTTTAATGCAATGCGTACTCATTTTTAAAGTCCTGCACGTTGATCTGTATCTTAGATGCGGTTAGAGAGTTCACACTGAGCACACGGCACGAACGTGTCCGGTGCGGAAACGTTTGTTAGGTTGATTATATCACAATCACGCTCACGTGACGCTAGCGCAGATCCAGATGCACATTTTCCCATAGGTACAGCTTAATTACGTTTATGACAAAATACGAGTAGATCAGAAATTGCCCTTCTGTATTTTATATGGTCAGGTTAATGTTTTTATTTAATAAATACAATTGGAGCTCTAATCACTTAGGCAACACTGTCAAATAGTGCCCTATGCCCCTCAGGGTCATAAAAACCCAGTTTCCGTCTATTATTTGCCAACCGATGGCATAGTTTTGTAACCTACATTTTTGTAGTCGTCTCCATTGCATGAGCCGTATTAGTATACGATTTTCTACATACCTACACTAGCGTAGTTCCATTCGTTGACGGCTCATCGCGTCACTATCTTACATACGTCTAACCGCATAGTGATTGCAAACAATGTAACTTTTTATCAGCGCTTATTCATTTGTCATTTGTAGCCCTAAAATGAATTTTGAAAACCAACTCTGAATATCCTACTAATATAATAAATGCGAAGTTTGTGAGGATGGATGTATGTGTATGTTTGTTACCCTTTCACGAAAAAACTACTGAACGGATTTGGATGAAATTTGGCACACAGATAGTTTATAACATGGAATAACATATAGGGTACTTTTTATCCCGGTAGTATGTTCCCGCGGGATAATTTCCGACCTCCACGCGGGCGAAGCCGCTGGCAAAAGACTATTTGAGAAAAGACTAGGACGAAATCAGAAACTACGAGAAGTATAGAAAATGGTCAAAGAAGTCATTAATTTAGAAGAGGACGACTACGAGATTTTAGAAACACACATTTCTGTCTATCTACTTGATAAATGTAACAAACCGTGTTATACTGAAAGTAGGTAATTATTTTATAGTGATCATTATAATAATATGTACCTATCACGACGCTATCCGTCTAGACACTGCAGCGCAGATAAATAGAGTAGTCATAATGAATAGCGTCATATCATTATCTTATAGTTGTTTTGTCTTCGAAGAGCACGTTTTGGGACAGTCCATAGATCGTTTCATTATATGAACCTTTGCTTGAGAAATGTGATTGTTCCAGATGACTTTGAGTACGGCTATGATGAGAACAATGCTTCTAAATTGGACGAGATGGGTCACGTACTGCTGCACGGCAAAGGTCACGACCGGTGGTTCGACAAGTCATTCAACCTTTGTTTCAGCAAAAACGGTTTTGTAAGTATTTACATGTTTAATTTCCCTGATATTTCTGAATATCAGAATTACATCTTGAGATATGTAGGAGTAGTAGTACCTACTGTTCATTGTTAAGCTTGTTTTTCCTGCTGCCAAGCAGCGTTACTGTATTCATTTCATTTCCAGTTTAAAAGGAATGAGTCACATGAGACATTACAGCTTAGACTGGGAAAGCATGTCCATAGACAATAGGCAGTAGTGACCACTTACCAAAAACAGCCTGCCTTTATGTCACTACTTGCTTCTGCCCGCGACTTCGTCCGCGTTAAATTTCTCGTTCCCCCGACCCTTCCCGTCGCGTCGAATCGCTTACCCGTGCGATTTTCCCCGTTTTTGCAACATTTTTCATTACTGCTTCGCTCCTCTTCGTTGTAGCGTACCCAACACAAAAATAATTTTTCAATTCGGACCAGAAGTTCCTGAGATTAGCGCGTTCAATCAAACAAACAAACAAACTCTTCAGCTTTATAAAATTAGTATAGATTATGTAGTTATCTTTACATTTAATTATGTATCTACCTGAAGTAATATTTACTTTTTACCACATGCTTCTGTAAACTCTAATAAAGCTAACTATTTATTTTACAGGTGGGCTTTAACTCAGAACACACATGGTAAGGAAACAAATCTATAAGAATTACAATAATTATTACTATAGCCTGTAACAAATTATTTCCTGACACAATGTCCTATTTTTCAGGGCAGACGCACCTGTTATGGGACACTTATGGGAGTACGTTATTTGGTGTGAATTGGAAATCGGGTGAGCATTTTGACAATACACATTTCACCTCATTATGACGTTCTCTATTAATCCCAAAAAGAAATGTAATATTTCTCAAATACCAATTTGATTCAATTTAGCCACAAATTAAATATACGAGTATATTATATACTGGTATATTTACTTTGTGTGTTCGGCGCAAAACGTCCTTTCGTACGTATATGTACCTTGTCAATAGTTTGTACTCTTTTTCGCCGTAACCCACTAATACCCTATTATGTTAAGGTAAATTAATTTGTATGTGCAGTAACAAGTTTGAAAAGTAACAAAATTGCCTTTTCAGTTATGATAAAGACGGTAACACACTAGGCACGGTGGATTCCCCGCCCCCGGCGCCCACACGTTTACAATGGGATCTTGGGCATGAAGAGCTACTCAAGAACATTGACGTGTCGTACAACGTCGCACAAAAGTTACTCAACGACGTCGACCTCAGGATACTGATGTACACCAAATATGGAAAGGGTACGTAAGGTTTTAAAATAGCTTTTTGGTTTTGATTGTGCTTTTACGAAGTCAACAAAAGGGTCATCAAAACCTTTGCCTTTATTTACCTGTGCCACGGCGAAACGGACGCGACACTAGTACTGTCCTGTTGAAGCACATTTTTTTTAAGTTTGCGATTCCGTAATTCCAATATTACTTATATTCTTGTTTTATTGTTTTCCTCTCCAATCAAAATATGTTTAGTAGACGTCTACAGAAAAAAGCGACAAGACCGCCAAAACACCCTTTAACTTAAAGATTTTGTACATAATTCAATTTAGTTTTTGACAAATGCCATTACATTTACTTAAATTCATACTGATGTAAAAATCACACATACACAATTAAACAATACTCAAACAAAATATACGCACACACACACGTCATTCAAATCAGATCAAATATGAAATAAGTACATACGAATGTCATTTAAAAAAAAAACGATTTATTAGTTTGTGAAATGTACGTGAAGTAAAAACTTACCCCTTTTTACGTAAATAATGCGGACGGTGGGAGTATGAGACTTGGCACTGTTAAAAGTTTATATGGAGAAGGAGTGCAAAATGTTTTGTTTTTGTTTTCGAATTTCGATCAGGGTGCTTACGCTACGTCCTACGTAGGCGGATCAAAGCGAACGCGATTATGAAGCGGTGACACGCGAACTCAACGCGATGCGGTGCGACGCGGCGGCTATGTCCTACGTGCATGCGAATCGTCTCGCACAGCCGCCACTGACGCCGCCGTTCAGTGGGCACTGTGGATTTGTCATGGACGGACGGAAACAAATTTATTGGAAAATTCATATCTTAAATATCAAATACTCAAGAAGTATGAACGGCGATGAAGTGGGACTAATGTTGTATACTTAGAAAGTCCCAGTTAATTTGGCCCAATCCTCCCATTCGCGGTATAATAATAACCGGTTGTGATATTTTATATTCCTTTTATCCTATAATATAGGACGTTCTTGGATAGCATTAATTTAAATTTCTATAAACCCGAAATTATAACCAAAAAAAAAAAATACGACGGCACCGCATCCAGTTCGCGCGAAAATATCAAGCCAACTGATCGCGTTCGCTTCGTTTCGCGCCGCTCCGCACCGCACGCATGTGCGTTTGGGCACGTAGGACACTTCAATAGGTTTCGACTGTTTGTTGTTTTCGCGCCGCGCCGCGCCGCTTCGCGTTCGCGTCTAGATCGCTCACACAGGACGTCGCGTTACTCTCGAATATAATTCCAATAGATCGACATTGGAATTGTCAGTCAAACGTCAGTGATTGGCTGGACTCACTGAGTCTAGCCAATCCCTGACGTTTAACTCAACCAACTGACGTTTGACCAATGTCGATCTATTGGAATTATATTCGAGAGTAAGCACCCAGTAATAAAATAAAATGTTCAAAATAAGTTGTGTCAGTTGCTTTTTTTGTCTTTAGCATTTATGTTTATTAACCCACACATAACATACCTCTTACTTCGCAGGCTTCATGAAGAGTTGTCGGATATCTCCGGACGCGTTCATCCAGTTGATACTGCAGTTGTCATACTACCGCGACGCGGGCCGTTTCTGCTTGACGTACGAAGCCTCTATGACGCGTTTGTTCCGCGAGGGCCGCACTGAGACCGTCCGTTCCTGCACCATCGAGAGCTCCGAGTGGGTGAAGGCTATGAACAACCCTAATGCTACGGTACGTCATACTTACTTTGAGAAGTATAATATTATTTTAATTATTGTGAATGGACTATGTGGGTGATGTTTTTTTTGATGTGAAACATCTATAGGTGAGGGTAAACCTACATTTTGGCGTGGCGAGCGTGGCGACGCACAGTGGGCCCATACTGAAAATTAGTGGACTTAGGCAACAAAGTTCCAATATCTTTATAAATATTATCTTTACAAAATAGTTTTTTGTTTTGCCTTGTGTCGCAGGTTCTTCAGGTTAAGCTGCACTTCGCTAGGTCAGCCTTTGGATGGGTGACCATTTAGTTTTTGTGTGGCGTTTTGTCGCAGGTTCGCTAAGTTAAGATGCACTTCGCAAGGTCAGCCTTTGGATGGGTGACCATTTAGTTTTTGTTTTGCCTTGTGTCGCAGGTTCTTCAGGTTAAGCTGCACTTCGCAAGGTCAGCCTTTGGATGGGTGACCATTTAGTTATTTTTTTGCCAACTGCCGCAGGTTTGCTAGGTTAAGCTACATTCCACAAAGTCAGCCTTTAGATGGGTGAATTTTTGATGTGAAACATCTATAGGCGAGGGTAAACCTAAATTTTGGCTATATGATGTTATGTTTGTTACCTCAGAAGTTTACACATAATTAATATGTTATTTTTGATTATATCATATTTATTTCCTTTCGTAAAGTATGGTTTATAAATATTATCTTTACAAAATAATTTCGATGTTTCACATCTGCCAGGCGTCCCGCGACTGCTCACTTTTTTATATATATAGATCTTACTCAGTTATATTTAATGATAATCTGGCAGTTTGAGTCCTTAATGCGGCCTACCAAGATGTCCTTTCTTTGTTATTGTTCGTCTAATCGATGTGCTCCTTATGTTCTGAGCTGAGCTTCACGATTACTGACAAATGCCTGCATTGACTGGACAGGTCCACCCAATCTGTACGGTTCTTTCCTCAAAAGACCATTTCAGACACCCTTGTACATGCTCTTCAAATGATCTGACCAAGATTATGTCTGGACTTTAAAAGAGACTGTGACCTTTGAGGTTTTTTTCCACCTTTCTTCTCAGTGTAGTCAACTAGGAAAATGATTGACGTGTAAAAGTGTTTGTACAAGCCTCCTCACAGAAATAAAATCATTTTTGCTTGTCTAACAATATAATAAAATACCCTACGAATTCACAACAATTATTTTCAAGGGACGCCAAATCATCTTTTGGGAGACAGGTCAATGGCCGACGACTTAATAAACCATACCAAAGAAGAGAGTCCGACTACGGTCCCGAAGCCGTGCTATAACAAACGACCTCGGGTAACCTTTCCATTCCAGAAAGTTGTTTTAACTATTTATGTTTTATTTTGAATCGAAGGCCATCTGAAACGTGTCGCAATCTCACAACAGCGAGTCTCTAAAAAAAACACGAGAAATTTCATCGCAGGCGGGTTCAGAATCATGTACTAAATCCATTCAATGCTGCAACTCTCTATACCATCGATTTACATCTTTGGTACATAACAACCCTATTGGTACATTAGAGATATTTTTATAAAATTGAGACTGACATTAGACTGCGAACTTTCTTAAACTTAAACGTATTGTTCCTGGAAGTTTCCATTGCACTGATTGTTTTTTAAATTATGTTTTACTTTCAATACTTATAATGTTATTATTTCGTCAAATATGATAGATAATAAGCACATAATAAAATAAAAAATAAAATAAAATAAGCCTTTATTGCTGTTTATCTTTCTTACAATGACTAAAGTGTTTGCTATATCTATGCCTACTTTTCTAAATAAAACTGAACAAATGTAACTGTTAAGCTACCTTTTAAAATTTAAATTACATCATCGGCAAACGGTTATTTTTCTTTAACAGCTTGTCTGTCGACAAAGGCCTCCTCTAAAGATTTCCACTTAATCCGATCTTTTGCTACACGACTCCATACCGAACCAGCTATTTTCGTGAAGTCGTCCTCCCATCTTTTTGTCTGTCTACCTCTATTTCTTTTATTGCCTCTCGGATACCATTCTGATACTAACTTAGTCCATTTTTCTGTTCTCTCTCGTAACATATGCCCCGTCCATCGCCATTTTTGTTGTCTGTAAGCTGTGAGAGCATTTTTAAATTTTGTTTTCAATTTTATTTCTTTTAATTTGACTCTGTCCCTTTTTTTTATTCCTATTGTACTTCTTTCTATTGCGTTCTGGCAGACTTGTATTTTACTTTGCAATAGTTCTGTCAGAGCCCATGTTTGGCAACCGTATAGTAAACATGGCATAATGCACATTTCAAATACTTTCTTTTTTCCTTTCATTGGCATTTCTTCGTTCTTCATTATTTCGCTAAGAGACCAAAATCGTTTCCAAGTATTGGCTATTCTTCTTTCTATTTCTCTATTCATACAATCTTCAGTAGATAGTCATAGTCATTTCATAAACAAGTACCTTGTATCTGAATTTACATACAAAATTACAAAAATTACAGTACATTATAGACTAAAATGCATTTGAGTTTATAAATTTCATCACCCATTTAAAAATAAATTAACTGTTATTCAATCGACATGTAAATTAAACAATATGGACAACACCTTAAAATTTAAAATAATAACAATAAATTAATTAAAGACAAATTAGCATAGTTTATGTAAGAAAATCAATAAAAAATAATGGTATAAAAATTTATAGTCACATTAATAAATCAGAATGAACAAAAATAAACAATCCATGATGATTACTATTCAATAAAATTACAGTTCATCTACAGCATACAGACATTTATTCAATAGAATTTTTTTTAGATTTGTTTTGAAAGCGCTACTAAAGACAGCAGTTTTTATGTCTAAAGGCAACCGGTTAAATAATTTAACAGACTGGTATCGCGGACAGTGTTTAACAATTTTTAGGTTATGACCTAAAAATTGTTAAACACTGTCCGCGATACCAGTCTGTATACTACATATAAGTTGACCTAAATATATATATTCATTTACCCATTCTATTTGTTCTTTGTTTACTCTTATGGTTTCTGTTTGTAAGGAATTTGTCATTACTTTGGTTTTATTTAGATTCATTGACAGGCCGGCCTTAGCACTTTCATCAGATAATTGTTGTAACATTAGTTCTAGGGTTCTTGAGTCTTCTGAGAACAAAACAAGATCATCTGCGAAGCGTAAATGGCTAAGGACTACTCCATTTATATTTAGGCCATTTACAGTCCAATTCATGTTCCTAAAGATCGTCTCCAGCACTGCAGAAAATAATTTAGGTGATATAGGATCCCCCTGACGCACACCTCGTTTGATTGGAAATACGAGGCCAGTAGATTCGAGCTTAACTTGTGCTGTGCTCATTGTGTATACGTTTCTGATTATCCTTATGTATTTAGTTTGCACCCCTTGTCTCTCTAAAGCGTCCCATATATACTCATGTTCTAATGTATCGAACGCTTTGTTGAAGTCAACAAAACCTATGTAGTAAGATTTATTATATTCTTTATATTTTTGAAGAATTTGTCTTAAAGTGTGAATATGATCGATAGTTGAAAATTTGCTTCGGAAACCGGCTTGTTCCTTAGGTTGGTTTTCTTCTAGTGTATTGGTAATTCTAGTCAGTATGATTTTTGAAAATACCTTGTATATATTGGACATTAAACTGATCGGTCTGTAATTTCCAATATCACCCTTATCACCTTTTTTATGCAACAATATGATGGTCGATTTAGTCCAGTCTTCCGGAATGATTTCCGTATTTATGATTTCATTGAATAAATCTGTGAGTATCGTAGCTATCACCGGTAGTGCAGTTTTTAGTAGTTCATTTGTTATTGCATCTGACCCCGGTGCTTTATCCCCTTTTTGTGTGTTGATAGCTTTTATTGTTTCTTCCTTCAGAATTGGTTGTATCTGCTCTATCTCTGCTGCATTATATTCCTTCAACTCTTGTACCCCTTTTTGACTTCCGTACAAATTTCGATAATATTTCGTAGCAATTGCTAGGATTTCGGGTCTTTTGCTTGTCGTTTTTTTGTTTTTACTTTTCATGTTTGGAATCCAGTCCTTTTTGTAGTTCAATTCTTTAAGCGCTTTTTTAATACCTCCAGTTCTTTCTATATGTTTTTTCAGTGTTGTTAACCTTTTTGCTTTCCTTTCCTTTCTAAGTTGTTCGCTGATCTTTTTGCTTACTTCTGTTAACTTTTGGCGATTATTATTACTATTTTTTCCCTGTTGTAAAAGTTCTTTGCGTTCCTGTAATAATTGTTTACATTTGAACGACACTGATTTCTTACTACTTATATTTACTTTCCTAGTTTCCGTTTTAAATTGCTTAATGAATTTATCGTATTTTTTCTTGAATTGATATACATTCTATTTTCCCATCGTCTAGGGTTTTTTCGAGGTTGTTAAGAAGTAAATAAGTGTTACCCGTGCATTCCATTGCTTTAATATTATCATGAAATCTTCTTGTGCTTTTAGTACGTGTCCCTGATAGTTTAGCTCTAACCATCCTATGGTCTGTGTTAAAATTAAAATTACTTATAACTGACACATCTTTATAAACTTTTACCTTGTTGGACATGATGTAATCGATCTCATTGCTGTAACGCACATACTCTATTTTCAATATTTTTTCAGATATTTTGCGATTATGATTTTAATGAAAAAACATTATTGGTACTGATCTGGATAAATGTTTACATGATATAAAGGCTAAACATAATATTAATATTAATAATATGTTATATGTATATTAATTTAAAAATAAAGAGTAAAGAATCATGAAGCATCAAAAAAATTGTCCGGATTGCTGTCAATGAGAAAAGAGCTCAAATAGCTGGCAGCATTGCAACATTGTATATTTTTAATTGAATTGTATTCATTTAGGTGCAAGAGCGAATGGATCTGTTCGTGAAGGCCAGCCACCGTCATCAGCTGGGCTACCAGGACGCCATGGCCGGCAGAGGCATCGACCGTCACCTCTTCTGTCTGTACGTCGTCTCCAAGTATCTTGAGCTGGAGTCGCCGTTCCTTCAGGAGGTGTTCAACGAACCGTGGCGACTTTCCACAAGCCAAACACCTCACGGTCAGTATTTTCATATTCCACCTATAAAACACCTTACATTTTGTCAAGGCAAGTTCGCAGAATAAGGAATTTGAGTAACGTAAATAGTTCGGCAGGTGTGTTTAATTCACAAAGATATCGTTTGATAAGGAGCGAGCCTATTATCAAGCATAAATCCAGACTATTTTTGCTATTGAGAATTCCTGATAGAAAATCACCACCTATTGGCAGATAGACTGAAATTGAATGGCATCTTGGCATACGTAGCTGATACTAATATTATAACGTACTCTATATTCTCAGGTCAAACCTCAATGTTGGATCTAAAGAAATACCCGAAGTGCGTGAGTGCTGGCGGCGGCTTCGGCCCAGTAGCTGACGACGGCTATGGAGTCTCTTACATTATTGTCGGAGAAGATCTACTTTTCTTCCACGTCTCCAGCAAGAAGAGTTGCCCCATCACGGTGAGACTATATCTTTGCAAACCTATGTACAGCCTAACATACAACCAGGCGCGGTCGCAGCCCAAGATTTTGGGGGGGGGGGTCACCATGAGTGCCGGGGAATATTTTAGGAAGGTATAACTAGCGGGCGAGGCGAGCTCGAAAATTTTAACAACCCGCCTCGTACAGGCTAGGTTTTGTTTTATATTTTATGGCTTAAGTAAGTAGAGTTGCAAGTATATTTACTTAAAACGGTTATGTATCATTCAGGCTCTCGACAGCTCGGATGCTTTGGGGGGGGGTCACGACCCCCCCCTCGGACCGCGCCTGCATACAACATTCACTATTGATTAATATGTTATTGCTCCAGATACAATACACAAATTATGTTTTTAATGAAATTAAGAATTATGAGTAATAAATGGTCATTCATATTAATTAAATCTTTTGCCATTCAAGTTTACGTTTTATCTTCATAGTTCATAACATTATGTTATTTTACAGAGTTCATCAAACTTCGTGAAGCAAATAGAGAGGTCCCTGAAAGATGTACAAGATCTCTTTAATGAATACAAAAAACTAAAAAACGGAATCAAGAATAACAAGTAGATCAATATTTAGGCAAGCTTTTGTATTGTTTTAGTTTTGTTGTTGTTGTAATGTGTAGTTTATATTTTTAAGACAAAGTGAACACTCAAATCAAACTGAAGTATTCTTCATAATAATTCATTGTGTACAATATTATTTTTGTAATGTCCTTACTGTCTAATGTAATACATCGTGAAATTCTGCTATACAGTCTATATATTGTGTACTGTAACATAGACTATGTAATTGGATTAAACCCACCCATGACGAAGACACATTCAGTGACTCTTATTAGTTATTTTAATTGTTTACTTTAATAGTGGAATTAATATAGTGTCAATTGTCCGGTGTTGCACACTTATTACGTTGAAATATTTTGCTTTTGCTACCGACGATCCAAGAACAGAGTGTAAATTGTTATTTTAAATTAATTGATAATAATAAATCTGCTTTTGAATTATGTTTTAATAAAATTAGGTGTATTTTATTGTATGTTTTTAAGTGTGCTTTTATTCGAATACAGTTTGTTAGTACGTCTAAAATGTATTGATATAGGATTGGATCGTATGAATATTATACTAATCTATGGGAGCGGAACCCTCGCAGTAGAAACACGAGCCAGGCTAAGGCTTAGGTGCTGGAGCTATTTACCCACACCAACAAAGCTACGCGGGTCGCTCCATGAAACCTAAGTCGGTAGCCCTATACAAGGTGTAACCGAATAGACGCAACTCCTGTAAGTTTGTTCATAATTGAGTACTGAATCGATTTCAGTAACTTTGATTATAGGTTTTTATTGTTCAAAAATTATGTATTTTGCCATACCTATCGCCGATAGACCCAAAGAAAATTCAATCTTATTTCAAGGTGATGAGATTCAATTTCATATGCATAAAGTGCGATTTTCTTAGTAATAATAGATATCTTAAAAAAAGTTTTGCTCATTGAATTATTATGTTTAATCAATACTATAGGGTGTATGAGGTCTTGCGTTAATTAGGTTACACATTGTAACTTTGTCACACACTTGGGGCTGACATTGCTGTGTGCAGTTTTCAATCTCCTAAGTTACAAGTAATAATAAAATATGTTTAATATTTTAATTTATTGAACTAATATGCGAATAATGTTGATTTCACTTGTAATCATTGACTTCAGTCGTAATTTTAATTTCTCATATCTGTTTAACTGCTCCGTATAACATACACACGGGAAACTTCATTATTGATTATGTAGTGATTATAGCAGTGCACCACAGAGAATCACTTCTATGTGATTTCAGTTCAATGTTATTATTATGATGTTTAAACCTTATCTAAACTTTGTATCATATTTAAAGGGACGATATAAAAATATTAAATAAACTCTTACGATGTGGTTACGTGTAATACCTATTAGATATTATTATTATTTATTTTTATTTAACTGTCATATACATTCTATAAATCAACTTGCTTCCACCCGCGGCTTAGCCTGCGTTGATGTCTGAAATTATCCATCACCAACATCGGCTATCTGCCTGTGAAAGTTCCGTCGAAATCGGTCCAGCCGTTTCGGAGATTAGCCAGAACTAACAGAATGACTTACTGACACAAATTTGTTAAAAAATATATAAAAGTACCGTATGTATGGACACAAATATGCATTTAATAAAAGTTGTTATTTTGACATTGAAAAGAGACTTGACTTTATTTGTAAATACAAATAAAATCATGTATGTATAAATATGTATATATATCAATGATATACTCAGATATACCCATAGCTTTTTTTTCTAGTAAATCGTTTCTTCCCTTTGTACACACTGTTTTCGTCTGTACATTTAAGTTTATGTAAATATCAACACTGATAAATTATTTATTATGTGCCTACAACACGATTGCTTTTAAATGCATTTTGTTATAAAGCTAGATTTAATTATATGACTGTCAGCGATGATCTAAAACTTGATATTGAAGTACACTGTAATCACGCAATCGAACTATTTTATCTACGTCCTTCAAACTTTGTATGTACCTTTTAATATTTTGCTACAAATGAATTCTGTCCAATAATAAAATAACTTAGCTATATCTGAAATATTTGAGTAAAGACTAGGTGTTCTACGGAGCATGTCGCATTGTTAAATACGAAAAAATTGTATAAACAGTATATCTTTGACGTGCCTTTAATATTTTACAACGAAAATAGGGGGATCGCTATATTAAGTATATTTTAGATAGGTGCGTCTACAATGCAAAGCTGATCCTCTTTAGTTTACATTTTTCTAACAATTAATCACGTTTTTAATAAGCTACTTACAAGTTTTATCAATTAAATGTAAATAAATATATTTAATATTGAGACGTTTTATTACTTTGGTAGTGGTACCCCGTTAGCTAATAATGTACTAAATCTAGACGGATATCTGACGTCACGTTACCAGTGTACTAACATCGGCAGACCGAGTCGACTCGTAGTCAGCCTCAAAAGCCTTCAATGCCGGGCGTACTAGAATCTAGGTCCTCGGATTCGCCTATCGCGGGAGAGTGCGTGTCATCATTATCAGCAACAAGTATGGTGTTGCAGAATTATTATCATTCATTAGAGAGCACTACAGCTGACAGCCTGGTGCTGACCTGCAAGTTGCAAAAACATTAAGTTTCGCGGGCTACCAAGGCTTATGATACTTTAAATGCCTTCTTAAACTATACTTTTGCCCATGGGCGTCCCCAGGGGATTTTGTTATCGACCCTACTATCTACTTTTATCGATAAAAATTAAGAAAAATAACTTTTTGCAATTTGCAATACATTATACAACTATTAAAATAGTTTATATATGCAAGCGTGTTTTTTAGTTTTTTTAAACTATTATTTATTAATCCGACGTTTGGAAGGGGGTCAAAATCTCAAAATCATGTTCAAAGTTTCCGTTACATAGGGTTATTTTTCACTTAGTAGTGTTTTTTTTTTTTGGTTCAAATACTTTTTTATCTGCCTGCACTAATTCGTAAACTATTACTGGCCAAGTCAATAGCAGTGACTGGAAGTATTAGAATGGTGCCGATTCTGTTGTACACCGAACTAAACTATCTCTAAAATTCCTTACTTTTGGCTATGAGAATTTTGACGCTATTCTGCAAGAAAAAATCTCTAAATTTAAAAATTATTTTGACACGACTCAAAACTAATTTGACAATCAACGTGTTTTTTTTTTCTTTTGGTTTCGCAACGTGGTACTTGTGTGCGCTACGCAATTAATTTTTTAGAGACGAACGCGCGCGCAAGGGGGCAGCCTGGACGTGTTTTATATGGAATTTTTCACTTTATGTTTGAAAAAAAAAATTACCTACGTGTCGAGAGTTATATGTTCCGGGGTTAATATAGGGGGTCGAAAATTTCATTATTTTTGCGACAGGACACGCCATTTTCGAGATATAAGCAAAAAAAAAAAAGAAAAAATACAGCACTGTTTTTGCACGTGAAGGCGAGGCGTTGGTGTGAATTTTTGTTCATGACCACTAGTTTTATTAAACACCTTTTTAATCGCGATTAAAAATAGTCAGATTTAGTCAAAATAAATTATTATAGTCTAAATTTTTGGTGAAAACTGGCAAACTCAGAATAGCAAAATTGTCATTTTCACTAAACTAATAACAGTTATTACAGCACTAAGATTGCTCTGAGTTACTCAGAGCAATCTTAGTGCTGTCAAACTAAAATATAGTTAAGTTGTGTCACTTTAGTCTATTTCAGAATAGGAAATCGTCGTTTGACAGGAATAAACCAAATTTTAGTGATTTTTAGTTTAGAGAATTTTGTACAACAGAATCGGCACCAATATCAACACGCTGAACAAAGTGGATTAAATACGAATTATCGAAGCCAACGCAAAAACTATCAAAGCAAAGTCAATAAAATATATATGGGACCCTGAAGCATAACCTATCCATTTTTTATTTTAAATCAGTCAAAAAATAATACAGTGGAACAAAGAAGGTGGTTCTTTCTACTTTTTTGAAGTCGGTTAACAAATACAATTCCCTAACCCGTCACAAAGATATAACAGTCTAAAACGCTTTTTTAGGGTTCCGCACCTCAAAAGGAAAAAGCGGAACCCTTATAGGATCACTTTGTTATCCGTCCGTCTGTCAAGACCCTTTTTCTCAGGCATGCGTGGAGGTATCAAGTTGGAATTTATATCATATACTCAGGTTTACTGTCCCTTGGAGCTGTGAAAAAATCAAACTTCTAAGCTAACGCAATCAAAAGATATACCGTTCTGCAAATTTTCGAAACTCGCAAGGGAATCAGAACCTAAAGGAAGAATTTTGAAATTTGGTACGAAGCAACGTCTTATAGCACAGATAAAGGAAAAATTACGAAAACCGTAAATTTTTTGTTCATATAATATTTTTTTTTTTTTTAATTTAAACTTTTTACCTACAAGTTTGTACGGAACCCTGGTGCGCGAGTCCGACTAGCACTTGGCCGGTTTTTTTTTTGTGTGAGTGGGAAATCATCAGATGACGTCTCCCGCTCTGGGTGGAGCGGAAGGACGTGTCAAACGTTAACTGACTAAAACCCACCCGGGTTCCTCCAATTGCCTATGCCAAGGCAACGGTAATTC
The DNA here is from genome assembly GCA_947507805.1 of Aporophyla nigra. Classification (NCBI taxonomy): domain Eukaryota; kingdom Metazoa; phylum Arthropoda; class Insecta; order Lepidoptera; family Noctuidae; genus Aporophyla; species Aporophyla nigra. The sequence continues at coordinate 20,298,200 of OX382291.1, read as the reverse complement.
TTTCGAACAATTCCGCGGCCCTGGCAGGGATCGGTCCCAGCGGACCCCTTCAATACTGCTGACAGCTCTTTGAGGCGCGCGTAGAACATAACGTGCCGTCGAGACGGGTCCTTACCGGGCAAGCCCGCGCCTGCGGTGGCTGGGAGTCCGCAATCGACTCCCGACGCCCGGCGCGTCTCTTCCTTCAGCGGCTAGGGGCGGGAGGGTGCAGAGACTACCTCTCCCTCACAGGCTCCGCTTCCTCCTTCGCGAGCATTATTGCTTCGCAGAAGGAGGTAATGATTTCCCATGCCCTCTAGCTCCGTAGCATGGTCTGCACCAGTGATAACAAGAGGGCGTTTCCTCCCACCATATCCGGAACAGGAACCTTCCGAAACAGCCGTGTCCGGGGAGGACCTGCGTAAGGCGGAAGGTGAGTATACCGTGGCGCCTCTCTAGCCACTCCTCAAAGAGGGAACTACCCGCCGCAATAGTGGTGTGCCCAAGTCTAAAACGCTGGACATAATAAAATGTGCAGAACACAGGCGTTCCGCGGAAGAAGGGAGTGAAAATTTAATCAATTCAGCTGAAGAAATTGCTGCGGCTTTGAGCCTTGAGCTGCGTTGACCTAAGACAGCAAGCCGCCCAACAACAGACGGCAAATCAACCAGCTGCCTACTATAGCGAGTCCCTTAGAGATTATTTTCGTCGCTCGTTATGCATTCCCTATTTGAATTCGTTATCATCTTCATTAGAGGCGAGATTCGGCAAAAACCATTTACCATCGTTTACTCTTTCATTGTTGCACTGTACTCAGATAATCAAAATTACAATTCCAAAATTACAAAAATGTGTGAAGTATCTAAATTTTATGAGTTAGGAGGGATCACATCTGCATCTTTTTGCTGAATAAATAGCAGCAGGACTTTGAAAGTATTGGAATAACAGAGTTAATAACGGAGTAGCAAAATCTTTTTACCCGAAGGTGAAGACAGCCCTAGAAATTATACTGGCAATTAATACCTTATTCCACCGCTATATTTGAAAGGTCATTCAGCACACTCAGACGCGTAAAAACGTAGCTAAGATCGACCATGACTGAAGTCGATTAAATGGGCTTTGTATGCTCAGTGTACATAGAAATTTTTTTAACGGTAGGGGCGATTATTTCACGAAAGACGTCACAATACGTTTTGCCGAAGACCTTCGAAAGTTACTTTTAAAAAAACTCTTTTAGTTTATGTTTATTTATTTGACTAAGTGCTTAAAAAAAATCCTGTTTTGCCCCCCCGTGGCCCAGAACCTGGGTACGCCCATGCAGTTTTGCCTGTTGGCATCATATTTATAACTTCATTAATGGGGAAACCAGTTTAGGAGACCAAAATTTTGGTGTTTTTTCGTGATTTTTTTAAATATGGAAGGAATAATTAGAAATTGTTTAAACTTGGAGAGTAAATTATTTATGTTTAACAAACTAAAAGTACACTTTAAAAAAAAATCAAGTAATTTCCGCCAGAATTACTGCCGTTAGAACGTGATGTCCATGGACGATTTCTTACCAGGCATTCCTGAAGTCGCAATTTTTGTCTGTAATCATCACATTTTTTTTTTTGTTTCCTTATTTCCTTAGATTATGAACCTAACAGTGATAAAAATTAAAAAACGCATTTTTTTAAGTGTTTGAACACAATGTCATGTTTTTATACCATATTTTTTCACCTTTTTTGCATTAAAAATATATTTTTAATAATAATATAATAACATAATTTTTTTTTTCATGGGTAATCATCAAATGATTTCTCGCACGCTCTGGGCGGAGCGGGAGGGCGTGTCAGACTTTTACTGACAAAAAACCACCCATGTTCCTCCAGTTGCCCATGTGCCAGGGTCACAGTATCTCTTTCGAACAATCTCGCGACCCTGGCATGAGTTCATATGGATTGGAATTGAATAAAGAATACACACAACAAATTTCAGAACGATTGGTCAATAACTTTTTGAGCTAGAATGCATGCATGCAATGCAAGCATTTTTCTCGAAACGACTTTTTTCAACTGCCCACCAGTTGAAAAAAGTAGTTTCGAGAAAAATGCATTTGAAATAAAATATAGTGAAATCCTTATATTATCTGTTAGCTAATATTCATAAAGATTCCAAAGATTTAATTTCTAAATAGCTTCCATACATAACTTTGGATATATCGTCGTTTTAGTCACTGGTGTCGATTCTGTTCTACAAAATTCTCTAAACTAAACTAAAAATCACAAAAATTTGGTTTATTCCTGTCAAACGACGATTTCCTATTCTGAAATAGACTAAAATGACACAACTTAACTATATTTTAGTTTGAAAGCACTAAGATTGCACTGAGTTATTAGTTTAGTGAAAATGACAATTTTGCTACTCTGAGTTTGCCGGTTTTAAGGTGTATAGTCCTCGTTAACCTTGAGCATATGGGCGGAGCTAAGCTCCATACTCCCGCACACACGTAACGAGTGGCGGCGGCGCGCTAAACTAAAACGACGACCAAAGATTATGCAGAGACGGACGAAAGTCGGTATTTTTGCCTACGACTGTAAAAGGTACTGAATGGTGGATCAATGGCTGATACTTTAGAAAGACGCAACTATTTGATGTTTATACTGGACATATTTCTTTAAACATGCAGGTATGTGATTGATTAAAGCAAGACAACTTTTCGGGTTAGAGATATCTTTATGTCCCATAAAAAACAAATTTCACTTACATGAGAAATATTAACATTATTTAAAATAAATAATAGTTTCAAAAAACTAAAAAACACGCTTCCATTAAAAACCAAACTAAAAAGTACAAAATAATGGAAAAAAAGCGTGGGGTGCTTTTTAAGGTATTTTTTTATTGATATCAGGCACCCCACGCTTTGTTTCCATTATTTTGTACTTTTTAGTTTGGTTTTTAATGGAAGCGTGTTTTTTAGTTTTTTGAAACTATTATTTATTTTCTATTTTTTAAGGTATTTCGAATTTTGAGACGTATGTCAGCGTAGTTTGTGACAGTTTTTTTGCTGTCCTGGTAACCCTGGCAAGGATAATGGCACAAATTTATGAAATTATTGCATTGTCATCGGTCCTTGACAGGTGTGCAAAGTTTGAATGAAATCTGGTCGTTTAAAGTGGGTCAAAATCGCGCTATAAGGAGTCGGTTACAAACAAACATACAAACATACAAGTGAAGCTAATATAAAGCGTGTAAAAAAAGATTGTTTTTGTAACGCACAGTTTTGGTAAGGAGACACTAAAAATTAAAAATTACAACAAAACAGAAATAGTCAATAACTCTAGGATAATCGCTAATAAATTAAACACTTTCTTTGCCTGGGCATTTTTATTTAAATACAAACTATGTTACAGTTCACACAATAAAATATATAAACAAAAATGTATTTAGAAATGCCACCACTAATAAAGCATCCACGCGCACAAACAAATCGACTCCTCTGCAAGAAGCTAGTCTATAAACACACACTGTTACAATACGTTCGTAAGTATTTACACTAACACACGTCGCGCGTAGTCGGTCGATAGCTGGAGTGGAGCAGCGAGCGACACAGCCCTCCCGTCTGAATGCTAATGCACGACTACAGCCCGCGCCTGCGCAGAGCCCCTCTACCCTTGACGGCTTGAAATGGGGGTATTTCTTTGCAAAATTTTGATTAATTTACAATATTTTATTGTGAAATCGTAGTGCCTATAACCGTTTATTTTTATGTGTAAAAATATTTCCAAATAACAAAGCTGTTTAGTAGGAGTATGAAATATAAGCCAAAAAATTGGGTTGTCGTAAATATTTTTTTACAGCAAAGGTTTTAACCCTACGAAAAAAGTGCTCTTGTAAAAATTATGTGCATGAATCTATAGCAAAAATATATTTTTTTCAAATCTTCAAACCAAGCCGTTAATGAGAAGATAGGTTCATAAAGTGACCGTTTTACGGTACTAAACCGGACCAAGGCCCTTAACCAAAAATGTTGACTATAATAGTTTAATTTGACTAAATCTGACTATTTTTAATCGGGATTAAAAAGGTGTGGAATAAAACTAGTGGTCATCAACAAAATTTCACATCAACGCCTCGCCTTCACGTGCAAAAACAGTACTGTATTTTGGCTACTAAATGGCGTGTCCTATCGCAAAAATAATGAAATTTTCAACACCCTTTATTAAACCCCACACATATAAATCTCAACACGTAGGTAACATTTTTTTTTTAAACAAAGAGTGAAAAATTCCATATGAAACACGTCCGGGCTGCCGCCTTGCGCGCCTTTGTCTCTAAAAAAAATCACTGCGTAGCGCACACAAGTACCACATAAACCAAAGAAATAAAAAAAAAGCTTTAATCGCGAATGTCAAATTCGATTTTAGTCGTCTCAAAATAATTTTTAAATTTAGAGATTTTTTCTTGCAGAATTGCGTTAAAATTCTCATAGCCAAAAGTAAGGAATTTTAGAGATAGTTTAGTTACCAAGTTTAGTTCGGTGTACAACAGAATCGGCACCATTGTCTAGTTTAAACTGGTTTCCCCCCTTAAATTCCACGAATATACCGTGTTGTACGCAAGGGCGGATTCATTGGGGTGGTCATGCGGGTCATGGATTTATGTGAAGCATAATATTTTGATGTTCATCCACCAGTTCCTTCATTTTTAGGAAGGTACATACATATCTTCGATGATCTATTGGTCGCAAACGCTACTGCATGAGGTCCCGGGTTTGATTCCCAGTTGGTTAGGTAGTGTTATTAGGTTTTACATCAGAAATTTCTCAGAAGCAGCTCGGTGTCTGAATTTTTGCCCGGTTGATGGCCGTTAACTCGCCCCATATAACATGGGATTTAAACAAACTGGCGAAATGTGATTGTTCTAAATATGTATACATAGGTAACCCTGCGTGTATTAAAGTCTTCAATATACCTACGTCTCCAGCTCTAACGTCGGAGCTTTAACATGGAGGGGCTTCATCGTAATTGGGTGAAAATAATGTTGGCAATTGGTCGCAGCACTGTTTGATAAATAGATAAAAAAAGCCGGGTATTCCCAGTGGAGGGGGGCGCCATATGGATTGCCGCAAAGCGGCAATCGGGAAGAAAATTCCCAGTTGCTATTGGATGGCGACTACATGTAAAATAGTGGTATTCAGCTGCATACGACTAGACTTCTAGCCGACCCCAACACGGTTGGAAAAGGCTTGGCACATGATTTAGAATATGTAGGTATAGGGAATTTTATTAAAAAACATAATTATTGTAAATATGTAATTTGATTATCTGTGATTGATTACTAGCTTTTGTTAGGTATAACTATGGTAAATACCTACTTAGATTATATCGCACATCCTCTAAAAAACTGTCATAACACAAAAAAGTAAGAACACAGTTGTTTTTGTGCACACAGATAAAACAGTCATAATATTACTGTGTTTTTGTGTTATGACAGTTTTTTAGAGGAAAAAACTAAGAACACAGTTAAAAACACAGTCATAATATGACTGTTTTATCTTGTGTTTTTAACTGTGTTCTTAGTTTTTTCCTCTAAAAAACTGTCATAACACAAAAACAGTAAAACACAAAAAAAGTAAGAACACAGTTAAAAACAGTCATAATATGACTGTGTTTTTAACTGTGTTCTTACTTTTTTTGTGTTACGACAGTTTTTAGAGGATGTGCGATATGTGAACGATTGAAGATCACTGTGATATTTGACTCAAGCGATTTTCCAGTAGGCCGTAGACGCCATAGTAGCCCCGCTTTGGAGTACTTTTACTATGTTAAGATTGTGACATTGTAATACAAAGATAATGCTCAAACTCCGGGCTCGGCTAGACACCCAACATCGGGATGGCTGGTTGATTTCTTCGATACCATAATCTCGGACAGCAGCCTTCGAAATCCGCGCCGCGTGAACCGGAACGTTGTCGTGAAGAAGCAACATGCCAATAGCCAGTTTTCCCGCATTTTTTCTTTCATTGCTTCCCTCAAATTATACAATTTGGAAACATATTTTATTGCGCTTATTTTCTTGCCCTTTTCTTAATATTCAATTAGCAAAATACCTTCATAATCTCAAAACACTGTGGAAATAAGAACGAAGAACACTGTAGAAATTTAAATTCGCTCCTTTTCAGCTGGAAAGGTTATGGACCTTACCAGCAGGAGTAGCGCTTTTTTTCTTTGGAGGGTGTGCACCTTTCTTATACCATTGCATGAACTCTTGATTCGGTACTTTCAGGATAATAGTAATGAACCGACGGACGTTTCATCGTCAGTAACAATTCTCTTAAAATCTCGTAGAATCTTCACTACACAGCTCCAAAAACTTATCAAAGACCCAATACAAGAGAGAGACGAGAGATCTGCTAAAAACTGGAAATGTATAACTTGATACGTAGCCGCGTGTACCGATGGATAGGTTACATATCCCTGCCAATACTTTCACCATTTGCGAGAGTTTTCGAGAGAAAATTTCCCAACTTTTTTACATTTTCCTCAGTGGTGGCTGTAACGCGGTCGCCAGAACAAGGGCCATCTTCGATGCTGTTTCTGCCCCTTTTGAATTCAGCTGACCACTTTTGAATAGTGGATAATGATCGCGAAGAAGAATCACTGTAAACTGCCACAATTTTTTACCCAACTACGGCGACGCAAAAGGGAGGGTTATAATTTTAACCAGCATGTATGTTCATTTGTTCCCTCATAACTTCTAAACTCCTTATCATAAAAATGATAAATGGGATGGGGTATCGTTGGAAGGATCGTCCGTTGCTTATAGGATGTCACTATGTGACGTCATATTAAATTAAATATTGCGCTTTTTAACGGACATAAACTACATTTTCAAACAAAATATATTAGGTATGCCGTGTTGGGTATTAAATAAAAGGGTATATTTAGCACATTTCAAATTACTCATTATTATGGAAGACAGTAGGTACCTATACAGGTTAAAATGAAATAAAAAATAACTTTGCTGTTTGTTGTTTTTTAGAGTAGGTGGCATAGGACCACGTTCTCTGAACATCAGTATGAATATTTATTTAATAAATTAAAATATGAATAATATATTGACGATAAATATTGAATAGTTGGATGATAACAATTTCGGATTTTTCTTTTTATACTGTTTAGAGCATAATTTTTAAGTAGTCGGATTTTAGTTACTAACTTTTTTCGCGGATGACTTTTTTCTTGTTTTATTAGGAATTTATGTTGTTCGATTTTCTTCAACAATGGTGTCGATTCCCTTATTCACAAACTAAACTAAATTTAAGTTCAGTGCATCTTTTTCTTTCTATTTCATTAAGGAAAGGACAAAAGATAAATTTTAGTTTAGTCCTGTCCAGGGCTGCCAGATCGTATAATTGGATACAAAATTTGTATAATTGGACGGTGTATTGTATCCTTAATCATTCAGTATAATTGGATACAAAAATGGCAGTAAGAAATGAGATGTTATTGTGTTAAGCCACTTATGCCTCTAGTTTTTTGGAGGTTGGCTGCTGTGTATACGAATACTTTTATTTTGGACAACAAACTCCCAGCAGAACAATGCTGGAAAAAGGTATTCTCTTTGAGTGATGGACATGCCAACAAAATGTTTCCTAATTTAAAAGCGGTCATAGCTCTTTTGCTTGTTTTACCATTTTCCAATGCATCTGTGGAGCGCACTTTTAGCTACCTTAAAAAGATAAAGACGCAAGATAGAAATTGTTTAAAAACGGAAACAATATCTGCTGTCATGAGTACAAAAAATGGTGTAGCGAAACGCGGTGGGTGCATTGCTTTTGAGCCCGAGCCCTCTACAGCTATGCTAAATATGAAAATTATAAGAAGAAATAATAAAACTGCATGATGGTTCGTCTTTTATGTGAATGGTGGGAGTTGAAGCTCTGAACTAACTTGGTAAGCTCAGAACTAACTACCTAACCACATTTCTTCCATTTATTTTTCTTTTTGTATGGATTTTTTGTTTTTTACAGGCAAACACTAATTACTAGAAAAATAAGTCTTGATTGATAAATTGATGACGTACTAATAATAAGAATACTTAAGGGGAATGCTCCAACCAGCCCGCGAAATTCAAAATTTCTTGCGTTTTTTGCAATTTGCAGGCCAGTGCTAGGTTGTATGTTGATTAAAATATTATTCGCGGCTGTAAGATATATGTAATTACAGAATTATAATCATCCAAATCACCAATACAACCCTCCAAGTTCATAAAGGGCTAGGAACAAAAAAAAAACTGAAAAAGTCATTCCTACAGCTTTATGAACTTAGAGCGTTGTTTTGATGATTATAATTCTGTAACTACATATGTCTTACAGTCGCGAATTCGGCAGTCGGCTGGTTGGAGCATTCACCTTAATTTTGATTGTATTTATTTTACAGATTTAAATTTTGCCACCACTATAACGTGAACGTGACCAGTACTATAAAGTAACTGTGTATCATACCATATTTTAAAAGTGAAATGACAAAAACGAAGCAATAAAAGTACAAGTCGGTATGTTTGTCGTATTAAATTATTAAGATAAATCGGTTTTTCATCACGCATCTGTGAAAAGAAACATAATAAATATCGATTTATATAATGATTATGTATAATGCGATCTGATTTCGTATAATTACCGATACAAAACCGTATCGCCGAAATTTTTTTACTGGCAGCCCTGGTCCTGTCAAATTAATCAGCGCTTGACGTAAATTGAAAGGACAATAATTACTGAAGACGAGGCGGTATGGTCTAAGACCTTAGCCTGCCCTAGTAGGGCAAAGAGAAGAAAAAAAAAAAAAAAAATTGACGTAAATTGACGTAATTTTAGTAGGCAAGTTTTTAATCACGTCTAAACTTGTATGGAGCGCTGATTAATTTGACAGGAGTAAACTAAAATTTTTCTTTTGTCCTCTTCTTATTGAAATACAAAGAAGAAGATGCACTGAACTTAAATTTAGTTTAGGTTGTGAACAAGGGAATCGGCACCATTATCGTATTAGTCATTATGATCACCTAGACAGAGTATAAAAAAGAACCATTGATCGATAAATCGAATGCCCCTCGTAGCTTCTTACGTATCTTCTTCTACTTTTCTGTTTACGTTATTTATTTGTTAATCCCGTCTTTATCATCATTACTGGTTTCATTACCCAAAGCGATAGTACAGTCTCGTAATTATTGGTGTAATAAACATATTTGAATAGCTTTAAAAATATTTTTGTCTCATCTCTAGTGGCAAACAAACTGTGTTCAGTTTGGTAAAAAAAATTAAAAAGTAACATCTGTCAAACTGTCAACAAATTAATTCAATACGACATAACATAAGGAAAAAAGCGCGGGAAATTCGTATCGATAGGGCGCCTTTTTTAAAACAAATTTTTAAATAATTAGTTTATTCCTTCACAAGTTTATTTGCTTGCTTTTCTCATGATGGGGAAGAAAGGGCATCCAAAGAAAAGAAAAAAAGAAGGCTCGTCTTCTGCTCCACCATTGAAGTCCTCTGAAGACGACGGTGGAGCCTCAAGCTCTTCAGAGGAATCAGTATCAATTGAAAAGGATAAGTATCGGGAATTCAGGATTCCTGACTACATTAGGTCATACCCCGAAAACGGAGGCAATTTTGAATATGTCGTATTTTTTGAAAGTATTGATTTAGTCCCGATCGGTGATAGAGACATGATGTCCCTTTCAACCAGCATAAAAAAATACAACAAGGGAGTAAAACAATTATTGCGCATGAATCGTTATAAAATTGGTGTTATTTTTGAACGTCCTGGTTTAGCCAATGCAGCGTTAATGAATCGTAAGTTTTTGGATAGTTATAAATTGAAAGCCAGTATTCCTGCAACTGCTACGGAAAATACAGGTGTTATTATGCATGTTCCAATTGATCTGAGCAACGAACACATTTATAACGCTATAACTAGCACAAAGAATATTATTTCTATCAGAAGATTTATGCGTCGTACTATTTCAGAAGAAGGGGGGGTGTCCTTTCAGCCTACGAAGACGGTGGCCATCACATTCTCGTGTGCAACAATACCCGATAGTGTAGACCTGAACAGCTGGCGATTCGAAGTACGTCCGTACATTCCGCCGGTGAAACAATGCCTAAAGTGTCTAAGGTATGGTCATATAGCCAAATTTTGTAAGAACTCCCAAAGATGTTCCATATGTACAAAGGACCATAATTATAAAGAATGTCTAATACCATCAACTGAGGCTACATGTTGTCACTGTCAAGGTAATCATGTAGCTATTTCGGCACAGTGCCCAGTCAAACAGCAAAAAGTGGAAGAAAACAAACACAAAATTAATAAGAAATCTTATGCAGATTTATTCAATGAAAAGTCATTTCCATCCCTTTCAAAGCCCAGTCCTGCTAAACAATTACAATCACTAATTGAAACAGAACCAATTTTAAATATTCTAATACAGACAATAGTAACATTAATTTCTCAAAATAAAAATAATGAAAAGAGTATTTGTACTCAAAGCATAAAAGATGTTCTATTATCAAAAATTCAGAATAATATAAATAAACCTTAATTTTATGGATCAGCTAAATATTGTACAGTGGAATGCTCAGAGCATCAATAGTAATAAACATGCTTTTTCGTATTTTTTACATGAGTATAACATACATGTAGCTTTATTGTGTGAGACTTGGCTCAAGCCTCACATGAGATTTAGTATTAAAGGTTATAATATAGTAAGATTAGACTCAGGTAATATACACAATGGTGTAGCTATTTTAATACATAACAGTTTACAATTTAGTAAAATAAATACTTTATATGATGATTCCATACAAAATATAGCGATTCGTTTAAAATATGGCAATAAAAAAGAAATTTCACTAGTTAGTTTTTATAGTCCTGGAAACGCTTCATTTACTAAGTATAAGTTTGATAATTTAATTCGCAATATTCCTGGTCCTCTTCTGGTGGGTGGAGATTTCAATGCACATCATTCGGCTTGGGGATGTAACAGTGTGAACATCCGCGGCCGAGAGGTGCTTGAAATCATTAATGACTGTAATTTGGTTTTATTGAACGATGGAGAAATGACAACTGTAGGCTCTGATAGGTGGCAAAGAAATGCAGTTGATTTAACTGTAGTATCAACTTCAATTTCATTATCTTGTAACTGGTCTGTTCATGATGATCCTTTAGGTAGTTACCATTTACCTGTAATTACAAAGTTACTTAATAATAACAATTATAATAACCCACATGATATGGAAGCTTCAAATTTGCCAAAACATTTTAATTTTAATTTGGTTGATTGGGAAATATACAAGAAGACTGTTGATAGTTTGTTAAAGGACTTTAAAATTAATAAAGATAACCCATTAAAATCATATAATGACATGATAAAGTTATTAAATTTAGCTGTTATTAAGTCATTACCATCAACTATAAGATCTGCTACTTCTTTTGATACAGCATCAGTAAATAATAATCGTAAAAAACGCATTCCATTACCATGGTGGAATTTGAATTGCACTAAAGCAGTAGAAGACTCTAGGAATGCCTATAAAGTATTCAAGCACCATCCCACATTGGAAAAATATATTGAGTTTAAAAAATTACAAGCTCTTAAAAAATTAGTGTTAAAAAGAGAAAGATATTTAAGTTGGATTTCTCTATGTGAGTCATTTAATAGAACTACTCCATTATCTAGAGTTTGGCAAATGTCAAAAAGATTTAATAAAACATTTCGTCGGCTAAATAAGCTAAATTGCTAACTCCCTCTCATACTACTTGTCAGAAATAAGAAAAAAAGAGTTTAAAATTATAATTACTAACCGACTGCAATATCTAAATTCCAGTTGGTAGATATTTTACCATTACCTATTATTACACCATTTTTTTTAAATTATATTAATATTAAATACACTTTAGGGCCTAAAATCGGAGTTAGCATTTTTTACACTTGCAATATTTTTTTTACCGCAATAGGTTTAGGAGATATCAAATTTTAATATCTAAGTAATTCTATTGAAAAAAAAAACGAATTTACTTAATAAGTTTCGTTTATTAATAAAAGAGATAATTAAACATAAATGAAAAGTTTATAAAAAAACCGGCCAAGTGCGAGTCGGACTCGGGCACCGAGGGTTCCGTACAAACCTGTAGGTATATAACTAAAAGTTCACACATCACGACAATCGAGTCGTAGTTCTGTTCTGTTTCTTAGCTTGGTTTTATTTCTGTCTGTGTTTTGTTCTGTTTATTATATGATGTAACAAAAAATTTACGGTTTTCGCAATTTTTCCTTTATCTGTGCTATAAGACGTTGCTTCGTACCAAATTTCAAAATTCTAGGTCGACTGGAAGTACCCTTTAGGTTTTGATTCCCTTGCGAGTTTCGAAAATTTGAGGAAATTTGCGGTATAAACGGCTATATCTTTTGATTGCGTAAGCTTAGAAGTTTGATTTTTTCACAGCTCCAAGGGAGTCAAGTCTACTGTGACTTGAGTATTTGTTATAAATTTCAGCTTGATATCTCCACGCGTTCCTGAGAAAAAGGGTCTTGACAGATGGACGGACGGACGGACAACAAAGTGATCCTATAAGGGTTCCGCTTTTTCCTTTTGAGGTGCGGAACCCTAAAAATGCAGTATTTAGTGATGCGGTAAATTATCATAAAATTCTCGAAAATCTGCTGGCAGGACTTGTTTAATTTGTTGTAGGTCGTTGTATTTTTTAGCTTTAATTTTGAGTCTACCTTGGTGTAAATTTTGCTTTTCGTCAAAACTGATTGCTGAAAAAAATCCCTTTCTCTGGGGCAGCAGTGTCCATGGCTCACTGAACCGTAGTTTGTACGAGATATCCCCCGATGGAGAATACATCAGCCCACGTATATCGGTGACCTTAGGGTCTCCCGCCGAACGGCCTGGCCGAATACTTTTATAGCTTGTTAAACTATTGAAAGCTTTAAAAAAACCATGTTCCAAATATTTAACATAGAATTGGTTGTTACGGGCGGACTTAATCATTTGAACGTAGTCTGCGGGTACATTTACAATCCTGTTACGCATCCTTCGTTCTATTGAGGAATGCATAGCATCTACCTCCATTTGTGTATGTCCGACTTCTAAATACTTTTGTTCGATGGTTATTTGGTTGTTAACTGCCAAATTTTGAAGGGCGTTTGATAAAGTTACATTGCGGTTTTGGTAACCACAGCCATCAGAATAAATAATAACACATACATCCGTTTTGTTTTCAACTTTTGAGAGAATCTTTTTTTCAATAAAATACGTCCAAATAGAGGCAAACTCATCTGCATTTAGCCCTCCTTCCGATTCGTCCCACACAAAACAATAGCCATCTTTAGTGATGTTATCGTAAAAGCACAGATTATGTACTTGCAGCTTGGTTTTGTAGTACAATGTGCTGACATTGGACTGAGGTAAGCTTTAGAAATAAAACTCCGCAACTCACTCTCACCAAACTTTACGCTCGAACAAAATGGCGTCGACTGGCGGGAGTTGTCAAAATTGCGCGCGTAGTTTGAAAGGCGCGGAGTTAGCATAAAATATTGCGGCACGATAGCTGTGATTTGAGGTTAGTTTGTAGCGTTAGCATCTTTGACGATTACGCGTAATTTTTTTCTTTTTGATTTGGTACCAAAAATTCAGTTTAGACAAAAATGGAGTTAGCAGCTTAGAATACTTAGCCGACGATTTACACCTCCAAGTAATAATATTGCTCCTTGGGTATTCGATTTTCTTAAAAAATATACTCCAGATACAGTTGAGGGGCCATTTCAATCAATTCCTCATGAAGTAAAAGCTTCAGGACATTATGAATATCTAATTTATCCATTTTCTCTTCAGGAATTAAAATCTGCAATATCATCTAGACGGGATTCAGCTTTTGGCCTTGACGGAATACCTTACAAAATGTTGAAAAAAGTATCAATTATGGCACTTTCTGACATATTAAGTGTTTTAAATTTACTCTGGCAGGAAATGGCCATCCCTAATGAATGGAAAATAGATTGTCTTATCCCAGTACTTAAACCTAACAAAGTAAGACACAAAGCAGAATCGTATAGGCCGGTAGCATTAACATCATGCATGGGAAAAACCTTTGAACAACTAATTAAACAAAGAGTAGAATTTTATATAGAAAGTAATAGTCTATTACCATCCAACCAATTTGGCTTTCGACGTGGGTTCTCTACTCGAGATAGCATTTCTCATTTGCAATTAGATATATACAATTCTAATAAAATGGACAATCATTTTGTTGGTGTCTTCTTTGATGTAGTGGGTGCATTCAACAACATTAATCTGCACATTTTGTGTGGTGAACTTCGTGCCCTTGGTATTTCTGAAAAAATTATAATATGGATCTTTAACTTTTTACATGGTAGAGAGGTATATGTCAAGGTGAATAAACGTTTGATAGGGCCACGTTTTTCATACAAAGGTGTATGTCAAGGTGGCATCCTCAGTCCATTGATTTATCTTCTTTATTTACATAGACTAAACATTGTACTTGGTCTTGAAGTGGTAAATTTGCAGTTTGCAGATGATTTGGTTATCTATGCTTCAGGTTCAGATATAAGCTCTGTTGAGAGTATTTTAAATACAGCTTTAACTCGGCTAAAGAACTATTTTCATTATCTTAACTTGGATATTAGTCCAGAAAAATCTAAAGTTATAGTGTTTGGAGAGTGTGATACAGACCTACATATCTATTACAATAATAGTGTTCTTCCAATAGTGAATGAAGTGAAGTTTCTGGGTATAATTTTTACAAATAACCTTTCATGGACTAAGTATATCGATTTTCTGTTAGGTAGAGCTAATAAAGCATTTAATTTTATAAAGTCACTGTCGATTGCAGCTGATCCTAAAATTTTGCTTATGTTATATAAATCTTTAGTCCGCAGTCATTTTGAATATGGATTTTTGTGCTTTGGGTCTGATCAGAGATTGGTTCACAAATTGGAGATTCTTCAAAACCACAATCTTAGATGTATAACTGGTGCAATGAAGACAACTCCAATTAATTCACTTCAAATTGAGTGTAACACTCCTCCTATGAATATAAGATTTCAGTTTTTAAAGTCCAAATACATTCTCAAGCTTTTATCTTTCGAAAATCATCCTTTATTAAAGAAAATATTATTTTATCATAGAGTATACAGTCCCTCTAATTTTGTAAATGTCCCTTATATATTTCATGACTTTTCTAATCTAATCAGTATAGATGATCAATATCAAATTGAGAAATGTAAAGGCAGATGGCCATGTTACTCCGGTAATTACATCAGCAAATTCTGGCCCATGGACATTTACATTAATCGCGATCTTCGGAGTAAAGAAGATGTCTATCAGTTAATTGCAGAGTTCCCTGGGTACAGGCATATATTTACTGATGGATCCAAAAACAATAGAAATGTTTCGTTAGCCATATATTTACCTCATCTTACTGTTGGACATGGAGTTCGATTACCTGGAGCCATGACTATATTTACAGCAGAATCTCTAGCCATTTTATCAGCTCTGCAGTACATACAGATAAAGAATCTTGGGCACACAACTTGGCTTATAGCGACCGACTGCATGAGTGTTCTCATGGCTTTACAAAACCCGAAACTGGACGCCAATACTGGTAATATTTTATATGAGATTCGGACTTTATACGCTGATCTTTGTTCTAGAGGATTTACAATAAGCTTAATATGGACACCCTCCCACATAGGAGTAGCAGGAAACGAAAGCGCAGATTATCTTGCAAGAGTTATTGTTGACGTTGACATTCCAGAGGCAAGAAATGTTGCCATACCAAGTTCGGACCTGCTTACCAAATTACGTGAACAAAACACTCGTAATTGGCATGAGAACTGGCAAAAAACACTAAGAACTAAAGGAAAATGGTATGCGAATATAAATAAAATCACTGGTTCTGCGCCCTGGTTCACCCGATCTGTTCTTCCTAAGAGCAGAAAATTTTACACTACTATAAACCGTCTTAGATTTGGACATGGAAGATTCAATGCACATTTAGCCAGAATGAAAATTATAACATCGCCTGTTTGTATCAATTGTGACTTAGGAAGTGATCAGACCCTAGATCATATAATTTTTGAATGCCCTGCATATGATCTGCAAAGAATTCCTCTATTTGATAAATTACTGGAAATATATAAAACGCCAGCAAGCATCCCGCGCGACACTCAAGGTTTGCTGGAAAATTGCAGTACATACACAGCACTGTATACATTTATTGATAGCACTGGATGGACAATCTGATCGATCGGGGCGACATAATAATATTAGAAGGATTTGACCCGGATATGACCTTATTTAACACATGATTATGACGAATACACGGATATGACACATTATATATTAAGATTTTGACTAATGAATACTGAAGACGTGGCTCTGGCCTAAAATAAATAAACATAATCAAGATATAAACTACTAAGGACGAGGCTGTGGCCTTACTTACTTTTGGACAAGAAGGATAAAACTGAAGACGAGGCTTTGGCCTTACTTTTAATCAAGAAGGACAATAATTTTTAGGCGCATTACGGCGCCCTGTTTGCTCGAATGAAACTAGGTTCAGTAGTAGGTAGTAAGATGTATATTTCTTGCACCACACAGTATTGTTACGACAACGGAGGTAATATACAGCACAGTCACGTTATAAATAGGAGATAGAACTTATAGTTAGTTACACTGCACTTATAATTATCTTTCAAGTATACAACCATCCACATTCGGATTAAAATCTTAGGTTCTAGCTTTTTACAGTGTACCATAAACATCTCTATAAAGAAGAGTAAAGTGTTGTCACTTTTATCTAAGAGTGGGAACCATAGACATTTAGTTTGGTTCGCCACAAATTACTGAAGACGAGGCGGTATGGTCTAAGACCTTAGCCTGCCCTAGTAGGGCAAAGAGAAGAAAAAAAAAAAAAAAAAAAAATTAATTCAATACAATACATCTCAAATTCTCATTCGAACTAACGAATCTATCATTCATAACTAATAATGTAATACGTTTACAATATTGTTTTTTCTACCAAATTAATACAGCAGTAAATGTCTTAAGTTATGGAAATATTTAGTAATTTTTCCTCATTTCTAAGGTGTCCCTGTACCTAGTTGTTTTACAACTTGAGTGCAACATGTATCATATATTTCGAATAATCTTATACAGACTGTGGGTTGTGTCGACTTTAACCTTATTTTCTGGTGTTGTTGTATTTTGGTTTTATGGATTTATAACAGCGCTTCTTGTATTTACTTTGGGCATTTCAGGTAAGATAAATAGTAGTTATGATATTTTTATTCATCCTGTGGATTGGTTTATAATTACCTTTAACTGCCCCACCCCTAAGTTGACCCTGAGCCCCTATCATTATCAACAAGTAAATTGCTGGGACATTGCTTCATTTACATTGATATCACTGATTGTCTACTACTAACCTAAATGCATATTACAAACAAATCAGTATTTTATTTCTGTGGAGGTCATCCCATAGCAGTTATTGTGCAGAAGAGGGTTTTAAAAGTTTTGCAATGTGGTAGTTGAAGACAGCCGTGCAATATTTTTCTGTCAAGTATGGCATGCTGGCAAAACCTTTCTTTAACCTTTTGACCGCCAGAGTCATGTATAGATGACAAACCAAAATGTGCCCAGCACGCCACGGTCATGATAGCAAATCGTGACCGTGGCGTGCTGGGCACATTTTGGGCAATAGGTTAAATAAGTCTTATCTAGATGTTATGGCGTAAATGCTGGCACAGATATTAGTAACACTTATACACTTACCAAAGTAAGGATACATTATCTTTAGTTATGAGAGATTTAATGGATAAGATACTATATCTGTTATGATATGGCTATATTTAATATAAAATTAAACTGTGTATTATTGACACCAGCAAAAACAAACAATTCTTTGGAAAACAACCTAATATTAAAAACTAACATTTAGGATTCTACTTGTAGCTTATACTTTAATTAGTCCCCCCTGGTCACATTGTTCATAACAATAGTGAATTTATTTTTCTAAAATTTTATTTCAACTTTCGATAGTTGAAGATGTTCCAAATTTGAGTATGTTTTATGGAATAGGCCTCCTTCAACTGTTGCCATAGTGCTCTTTCCTCTGCAATTTTGGTCCAGAAAGGCCCATAGCTTAGGCGGATATTGTCCTCTCATCATGTTGTTGGATGAACTGGTTTTCTAATCCTGTGTCTTGGATACTTGTTTATTCGTTTTTTTTTTTTTGTTTTACTTCAATACAAAGCCCCATTTCAAACTGCCAACCAATATTTTTCTAACTTTAGTTTTTCTTGTCATCTCTGTATTTCTGAGTTTATCCCTTAGTTTGTCTCCTGACATGCTTCATTCCATCATCATAATCAGTCTATAATGTTCCCACTTCTGGAACACACTCCTAGGGTATTTTGCAGTGAATTCAAATTTCTTGGAATCTCTTTCTAACAGGTATCATCTGCGCATGTCAAATGGTTTAGACGACTGCCATTGATAAAACCATATTTGTCCCATCTATTTGTCTAAAGATATAAGCTGGGAGTATAATAGGTCTCCTTGTCTGCCCCCTCTGTTTATAGGAATAGGGTTTAGTTTTGATTATTTTGTGGCTTTTTTTTTTAGTTCGACATGGGTTTTTTCAACTTCTTGTTGTATTAGGTTAACCACTAGATCATCTGACTTTTGAACGCTTTGGAATACTCAATGAAGGCAATGTAACGTGAATTCTGATATTTGTTGTATTTTTCCAAGACTAGTTTGATTGTGTGTATATGATGGATGGAACTGTATTTTTTTTCTAAATCCTGCTTGCTCTATCAGTTGATTTTCAACCATTTTGTGTAGTATTTTCTTAAATTACCTTTGCAATGAAAATCTTATAGACGTTTAATATAAGACTAATTGGTCTATAATTGCCAAGTTCAATGTTATATTCTTACATTAGTATGAGAATAATAAATGATTATCCCACAATGATTTGGAATGGTGCCTGAGGCTTTAACTAAGCTATGTAATTATTTCTTCTCCTGTGCCTCTGATCAGCTCATTTGGTACATTGTCGGGTGTAGTGAGTGAGCTTTATCAAATTTTTGTGACAGATCAAGCTTGCTGTAATTGCAGTAAAGTCACATCTTGTGTCAATGCTTGGGTTTTGAAGGATTGTTCAGCCCATTCTTTCAATTTAAATTTTCATTCTCATTGTTTTTCTGTCATTGTCAGTCTGTCCTGGAACATTCAGCAATACATGATGGACAGACTTTTTTCAAAAGTTTGATCATTTTATACCCATGATCACTCCCATTTCCATGTTCCATGCTTTCCGGATATAAAATTAATACCAGCTTGTCGGGTGCCAACCTCGTCATTAAAAGCTCCCATAACTATAAAGTGGTTGTGTTGTGATATATCTTTATAGTATTAGATTGATGAAGAAAGAAGTCTTCAATTTAATGTCACACTTGGAAGCTACACCATGCTCTCTTGTAGTTTGGCAAGTTAATGTTGAGTATTGCTACTCTGAGATTCCTATCAGCTCCTTTATGTAATTTTTCAATGTTCTATTAATGACAAAGTCCAGTAAAGAAACAGCAGGTCAAAGAGGAGTCTCTTTGACCTGCTGTTTCTTCTTTTTGGTACAAATGCTGTATTTTGTAAAAGATCAACGAGCTTGCGTTCCATTCAAATCATGACATTATTTTTAGGCTTTTCTTTCAATGTCCTGTTTGTTTAGCTCATTATTTTCTACAATATGTTTAATTTCTTGTTTAACGCTTCCAATACATTTAATGTTACAGCCTTTGTTATGGCTAAAGTTTGTTGATTCATCTTTTCTTCGAGTTTTGATAATAACATCTTCAATGTTTTCGTCCATGTTATTGTTCATTGTTCATACAAATCTCTTTTATTAACTGATCCAATGTTTGTCCACAGGGATTCTGTACAGTGCTCAAGATCTATTGCTATACTATCCGAATGATCCACCCGACTCTAGGGTGTTTGTTCTTCAGCCCAGCAACTATAAACTCCCATATGAGAGTATCAAAATTAATAACAAAGATGGCTTCAAAATTCACTTGTTCCTTATAAAACAAACAGTGAATAGCAATCATAGACCAACCATGATATTTTTCCATGGAAATGCTGGTAACATGGGCCAGAGGTGAGTTTGCACAACTTTTTAGATCAAATATCCAATTGTTGTTCCAACCCGTGTTTGTTGAAGTCAATTCAATTTTATATGTTGTCAAATCTTATGTTAAGCGAATTTACTATGAGCTTAGAGTAGCCTACTACCCAATTTCAATGGACAGCAAAGATCATAATTCATGCTGCTGTAAAATGATATTTACACTATGTGGTTCATGCTGTTCAGGATATGAAGACAGACAACAATTTTGAAACACTGGCAAACTTAAAACAAACAAAAACCATAAAACATTCATGTTTATATTTTCAGACTGTCAAATGTCTCTGGTTTCTACCACAAGCTGAATATTAATATCCTCATGGTGGAGTACAGGGGTTATGGTTTGTCAGAAGGAACTCCATCTGAGAGAGGTCTCTATGTTGATGCACAGTCTGCTCTCGATTACATCATGCAGAGAACTGACATAGATGTCAGTAAAATTATGGTGTTTGGAAGATCATTAGGTAAAGTACTCATAGTTAGATAAATCTTTGTTCATATTTGAGTTAACATCTTCCTTGTCCCACAAGGTTGGGCTCGGCTTTCAGTCTGGCCAGTGTGGTTAAATATCGATATTGTTCATGGAAAATCAGCCACGGGATGGGTCCTCCAACATCCCAATTCATTGACAGTACTGATGATCTAAACAGTTTTATACTTTCGCCCGAGGCTTCACCCGCTCAGAGGTGGAAAATTATCCCACGCTAACGCACTACCGTGATAAAACGTATACTATGTCCTAAGCCAGGTCATTGTCCATCCGTTAACAAAAATAATCTCTTTTTTCCAGGTGGAGCGATAGCAATCGACTTAGCCTCAAGACTTGAGTATAGGAACAAAATATGGGCGTTGGTAGTAGAGAATACCTTCACTAGCATACCTGACATGGCACACGTGATACTAAAATGGAAGTGTTTGAACTGGCTCCCACAGTTCTGTCACAAGAATAAGGTTTGTGTTTACTGTTTCATATTATGAGTAGCTATTACTGCCTGTTGTCCCACGCCTAAACTAATGAATTGCGGTAATGTTTTATTTCATTGGTTGATTTCGTATAAAAAAATAGAACAATTATTATCTTTTTAGTACATGTCATTGAAGAAAATGGGGCACGTGATGACGCCTACTCTGGTATTATGTGGTTCAAATGATGCCCTGGTCCCACCGTCTATGGCCAAAGAGCTGTACATGCGCTGCGGAGCTATCTGCAAGAAGTTAGTGGTGATGGCTGGCGGCGGACACGACGACACCTGGACTTGCAGAGACTACTACTCGTCTGTACAACAATTCTTGGTCAATGTACCGCCGTTACCTGACGAAATTGGTCCATTCTTCGATAACGATACAAATTCCAAGAGACATACTATTGTGCATACAGTATAGTATATATTGTTATTTTTATAGTTATAATTAGACAAATATATTAGTATTTCATTATAATTTTACAAATTTTATATAGTAAAAATATTTTAATACGTTTGAAATTCCTGTAGCTTAATACGTAGATAATAATTTCGTTTTTCCAACGTACAAATGGCGATGCAAATGAGTGATTGTGATGATAATCGTACCTACATAATTTAATAACAAAACCATTATTTAAATACAAAACATATTAGGTATAAAATATTTTATAACTTTGCACAAAATGTGTAGGTATATCAATAGTATTAACGGCAAGAATCCGTAGCAATCAAAATATCTAAAGCTTCATCGAGTTTAATGATCACCTATTGACTTTATCAGAGTATTAAAGAATACAACAATGTTGTATTTATTCGCATATGGATAACAGATTGTTACGTAATACTAAATAATAATCCGTGGGTGTGAGCTTGCTAGGGTCAGACCGAAAATGGTAAAGTCCATCCACGACAGTAAAAAGCGGTATCCCTTAGTAATTCGGCGGTGGGGGATTACCTTCGTGACGAAGTGATCCTCCTTAATCATTATTTCATAAATGAATACTAGCAATCTCTTTCACCACTAAATAAATGCTTTAGGTACAATTAATTCCCAAAAAAAGTTAAATGGGATGATAGAAAATTAAGATTTTTCATCAGCAACTGAAAGATATACTACGACGAGATGATACCACTACAAGAAGATAAGTTGTACGACACAAAGATGCTGCTACAGCAAAATACAACGATCAGAAGACCTTGCGTCATGAAAATATGTTGATACTACGGCAAAATGATAAACCAACCAGAAAATACTACGACTACGACCACAAGATACCTTGACAAAAAAAATGCTACTATGAGAAGATACTACTATAAGATCATGCTACGATAAGAAAATACAAACAACAGAAGACACTACGACATACAGCTACTAGAAAGTACCATGCCAATAAAAAAGCTACGACAATCCAGGAAATTTTTTTAACCAGTGCGCAAATTTTTTTTAGCGGTTCAGTATCAGTAATAGAGCACTATTTTTTCAATACTTTTTTTTTTAATTTTTATTCGACCTTAAATCAGTAAACTGTGGACACCCTACATATTTCGTATTAAGATATCGACAATAGGAATAGGTCAGCAACCGCGCGCCGGCGTAGGTACTTCGAACTTCTTAGAATTTTGACCGATCGAATAGCTGGTAGGTACTTGTAGTGTAGCTACGCTCGGTCGTTCACCTTCGCAGCCGCGCCGGTGCCGCGCGCTAGTTACAATAAAAACCAATTTCAAAATAAACATCTTTCGTTAACGGTAACTTAGTTTTTTGGACTATGATAAATATCAAAATAAAAATTGCATGGTTATTATAACTCGTTTAAGTTTAATTTGTTAAAATTTGCGCACTGGTTAAAATCTTATCCTGTCCTGTATATTACCAACAGAAGATACTACTACCAGATAACCAGTTTTAAATGTAAACAGTATCTATATTAAATATCAGTAACTCAGCAATAATATTATCACGTTCTGTTTTATCAAACAAATCCTTAACACTATAAAACTTATTACATAATCACGAGCAGTTTACGTAATTTAGATTTAAATTCTTTCTCTTTTGGAACATTGTTTAAAATTTTAACTGCTGTTATAAATTATTTTTTACAACTACATGAGACTTAAAATTACTAGCGAAATGTGGGTGTACTTTAGGTAAACCTTTGCCTAATTATATGTTACGTACTTTGGTATGTGGCCATTATTATTATAGCGCAGATTTGTCATAATATGTATTTTTTCTGTAAAAAAAAAGGCTTCATCTACCTGAGAAACGAAGAAACAATTATCAGCAGAAGTGCAACGCTTCAATGGTTTTATAAATTTTACAGCAAAAATACAATTTTAGTAGTTATAAGTTTAGTTTTTTAAACCTCTGCACATGAACTAGCCAGTGACGAAGGAGATTGCCAGTACTATCTAGTGAAATGATGATGAAGCAGGATTGGGATCTTAATACTCGATGGTGCGTTGATTGATGAATATACCCATTTTTCTGACTGAGATGGTGCCCGAGGTAGCGGCACGGTGCATGAAGAAGGGGTCTTATCGTGAGAATTCAACCATTCGGCTCCTCTGGCTCTGTCGTTAAAACGAGAGTCCCCGATTTTAATTTTGTTCTTCTGCTCTTTAACATATTTACATACTCATTGCCATGTGTTCGACTGATTTTGTTATGTCATTAATATGTATAAGCAATGTTTTAACTAAGAACTGCCTTAGTGTGAGAGGAGCTTTAGTTAAATCAATTCGTTATAGAATTAACATATTTTTATAGTCAAAACAATTACTTTGTTGTTATCAATACGATACAAAGTATATTATGTTATGCGGTATGTTATCATATACCTATATATATTTATGGAATATAAAGGTTAAGTGTATGAATGCAGCCCATCACGCTGTTATGTAAGGTGCGGATTCCAAAAATAGGGGCGGAGGGACTGGAATGAATGCTCACCTCGCATAACAGAAAATTAGGGTGTTTTTTGTCCCCAAGGACCTCGCTCTTAGACCTGGTCGATATTTGACCAGAGTCATGCTAAAATTATAAATAATTTTTAAACAATTTGCGGTGCGGGTTTCCGTCCCAGGTCGAGGCAAATCATCCAGTCCACTACGCGTCCGCACAAAGGTCACACTTTCTGACTGACATTTAGCGCGTTTGCACATTTTGGCGTATAGTTTGCTATTCATGTGGTTTCATCTTTAAAAATAATTTGATCAGGGTAGTAAGCCCAATAACCCTCATATCACATTCAACCGTAAATTGTTTTCTTAGTGCAGCAGCCTTAGGGTTTTGTAGCTATTTGCACTCATCCGTCCTTCATACATTCTAAATCTCTCTCCAAGCTGTTAGGTCACCTTCACGCTATCAGAAGGTCTGAACAGAGTCAATTGTAGTATTAACAGGTGTCAACGATGTGTTAATATATTGTAAATACTATTAATTTATATACATAGGTAGTGAAGTGATCGCCACTTTGAAATTCAAGTTGGTTATTGTACCGTTAGCGATTATAAAAGCGAGGGGTTCTGTAGGGTTCCGTACTACCACCCCAAATTGAACACTACATGTTTCTTGTATGGGAACACCCTTTAATTTTGGACGTTATTTGATTTTTATATCTGTGGAAATGTCAAGTTCTGCTTATTACAGTTTTAAGATACAGTCCTGTAACAGACGGATGGATCGCGCAAACATTGTAATAGGTCCCGTTGGCACCCTTTCGATACGGAAGCCAAATAGGAACAAACTGACAGTTCAAAATTAATCATAACTAAGAATATTAAACTAGCTACACCCCGCGGTTTTACCCGCATGGAGATTACCACCGTACCAGTGCATTTTGCTGGCATTAAAAGCACATAATAGAATAGTTTGTAGTGTTAATCTAACTTTTTTCATACTATCAGTAGTTTCAGAGTTTTTTTTTCTTCAGTCATACACAAATGGTCCTTACCATTTTATAATATCATTACCTACAAACACAAAGTTTGCTTCAGTAGGAACACACTAGCTAGATAAACGAGGGCTAGACACAAGAATTTTATTCAATGGAGTTAGTTTATTTTATTAGGTGTGATCATTTTGAACAGTCTGTTCCTATAAGTATCTACCTACCTGTCGTACCATACTGCGACCGACGAGCGCTTCTCTTGACTCGTTATTTGTTGCGATGCTTTTAGGCCTAATGTTACTGTTGTTATTTTACTATTTATATTACTTGTTATTATATTATAACCGTAGAGTCTAGTTAGTGTAAGCCACAATTTTATAGGTATTCTTTAGTATAACAAGAAAAGCTACAAAACCCTAAAATATATTTGTATAGTTGCATTACTTACATGATCGGATAAGGAAACGAATGTCTGTCACACCCGGATAGAGCGAGTGCGCTTTTTCTGTCTGAAAATCCACAGTTCAGTTTGATATTTATTCAGTGACTGCCTAGTTGGTCCAGTAGTAGGAAGCGCCACAGCTGAGCATGGGGTTCTGGGTTGGATTCCAAGGTTCGGCAGTGTTATTGCCTTTTCTATACGGATTTTTTTCAATAGCAGCCCGGAGTCTATATTCGCGCTCGGTTGATGGCAATGGACTCGCTCCCTATTAGATGGTACTTAAACATAACTAGCGATATGTGGGTGTACTAAAGATACACCACAGCCAAATCCATACGGGAAACAAGGCGTGATATTATGTTATTGTGTACTGCGAGTACATTATGTAATAATTTCCGTGCATGTAATTTACTCCTTAAGTTTGCCTCGTGGACAAGGGGCACAAAACCCTTGTATGCTAGGTAGATATAATAGGTCATTGGTTAGGGATTTCATTCGTATGATAGAGGAAATAGATTACAGCTTATGATTCCATCTTTTTAAACATGATTCCATTCGTCATTTTAAAATAATTCGTATGAAAACATTATTTTTTTTGCGCTTGCACCCTTACTACATAGAATCCGTTACAAACTGCCAAAACGTTTTTATTTAAGGTACTTGAACTTGTCTTAATGTACACCACTTACTATAAGTATTACCGATTTAGAACTAACTGCTTATCACATTAAATTGTAATTTAAACTCAATTAAATCAATAAGAAATTCACGCAGGTAAAGGTGGTAGTCTGATGTTGCCTAAAAGTAAGTAGGTATTACGTTTTACTAAAAAAAAAATAGGCTCGATGACAAGCAAGTACAATACCTGTATGCTGAAAAGGAAATAATAATTATATCATCTACTTCTTGTACCTAAGTAAATGTGTTCTTCGCTGTTAAATGTTTAGCTGCTTAAAATATTTAGCTGTTATGGTGCCAAAATCTTATTTGATAAAATAGTTAACATTCTGTTCCATAAATGTTTGTGTAATGCAATGTTTTAATTAGCAGAGTGGCATAGACTTCGCGTTACATGTAACAAATTAAATCCGCTCTTAATTTAAGAAATTATATAATATATTTTCTACTATTGTTGCTTTTATTTAAACTTGTAGGTTAGTACCCTAATTATTTTCAGTAGCAAAATTCTGACGTGTGTAAAACATTGAAAAGTAGGCGCTTCGAAAATTAGGCGTTGTCCGTATAACATAATACAGGTACGAACATGGCCTAATTTTCAAAGCTTGCTTCAACGCGCGTTCAAGTGAACGCTTGTATGAATGATAGAAGGATTCTAAACCAGGGGCTTTGAATAACATTAAAAATAATTTGGTATCGTTACTTTCATCGGACGAAGATAACGTTATTAGTAGAGGTCACGTTATGCTTGGTAACGATACTTGGCATACGTTTTACCGGTAACTGAGTACCGTTAAATTTTTATTTATTTTCTTTCATCTCTTTCTTTCGTCTACATCAGGGCTGTCCAAGCTACATACCTTCGTGGGCTAATTAAATTTACTACAAAAGCTGGAGGGCCGCAGAAACAGATATTTTCAGTTTTTAAGTAAAAAAAATACAGGGTAACCATTTCTTTATACGTTTATTGGTTCTTAATTAATTAATTTGTCTAATAATAGTAATCCAGACAACGGCCCGCGGGCCGTTGTCTGGACAGCCCTGGCTACATTAGTGAAGTTGCATTTGCATCGTTTGATTGGCGATGTTGCCGTTAGAGCGCCGCCGCCCATGGCGTGCCGCTTAGGTTGCGCAGGTTGACAACAACGCATTAAGTATCGATACTAGTAACGTTAATTGGTAACGTTATTTTATAG
Source organism: Aporophyla nigra (assembly GCA_947507805.1). NCBI lineage: Eukaryota > Metazoa > Arthropoda > Insecta > Lepidoptera > Noctuidae > Aporophyla > Aporophyla nigra. The sequence goes on along the minus strand of OX382291.1, from coordinate 20,270,795 downwards.
ATTCGCTACCAAAGTATCGCTACCCGTGTTACCGTTAAAATATTAACTTTATGAAAATATCGTTACTTAACGATACTTATAGTGTGAATGTGGTAACGTTAACAAGCCCTGTTCTAAACTGGCTGCTTATCCGACAATCTACGGCGAAACTGAAGTGGGGACATTGACTTCCCAGTCACCGCCGGTGGCGATTGGGAATTTTTATTCAGGGCTTTGAATAACGTTAAAAATTTGGTATCGTTACTTTCATCGAACGGAGATAACGTTATTCGTAGAGATAACGTTATGCTTGGTAACGATACTTGGCATATGTTTTACCGGTAAACTGACTTAACGTTATCGAAGATTTTATCGGTAAATAGTAACGTTACCATCGCCCACGGTTTGATAACGTTACCAAATGCATATGAAAAGTACCGTTAAATAAAGTTATTTTCTTTCATCTCTTTCTTTCGTCTACATTAATGCAGTACTGGTTTGGTTGATCGCATTGGTATTCAAATCAAAAATACTTGCGCTGCGCAACGTTTTCGGAATTACGTACATTATTTTACTTTATTAAAATGTCAAAAAGGGTACCTAATTTTGCTCCAGAAACCGAAACGGACACGGAAGAATATTTTCGCCGTCATTGTAATGATAATAGTGGATCTGATTCAGGATCCTGATGTAAATAAATCCTATACCTACCTAAATTTTTCTTTAACCTTCTATTGCATGACATACGTCATACATTTTTCGCTCATATATCATATCGATACCGGAAATTTCAATTGTCATAAAGGACATTTTGCCGAAAATGAGTTGTATAATGTATATATATTGGAAATCAGCTTCGCAAGCTCTATCGATTGGTAAATTTAAAAAAATCTTTAAAAAAAGTCCCTTACGACCGAGCTTTCCAACAGCTCTAGCGCGATTTTTTTTTTACTATTTGGGATGTATCGCAAAAATAATTTTCAATAGGGGAGCGTAAAGTCATGTTTCAATTATTGAAGAGGTCGTAATCCTCATTTTTGCATTAAACTTTTTATACGACATTAAAACAATAATTATTATTACAAATAAAAAGGTCGTAAACATGTTATTTGATAATCGAAACCCTTACGACCAAATCTATGCTTTGTTTTAACTTATGTAATTACGACGTAAAGGACGTTTGTTTTATTTTATACGACCTTAATTTTAACAAAAACACAAAGTTTTTGTTTCGTTCTTATTGCCGAAGGCGCACAGTGATCTGACGAGCTCCTTACTCATAGAAACTCAAAGTCAGGAATTTAAAAAAAAACGCGAAGTGTCTGGTATACATACCTTTATGTAATATTAACGTATGGAAGCTTAGTTACTCCACGTATTAGTAACTCCACGCGTGAGAACAAAAAGATTTAAGTTTTTTTTTTTTTGTATGGGAGAAATTATTTAAGTTAATTTATTTGAAACTGAATGGAACTGAAGGGCTGGTGGTCACATAAGATATTGTACCATACACGGCGATCAAAGTGACATCAAATTCATGCATCTTTCGGTGCCGCTTCGCGCGAACCAAATTTTTGAATTTTCGATAGCTGATTTTAAAAATCTTTGACATGGTCAAACGAAGTTGACCGTCGATTTACTTGTACTATCGTTAGTTAATAGCCTATGAATGACTTTTTTGATGAGAATAAGTAAATACATTATTAATCAAATACTTTTTTTTTTACAAAATTTCACAATCCGTCATAATCTCGGTGATTATCAAGTGACTGAAAACTGATGTTACTAAGTACCTCATTTGTTAATCACCGTGACTATGGCTGAGTTATAATGACACGCCCTTCCGCTCCGCCCAGAGCGGGAGACGTCAGTTGATGATTTCCCAAACACAAAAAAAGACCTCTAACTTATTCATTTTCGTAAGAGCTGCTTTACGTATATCACAAGTCTGAGATGAGGTATTTGATAGATGGGAAGTGATTTTGCCATCAATCATGGTCATAAGCATCGAGTGCTTAACAGAATGGCTTCCCATAATAGAAGGCTACAGGTCTTCAATCTCGTTTCCAATCGTAGCCTGTTCTTCAACAATGTTCAACTTTTTTTCGTTTGAAAACTTAAAATATATTGATCTGCAGAACATTGTGGAAGATGGCTCTGGATTCTTCGCCACAAACTAAGCACAGAGGCACAAACGAACATATAAAAATGCTAGAATCGTCATCCTCTGCCATAGTTTGCTTATACAAACTTTGCTCTGAAGCACCATCAAAACCCCACTTGCATATGAAATGAAATGAATTGCACCGATCCCAGCGTGGTTTGACCAGACTCGATTAATCGAATGAACCCCAAGATTTGCACTAGCCTTTGAAGCCTTATGATTCATGGTGCTACATAGGCCATTGCATATCAAGAAGTAGACCGGCGGGCGCTGTATTGGTAGGGAAGACGTGCCCTTAGGATAGGAAAGGATTACGAGCCTACCGACTATGCAGCCTTAAGTAAGTATTGGACTAGTAGAGAGAAGAGTGATATTTGTCTATAGGAGGACATCTTTTCACGTCGTCACCGGCATGTTGATCCAGGTAGAGCTTCACCGATGCATCTTTTGGTGGTGTTAATCGTTTGCTTGGCTCTTTTCTATGTCAAGGCTTCGCTATGTTCCGTGTTGTTGTTTTCTTGGTCGTCTTCTGAGTTCTCGCTGCTATCAGTTTCTGTTTTTTTTTTTTTGTATCGACAAGGAAATCCAGTTTTGTCGAAGTATTTCATGTCCTGTTTTAGGTTATCATTCTATGTGTAAATAGGTCGTTTGACCTTCTTCCATCAAAACCCCACTTGCATATAAAGATCAATTCTTTGCCATCCAGTGGAGATTAAACACGTAGGAATGTTCCAAGTCTAGCCACAGTTTTGTTCAAAATAGCTTGGAGTTTTACTTTAACCCCTCTTTCCGTGATTTCTATGGAATCTTTTGGCGCATAGCAGTTCTTCTTCGCTTCAAGGATAGCTGTATAAGGAAGATACAATGGTAATCCTTCTTTTTTTGCACAAGATCTTAATGTTATATACTGCCACTTCGAAAGCTTCAATGAAGTCAAAATACCTAAAGCTTTATCTGCAGAATATATGGGCATAGTTTCCTATGCCTTTAACAATTCCTTTATCTCTGCAGCTTCTTCGGGATGCTCCGGGACTAGTTTAACGATATCTGCTACATTCTTATTTTGTGCTTTTAAACCAATTGCATGAGCAAGACTTTCAGTGCTGTACGTTAGGAGCTCTTCCACTCTTCTGTAGCGGGCTTAGCTTTACAAATAGTTTTATGGGACTCACAACTGATGTTGATGTTCCAACAATGCACGTTTCCGGTCCACAGGATGTTGATGTACCCTCATTTATAGCGAAGTCAGATCTGGAACATGGTTGCTGTTCTACTAACACTACAGAAGGGGTTACCTTTTCCCTCACGATCTCAGGCCATTTTATGTCCTCTTGCAGCCATGTCTCATACTTTTTTTATGAATGTGTGTCTTGTGCGATTACACGAGATCCATTTGTTCCTCAACGAGCACAAATTTTAATAAGTCTGACCGAATTGTTTCAATTCGTTCTTTTGATTTTCTGACAAATCAACTACATTCGCAAACATTTCAAATAACATTTGAAGTTGTTAAAAACAACTAGTGTTTGCCCCAAATAGGAAAAAGTCCAAATTGGTAACAAAACCTTTCATCACAACACAACACAATTATAAATAAAACGTAATAACGTAATAGCGCAAAACATTTTGTTTAAATTTTGAGTTCCTATTAGAATAATATTTTGGTTACTCTTTTACTAAATATTTGAATAATAAATAAAAAATAATAAAAATATTTTTTATTTCAGTTGGTTTTACTACCTATTGTAGGTATTTCTATTTAGAACTTTAGGTTTTTTGTTCCTTTTACCCCCTAAGTCTCCGGTTTAATTGACTTGTACTATTCATTGATGATCAAGATTAGTCCTTTACGATACATCTGACTTTATCATAACCAATTTTTCGTGGCTGTAAAGTATTTCAGTAAATTTTTTTTGGGCTGTAAAGGACTCATTTTCGTCAATAATTAAGTTTGGTTTATTTTGTTAATTTTTATGGATAGAACACGAAAAAATAGTGAGGGTTTCTTTTGACATCATGAATATAGTACCTTATTTGAAAAAGATATTAGACAAAAACATTTTTTTTTTGTTTTTTGGCTCTACTGAAAACTCGTGTTTTGTCCTTTACGACAATTGTAATTTCCGGTATCGATATGTTTAATTTTTGCTTTGCGGTCTAGTTAATGGGTGGCAGTAAGGAGGGTAATACTTTTCGAGCGTTTGTGTGTTTGGGGTTTAAAGGGGAGCACACAACAACCGGACTCCCCAAAAGTCAACCTCACCTGCACACAGTACAACCCTGCCATTGAAAGACGAGGCGCTGGCGACCGGCTAATGGCGGTATAACCATCTAACAAGCCAACCTAAATCTTCCAGAGCGATGGCGGGCAGCAGCGTCATCGCTGCGAAAGGATTGGCTCTGCGGTCACCATCTCGCATGCCCAGCGTGGTGACTACACATTAAACCTCACCATGGATAAAGTGCCAAAATAACGCCAGTTGCCAAATGCCAGTACCCGGTGGTCCCGCTATTCCTGGTCAAGGTCACGGTAACGGCGGGACGGGGGGCAAGAAGTATCTCCGGGTTACGGCAGGCTACCAACGCCCTCCCCCCCCCCCCCCTAGTGGGTTCCCGCATTGTCGAAGCGGGGGGCTCAGTAGCCATGGTTTGGACACCCACGGTGAAGCTAAGAGGAACCCGAGGAGGGTCCGCTCGTCAGGGCTTTTCCTCCCAAAGCCGACGACGTAGCGGCCAACGGCGGTGTCGTTTGTCGACATCGCAATTGAGGTGGGCCGCGATGTACTAGTATCTGCGGCGATGCCGTCGCCGCCGTCCGATGGCGGACGCGGTGGGGCCGCAGAGGAGGAGGAGTGTTGGTATAGCGTTGGCCATTCTCCCTATCCTTTGCGGCCGAAAAGTGGTAGGCGGCAGGGCCACAGTCCCGACTCGTCGCAGGGGGACCAAGGGTGCCATACACGGGGTCGTCTGGCGGCAATGTGCTTATTGGCCCCTGAGGTGGTCACGGCGTGCTATGTGTGTTCTGGCGCGCCGTAAATAGGGGTACCTTATCCCCCAGAGGAGGGTCCGGTGACGGACAGCCGCGGCAGGTTCGCGGAAAAATTACGTGCCCGTGTTCCCGCTACAAGCAGCACAGGAGGATACCGTGGAGTTTTAGTGGGTTGTAGTCCCACATAACTGCACTATCTCCCCGTGGTAGTGCAGTATGCATGAGCATGTCTCCAAGTTAAAAAAAAGGCTACCAACGACGACTACATCTGGTTACGTATAATGGACGTTCGATGAGGCTAGATCATCACCTTGCCGAACTAGGGGTAGAGTTAGGACGCATTTACTGGCATATTCTGGGGTTATCTGAAGTCCGAAGACAGTGGGAGGATACGCTAACTCTGGAGTCAGGCCTTCTACTCTTCTTCCGCGAAGGTGATCAGCTCTCCCAAGGTGGTGTCGGCTTTCTAGTCAACAAGGAACTCAATAACAGCGTTGTGGAAATCAGTAGTGTGTCGACACGGGTAGCGTACCTTGTACTAAAACTCACTGGCAGGTACTACCTGAAAGTGATACAGGTATATACGCTGACTTCAACATGCTCTGACGACACAGCCGAGGTCATGTACGAGGATGCATGTATTTATTTATGAAATAATATTATTTATGAAATAATATTATTTATGTAGATTATTTTATACTTTGTGAATGTGAGAACGTTGTAGGCCTTGTAGACTGTAGACAATTTTCTATCTTATTCAGTACCTGGTACTTGTTGATAGGCCTACACCGTCCTCCCATACTATTAACACTGTAATTTGAAACAATTGTAAAAACGAATTATTTTTAAAAGAGTAACCGTGGAGTTTTTTGCCGGCTCTTCTCCATAGGAACCAACTATTTGGAACCGTGCACCTAGCTTCTGACGTTTCATAAGTGCCCATGTAGGTTTATATGAAATAAAAATATTTTGATTTGATTTGATTTGATTATCAATTTTCGAGCTGAGAAAATCCGCATGATGAGGCCTACTCTCCGACCTACGCCGCTCCAAGCCGCTCTAGGATCCGAAAAATTTCAATTGGAACTTCAAAATCGATTCGCCCTACTGGAAACGACTGGCACTGTTGACGAAGGCCGACGGGTTGGTCAAGGCACTATGAGACGTTTCCCGCAGAGTTTTCTCGTCGCAGCGGAAAATTAAGGTGTCCAAACTTTCCTCGGAGACTCTCGGACTTATTAGGGAAAGACGAGAGTTGCCATCCACGCAGCCGTCTTCGTCAGCTAAGAGGGCCTTAAACTTAAAGATCAGAAAACTGACGCGATGCGACCTTCGGTGCTCCAACACCCGCGATATTGGGGTCGCGATTGAGCAGAACCGAGGATCTAAAGTGTTCGCTCAGCAACTGGGAAGGTCCTATCTGACGAAACTTAGAACTGGGGATGGCAGGATCGTGACTTCGAAGTCCGAGATACTCGCGGAAGTCGAGGATTTTTACGGGCACCTATACTTAACGCGGACGGCAAAACAAGTGGAACATAGTGCGGTTGACCATCGAGACGAAGTAACGCGCCACTACACGGAGGATATCCCGAATGTCGACCATTGCGAGATTAGGGCGGCTAAAGAACAACAAGGCACTTAGGGATGACAGAATAACGACAGAGCTCCTTAAAGCGTGTGGGGCTCCAGTCTTGAGAGAGCTCGCGAGTCTCTTTAACTCCGTCATCCAAGAGGGTACAACGCCCGAAGCGTGGAGCAGAGGTGCGGTATTTCTGTTCTTCAAAAAAGGTGACAAAACCTTGTTGAAGAACTACAGACCCATCTTACTTCGACCCACGTGTACAAGCTGTTCTCGAGAGTCGTCATGAACCGTCTCGCCAGGAGACTTGACGAGTTCCAGCCGCCAGAACAAGCCGGTTTTCGAAAAGGCTTTAGTATCGTAGACCACATCCATACTATTCGGGAAATTGTACAGAAGACCGAGGAGTACAATCAGCCGCTGTGTAAGGCATTTATGGACTACGAGGAAGCCTTCGACTCCATTGAAATATGGGCAGTTCTGGCCTCTACAACGATGTCGAATTGACTGGCGCTGGCTAGGGGGCAGAACCCTTAGCCAAGTTGATAATCTGCAATCGTTATCGCTAGACGAAAACTAATCAAATGTATGGGAATTAAATTATCTCAACGTTAAGTCACGTGGTTAGAACAAACGAATAGAAAATTCGTAGCCAAGTTCACATCATTCAAAATGATATAATGAATTGTTATCGTTTCTACAATGTTCAATGCTACATCCTTTATTATAATGTCGTTTTTCTAAAGACATTGGTGCCGATTCTGTTGTACAAAATTCTCTAAACTAAACTAAAAATCATTAAAATTTGGTTTATTCCTGTCAAACGACGATTTCCTATTCTGAAATAGACTAAAGTGACAAAACTTAACTATATTTTAGTTTGACAGCACTAAGATTGCACTGAGTTATTAGTTTAGTGAAAATGAGAATTTTGCTATTCTGAGTTTGCCGTTTTTCACCAAAAATTTGGACTATAATAATTTATTTTGACTAAATCTGACTATTTTTAATCGCGATTAAAAAGGTGTGGAATAAAACTAGTGGTCATGAACAAAAGTTCACACCAACGCCTCGCCTTCACGTGCAAAAACAGTGCCGTATTTTTTTATTTTTTCTTTTGCTTATATCTCGAAAATGGCGTGTCCTATCGCAAAAATAATGAGATTTTCGACCCCCTTTGTTAACTCCGGAACATATATATCTCAACACGTGGGTAATATTTTTTTTATATTTTTAAACAAAAAGTGAAAAAAATTCCATATAAAACACGTCCAGGCTGCCCCCTTGCGCTTGCCTTCGTCTCTAAAAAATTAATTGCGTAGCGCATACAAGTACCACGTTGCTAAACCAAAAGAAAAAAAACCACGTTGATTGTCAAATTCGTTTTTGGTCGCCCTTTGCCTGTCCCAAAGAGGGACGAAAAGAACCAAAAAAAAACCGTTTTTGGTCGTGTCAAAATAATTTTTAAATTTAGAGATTTTTTCTTGCAGAATAGCGTTAAAATTCTCATAGCCAAAAGTAAGGAATTTTAGAGATAGTTTAGTTAGTTTAGTTCGGTGTACAACAGAATCGGCACCTTGTAGAACGATCGGACGACTCAGGCGCGTCAACATGGCTACCAATTTATCGTTTTCTACAATTGCTGACACCGAGGCGTTACCGATTGGAGAACGGAATTCGACACGAAACGGTTGTAACTCGGCTAGGAGGGCTGGAGTGGAGACCGCGTATCGGCAAGCGTAGTGTGGGATGCCCCAGCTAAATGGACCGACGACCTTAGGAAGGAGGACAGGGTGTTGTGGCGCAACATGGGAGAGGCCTATGTCCATTAGTGACCTGCGATAGGCTGAGTTGATTGATTGATTGTTTGTGTCTTTATGGCTTATGATACACATGAGCAATTGTTATTTAATAGTAGTTAGTTAAGTAGGAAGTAGAAGAGCAAAGATTCTTCAGGGTGCTGATGTAAAGAGCATGTGGACGAAGGGATTAAAACTTTCAATGATACAGTATGTATAATATAGTAGGTAAATAAACGAACCAAATCATTGTAATGGGCAAGGGTTTAATGAATAATTATTTATAAGAAGATTATAAGGAAATGTAGCATCAAAATGAAAAGTTATGAGACTTCCTATTTCGATTTATTAAAAAAAAAGTAATCGTATAACTTAAAATATATAATTCGTTATTTAAATGGTTTGTGGTTTTAATAGACAGATTTAATGCTTACATTTTTTTCCAATATAGTCACATTTCAAACAATTTCAATGCTGATTTATACGATTCATCATATTCAAGTACCTATACATATAATATGTTGGATGTTTTATCACATCTAAATTTAAGTCGTTGTGGAAGCACTGTTGTTAAATTACATATAAAGATAATATATTCGATTTATTTTTATCAGTGAATCAAAATTACTGAGACTAAATCCGTTACCTTCCGCACGCCTCGTTTGTGAAACCGTACCTACTGCGCATTTAGTTTAAATTTTAGTTGCAACTAGCTTGCATCGTTTGATTGGCGATGTTGCCGTTCCGTAGAGCACCGCCGCCGCCCGCGCCTCTTAGGTTGCGCGGGTTGACAACAACGCATTAAGTAACGATAAAATTATCGATACTTGTAACGTTAATAATTGGTAACGTTATTTTATTGATTCGATACCAAAGTATCGAATCAATAAAATTACAACCCGTGTTACCGTTAAAATTTTAATTTTATGAAAATAACGTTACTTAACGATACTTATAGTGTGAATTTGGTAACGTTAACAAGCCCTGTTTTTATTCCCATTTGCCTCCGGTGGCAATCCCCGCGGGGGCGACTGGGAATATTCGGAAATATTGATTGCAATATTCGAGGACATACATACAAGTGAAGTTAAATAAAAGCTTATAAAAAGTGTACCTAATCAGCAAAAAAAATGCCGATTACCACGCATATTTATCATTTATACGGACATTATGTTCTTACTTCTTACCGTCCATTCCGTGGTCGACGAGCGCTAGCTCACAGTTGCTCCCGCTTTTGAACCGATTTTTTTCAGGCTAGTCTAGTCCTGCCTTTCAGGTCTATGATAAATGCTTAAATAGATAGGGGTATGAGAAATTAAAACAACAATTAATTCCTAAAATATTGTATTTTAATATACGAAGTTAACATTCCACGTACTGTTATGAATAATATATACCTACCTTGTGTCGAGAAGGTAAGTTTACACAATATGAAATATATACGAAGCTAAAAGTTTATCGAAATAGAACACTCGTACAATTATCCATTAATTAAATAAAGATACAAAAGAAACAACTCATTTTCGAACATGCATAAGTAAAATCATCACTAGATACATTTTGAAGAATATCATCTATACATCATTCAATTATAAATATAGGTACTTATAAAATGTAAAATAGAAATGTAAAGGGAAATGGAAAATCACAACGATAGAAAGCACAGGTCTAGATAAAATTCATAATGTAGTTGTGTAAAATAAATAATGAAATTAACAACGAAATATAATGTTAATTTTATTTTCTGATATACAAAATCAAAAACAAAGTAAATAAATCAACAATTTGTTTTTATGACAAGTTAATATTTCGTCACATAATAATTAATTGAATTAATTGTATAAGTAGTTTTCATGCGTGTATAATAATAATTATGTCGCTTAGAACCTGAAAGTTAATAATAATAGTATAGTTTGTAGACATATAATGTCACGAATATCAAGTTACGTGAAGTGTTCATTGATTGAATGTCCGATTCAAACCCACATTCCACTGTTGCACACACATGCTACACAAGTAGACGTTTACGTCAATATTTAATTAAACCATTTTATTATATTCACGATATCTAAAAACTATTGAATATTAAAAGGGTTATTTCCTAAGGAAATAAATACACAAGGAATATTTAGACCATTTAGCCATTGGACTTGTAACACGCTTCTTTCTACGAACAAAAAGGTCTGCGACATTTTGTGGCGTCGACATTGCTGCTAACATGTTGCAACTTACTCAAAAACAAGAAGTATCGATATTTTAAGTTCGTTCCTATAGCGAAAGATTCCATAAGGAAAGAAGGACTTCATAATGCACTCGCATAAAATTCTTCGTTTAATTCTTACTTGATTACTGAATCAGTAAAGTTTTAACAAAAATGTGTTTATTTTGACCGAAAATACATGGAATAATACTCCACATTTTCGGAAATTGTACGTAATATACATGTTCTTGCATGAAGTCACGCAGGCAATGTCCATTTTTTACGTAGCCCCTTATTCAGCAAAAACAATCACTGACTATGATAAAATCAATTCTAAGGCAGTTATCAGAACGCCACTCATTTTCAAATTCGATACCATGACAGAGCGGTATAATTAGACGAGGCAGCCCCATAAGTTAAATGGTCTAAGAAGGAATAAGACAATCAGATTCTTAAAATTACGTATAAGAGAAATTGGTTAAATGGTTTATAATCGTTTACAGGAAAGGGTATATGATACTGTAAATGACGTTTTGCATGTGTATGGCTGTGCATGTGCCACAGTGGAGCTCGTGGGCGTGCCCGCTCGTGTCCGGGACGGGGGCGGGGGCGTGGTGCTAGCGACGCGCACCGAACTCGACCGCATCGTCGTCGGTGATGTCTCCGTGCCGCCACAAGTTGAGGCGCGAGCTCTTGGCGTGCTCCTGCGCCGCGCGGTACTCCGCCACCAGCGCTGCCAGGCGGTGGTCGCGCAGGTACTCCATCAGCACCAAGCCCTCTTTGATCAGGTTCTAAATACAAACAGAATCGATTAGCATTTTTGCTGTTTTGTAGATGAACATTAAGCTATTCGGGCGTTAACAAAAATACTTAACGTGAAGACAACTGTTTCCTTTCAATTCACTAGTGCATTTCGTCTTTATGCAAATATGGGACCTCACCTCTTCCCACACAACAAAAACAAAAAGCTCAAGCTGCAGATATAAATTACCGACTGTGAAACCTACTTACGTATACTTACCAAAGTGGCTCATGTCATTAGTATGTGATGTATTATTGATGATGGAAGACATTTTAATGAGAAATTATATGTACACTGGCACAAAAATAATAAAAATGTTATACCTTGCCAATATCGACGTTGCTGTTAGGATCGAGGAGGGTGACTGAAGACGGGGAGCCGCGAATCTCAACGTTTAGCAGTAGCTTCCTGTTGAGTACGTCGGCCGAGAAGGCCGTGACGGCTTCAGATCGATCGTCCGGATCGGACGGGAACTTCACGCAGCATAGCGCGAACTCGCTGGCGTACGCCGGCTCTGTCTCCGTGCCGGCCGGCAGCAAAGCCAGTCGCGCCACGTTCACTACCTGTTATTTTGTTTACATATTAATATTTGCGTAACACACGGTTGTATGTACATGAATGTATCAGAATTATGTAAAGTACTTAGTAATTTTATCAAGAATTCGATTATCGATCTACATAAAATGATGGCATATGGAAGAAAAACGTGTATTGAAGTATAGCCGAATAGATGGAAGAAAAAATCGTATTCCTCTTCTTCCTCGTTTTCCCACAATAACGAGGATTACGATCACATACGACGTGTCCCTAACTTACGCAATTTACACGCGATCGTAATTAAATTGGGGTAAGGCCAGATGGGTGATGGTGGTGATGATGTTACAGGCGGCGCTTAACCGAAACAGTTTCTGACGTAGGAGTGCAGTGTGGGAGAGGTGTGAAGTGACGCGAGAGGTCACTTCAGTCAAGCGCCCGTTTGACGGGTTTCAACGCGTTTTCTTTTACAGGTGCTTTGAGTAAAATGAACACGAGGATGGAATCACTCAAATGAGTCCTCGAATTAAGAGCTAAAGGAAATTAAATAGTATTACTATGTTTATAAAATAAATTCCAACTATCAATAAACTCAAAGAATCTTTGAAAGAATTTATGAACTCTGATGTTGACGTGTGGCTATAAATTACGTGACAATTACTGCATAATTTAGGTGTTTATTTAAATATGTCAAAAAAAGTCACGTTATTGTTCAATGGAACAACAAACTTACATATTATGGCATAGATGACAATATGATTGACTTTGATCAATACCTAATGAAGGTACGTATTGTTATTGCCTATTGCCGGAAAAATTCTTGTAAAAATGATCCCGTATGCAGCTTGACGTAACTGTCACTGTCTTAGTTGCTAAACGAAGACGGCGCCTGAGGTCACGAAGTCATTAAACTACAAGTATACTGCTAAGTAGGACTGTAGTTAAACGATTTTGTTTGTAATGAATTAAGTTGCGAATTTCTACTCATTCTACTTACCTCGCGGTTTCCATAGTCTATGTAGAAAATATGCACCATTTTATCTTCCGTAATTTTTTCAACCTTTGCGCGGTACCATTGATCGTCCAGTGTGAAACGAGCTGCACATATTTGGCCTCGTCTAGGTATGTAAGATCCAGGGAGGGGAGCATTGTTCTTAAACTCCTGATGGATTCTCTCCATTAAATTTTCGAGTTTACCGCCTAATTCAATATTCTGAGCATAGAAGGTGCCTTCAGGTGTCAATTCAGTGACCAAAACTTTCTCGTACTTTATAGTACGATCTTGCATAGGGGCATTCCTTTCTTTCTCAGTTTCTTTCTCAACTTCAACAAAATTTTTCCATAATCCAACACGTTTCTTCATGGCATTTTCTTCAGCCGTCTTAATCTGCCGAGCAAACTCCGAGGTTTCGGCAGTGTGGTGCATCGTAGCAAGTCCGTGTTCAACTAAAGACACCGACAGGTTCTCGTTTTCGTTCCACAACCAACCAATGAAGTTGCCAGCCTTATCCATCTCTTCAATGGTGACAACGACGTCACGCTGCAGGCACTTCTCCTTAGTGAACTGCAGGGCTTCTTCGCCGTAGGGCTCCGCATTCTGCATGCCACCACCTCCTCCAATTGCTGGGCGCGATCCCCTTGGACAATTGATGCCAGCAAGAAGGAAGGTAACCAACACAGATTCTTTCGGAATATATATCCTCATCCGAGATCCACTGGCAACAAACTCTACAGTCGCTTCAGTCTTTTGAGCTCTCTTCAAGAAGGGAAAGAATTTCTTGGCTTTGGCAGAGTCTCCGCTTGTATCCTGGATGCGGTGAGTGGGGATGTCTTTTTTAGCGTGAACGCCGATACCAGCTTTCTGGGCCTTAAGTTCAGCTTCCAAAAGCTTATCATAGTGGGAACTCCTCTGATCGTTATCATTTCTGTACCGAACAACAGTAGCGTAACCCTTTGAAACTAAAGCTTCTGCCAGATTTCTGTAAAATAATTAAAATCAAATTATGACTAGCTAGCTATGAGCTGTATTAGCTTTGTTACCATGTAGAATGAGGTGAATACTTACACGCCTCCTGATATGACAGTGCAGCAACTTTTTTCAGGGAAGTTATCTTTAGCGGGCTGAATGTAATCAACAGTGATGTTAACTTTCTTGCCAACTACTTTTTTCCGTAGAAATTCGCGCGCTTCGTACATCCAAGGAATGTCATATAAGGGTTTAAAGCCTTTTGGTCTTGGCGAGTTTTTGCCTTCGTCATCTGGGCTGTTCCTGCGCAATAATATGGTATTAATAATGAGAAAATCTAAATGCTATGTTTGGGTAACGAGCGAAACATACTTTTCACGCGGTGGTCTGATGCTAGCCAAGAATATTTTCTTCTGGATGTTGTTGGGCATCTTCACGACGAGAGCGTCTCCGTTGACCACTTCCATGACAGTGGCGGTGAAGTCCTTGTCTTTAGCTGCGATGATGGGAGCATTGCTTACGTAGTTTAGCCAGATACGCTGCCTGGTTTCTTTCGCGTATTTTTCAGCAGCCCTTAATGGTGCCGCGCCTTAAAATTGAAAGAAGAATGTAAAATACCGAAAATTATTATTAAGAAACTTATTTGTTACCTCTTCATTGAAAGAGCTATAATGCTAAAAGGTAATAGTGAGTCTGTTATAATACTTAGCACTTGGCACTTAACCATCGATTCAAGTGCCAAATATTCTAAGGACACAAGCAAGTCCAAGCTATAGGTTTTTATACATTTCACTTATTCTATAATTCATTTTAATTTTGTGAAACTGCAAGCTCCTCTAATTTCAACATGCACTTTTCACAAATACTGCCTAAAGAACATAAGTATTTTGAATTTTAATCGTATTCAGTAACTTGACAGTTCAAAGAAAAATAATGAATACCATACCAAAACGAATAGGATTGGGGTAGTGAACGATTTTGCGTAAAGAACGAATGATAAAGATGGTGTGATGTGGAGAGTTTAAGAATAATTAATCATTTTGAATAACAGTTATTTCCTTTTTTTATTTTCTTAATTAATAGAAACAAAATTAAGTATAAAAATCATGTCATTTTCCTTTTTTTATTTTAGTTAATCTATTTCCTCTGGCAACCATTGACAATATTTATATAGATATAATATATATCGTGATTTAAGACAAGTTATTAAATGTAAAATAAAAAGTTTGCATTTATTTGCGTTGATTCTTACGCCACATTATCTTTATTTTGTCAAAATCTGTCCCTTCAATTGTCAAGTTAGTAAATACGAATAAAAATCTAAGTATAGGTACTAAACTATACTAACCTCCTTTCATGACTGCCAGAGACCAGTCCACGCACCTAGCAAAGCCCTGTCTTAGCAGAGCTTCAGCGATGTTTCCTTGTGGGTGCAAGATAGTGCCCACATAATTGTTATTGTTGACTGACTCAAGGATGACTTCCACATCTTTTTGTAGCAACTTGGATTCGAGGAAGAAGCGAGCTTCTTCAGCATATGGCTCAGATTCACCATCTTGTCTCACTGCAGGGCACTAAAAAGCAATTGATTATAATTATAAAGAATAAAAATATTAGTAACCAAAACATATCCTAAGCTTTTGTGTAAACACACAAAAGGATGTTCTGTAGAACACTAAGGATTTTAAAAATAATACTTACTCGAATACCTGACAGCATGAGCGTGATCTGGTAAAAGTCAGGTAGCAAGCAAAGTCTGACCGTGGATCCATCACGTACATACTCAATGATGGCTTTGACCGGTTGATATCCGAATTTAGCGACAAACGCCTTAGGGTTTTCCCCGGGAGTCTTGAGGTCACGAACATGATCCTGTTTGGACAATTCAAAAGTGAGGATTTGACAAACAACAATCTTTGATTCACAATATAAACACCCGACATATTAAAACTATTTAAAAGTGATGAAAATTATTATGAAATAAAATATATACTTTTAAAAGTGTGTCTTGTTTTTTTACTTTATTTGCCACAAACTTCGAAAACAAATACATATATCTTTTGTGTGGACTAAAATATCAAATCCAAATACTTAATTGAGATTGGGATTCTATTGTAAAGCAAGAGCCATATTGACATTTGTTGGACTTTGACGCCTTGAATGAATTAACATTTTCTTTCGTCCGCGAAACTTCTATAATTGAAGGTCTATCATAATTCATAAATAACTACGTTATCCATGTTCATACGGTATTATAGTTTTTGTCGGTGTCCTGTCAGTTCACCGAAAATTGATTTACAATTTTTTATTTGACAAGCAACGATTGACAAACAATGATTTTTCATTGTATCATTATTCAACAACAAGTTTGTCAAATAATTCACTTAAAAAAAAAAAATCAGATAAACTTTTTTTAATAACGTATTATTTTACAAACAATTCATTTTATTTTTCAGTTTATTTCATAAAACGACGTTTGGAATAAAAGTCTGTCAGTCATTAGGCTATTTAGGTTGTGGTTTTTTTTTAAGCCTTGAAATACCCTTAATAAAAATGTTTGATGAGTAGATCCGACATGTTTAGGAGGTTAGGTACGGTTAAAACTGTGACCTCCTCTACGCACGAGCTGAGCGAGCGAAGCAAGCGGAGCCGAGCGAGCGGTGCCGCGGCAGCGGCAGGCGAGTACCAGAAACGACACATTTGTTAAGAGAAGCATTTGCCAAATAAATGTTTGTAAAGCTAGTGTTTATAAAATAAAACGTTTACGGAATAAGTTGTTTGTGAAATAAATAGTAAACGAAACGTTGGTTGTAAACTAAACATTTGACAATAGTGTTTTGGTGAAACATTAGTGAACCGTTTGTTTTTTTTTTTCAATGTTATACAGCCTTCACATAATAATGTAATCAATGTACACAAAATATTGTTACTGATTTAATTTTAAAGAGTTTTTACCCTTTCTTCTATGCCTACTTCGCTATTACGCTTCTATTCTTTATCGATTATTATTTCAGAAGTTTTTTATTTATTCATGTTTTCCAACCATCCATATTTATTAGTAACTTTGGACATGATACAAATTTTACCTTTTATTTTCGACTAAACTCCTTTCTACAGAAAGTTACACCAAGCATCAGTCGCTTGGTGTAAAAGGAACAAAAATTCGAGGATATTTTCAGTAAAAAATTTGCATTTGAATAACTTACTTGAAGGTCAGGTCCCCAGATGCCTTTGT
Source organism: Aporophyla nigra (assembly GCA_947507805.1). Classification (NCBI taxonomy): domain Eukaryota; kingdom Metazoa; phylum Arthropoda; class Insecta; order Lepidoptera; family Noctuidae; genus Aporophyla; species Aporophyla nigra. The sequence goes on along the minus strand of OX382291.1, from coordinate 20,253,545 downwards.
TTTGTGACTTCGCCACATCTTCAATCTCTACCAGCCTTTTTAATTGCGGTATATTTCTGCCACCATCTCTGACCTTTGCTAAGCCTTCGGCAAGGAGAACCTCAGTCAGGTTATCATCTTTAGTGGGGTCTTTGCCAGCCCACACACTGCCGTACTCTCTGGTCGCTGAGTTTGGTGGTTTTTCAGCAGTGAAGATCACTTCACGACCTACTAGTTTCCTAAGGAACTCACGAGCCTCCCACGCATACGGCTCATCCTTTGATTCTGTATCACTGAGAAGATGAAAATAAATTCATAGTTTGTTGTCAACAGTTAATTTAGTGTAGAGATTATTAAAATAGCGAAGCAATTGTTAGTTGATTGTTATATTGTAATACTGCTGTATTTTAATACATAAATATAAGGCTGAAGTGGCCTAAGGCTGATTATTATTTGCTGTTAATGTTCCGCAGAAATGTTTCGCATTGCTTGTTATTGGTACAATTTCAAATACAACAGCATACAATATCAACAAACAACAATAGCAAATGCAGATATACCTACTTGGTCTTCTTTTTTGCCCTATTATATGCATGAAATATAAAATAATGGAAATAATTAATAAAGTGAAAAGCAGTTTGAATCTTTGACATAATACATATTGACGGTGGAATTCTCAAATGTCGTAATGGACGTTTAAATCCCTGTCTCTTATGACTTGAGATGAACACCGTCAATATATATATATAAATAACAAGTACAGAGTACTTGCATTGCATGAGTAGCCAGTTAACATGGCTCAACATCAACGTCATTCACAAAACAAGTGTAAAAAATATAAACTGTTGTGACTTCAACATATTATGCTCTATGTCTTAAAGTCATATCATCTTTAATCTCTATCAAGATCCTTTAATTTTGATATCAATAATCAAAGTTCAACAGTAAATAAGAAAAATGATAAATAAACTATAATTCAGTTAAAAAATTAAATAAAAAATTGTAAAAATGAATTATTTTTTAAGTTTCACTAAAGGATCTAAAGGATTGTTTATTTTACACAGTTTTAGAAAAAATAAGCTAATAATTGTTGTTAAGTTTCCACTTCACATCAAATATTAGCTTCTTATTTCCACGCGAGTCAGTTATGCTGTTCAAAACATAATAATTATATCATGAAATGCAGATACTCATTTGATTGGATGATGCCTATGATGAAATCTAGCTATAAGTAGGGCCTGGATATTGGATATTTAGGTTTAAATAATATGTATTTATTATAGTTAAACTAGACCAGGAGTTTGAAATTCAGTCTTTACATGTACTGATGAATATCAGATGTTATGCCTTAATCAGTAAAATGTAAAATGAATGAGGATCGTCATACATGAAATTTGATTACGATCCATACTTTGGTCACACATCATGTCTATACTCTATAGTTACTGAGAGTTGGATGTATATTTAAGAATACAGACATGTAATGATACTATGTAACTTATAGTATCTTTGAGATAACATCCAAAATCTTCTTTAAAATCTAATAAAATTGCATCTATTTATTTTCCATTATTCTTGGTTAATTACAGTTCAATCCAGGCCCTAGTTTAAAAACATAAAATGTGTAAGTGTAAATTACTACATGGTATAATGAACGATTGAAAGGCAGTAAATTATATAAAGGTTGTTTATCACGACAAACCTTGTTCACGTTTTTTGTTTCATAAATGCATAACTTGTTTTACTGTCTCGTTTACTACAGAGACCTCATAGAGTACACCTCTAACCCTTTGGGGAATATCTTTGCGATATATCTTTTATAAAATCAATTTTGGTTTTTTATAAATAATAATTCCAAAAGTGTGTTTTTTTGTAAAGAAGCCAATGCATTTAATAATTCACATTTATGATTAATGTCAGAACATACATGCCCACAATATGAAATCAATTAAATGCTAATTTGTGGTAACCATTTATGAAAAAAAATATACTTTGCATGGATTTACTTCTCATTTCAAGAAAAACTGTTCCACAGTAGCACAATTCTAACACCAGCAGATGTTACCGATGTGCTACAGTAGAACAATTAAAAAATAAAAAGATTTCTTAAAGAAAAATGTCTGGCAGGTAGGATAACACTTGAATAAAATAGATGTTGCAGTACTAACTCACTTAATGGTAACCTCAACAAATATAAGTTTCATCTTTTTACTCAGGCTAACAAAATATAGTAGACGTTCAAAATGTGGTAATGGAGAATATTTTTAGTCTAGATTCGCACCTTTAATAATAAACTGAAATAACTACAAAATTACGATTGTTATAGACTGCATCGTATTTGCAAAACTTTAAACGCTATTTTCCAACAATCGTAATTTTGTAATTATTTCAGTTTATTATTAAAGGTGCGATATATTTAAGATCCAATGGAAACTGTTCTAAAGAATTTCAAATATTAGGTGATACTCAACTTCACTAACATATTGCCATTCAAATTAGAAAGGAAACTATCCCCTTTTTATTTGAGGCTGGTTTTTTAGTATTAAGTACTTTACTAGAAGATCATTAACTGTTTCTAAATAATAGAATAACAGTGAAATATATTCTTTCATACTTAACCTCAATACAATTATTTGAATTAAATTATCATTACAATCTCTAAGTACCTATCTCCATGTTACCAATCTGTTACCTTACCATATGGAACAAACAGAACAAAGCAGGCAACCATTTTTGTGTGAGTACAACTTCGGTTTATGTACCCATAACAAAATGTACGGGCAGAATGCGAGTTTAAGAAGCTTGTGTCCTTATACATTTTGACACAGTAGACTAACAGTACTTAGCTAAGAGAAAGATGAATCTTGTTAAGTATTTTATGTTCTTGTGATGATTGGAATGATTTTCTATACAACTCTCAAGTTCCATTTGTCATGGCATCTAGTCATGATAACATGGCTAGCATGTACAAAGTATTATACACTATCATATTTTGATGACATTTTGTCATGCTAGAGAACATAATTATATCAGTTAACATATTAAATTCGCCATTGCTATGCAGAGTACTTAACAAATGATAATTATATGAAGACTTGAGAGGTATACATGAAGTTTTTACTCTAGGCAATCATGTCTGCTAAAATTTTTAATTACTGACTGATCTTTAGCCAAAATGAAAGCTATGTAATCACATAGCTTTTGTGAACAGAAAGGATGATTTGTTGTTCCCTTTCTTACTGCATTGTATATTAATCACAACCGTACCAAATTAAGACCAAGAGTTTTTGCGCCACATCGTCTTCCCCACTAAACACTTATGTGTATGTGTAGTATGCAGTTTTATTACTTTTTAATGCTTATTTAACAAGATTGTTTGAATATTACTATGTACAAAGACAGATTACAGTAAATGAATACCCAGGATGATTTAACAATGTTGTGATTGATCTTCTGGGCATATAAAATTGATTTAATGACATAAAGCTTTAGTTTTTTTGTGTACTGAATCAACAATTGTTTACTTGATGTGTTAATACTGACTTGTTGGCGGTTTTCTGGCGCGCTAGCTTGGGTGCGGTGATGCCAGACAGCGCGATCACTTTCTCTGGAGGAGGCCCTCCTTGAGGCTGTCGTCTTATCACAATCGTGTCACCGGAAAGTACCTGTTTAGCAGAAATACACATATATTTCTAGTAATTACACGTTTTATCATAATTATATCTAGCTATAGTTTATATCTCTCCACCATCTCGTCCTGCCAGCTTGCACAAAATGGACAAGCAGCTACGCTACAATAATACGGGTTAATATGATGAGCAGTTGAAATCAACCTTGTAGGGGATTATGGAATTGGTATACTCTTCAAATCATGTGCGCGATGTGGTGCCAACGGGGCAGATTTAACGAGATCGGCACGAGGCATCTTGGCTTAGTGTTTATGAGAATGAAAAAAACATGTTATTGTTGAATTACCTGCTTCACGATTCCTATTTTGTAAGCAGGCGTCGGTGCTGTAGCACTCATTTTTAATGTATTTCCCTTATGAAAATCCGGCAAATGAATATGATGATATAAAATGACTGAAGAGAGAACAACTAACAAGATTGGCGAAACGTGGCCGCGCTAGTGTTTCCACATTTGAGAACTGTAAATTATATTGATGTTAAAGTTGATACTTTCTCTCGATACGTCCGTCTGTTAGTCTTGGCAACACTGAATCGTTTTTAGTGGGTTCAACAGAATGAAAAATAACCTTATGCTACACTAGCAAGAAATCGACTAATGTAAAGTAATTTTGAAATATATATATATTTTAATTTTTTTTTCTGTAAGCCGTACTTAAAAATTCTTAGATAATTCGTTTTTTTTATCACGGAATCTTAAATTTAAAAAACAAATAAAATGGTTCGTAATTTGTTTGGAGATTTTGTCTTCTGATGTTGTTGAGTTCCGCTTACCGGGTTTCTTACATATTTTACAGAAATGTTCAATGCTTCATACATCTGAACTTGATAACCTTACGAGAATTTTAGTTTGCATCTTTGAGTGATCTGTGACATATTGACTACAAAATCAAATTCTCATTGAATCGACTAAACTATATGATGCAAACGACGCTACATTATAAAAAACGCACACGTGATACAACGTGGAACGCGTAATCTCATTTGAGTAAATACTGTATACTACACTGAATTACCTAGATAGTTCTTAGCTACTATGCACTTTTATTAAATTAATACGTATTAGGTACTTAACCTAATAATGATGAAGGCAAATTCTAATAACAATAATTTTAATTCAAAATGTTTTTAATAAAGATTGTATTTTCGGTTCCTAGGTGGTTCAACTCCCTAGATGCATAAAAAGATAGACGGCGATTTCATTCGTCAATTTGTTAATAAAACTTTGCTCTCCAGGTGCATTTAAGTGCTATGAGTGACCAGCGCATTGCCACTTCATCGTGGTTTTATTTGTTTATAAGTATGAAATAGAAGTCACATTGTCGACTCCTGCAGAAAAGTAGACTGTAAGATCAAGCTAAGCGAGCTTTAAATAGCACCGGTCTCGGATAAGTTATACACAATTAATAAAGAAATGAGAGTTAGGTATTTTGTAGAGTCATACAGAAAAGTCAAATAATTAAGTGTAAGAAAGACTAAAACGAGCTCGAAGATTTTAGTACCCCGCCTCGGTTATGCTACTCACATAAGCGAGGCGAAGGCTTAGTTTTAGGTATTTTGACCATTCGTTACTACTAGTGATGTGCCGAATATCCGTATACGTATCCGTATCCGCGGATATCCGAGGAAGAAGAAAGATCCGTGTCCGTATCTGTTACTTTTTAACGGATCTTTTACCTTATTAATTTTCAATACACAGATGAAATTATTTATGTAGGTGATTATGATTAGATAGCAATGAAAAACGATTAAATTTTATTCAGATTATTTTTATTTCTTAAAATCAAATATTTGGTACCTTTATAATGCAAACATTTATTATAGTGAGTTATCATATCAATACTACATGACTCAAAGGTACTAAAATAATCATCTATCAAAGCGCCGAGTGGCGTCAATTATCGTTTCAAGGTTAAGCGCATCAACACTGATTGAGGAAGAATCGCGGATCTTGACACTAAAATACCAAATATCCGTATTCAGATCCGTATCTGCGAATTTAGATTTTTAACTTTTTAACGAACATCACTAGTTACTACCTAAGAATTCGCTCATGTCATGTGACGCCATTGAGTTTACCAGGAGGTACTAGGAATCAATGTTTATTTGTAGATATAAACCATCGGTGTCAGATATTTCAGCATTGAACAAACTGTATTGGCTATATTTTCGACACCAGCGTTGTAGGTGTCATTACACACTCAATCTGACTAACGGCCGCATGACTGAGTATGTACTTGAACACACGGCTACATATCAAGCTATACATTTCCAGTTCCAGCTTACCTCGCATTGTATAGGCTTTTCGTACAATCAGAAGTCAGTTAATTTTTGTCTTCAATGCAGTCACCTAAACATGACTGAGCATGGCTTGCTGCAATGGCTTTCTGTCATTCAAGCATCAAGTCCGCGTCAGTCAGTCGTAATTAGAACTGTATTGCTGATTCTAATGATTAAAATTCTATAAAGCCATTTTGTTACATTCTAAATTCATATTTTAATCAATATACACCTTTATTTTTCTGTTTTTTTGTGGGTGGGCAATCATCAAATCACGTCTCGCGCTCTAGGCGGAGCGGAAGGACGTAACAGACTTTTACTGACTAAAACCCACCCATGTTCCTTCAGTTGCCTATATGCCAAGGCTACGGTAACTCTTTCGAACAAATCTCGCGACCCTGGCAGGCATCGGTCCTAGTGGATCCCTTCAGTTTTGCTGACATCTATTAGAGGCGCGCGTGGAATACAACGCGCCGTCAACATGGGCCTGGTCCTTAGGTACCGGGCGGCGAGCTACCCTTCGCTCGCCGCCCGTAAGTCCACACCTAAGGTGGTCGGGACTTCGGGAGTGTGCAATCGACTCCCGACGGCGCGTCTCCTTCTGCGGCGGCCAGGGGCGTGAGAAGCTCGAACCGCCCCTCCCTCACGCGCTCCGCCTCCTCCTTTTCGAGCATTACTGCTTCGCAGGAGGTGGTGACGGCTTCCCATGCCCTCTCTTTCCGTGCCATGGCCTGCATCAGGGCTGGACACAGGAGGTCGCCGCTGCCGATCGCCTCCACGAGGACACGGCGGTGCTCCGCCCAAGCAGGGCACACCGCCAACGTATGCTCCACTGTGGCCTCCAGGCGATCCACGCAATGGAAACACCCGGGCGTTTACTCCCGCCTTATTCGGAACAGGAACCTCCCGCAGCAGCCATGCCCGGTGAGGACCTGCGTAAGGCGGAAGGTGAGGACGCCGTGGCGCATCTCTAGCCACTCTTCAAAGAGGGGACTTACCGCCGCAATAGTGGCGTACCCTGCACTGGGTTGCAACAATCTTACCCGCCATGTATTCATTAGATCATGCCGGAGCTTTGTCCGCCGTGCCGCGATTTGACTATTAGGTATGTGAAGTAACCAAGTGTCATCTGACGCACCCGCGGAAAATAATAATAGTACGCTGCTTGAAACTTATTTCATAAATAGTTGACATCAGAATGAGCTGAAAAAAGAACTTCAGCTGCATCGTGGGGGGTCAGCTGCTTAGATGAACTTGTAAAAAAAAAACACGGCATATAAAGTAATAACACGCGGATGCAATTTAACTAGGTGAATGATTTCACATTAAAAATACGAAAACAATAAATCAGCTCACCCAAAAGTTTCGAAAACTCCCAGACCCACTTCAGCATGCATGGCGATGGTGGTGAACGGTATAAGATCAACTAGGTAACGATGACAACATCAGCCAGCTTACTATGACGTTTGTATTTGTAACGCTACCTTCCGGAATATAATACTCCTAGCGAATATTCCACATGATCCCGCAACGCTAAATACCTACGCGCCGGCCGGCTTCTTTAGCCGCTCTAAGTTCTCTGACGGCTTTTTAATTAATAGGTTTTTTTGTGTAATGTGGCCAGCAACTATTTTAAATATATAGTCATCGCCATAGAGAAATAAATAAAATTTTGAACTAGGAAAAAAATAAATGACAAATGACTTCTTCCATTACTTTCCTACCGTGTAGTATGATTTATATTATGTAGCATTTTCCAGTGTCGATAGTCACTGTTGTTCATGTATTTTTTAAAATAGTGTATAATCCTTAACAGTTATAAGTTGAAGAAGTATTAAAATGGCAAATGCAGATTTTAGAAAGGATGTGACTATGCCTGTCCGACCTAGAAGTGTCTATACAGCGCACTCCTACAATCAGGTGATGTGACCCAATGTGACCCCAATAATCATCTAAGTATATAAAATAATTCAAAATTACTTTTATAAGTAGGTTATTGATCTACTTAAAAAAAGGTTTGCATAAGAATACCATAAGTTCTGTTGTAACCGGTGGTAAAGTTATCATCTCTTCACTGTTTGTTCATTTAGGTACGACTTTGACTGACATTTGGAATATTTGTCAGATCCAAATGTTGGAAAACTAAAGAAAATTTGTTCGTTCGTTAATTTTTATGTAATATTAAGTTTCATGTGAGCGGGCAAAGCAGTAGAAATGAACATTCACTCGAGTGAAGCTTAGCTCTGATATCGGCTTCTGACGTTCTGAGTTATCTTTATTTGTATGTAAATAACTGATAGGTAACTGTCAGTCTGACTTATAGTAGGTACCTACCTTCTGAGGTGTCTACTAAGGAATTTCTTTCCCGGAGCTTGATGTGAAGCAATCACCGTCACAACGCTCTATCATTTTCGAGAAAAGCACATAAACACAATGTAAGTAGGTAACACCACGAACGGAACACGAAGTGCCTGTCGGAGACACTTCCTGTGACGTGGTGAAGCTTGGATGTTAGGTATCATCGCTAGTATTTTAGTTAAACCTATTTACCGTACACATTGAACCTGATCACTATATAACTGTGTATGTTTATAAATTAACTGTTACAACGCATCTTTACAGTGTTTACATTATTTGTTTTTTACTTTATTTCATCTTACCTACACTCTGTTGATCCTACTAATATTATAAATCTGTCAGTTTTATGTTTAGATAGTAAGTAGTACGTTCTTGGGGGATAATTCTCGCAACTCCACGTCGGCGAAACCGCTGGAAAAAGCTAGAGAGCTCAGACTGCGCTACCAAAGTTGTACGCTTTGCTAGGTCTATCTGTAACATAAGCGTGTTTAGCATCTGTCGACTGTTAGATGGGAGAATGTAGCCAACTGCTGTGTTAGCCACATGCGAAAGGTTTTCCTTACATAATGTCGAAAACTTTCGGGTGTTACATCAGCAAAAAATCTTCTGCGCCTAAATCGTACCCGACCAGAGAAATTAAACCCTATACCTAGATTAAAAATAAAGCAAATTTCGGTTTCAGTTAAGACTGAAGTGCCAGAAGACTAAGCCTTGTTTATTTAATGCAACTGACATACAGTAGAGCGTCGATTATCTGAACGTCGATCAACCGAACGACCGTTTATCCGAACTACTAGGCCCGCCCGACTCGCGCGTGCTATCCTCCTCCCGCGCTACAATATACGCGAAATTGTATCGAACTGTTAGTTGTATATACTCCTATGTCACTCCCAAGTAGCTGTTATTTGATAAACTAAATTTTACCTTGTGAACGGAACTCGTAATTAAAGATATGGAGGGCTAAGGGGAAGAATCCAATTAGTCAATTTTTTTTTCAAATTGATTTTTTATTGTCTATGGTCACAAAAATCCACATTTTACCACAAGCGTAACTAAAACAAGCCAAGAAATCGCTGGGTCACTGAGACACAAAACTGAGACACACACAAAACTGGCCTGCATTTTGTATTTAATAGGGAATAACTAGCTTTGTCCATGACTAAGCCACTTCTTCCCTGTCAAAGCGAATGTGTAACGGGTAATTTTTATGGAGATGACGGTCCCAATATCGATAACATACCATATTTCCTTTTAAAATCAATTATTTAAGTATGAGATATATTTTTAAGTTAGCTATAAAAATGTATCTGACTTTAAATGTCAACACTGACAAATTTGGTGAATGTGACTATGCCAGTTCTTCTCATTAGCTCTTCATATGTCTAAACATAAGGTTTTTATTCACCTGTACATATATGGCTGAATCAATACAGTTCGATTATCCGAAAAAACCGGTTTTCCGAACACTCCTGTCCCCCAATTAGTTCGGATAATCGAAGCTCTACTGTATTTGGAAAAAAAAATACAACATTGTTGTCACATTTTCACGATAGTTTAATGAAGCAGAAAACTAACAGAATAGAAGAACGATGCGATGGCGTAGTCAAGAGCCATTTTAGTATTTCATGGATTGTATTTTTATGCTTCATTTAGGAGGAGTCGAACTTGTCTGCCTTCCAAGACTACAGCAAGTTTCTCGAGGGTGGCCTAGGGCAAGCTGAGCTCGTGGGCGCGGCAGGATGGCAGCCGCCGTGGCGCGCGCCCCTGCAGCGCAAGGCTCCTTTCTACCCGGGAGATGACATCTATCATGCTGATACCTGGCGCGAGCTTGAGGCAAGTCCGCAATTAAGGATACACTCATCGTTCAGACGTTTTCAACTTTCCCCTGAAACTTCTTGGAGAACATTGAAAATCCTTGGTTTTACTTAAAGTTACTTTCAAGTTAAGTATGAACAAAGGTCGACTAGGAGAGGGTGGTCAATAAAACACTGGACTGTATACTAAGCGCGTATAATATAGTTATCACAGTGCTTGCTGCTCACGAACTGTTGACCCTCCTCCTTCCTTGCGCCGTCCGGTTGAAGCCGTCCGCCCACCAGTGATGCTTCGCCGCTTGAACCACCAACCGCTCCCGGCTGCTTCCGGTTCCACCTCCAGGTACAGGTCCAAGAACCTCTCACCTGGTTCCCCAATCAAGGGGATGCTCTGGACAGCGATCCACTGCCCAGTAATGAAGCGAAGGATGGTATTATACCACCACCGGAACCACCAAAACACGCCCGTACCACACCCGGCTCTCGAAGGACCATCGTCCGCGTAATTACTAGCTGATAAATATTACTTCAATTTGCGGTTTACCGATACTTTTTTTGCCTAGCAGTCTCAAGGAAAGAAAATAAATGCATCTTCACAACCATTAAGTGGTAAAATAACTTTATCGTTTGTTTTCAACGTTCTTTTGCACTAAAAGTCGCAAGTTAATTTCAATTTGCAAACCAAAACTAAACTTAACTTTATTGGTCATAGATGACGGATGTAGTTGGTGGAGCTGGATACAATGCCTCTGTGACTCCTCACGGCACCGTCTGCCTTCGCCTAAGAGACCGAGTTAAGTAAGTACAATTACTTAGGTCTTCGAGATTAGGAAACCAGCAGTGCTTAATAACTGGTCGCAATGGAGCGATGCGACATTGACGCTAACTGAAAAAATTGTGGTGATTAAAAAAGGTAAAAGTTAATGTAGGAATAGGCCTCCTAGTTTCTCCAAACCACTATGGAAAAAAGCAAATTGTATGTCTTTGAACTGTCCAGGCTGTCCAGGCAAGCTATAGGTAGTTTCTGTGTTGACATATTTCGTAAAGTATTAAACGGTTATGAGAGATAAGAGACAGACCTATGTCATATCTGTTTATGACATTTATAAATAGATATACAAAAAGTTGTTGCGCCGTGCGCGTTGGTTTGTACGTTTCAAAGTTGTTAATCCTACTAATATTATAAATTAATAAATGTGAATGTAAGTTTGTTTGTTACGCTTTAACGCGGAAACTACTTAACCGATCATCATGAAACTCTGTACACATATTTTTGGAGGTGTTAGAAGTAACATAGGATAAATTTATGAAAAAAAATTAACGCGAGCGAATCTGCGGCCAATAGCTAGTAATTAATATCTTAATTAGATTAAAAACCATTTAATTTTAAACATTATGGATTAGTTTTTAAAGAATGTTTTTTTTATTTTAGAGTGGACATGACGATCGACGGAGCAGTGCGCGTAACCAACGCTAAGAACAATATTATCCTAGCGCTGTCGCGTTCAGGCGCTGCTGCCGCGCTCATCCACCCCAACGGACGCGTCTACCACTATGGATCACGAGTCGAGATCCAGGCCCGACACCAGCAGGGCAATAACAAGTTAGTCACAATTAGTATTCGGATGGTTAGTAGGTGTGGTAAGACGACACCGAGCTTTAGTCCGCCCACTGAGACAGGCAGATGTCCGCGACGGAAGGCCTGCGAGATGTGTCGTAAAATACACAAAAAATCCGTGTACTTAAATGCCGAACACAGTGGATGTGAAACTTGTCCCTATGACTTGACTTGGTAGTAACCGCTCTACAAAGCCGAAACTTATCTACCACCCGATGTGCCATATATTAACTTTGTACCTATAAGTGAGAAGATACACGCTCTACAAAACCGAAGCTTTTCTATCACTCGATGTGCCATATACTAAATTTGTTCCTATAAGTGACAGAGAATACACGCTCTACAAAACCGAAGCTTATCTATCACTCATTGCACCATAAACTAACTTGTCCCTATAACTGACAGAGGATACTCGCTCTAAAAAGCCGAAGCTCTTCTATCACTCGATGTGCCATATATTTTGTTCCTATAAGTGACAGACGATACACGCTCTACAAAACCGAAGCTTTTCTATCACTCGATGTGCCATATACTTTGTTCCTATAAGTCACAGAGGATATATCAGGTCAGTCCATAAGTCCGTGCGTATTTTGTACATGTGAAAAACAAAAAAATAAAACGTAAATTTATTTACTTAATCAATTATGTATTTGCCATCATTATCTACAACTAACTGCCATCTGTTTGGTAATTCGTATATTCCTTTCTTGTAAAAATGTTCCGGTTTGGAGTCGAAATACTTCGATACTTCACTTTTCAATTCTTCTTTTGAACTGTATTTTTTTCCTGTAATAAAGCTCTGCAGACCTCGAAACAAGTGATAGTCAGTTGGTGCTATATCCGGGGAATAGGGTGGATGATGCATTATTTCCCAATTAAATTCTTTAATTTTTTGTACAACTGATTTAGCCGTATGCGGTTTCGCGTTATCGTGGTGTAATATAACTTGTTTCCTGCTCATTAAAGCTGGGCGTTTTTTAATCAGTTCTGAGTTTAGCCTGACAATTTGGTCAGTATAGATTGCGGCATTCAGGGTTTGCTTGGGCTCTAAGAACTCGTAATGGATGATGCCGCCTTTGTCCCACCAAACACATAACATAAGTTTTTCCCAACATATTCCTTTCTTTGGTGTAGGTTCTGCCAGTTTACCTTTGTCAACCCACTGTCTTTTCCTTTTAACGTTATGGTATAATATCCATTTTTCATCCCCTGTTATAATACGATCGAGAAATGAGCACTGATTTTGACGAGAAAGTAATGAGGTGCACACATCTATTCTCTGTTGTCGATTTTCTTCAGATAGGTCATGAGGAACCCATTTTCTTAGTTTTGATATTTTGCCAATTTCTTGTAGATGACGATAAACAGTCCCGTGCGATGAATTTAATTTTCCAGCAATTTCGTCGATAGTTAATTGTGGCTCTGCGTCAACCAAAGATTTAAGCGCTTCATTGTCGAATTCCACCGGGCGACCAGAACGAGGCAAATCTTGAACACTCTCTGTACCAGTATTGAATCTCTGAAACCACTTTTGTGCAGTTCTCACAGAAATAAAATTATCACCATGCACAGTATTTAATTTTTCGGCGGCCTTGGTAGCATTTTCCCCACTTTTAAAAAAGAAATATAAAATATGTCGTTTGTATTGTTGCGTGTTTTCCATATTTAGAAATATTTTAAATTGTCTACTCTCCGCCAAAGTTGTTTACAAACTGACTGTTGTTCAACTTTATGAATTATTGCGCAATATTGAATAGTATAGTCGACCTTGAACAAATACGCACGAACTTATGGACTGACCTGATACATACGCTCTACAAAACCGAAGCTTTTCTATCACTCGATGTGCCATACACTAACTTTGCCCCTATAAGTGACAGAGGATACTCGCTCTATAAAGCCGAAGCTCTTCTATCACTCGATGTGCCATATATTTTGTTCCTATAAGTGACAGACGATACACGCTCTACAAAACCGAAGCTTTTCTATCACTCGATGTGCCATATACTAAATTTGTTCCTATAAGTGACAGAGAATACACGCTCTACAAAACCGAAGCTTATCTATCACTCATTGCACCATAAACTAACTTGTCCCTATAACTGACAGAGGATACTCGCTCTAAAAAGCCGAAGCTCTTCTATCACTCGATGTGCCATATATTTTGTTCCTATAAGTGACAGACGATACACGCTCTACAAAACCGAAGCTTTTCTATCACTCGATGTGCCATATACTTTGTTCCTATAAGTCACAGAGGATATACATACGCTCTACAAAACCGAAGCTTTTCTATCACTCGATGTGCCATACACTAACTTTGCCCCTATAAGTGACAGAGGATACTCGCTCTATAAAGCCGAAGCTCTTCTATCACTCGATGTGCCATATATTTTGTTCCTATAAGTGACAGACGATACACGCTCTACAAAACCGAAGCTTTTCTATCACTCGATGTGCCATATACTAACTTTGTCCCTATAAGTGACAGAATACACGCTCTACAAAACCGAACCTTTCTATCACTCGATGCACCATATACTAACTTTGTCCCTATAAGGGACAAAGGATATCCCGCTCTACAAAGCTGAAGCTTTTCTATCACTCATGCGCCATAAACTAACAGCCACTCATTTACATACAAGGATACATTTATGTGTACTCTCCTCTTTACGTAGTATAAAACAGTCGCAATTTCGTGTTTGTACGCTTAGATCTTTTAAACTACCTACGCAACGGATTTGAATGTGTTTATCATCAATAGAAAGTGAGAGTAATTCACGAGGAAGGTTTAAAGGTTATAATACGCGGGCGAAGCCGCTGGCAAAAGCTAGCAATATTATAAAGCTGAAGAGTTTGTTTTGTTGAACGCTCTAATCTCAGGAACTACTGGTTCGAATTGAACAATTTTGTTAGTCTTGGATAGCCCATTATCGAGGAAAGCTGTAGGCGTTATAACATCATGCTAGAATCGTTAGGAGCCGAGAAAAAGAAAAAGTCACGAATGCGAAGGAATTGCATAGGCAGGCAGGTGGTTCGATGCGATGGTGTGGGTCGGGGCGCAAGAAATTTGACGCGGCCGATGTCGCGCGCAGAAGCTAGTTATAGAAACGCGAACATCCTCTTTGCTGTCACGCAGTTTAATAATAAATGCAGAGATGAGACGCAGTTATGTAAAAATAAAGTTTTTTATCTTACAAACTAAGAACCTGAAAAATTTGTTATTTGACCATGAAGTTTACCTTTTATATTTACCTGGTAGTCTCAACCTAACTATATGGTGAAGATCTACTGGCAAAAGCAGGTAAGTATGTGGAGCAATTCAAGATGAGGATCAGTTAGATACAAGAAAAATCTACTTTCAGATTTTATGTTCAGATAATGAGCTACCAAACTTCTTTTCTAGTTAGGTATTGATGCTAGTGAGAGTTGGTGGCAAATTACTTCTCATAATTATTTAGTGACGTGCGTAGCTGTATAGGTATTATAGAATTCGGTAGCCGAAGCCCCTACGTATATAAAGTGCATATTCTAATATTTAAGCACCTGAAGCTTAACTGGTCTGTTATTCCGTTTATCCACCCTACGGAAAAATAATATACGAATTTCGAACAGGCGTTTTCGAATATATACCTTAGGGTGGCAGTTTTAAGTGCATAAACGTAATAACCGGACCTAGTTTTCACACAGAGCCAGTACGCCCGGGGATTCTAGCTCAGAGCTCAATAATCAATAACATACAAATTATGAGCTGCGCTCGGATATTGTATAACAAGTTTTATCATGGCAAGGCACAACATGTTTTATTTTTACACGCTTTATATTAGCTTCAATTGTATGTTTGTATGTTTGATTGTAACCGACTTCTTATAGGGCGATTTTGACCCACTTTAAACGACGCGGACGTAGACTTATCGAGGACCGATGACAATACTATAATTTCATAAATTTGTGCCATTATCCTTGCCAGGGTTACCAGGACAGCAAAAAAACTGTCTTCAAAAACTACGCTGACATACGTTGCAAACTACGCTGACATACGTCACAAACTACGCTGACATACATCTTAAAATTCGAAACACCCTAAAAAATAGAAAATAAATAATAGTTAAAAAAAACTAAAAAACACGTTTCCATAGAAAACCAAACTAAAAAGTAGAAAATAATGGAAAAAAAGCGTGGGGTGCCTGATGTCAATAAAAAAAAAATAACCTTAAAAAGCACACCACGCTTTTTTTCATTATTTTCTACTTTTTGGTTTGGTTTTCTATCGAAGCGTGTTTTTTAGTATTTTTTAACTATTTTTGTTTGAACTTGATTCCGGCAGGTACACGTCTTTCTTAGAAAACACAAATAGATTTACATCGGATCCGGTTCGTATTTTTAGCTAAAAAATACTAAATCTAAAGATAAATGTGTCTCATGACTGTTGCTTAGAGCGGTACCGTTACTTCCATAAGATGAAACTACTGTTTCTTTAAATGGTACCTATTGTGAACAATCATCATCATAGGCAGCCTTGTACCATCCGCTGCTGAGAATAGGTCTTTTCCTTGTTTTTGCCATGCTTCACTGGTCTGCGAGTGTCTTCAAGTACTTCCCACCGATCCTCTGCAGTTCGTCCACCCATCACCATTACCACCACCGTCACCATTTTTTATCAATAAATATAGAAATCACCAAGTATTTGTACCTACGTGATAGTGAGTGTGAGTTTCTGCCTTGTTCGTCGTTCGTGTTCTTGAGTTTGATTCCCAGGTTGCACAATGGTTTTTGGTATTTTCATTTGGACATTCTTATTCCCACTATTCTCTTATGCCCACTATTTTTGGGAATATAAGCTATATGTTTTATTATTTGTATAGATACGCGAAGATGTGGTACAAGGGCGTGTCTTTCACGGCAGAGCAGTGTGCGCTGGTATACTTGGTCGACGCAGCCGGCACACGCACCACCACCGACACCTTCCTCGACATGAGCCAGGACTTCACTCTCAATGTCTTCTACAAGTACATTCAAAAACTGTTTTCTTTTTACGCACAGTAACCGGGCGGTAATATCACATCGACTTTTAGAGAAACCCTCTCAACAGGTTTGATTAAAACAGACTGGTCTAAACCTGAACTTTTTCGCTAACTCGATGTGCTACGTTAACGGCCAATTGTTTTTGGTAGAATTAAAACGGAGATGTGTCGTAAATAACCAAAACCTAGGTTATTTAGTAGATGCAAACTTATTGGTTGCTACAGTCATGACTGTCTTCTCTCTTTGTCTTTTACCTAACTGAAGCATTGTTGTGCAGTGAGTCCCGCCACGGGCCGTCGTACGTGAACGAGGCGCTGTCGCTGCTGCAGGCTGCGCAGTACTGGCTGACCGACGACGGCATCGACAACTGGATCATCAACAACGTGCGCGTTAGCCAGACCGCGGATGGACTCGTCAGGTAACTCTTTTGGGGACATAGGTGAAAGGATTCTACCTGTGTCCTCTTACGAGTATTGTAGGTGAGGTTGTGGAAGCCGGAAGTAAAAATCTTGCTTGTAGGTAATAATATTATAATTATCACACACGTAGTATAGTTTAGAATTACATACACTATTTGACACAGTTATATAAGTAATTAAACTAATAAGGACCGAATAAACTAATGACTTTGAATCTAGTCCGCGTCCCGTTACGGTTGAAGCAAGAGAGAGACGCTAAGAGTAGCGTCCCGGGTAGTGGCTTGGTGTTGCCACTTAACAGCTAACAACCTTACAAAAACTTATACAACTAAACATAGTACAGGCGAGCGACGCCACGTAATCTAAGGTGCATTCACAGATGCACAATACGTGACGCCACACTCTTACTACACCATAATCAAATTTTGTAGAGCAGCTCTTCGCGTGATATTCCCTTCGCCATACCATCGTCATCCTACTAGCGTTGACGTGTTCAGCTTTGGAACGTAAGACTTGCCTGTAATCTGCGATGAATCTAGTGTTCTGTAATCTGCGATGAATCTAGTGTTCCGGAATCTGCATAGGCGACAAAGTCAGCAGCCTTTGTTTGAGCTTGCCATTACGAAGCCAAAGGAGTATTTAAGGATTGTGGTAGGTGGCGTTTTGAAGTTTCTGCCCATATGGGAAAAAAGGTGTGAGTTTATCTATGTACCTATGTGAAATTATCGCACTTATCTTACGATATGAACACCAAGCGTGCAATTACAGAAGCCATACAAGAGGCAAACGTTACTTAGAGACGAGGCGTGTTAGTCAGCTCACTTCTATTTCATTAATCCGACTTAATACGAGCTTACATCACTCCTTTACTTGTCAGGTATAATTAAGTATCAAATGGGAACTGTTTGAAGATGTGGACGAATGGAGTTATTTAAAATAATTCGTGTCAAATAAAGTTTTCGCTTCAGCTAGATAACTTAATTAAGTTTGGTTATAAAATTGTCATGTAGCATAAATTTGCTTAGTAGCAGTGTGATACTGTAATTGTGTGCAATTAATATTTTTCTTGATTCTTGTAGTTGAGACTCAATCAGAATCTGTATAACCTTTTTCCATACTGTATTGAGTTCGGCGTCCAGTCTATCCGCAGCTGACTATATTATTTTAACTGTGTTACATGTAGGGACTATCTATCTGACCTCCACAATACTGGGTAACACAATACTCCCACTGGTAAGAGTGAGAATTTTAGGCTTCTGCTGACTACTCGTAATGACGGTCAAAGATCTGACGAATGATAGCCGGGACCAACGGCTTAACGTACTTTCTAAGGTATGGAGGGGTCTTATTATGTAATAGATGGTCACCCATTTACGAACCAACCGCAGCAAACGTAGCTTAACCTTTGGTCTAGCCATGCGGCTGTGATCATTTAGCCGCAAACCCCTCCAGTTGACGAGAGACTATCTGGTACGAATTAAAATTCTTGTCACCGATGCGTAACTCACACGTAAACAAAATGGGGCATTATACGCTTCGTGTAAATAAACTTCCATTTAACGATAGACAGGCGCTAGGCTAGGCGAGAACGGGAAGTAAAGCTTATTTCTGTCTTTTATTGAACCAAAACATTGCCCATATACATTAATACCTTTATATAGTAGTAGAGCTAACTTTGGTTTTAAAAATACTTGAGTACTATTTGATAAAAAAAAACAATATTTATGCATCCGTCACTATATCCGTTACAATAATATTGCAATTATATCAAGGCGCTTTTTCCATAAATTCCCACAAGAGGAGGATGTACCTTAAGTTCGTGTGTATGTATTGTTTTGGGTGTGCTCAGCGTCAAAATTCTATTTTGTTTGAAAGGCTCCTCCTGCGATGGTCCGAAATAATTTGGTCAATTTTGTATGAATGATTTTACAGTTAGAATAATACGTTTTTAAACCACTTTGTGTATGTTGATGTTATTATAAGTTCTTTTGCTGTTATTTACATAGTGGTAAAAACTAATTTGTGAAGGGCAGGTGTTTTATGTTTTTAATTTTTGAAGGAATGATCATATATGTAAAGAGCGGCGATGCAGACGCACTTCAGGGCTTAATTGGACTCGCAGTGAATTTGACTCGCATACACGCGAGCGCTTTCATAACTGTAGTGTTGCTATATAAAGGGTTACACTCTTTCACATGAGCAAGTATTTGGTATAACAAGGTTGTTCTAAACATCGTTCGAAAGTCGGTAGGTAGCAGCCTGGTTTGCAGGTAAATCAATTTAAAAAGGTTGTGAATGTAATCTGCATTGGCGCAATGTTACTGAAATACTCAATTTAGACTGCCTGAATTTGGATAGATAAAGGCTAAGCTAGCTAACGATTTGATTTAAAAAAATATTTTTGAATAGATAGCTAAAGAAATCATAACAAATGGCAATATTTTATCTATTAAGTATTAATTTATTAAGCAAGCCCAAGCTAAGAACGGATGAAAGGGCGACACGTTACATCATCGAGATTTCACTGCCTTTCTAAGTTAAACATTATTTATTTATATTTGCTTTATTGTACACTAGAAAATACATATAACATAACATAATATTTATTCAAAAAATAAAAGGCTTACAAATATTTACAGTTTTGCTTATATGTAAATTATATTGTAAGATTTATGTGCCTGTACTAGGTAATCCTGTGTTTCAGGCAAGAAGAGCCTAATAGTCTTATAAAATAAATAAATAATCAAAAGTTGTGAATCGACAAATTATTGTATAAGTGTTGAGTAGCTTATACCTTAGTTTCTAAAATTTTATAGATTAAATACTTAACGTAGGTGTATACTTACTTTAACACAGTTGGTAAATTCTCTGTTTCTTCGTAAGACATACTTTGGAGAGAGTCATTTGAGAGTTCTCTTACAATTCGTGTAGTTCAGTGAAAAAAAATTTGCTATAGAGTTTAATCTATTATAGAGGAGAGGGCCGAGGTAAAAAAATTTGGATATAAAAGCATGTTTTGTTCTATTTTGTGGACAGACTATATCTTTACGTCTTTTATTAGTAAATTCAGTGCTGTAGGGTAGAGCTGCGTGTTGTTTTAATACAATGCCCATTATAAATAGCTGTCGAACTGTTAATACTTCACAAGATTTGTATAGTAGGTTAGTAGGGAAAAGAAAAGGGCGGGCAGTAGACACTTTGAGTATCGCTCTCTGAGCTCTCTCGATAGTTAATAACAATGTTTTACCCGCTCCACCCCATGTGGTAATACAGTAAGTTAATATCGATTGACATAGAGCAACGTAAACTTGTCTAATTATTTTTGCTTGTAGGATATTGTGATTGGCCCCGAACTTTTTCAGCTAAACAGTTTCCGACATTCACCAATAAATTATTTGCAATGTTGGCAGATGTTAACTGTGATGAGTGTGCTTGTAATAAAACCTGAAGATGACTGATTTTGTTTTGAATGGTATGTTACACTTTTAATTAAATTCCAGATTTTTTTGCTACTCGTACCAGCGTTTTCTAGTGCAATTTTATCGTAGGTGCGTTTTACTTTTTTTAGATCATTACAAAAGTTACGAATTTACGATATCATTTATACGATTGTTTTAGAATTAAATTATCTGGGTTAGATTTAGCTTTCATATGCAATTTATCTCTGTTTCATACAACGTATGAGTCCTGCCGTGACCCATGGTTTTATATTGTAGTATTTGTTATTTAGCCGAGTTTTGACAGTGTTTTTCTGAATTGCATGTTGCACATTTTTTATTAGGTACAATGTACAAAACTGCGGATCAGCGGAATTGTAGACTGGGTCAAATTCGATATTGTGTAAGTCTTCTTCAAGTTTATTTACTTTTAATCTAGTAATCGTGCGAGTGACTACTTTAGGCAATTTACAATTTAAAATGAATAGGGAAGCACTGTGATCGGTTGTTGTTGAATTAATTACAAGGGCAAGAGCAGGGAAATTCGATTTGAGTATTATATGGTCCAAGCAGGAGCCACTTTGATGGGTAGGAAGCGTGTGAGTTGGAAGCAAACCATGGAAAGCGCACAGGTTAAGGTATTCCTCAGCGGATGCGTCAGCACTTTGTGGACGAATGTTGATATTAATATCTCCAATCAAAATGGTATTTTTGAAAGATGATAGATTCTGAAAGGCTTCATTTAGAGAGACAGTGAAATTGCTTATATTTTTAAAAGAGGGGGATCGATATAAGGCTAGTATCGCGAATTTTGAACCAATTTTATTTAACAATCTGCTACAGTCGTGCATATTCGGTTCCTCGACAGACACATTGAAATGGTTTCTTGCATAAACTATCACTCCATCGTCGTTCTGATTGTAGGTTGTGTTACTTTTGTACATATTATATCCCGGAATTTGTGGTATGTTATATTGTTTTGAAAGCGAACATTCGGTTAAGACAATAACGTCACAGTTTATGTCTAGACGTTGTAGGAAAATGCAAAAACTGTCGTAATTCTTAGAAATACTCCGAATATTTTGGGTTAGTATGGTTAGTGGATTAGAGTAGGAGGAGAGATATTGTTTACAATGTTCAACGTCACAAGCATGGGATTCAGCTACAGAGAATTTATCTATGTCATTAATTAAATTACTAATCATAATTATAAAATACCAATAACAAGGGCTAGAAAAATACCTAATTTACGGCGCTCTTAGGCGCCACAATAATCGACAGAATTTATGTACCTCTTTTCTGCCATTATTTTCGCTGGACAATCATCAGCACTTGTCTTGTATTTGCTCGGCTTTTTGAATCTCAAGCAAGTAGCGCATTCGGGTGTCCCAGCCTTCTTTGTGCAATCTTTGATTGAGTGACCCTGATTACCACAATGGCCGCAGGTATTGGTGGTCTCTCGACATGATTTGGCCGCATGTCCGTACTGTTGGTAGTTAAAACAGCGTGTAACAAGTGTAAAGTCCTCTGACGGGGCATGATGACCAATTTACAAACACTCTGTCTTTATTAATCAGGGCTTTACTAGTCTAAGATCCGAACCTACATCGACCTTCACCGAGCTGATAATAGAATATAACTTATTTTATAATAAATTTAGTATATTAGAAAATATATAAAAAATGGATTGCCAAAAAAAAATCTGGACAAAATATTTTTAATTATTAAAAAAAAAAATTTTTTCATTAAATGTTGCAACATCAAGATAATTAGAAAATTTGGCTCATCTACTGTAAAGCCTGAATTTGCTAATTCCATCGTTTTTTTCACCTTCTCAATGTCGTCTTTTGATTCTGTGCTGATAATAACAGCGCCATTTTTTGTCTTACGTAATCCTCTTATTTGAAGTTTCATTTGCTCGGGGCAAATAATTTTTTGGACGAGGGTTTTAGTCTCTTCACTAGACTTCAGTTTATCGTTAGGGTATATCGCTGCCCTAGTTAAACAGTAAGATATCTTAAAAAAAAAACAAAATTGAGTTAAGTTTTGTTTCATGTGAAAAATTTGCTCTTCTGTCCGGTTCAAAAATCGGATATTTGTAAAAAGCAACCAAAGTGCCTAAATTTCAATGACTGAGACATTTAAGCATATTTTTACCGACCAGTTCAAGATTCTGACATCTTAAGATATTTATAAAGTCAGGGAAGATTTCCGTAACACATCCGTAACACATAAAACTAAGCTATAGTTTTTAAAAAATCAACCACATTTCAATTAACAACGCGTGAATTAATGACACTAAAATCATAAAAGTATAACTCAAAACATACTTTGTTCAACATATCTTACTGTTGAACTAGGGCAGCGATATAGCCACTGAGCTTAAATTTATCGGCTGTATAAAATTGTTGGTACCTTTTTTACCATGTCGGCAAAGGAAGTTTCCGTAACTGGTTTAATTGAGGCTCCGATTTTCTGCTTCAGGTCTTGTAGTTGTTGAGACAGATCAATTTGGCCCTCGAGTGGAGGGCATCCCATCCACCCCGGTCGTCCCGTCCCGTTAACAGGGCAGTTGGGAAAAATTGTTGATGATTAATACTTTTGACGGAAAAGAAAGTAGGTATATCTGTGTGACCGAAATCTTCTAATGGTCAGAATTTATTTTTGCGGTTTGCACCATCATTTAGAGCATTTATTTTAAAAGTTTTATATGTAGGTATAATAGGTCATAATAGAGTCCGTCCAACGAAAGAAGTCCCACAAACGCGGAGCCACATCCATGCCACGGAGACGAAGACTTTTGTTTTAACTTTATTGATATATTTATCTATAAATGTTCGCACTGCTGGGACACAGGCCTCCTCTCGGTGAGAGGGGGTGGGCCATAATCCACCACGCGGGCCCAGTGCGGGTTGGTAGATGTCACATGTCATCGAATTTTTAGTTCTAAGACATGCCGGTTTCCTCACGATGTTTTCCTTCACCGTTATGAGAGCAGTGGTGATGAAATAATTTACACAAAGTATAGCGCCTACTTGGGTTAGAACTTACGACCTACTACTCGTAAGTCGCGGCCGTTACCACTGGGCCACCACTGCTCAAAAGTATTAATAGGTACATTTTTCAAACATTAACAGTTAAGACGCAAACTTTAACACCCTCTAACTTTCAGAGCTAAGTTTCGAAAATTGTATAACGAATTAATGACCAACTTAATTTACTTACAAGTATTCGTGCCACTTACTTACTTTAACATTTATTTACCCAAGGATTAAGATTTTTCATACAACCTAAAACATCTCTTTTACCCCTTAGAGGTTGAATTTCCACAGCAAGCCGTGTGAAAACTTTCACGTTCCTCTACTTCTAGTAGTTTCGGCTGTGCGCAGTGCACTGATAAGTCAGTTAATCATTTTCTTATTTATGAGTTCCGTACCAACTCATCAGGAAAAGACGGAACCCATAAAGGATCACTTTGTTGTCCGTCGTGTCTGCCTATGCGTCTATCTGTCAAGACCTTTTATCACGGGAACACGTGGAGCTATCGAGTTGAAATTAAAACCATATACCCAGGTCATCAGTCCTTTGAAGCTGTGAAACAAATCCTCTAAGTTAACGAAAAAAAAAGATGCAGCCGTTTATGCCGCAAAAACTAATATTTCGACACTCTCGAGGTCCGTTGACCTACAACCATGAAATTTGGCAAGTACCTACAGGGAAAAATGTGAAAACTGTTTATTTGTAATTAAATCATAAAAAATATATTCTTTATGTAGGTAATCATCGAGGTTTGCGCAGTCATAACTGTAAAGGTGACTGAATCTCTTTGTAGATTTGACTTTATAGATACTAATTTGTATAGAAGAGAAAAATATGAAAGCCGTACATTTATATATTTTTAATTATATCACAAAAAACAAGGTCTTTATATGCAAGGAACGGGGGTGCAAATTTTAAGTGAGTTAAATGTGTCATGTGGGGTATCGTATGAAAGGGAAGGGTTTTATTGGCATAAGCTTAAACAGATTTTTAATTATTTTTATGATTATAGTTTTCGATTAATTACGAACGAAGAATGAAATAAATAATATTTTTCTTCAAAAATCGGAAAAAAACAGCGAGATAGACTCTCAAAGTTTTTTTTTCCTGAACTATTTATAATACGAGTATGTACCTACTTACCTAAATTTGTATGGAACCCTCGGTGAACAAGTCTGAATCGCACTTGTCCGGTTTTTGTATATGTCATAATATAAATTATGAATATCGTTAGTTTCTAATTTATCTCGCGAGTTTATAAATTGTCCAAAGATTGTGAACTGCAACAAAAACCATTTCCTTATAGTAATAGTTTATGAACTGTCCATGGGAAACCGACAACTTGTGAACTGGTATCATAAACTTGCATGCGACAGATCGCACCAACTGGCCAACGGCCCAGTGACCAACTTGGAAGTAGCGCTCGCCGGCCGCTGCGATTAAATGACGCAACATCGTGGTGTACAGATTTAGTTTACTTCTTTTTTAGTCCTTTTAGAGTGATAGTATAATATTAACTCGTTCCTTGTCGAACATAAGTGTACCAACGTACGTAGGTACAGTCACGAATACCTATAAATATATTTTGATGCCACTGCAGCATTCTCGTCATTTGGCGTCGCTTGTCTCATCTCGACAGTTTTGGGTGTTCCTTTGATGTCGTTACGATAACTTGGCCTTAATAATTTGTAGGTATTTGCAAAATCGAAGGGAACAAACCAACAATTTGTCAAAGTAGAAATAAAGAAGTTATAAGGGTTTTAAGTTGGTCGCGCAAACGTAACGAGGAGGATTGCGCGCCCATACAGTAAAACTGTTGCAAGAAGAAAAGTCGTAAAGTGTGCGTGCAGAGTATTAACACACTTAACGGATGCAAAAATATTTGGAAGAATGGTATAGAACTCTCCGTGTGTAGAATCGCACGGAGAATGCTACTACTACTACTAAGACGCATCTAAAAGCAAGATTAGATTTCGCTAGAAAGTATGGTGACTGGGCACTGGGCAATAAGTTAATGGAAAAATATATTATTTGGTGGCGATAGGAAGATAAATAGACGTTCTGACGGTAAACAATATAACCGTCGACCGGCTAAGGAGGCAATGAATCCTAAGTTCACGCAAAAAGTAGTAAATCAAGGGGTGGAAACATCCGCCGTGTCTTCGTGGAGGCGATCGGCGGCGGAGACCTCTCGCGTCCGGCCCTGGTGCGAGCCTTGGTACGGAGCGAGAGGGTATGGGAAGCCGTCACCTCCTTCTGTGAAGCAGTAATGCTCGCGAAGGAGGAGGCGGGGCGCATGAAGGAGTGGCAGTCTCTGCGCCCTCACGTCCCTAGCCGCCGCATGAGGAGACGTCCCGGGCGTCGGGAGTCGATAGCGGACTCCCGGCCACCGTAGGTGCGAGCTTGCGGGCGGCGAGCAATGGGTAGCTCGCCGCCCGGTAAGGACAAGGCTCGGGTCGACGGCGCGTAGTGATCCACGCGCGCCTAAAAGAGATGTCAGCAGCACTGAAGGGGGTCTGCTAGGACCGATGTCTGCCGGGGTCGCGAGATTGTTCGAAAGAGATACCGTGACCCTGGCACATGGGCAACTGAAGGAACACGGGTGGGTTTTAGTCAGTAAAAGTCTGACACGCCCTCCCGCTCCGCCCAGAGCCCATCCAGAAAAAAAAAGGGGTGGAAACATAAAAAGTTTGGTGATGTTTCCCCAGTTAAGAAGATTGAAGACTAATCATTTTAGGTAGATTTTGGAGGAGACTATGCTTTGTTATGCTGAGAATACGTTGCCTGTAGTTTGAATTTCAACATAAAATGGACGCACACTCATCTCTCGCTCATTCAGTGAAAACTTCTTAGTGATCAATAAGTCACTGTGGTAGATTGGCCAGTCCAGATCTTAATCCGAACGAAAATCTATGGAGTAAAGAAGAGTGTAGCTGCGAAAAGAGCGAGTAATTTAAGAAACTGAATGATGCTTTTGTCATATTTTCTATTTCTGTAGAAACCTGTAAAAATTGAATAAGTTCTGTGCCCCGTTCCTGCAGAGCAGTTATTCTAGATAAAGATCATCCTACAAAATATAAATGTTTTATTTTCTAAGCAGTGATAAAGCAGGATAAATTCTGAAATCTTTTAATAAATGAATTTTACCCGTTCCTAATCATTTGTCTACAGCTAGAAAGTTTCGATAAGGTAGTCCAAATGGATCATACTTAAATTATTATTAATAGAAGGCAAACTATTTAGCGTATCTTATACGTAGCATTGAAGCTTATTAAAATTGACGTTTAAGCATGATGTTCATTTTTTAATAAGTTTTAATGCTACATAAAAGATACGCTAACGCTAAATTGTTTAATAATAATTTAAATTGACGTTAAAGCATGATCAAAATCAAAAGTCATTTATTCAAACTAGGCTGAGAGTCAGCACTTTTTGAACGTCAAAGTTACATAAGACAATCCCCCCACAACGCCCACCCTTCACCACTTCCTAGTGCTTTAGCTGGGAAGAAGTGGCACAACCATCGATATCCGTGGGCGCAACAAACTCCCCAGCAGCACAGCTGTGTGTTAAGTAAGAAGAACTTGATTCTATACAGTATTTATGTAAGTAATTAATATTATAAAACAAAAAATACATCAAATTATTCGCCATATGTCAGCTAGCACACGCCAGTATACCAACAAAACATTGAAAACTAAACTCAATATATAAATACACAACGATGCAAAATGTTACATATATACACCGGAGTAAAATAAAATAACAGTTAATACAAATAACAATAACAAAAATCATGGTCAGGAAGACGACCAGTCACCACAAGCAGAACCCTTTCACGAGCATAACGTAAAGGTTAGCCATTACACCCCTCGCCATATTTGAGGGAAGTTAGTAACCCGACCCCCGACGCTACCGCACGCTGAGACATCTAAGGGAGCATGACGAACTTGCTGCCGGTTGCTCTGGCAAGAATATGATGTTCTTCCTACCAGGGCCGCGAGATCAGTTTGAAAGTGGTACCGTGGCCCTGGCATATGGGCAATTGAAGGTGTTCCTTCTGGGTGGGTTTTAGTCAGTAAAAGTCTGCCCTTACGCTTCACCCAAGAGCGGGAGACGTCATTTGATGATTCCCCACCGACAAAAAAAAAGCATGATGTTCATAGTTGTTAGAAAATTATAAACATA
The DNA here is from genome assembly GCA_947507805.1 of Aporophyla nigra. Classification (NCBI taxonomy): domain Eukaryota; kingdom Metazoa; phylum Arthropoda; class Insecta; order Lepidoptera; family Noctuidae; genus Aporophyla; species Aporophyla nigra. The sequence goes on along the minus strand of OX382291.1, from coordinate 20,225,702 downwards.
AATAACAAAAAAATAATTAAAAGTTGCTTCCGGTATCAGTCTTTCCTAATTCTATGTCCACCAACTGTATTTGCCGCAATCCTCGTCTTGACAGCTATTATTGGTAGAATTATATGAGATTAAGGGGGATGCTCCAACCAGGCTGCGAAATTCAAAATTTCTTACGTTTTTTGCAATTTGCAGGCCAGTGCTAGGTTGTATGTTGATTAAAATATTATTCGCGCCTGTAAGACATATGTAGTTACAGAATTATAATCATCAAAATCACCAATACAACCCGTATTGGTGATTTTGATGATTATAATTCTGTAACTACATAAGACAACTAGCTTTTGCCCGCGACTTCGACCGCGTCAAATTTTTGCTCCCCTGAGCCTTCCCGTCGCATCGAATTGCTGAAAGCTGCTCCGCTCTTTTAGATTGGAGCGTGATGTTATATGGCCTATAGCCGTCCTTAATAAATAGGTTACCTAACACAAAAGAATTCTTCAATTCGTACCATTATTTACTGAGATTACCGCGTTCAACCAAACAACTATATAACATCACGCTACAAACAAAAGGAGCGGAGCAGCAACTAAAAATGGTCGAAAACTGGCAGGCAATTCGATGCGACGGGAAGCTGACCCTTCCCGTCGCATCGAATTGCCTGCCAGTCGGGAGCAAACATTTAACGCGGACGAAGTCGCAGGCAGAAGCTAGTATTAGTATAGATTACAAACCTGCAGGTATTCACGGTTTATGTATAAGGTTTATGTTTATGAACCCCAAATATTATTGTTGTTTTTCTATTTTTGTGTGAAAATCTTAATGCGGTTCACAGAATACATCTACTTACCAAGTTTCAACAGCATAGCTCTTATAGTTTCGGAAAAAAGTGGCTGTGACATACACGGACAGACAGACAGACAGACATGACGAATCTATAAGGGTTCCGTTTTTTGCCATTTGGCAACGGAACCTTAAAAATAGGTAATTACTGTGACATATTTCGATACCTCTCATGTAAGTTGTTGTATCTTCAAAATTGTAACTTGCAATCTAAAACCGTTGCGGAGTTGGATACAATGTTATACGCCGCCGCCGCCGTTGTAATAATGATACAACTTTATACGTCTGGCAAATATGCCTAAATTTTTTATTTTTTTAACTCTTAACATATAAAGTATGTAAAAATAGGCGGTTTGGTTTAATAAACGTAAAACATGCATATTGTGGGTTACAACAACTTACGTGGGAGGTATCGATTTATGCTCGTGACTGTACCTATTCATTATCAAGTAAACAGGGGTGCACACTAACGTTATCTTCTTCTTATAAGCTTGCATCTTATTGGAGCTTGAATAAAAGTCTCATTTTAATAAATATTTAATTTTTTCACATATTTGTTAGTTTTAAATTATGTTAAAATATTTTCCATAAATACATGACTGTTTTTATTTGTCTTCCTAAAGGCCTGCCGTTGTTGCAGGATTCATCGTTGCAGTCACAAGTACCAGCTTCGCACCAGTCCCAGCAACGGGTCGGCGTCCATCACGAGCCCGTTTCTGCACTGCACCGCCTCGTTGGGCCAGACTCAGCATCTGTTTGTGAGGTGAGACCCGTCTATTATTCTCTGTTTTTCTTTTGGTGGCTAGACTGTACTTTGTTGTAGTCATAGCTAGCTAGCGGGATTTAGGCCCCTCCCTAGTTGCACCAGAACACCATGGTCTCCCTCTTTTTCACCCATTGTCCCTGTTTGATCTTATTCCTGTATACAGATATAACCGTGTGCAGATGAGGGCCTTCTAGAACCCCGGCTGTCATGAATCTCGACAAGTAATTTGAATCAAATTCCAAACAAGGCAATATATGTTAAGTAAATAAGAGGCACTTTGGGTGTCGGGAGGCCTCAACGAAATCTTTTTACGTATTCAAACTTAGTTCTTACTTCAAACACAGTGTTCTTCACGTTATCCATAAACTTTGGCGAACGCTTCTATAGCTTATACAAATCAATCCTAACACAGGAATTGGTCTTTAAATGGGCTCCGCAGCAAAGATATTTGAAATTTAATTGAGCTATATAGTAAGAAAGGATCTTAATTTGGCATAAATCTGTCAAATGCTGTTAGCTTTTCATTTGCACGTATGAGAGGAACCCCAGAGTTTGCAAAGAAGCACGATCATTTTTGATATCGAAATCTATCAAAGTGATTAAACTGGTCTATATGGATACCTAAGTTATTTGGCATGCATGCTTTTAAGTGTCAGGTTTTTTGTTGATTGTTATTTGCTTTTGGGTTTCCGATTCATTTAATCAAACATTTTGATTAAAACATGCACTATGCCGTAATAGAATTCGGCTAAACACCAAACTGAAATTCACTTCGTCTACGGTTGCTGTGACGGAAATGCTACAAGCGGCTGTACGAGAGTACCAAAGGAGATTCCCTGGTCCGCATTACTGATATACGAACATTTATAAACATACACAGGTGAATTTGTGAGATCGGAATTAGACCATGTTGCCCTGAACGAGCAATCAATTTAAGGAATAGAATAATGAACCTTATTAAGCATGATCCTACACTCTCGACGAGACGCGGTGGGAGAATCTTGCGTGTATCTTATAAGCTAGTGTAGAAACTGTAGAAAAGATATGGTTTGCACGCCTGCCACTGCAGAAAATCCCAAGGCATAGTAATATCTGATCACTTCTCAAGAATTGTTTTTGCCAGAGAATGAACCAAGAACTGATAAAATTAATGAGAGCACCCCGGATTTACATGGGCAGGCGTCACATCAAACTGAACTCTGTGAACAAGTCTGCTGGTGTTTTAACAATCACCTGATTGGTTCTGTTGAGATTCCCCACCGCCGAAATGCTGACAATTACTTCGAGTTCCTAAGAAACATCATTCGCTTCGAATTTTCGGACCAAGTGGATCCTCAAATTCTGCGAACCGTGTGGGTCCAACACTATGGAGCCCCGGGACATTATGGCACACAAGTGCGTGAATATTTAAATGCATTTATATTCAATTGGGATACGAAGGCACGCACTTCGGGTGATTTACGTCAAGGTATTTAGTTTGTATGAAAATTAATTAAATTAATGAATGGTTGAAGTTTATGTATATCGTCCGGAACACTGTGTAAGAAGTAGGGTGCTATATTTTGGATGTCACTTCCTTGCTCTTGCATTCTTGCATCTTGCACTCTTATTTCTCTAACTTTTTTCATAAATAAGTCAACAAAGTAAGTATATTTTAGATTGAATGGCCAGAAATCAAATCAAAATCTAACCACCCGAAGCAGAGTGCTAAACTTTTCGACCTCGGCTCTCTCGATCTAGAGACTTCTAATTTTCAAACTTTTATAAATAAGTTGCAAAATTTTTAGAGTTGTTAAAAGATAATTCGCAGCCAATGCGAGAACCAAGATCATTGGCAAATACAATGAAAAGAATGGAACCCTGTGATCATACCTTTAGATTTTTCAAAATACACAGGTATTAGACTGATAAAATTCGATTGAAACAACTTGATCTATCTAGTTAATGTTAGATAGCTTTTTTTTTTTTTTTTTGGATGGGAAATCACCAATGACTTCTCCCGCTCTGGGCGGAGCGGGAGGGCGTGTCAGACTTTTACTGACTAAAACCCACCCGTGTTCCTTCAGTTGCCCATGTGCCAGGGTCACGGTATCTCTTTTGAACAATCACGCGACCCCGGCAGGCATCGGTCCTAGCAGACCCCTTCAGTGTGGCTGACATCTCTTTGAGGCGCGCGTGGAACACTACGCGCCGTCGACCCGAGCTTGGTCCTTACCGGGCGGCGAGATACCCATTGGTCGCCACCCGCAAGCTCGCGCCTACGGCGGCCGGGAGTCCGCAATCGACTCCCAGCGCCCGGGGCGTCTCCTCCTGCGGCGGCTAGGGACGTGAGGGCGCAGAGACTGCAACTCCCTCACGCGCCCCGCCTCCTCCTTCGCGAGCATTACTGCTTCGCAGAAGGAGGTGACGGCTTCCCATGCCCTCTCGCTCCGTACCATGGCTCGCACCAGGGCCGGACGCGAGAGATCGCCGCCGCCGATCGCTTCCACGAGGACACGGCGGTGCTCCGCCCAGGCAGGGCACACTTCCACCGTATGCTCCACCGTGTCCTCTAGACGATCCTCACAATGGAAACACCCGGGCGTTTCCTCCCGCTTTATCCTGAACAGGAACCCACCGAAATGTTTTAGATAGCTCAAGTAGCAATTTTCGCGCAGCATTTGCTCGTAGGTTTCCAAGCCCTCAGCTTCAGGCTGAATATTCCAAGCTGGAACCGATGGTTTGAACACTTCAAGAAAAGGTAAATAGTGTAGGCCCCATTCATTCACATCCCACATGTTTTTTTTTTTATATAAGTCGATAATTTGGTTTCTATAATGAATGGAATTCTAAATAATACCTAATCTTCCTGACACGAGGTGCTAAATAATTTTCGAGGAAGCTTATATAAAAGTAGCTAGGTCCGTAAATAGTATAACGTGGAAATAAACGCACTTCACTGAAAAAACAAATCCACTTGGCGCCATTTGTAAGAATAATTATACATATGTATATCATAACATGTTTATTTTGTCATTATATTTTTTACACAATGGTACTAGAAATATCTACATATACAGGGTTATTTGTAAAACACCGGCAACCTCTCAGGTCTATGTTACTAACATCATAATCAACAACTTTTGTTCTATGACTTTTAAAAATTCATCATATTTTAGTGCATCAGATTTTCATACAAAAATCTGCTGCCTGTAAATAGGTTAAGTTCAAGCGCCCCCACCGCCCTAACCCCGCTCCCCTTGCTAATATACTATCGCTTTCTTTTGCTTCGCATAGACTCCGTAACATTTAGAGCGTTCAATTTAAATATTTTTATTTTTGTTTGAAAATCTGATGCACTAAAATATGATGAATTTTTAAAAGTCACAGAAGAAAAGTTGTTGATTATGATGTTAGTAATAGAGTCCTGAGAGGTTGCCGGTGTTTTACAAATAACCCTGTATATGTTTTTAACAGAGCTTAGTCCGCTACTGCGTGCGGTTGGAGTTCGCGAATCCAACAAAAATTTTTTCAGTTTATTTTCGTCTGAAGGCGTTTTAGCTTAAGACTTTGTCTAACTTAATTCCAACTTCTGAATTAACCAATACTCTGAAACGGAACCTAAGTTCCATTGGAAACAATCGTATCGACTGTCAATTTGTAATGTTTTTACGGATAGTTCCTTTGACTTTGGATCTTAGGCCAAAACTACGGAGCGAGAAGGCATGGGAAGCCGTCACCTCCTTCTGCGAAGCAGTAATGCTCGCGAAGGAGGAGGCGGGGCGCGTGAGAGAGTGGCAGTCTTTGCGCCCTCTCGTCCGTAGCCGCCGCAGGAAGAGATGCCCCGGGCGTCGGGGAGTCGAGCGTGGACTCGCGGCCACCGTAGGCGCGAGCTTGCGGGCGGCGAGCAGTGGGTAGCTCGCCGCCCGGTAAGGACCAGACCCGTGTTGACGGCGCGTAGTGTTCCACGCGCGCCTCAAAGTGATGTCAGCAGTGCTAAAGGGGTCTACTAGGACTGATGCCTGCCAGGGTCGCGAGATTTGTTCGAAAGAGATACCGTGGCCCTGACACATGGGCAACTGAAGGAACACAGGTGGATTTTAGTCAGCAAAAGTCTGACAAGCCCTTCCGCTCCACCCAGAGCGGGAGACGTCATTTAATGATTTCACACCCACAAAAAAAAGGCCAATCCTAACTTGGCTTGGTTATGACTTGTTTATTAATTTTTGAGATCCATTCTTGTTTTTATCAAATCTGATAAAACGGTTATAATTAAGTTGCTTGGCATTCCATGTCTGTATTGCGCCCTTTATATTAATTTGCTAAGAATCAACTTTACAAAAGCACAGTTCGGTACGATCGCGCCCGTGACACTTAGTAAATGAACGTTAACTTCCGACAGACGCGGCGAGAGGCGGATGCACTTCGACGGCAACTCATTCATAGTCCGCAACGCTGGCCACTCGGCCGGCTTCGATGACAAGAATCAACTGAAAGTGTACTGAAGCTCTCCCCCCCCGCACCTTCTCTTACAATATTTAGTTTACAGCTGCGACTCTTAAAACAATTCGTCTCTTCGAAGTGGTACTGATCACCGTCGAATGTTGTATAGAACACTATAGACCACTCTGTTTTGTCTTTGTATGTAGTGCCAATTTATAAACACTGCTTGATACTTCCTCTTTAATCTCTTTTCTCTCTAGATTTGTATGAAACACGCGGACAAGTCGTGTATAAAGTTGACGGTGTACCTGCTTTTCTTTTTTATCGATGCCAGTGTGTGAAGCTTGTCAAAGTTTTTGAGATTTTTAATTTCTATCGCTCCCCCCCCTCCTTGTTTATAAACTTAACTGCCAAGCTGCTGTTTTGTAATTGTTGAACTTCGACTAGCGCCCGCGGTGTCATAGTGATTAAGATTACAGTTTCATGATGTAAGTGTTAGATCATCAAAGTGCCATAATGTTATCCCGTAACACATTGAGCATTTTGTAATTCATTTTATAGTTGTTACAGCTTTACAATAGTTAAAAACGAGCAAAAGCAGTGTTAATCTTCCAACTGTTTATATTGTCATATACATCTGTTAAGATGCAGTATTTTTTTTTGTAAAACATTTTATCGTATTTAAGAGCTTACGCGTTGTTTGAGAAACAATAACAATCAGATTTATGATAAACATGAAATAGGAAATGAATCAGATTGTTGAACTAGATCGCATATTTTCAACGCAGTGGTTACTACTTATGTTTTATGTATCAACAGTTGCGACAACGGTGGATATCAACACAATGAGCAGAGTTTCCGCGACTTCAGTAGGTTTTATTATTTATTATCGCTTTTTGAAGATATTAATAGTTTAATAAAATGACGTCTAGTCGAATCTTGAGCTTGGCAGTTTTCATAAAGACATTGTTTTGGAAATTACGACTTGTCCCCATTTGTTTCTTTGTGTATAAAAGTTCAAGTAATACTTTATTATGAAGTAATAAAGCAATGAATGCTTCAAACTTGTCTTTGTTTTTTTTAATAGTATTTATTAATTTATATAAAAATATTGCACAAGGGCCTTTGTTGACCCAGAACAAAGGTTGCTTGCACTAGACGATGCGGTGTCCGTTTCTAACGCTCGGACATAGTGTCGTAGAAGAAAACCGGCTACGTCAATATTTTGAAAGAATTTGTAAAACACTAATAATGAAAATCGCAAATTCGTAGATCCAATATTCAGAAAGTTAAAAATGTTTAACCATGGCCGTGCGGTCGAAACATGGAGAATCGCGCGGCCACGCAGTTCTCATAATTCTTTTTGCTAACCACTGATACGATTTCGAAGAAAATGTAGACACTATGAATAAAGCCCCAATGTTTGGACTTCATGGCCTACACAACTTAAATACTATGGCCGCGTGGTCGGAACATGGAGAACCGCACGGCCACGCTCAGAGCCTTGCAGAGGTCCCATTCTTTTTGCTAACCACTGATACGATTTTGAAGAAAATGTAGGCAGCCCTAATGTTTGAACTTCACGACTCACAGAACTTAAAACCTTTAATGTAATTTAGAAGAAGGGTAAGATATATGGTGCGCCAATCAGACATTTCCAAAAGCGTCGTTTTTATATCACGTAGGTAGCTATTATTGTAATTGTTAAATAGGTACCTACCTAGTCGTTTTCCTTCTACTATACTCCTTGTCCGAGTGGTCAAAACGGACACGACGCTGCGTGGGCTCAGCGTAAACGCCCTGCGTAGTATCTTCGTCGACGCCGCGTAGGTTTGCGTAGTACGCTACGCCGTAGCGCTACACACAAGGACTGCGTAGGTTTTGCGTAGCAACGCAAGTTCTGCGTAGGCTTTATAGTAGGTACGCTGCAAAGGTATCGTGACTACGTTGCATAGGCTTTCTGCGATAAGTTTTGCATAAAAATTTATTTGTTAGTTTATGATATCGGTGTTTTTGCATTACATATCGCCACATCAAACAAAACTTCCATTTTTATAGGTACTTAAGCTCCTTTAAGCAAGGCTTGTGGCAAATTAATAACAGCCGCACGGGATGATCGTCGAGGTTAAGCTACGCTTGCTGCGGTTGGTCCGTGGATGAGTGACCATCTTTTCATACCAAGACCGTGCCTCGGAAAACACGTTAAGCCGTCGGACCCGGCTGTCTTTCGTAGATCTTAAACGATCTTTACGGGTCGTCAGAAACCCGAAATTCTGACAACCAGTCTTAACATGGGGTACCGTATTACCCAGTACCTGGGTTGTGGAGGTCAGGTAGGCAGTCGCTCCTTGTAAAATATTGGCACTCAGCTGCATCTGGTTAAACTGGAAGCCGACCCCAATATAGTTGAGAAAAGGCTAGGCAGATGATGAGGTACTTAAGCTCTTCCTAAATAAATAAAAAATGATAATCGCTTTTTTTCAATCTGTGATGACGATAGAATAAATAAACTACAACATAAAACTTGAACCCGTTTGCTGCCTCATTGGTCTAGCGATCGCAAGCGTTACTGCTGACCACGAGGTTCTGGGTTTGGTTCCCAGCTCGGGCAAAGTGTTATTGCGTTTTCCATCTGGAATTTCTCAGTAGCAGCCCGGAGTTTGGAACTGTGCCCGGTTGATGGCAATATTATCGCTTCCTATTACATGGGACATAGCTGGCGAAATATGGGTGTACTAAAAGGTACACCTGTGCCCAACCCTTTGAGGAAACAAGGCGTGATGTTATGTTTTGAACCCATTTGGTCGTGGATTTAAAGTTATATGTTCGTTGGATTGAATTTATTTAAAAAATACCGAAGACTTCCTTTCTTTATTAAAACATTTATTGATCTTTGTTAACGGTAATATAACATAGTTCGCTTGGCATGCCATTGTGAGCAATGGCATCCCATTCTTCACAATGGCATGCCCAAGCTAGGTTACAGTGCATTGCCATGCAATATGAATACCTATGCTTTGTTTTCTAACGCGAGTCACTGTGAGTCCGAAAATTGAACCCTGAGGTATCCATTATGACTTTTTAAGGGCCTAACTAATTTGAAAGCGTAGAGGAGCAAGATCACTAACTAGTTAAGGAATCACTCGTAGGTATATAAGACTTATTACTAGAATGCCTAATCCTAGAGCTCTCTTTAGGTCTACGAGTACTCATCTTGGTTGAGTATTGTATGTGTCGTTGTGCCGATTAGGATTCATCGTCGGATACCTATATTCTGAACGAACGTGTGCGAATTTGAGTAAGTAAACTGCTTTAAATATATTATTCATGGACATTAGTGTCTGCCACAACCACTAGGTAGGTATATCATAAATGAACTTCTGGTTAATTTACGATGTTACATTTGCATAATCCTTTGATCTGTTTTTCTTATTCCTCCGTCTACCAAAAGTCTTTCCTAAACTTCTAACATTGGCATTGCCTTATGCACTATGTGCTTATGGTATTGTCAATACTAAATGTTTTTAATAGAGAATTATATTAGAAATACTTTCGGTAGTCTCGTATATTGTGAGCAGACGAGGACGTTATTATACTAGACATGGTTTTCCAAACCATGAGGGTGCCTCAATTCAACATACGTAGGTAGGTAGCTCTGCCTTGTTTCGTGATATTGCAATTTGCAGCGCATCGAGCGAAGCATTTTGTGAGCGGGTGGCGGGCGGGCGGCGGTACCGGGCGTCTTCGTGCGGTCTCGTGTGGTTGCGCGGTAGCGTTCTGCGCAGCGTGGAACGCGGCGCACACTTTGGTATTGATTCGTGGCCGCCGGTGGCGCCGCAGCGCGGCCCCCTCAGGCGACGCGCGCGTACCTCGTGCGCTAGCTGTCAAAACCGAGTGACGTAACCGCTAGGGCGGCGCGCACACGGCCGCCGTCAGCCGCCCGTTCAGTACGTTCGAGTGATTGCTCCCGCCGTGTTGCACTCGACGCCTTGCGTCTGCGGTCCAGTGCACTGTGTTATCTACGCCGCTGATTCCGCGAGGCAGGTGAGGTTGGGGCCAGCGTGGCCCCGGCCGTTTGAGTGTACCCGTCTCGGTTTTGATCGCATGTCGTCTGACTATTTCAATGTTTATAAACAGCCGGCCGCATCCATTCGCTCCCTCTTGTTTTTGATACGTCCGCCTGACAGCGCGCGATCCGGACGGCTGATCCTGAATGCACCGGCCGCACCGGCGGCAACCACACACCGCTCGGATTCAGTGCACGTATGTACGCTTGCACTTGTTTATCCCGAATTCATTTCCAATCCTATACTGACGACAACGAGTTTACGTAGGCATGTCAGACTATAAATAATATCGAAGTGTTCTCAATACATATGCATGTAAACAGAAAGATCGCGTCGGTTATAGAGATACTTTTATAGGCCAATCTGGACCTCGCAAGTGATTTGTGCAAGTAATACACCTGAATAAAATCGTAGTAACTACTGTTGGATAAACTAGAAATTCAAATGATGATCGCCCCAACCTGGTATCTAATGGAGGTGGTGATGCAGGTAACTCAATTGCATTGCTCCAATGAACACCGTGTCTCATGGATAGGCAATTATGGAAGATAGGCAACTGCTACTATTAACTAAGAGAGGCACTATGAATTGGTAATGGGTTTTACAATATTTTGCCATGTTGTTACGGAAAACTGCTGCTTAAAACTAGACGTTAATGAGGAATTTTGGATGTAAGAAATGATTACAGGCAAATCAAATTGTATTTACTTACACCAGTAATCGTTGTAGTCGATTGCTTTTTCATAGATGTTGACCTCAAATGAAAACTACGTCGATTTAGGAGTTGCTTGGCTGACAATTAAACGATTAGTGCACATTATTACGTGTTAAAACAAAGAAACGTTGGAGTTTCCTATCGTGGGGATTTCAGGGGGCAAATATAAAAACGTGGCTGTGTATCATTCGCTCGTTCATATCTTTGTTTACTAAAATACCGGATAAAGGTCAGCCGCTGTATTTAACATTAAGAGTTTACGTCAGTTTATGAATATTCTAGATTATTTCAAATCAAAAGCTTCACATTTACTGAACTAGTAATGTATCCTTGCGTCTTAATTTTTCACATTAAATAATAAATGAGTACGACCTAGTGTTGGTAGATGATTAAGTGAGGTCACGTCTCAAATTCTAGGTCTGTATGAGAGCAGGAAATGTACATTTTCTTATGTTCGCGACTTCGGTCTCCTAAACGTAGGACATCCTGTAGTTGTTGAGTTTGCGAGTCATCATGACGGAAACGATGAAAGTGGACCAGGAACGTCGTTTATAACTTAAATCTAGGCGGCGTCACTTCACTATTTCTTTTTATCACTACTTGAGCATTACAACGCACTAGACTAATACTAGCAGTGCTGGTTTTTTAGTTGGGAAATTCAATTTAATTTACCTGAGTTTAAATAGATACATTGATCTCCATTCCCAATCAAATATGGAGGTTATCTAATTTGAACGAATGTAGAACCCAAGGGCCACGTATTTGTTTTATGATGGCTTACATGAAGCAAAACTCGAACTGTTTGCAAATGTTATAATGGCGTCCCTTTGATCATAAGACTATAAAATGGTCAAATGTCGGGTGCATATAGTACGCAACTGGCGCGCTTGTCTGATCAGCTGTATGAACGTCCATACAAAATAAGTTTATATAGACCAAATAGCACGTGGCGATGCATTATTGCATGGGCACATGGGCACCCAATGGGAAGGAATGCGAGTTAATGCGTATGTATCTTAGTGTGTATTAAGACCGTTAAGAACTTAGCACCATAGAAAAAAAAAACCGGCTAAGTGTGTATCGGACCACGCACAATGAAGGGTTCCGTAGTTGGAATGAATTCGACAAACAAACATTCGATACATTCCACACCAAGTGTAAGTTAGTCGACTATTACTCGTTAACTTGAGAAACCTACTTAACTGTTATAGCCATCCTTTTAACTTCGTTGTTTATATTTATGTTATCGTCGTTAATTAATTCACATACTTATCCCATAACAACCATTTAGATGACTGAGTGCGGAAACACTTGACTCTAACAAAAATGAGCACTCTAAAGCTTAATATTTCGCAAACGGATTCTTGTAGCGAGCGAAAATTAAAACTGTTTGTTTTCACATTGGTACTCGGAATATTTTTAAATGATCTGCCCAACGACACCCCACATCATGAGACAGGTGAGGAAATAAGTCATCCTTCTTAACGTTAGGGGAGGTAAGCTAAAATCTCTTTTCAATATTTGATCTCACCACTATGTCGGCGTGATTAGTATCTATATGTATGCCCATGTCAATTAATATACCTTAAATTACAGCTTTCTAGTACAATGTCTCTTAGTTATGCAATGGCCAGGCAGACAGATGGACGGACGTGGCGAAACTGTAAGGGTTTATATTAACTACTAGCTTCTGCCCGCGACTTCGTCCGCGTCAAATATTTGCTCCCCTGACCCTTCCCGTCGCATCGCAGCCTGCCAGTTTTCGTCTATTTTTTTGTTGCTGCTCCGCTTCTTTTGATCGTAGCGTGATGCTATCAATCCTCTTCCTCAATAAATAGGCTACCCGACTCAAAAAGAATTTTACAATTCGAACATGTAGTTCTTGAGATAAGCGCGTTCCACCCCCATTTTAGGGAAGTGGGGGGTTAGAAAGAGACAAAAGTAGCCTATGTCACTCTCCATCCCTTCAACTATCTCCACTTAAAAAATCACGTCAATTCGTCGCTCCGTTTTGCCGTGAAAGACGGACAAACAGACTCACACACTTTCCCATTTATAATATTAGTATGGATGCAGCACTCTGAAAACCATGAGGTTGTATGTATATGCCCAAAAATGTCACTCACATTAAAAATAATGTGATGAAAGTCTTGAACGGAGGTTTTGTCCACCAGGATATTACAGAAAATAGTTTAAAAAAACTAAAAAACACGCTTCCATTAAAACCAATTTAAAAAGTACAAAATAATGGAAAAAAGCGTGGGGTGCTTTTTAAGGTATTTTCTTATTGATATCAGGCACCCCACGCTTTTTTTCCATTATTTTGTACTTTTTAGTTTGGTTTTCAATGGAAGCGTGTTTTTAGTTTTTTTAAACTATTATTTATTTTCTATTTTTTAGGGTGTTTCGAATTTTGAGACGTATGTCAGTGTAGTTTTCGTAGACAGTTTTTTGCTGTCCTGCACCCTAATTGTGAAACGCACAATTTATCAGAATCTGAATGGGCTTGAAGATTATTTCTAAACCATTGCGTCATTTGTTCGAATAAATTGTCAGCTCAGCAACGTAAATAACGCAATGAATTTTGTTTAACTATGAACATTAAACCAATTCCTACCGATAAAATGTTCCGCAATTACCCCTCTGGTAACCTTGGCAAGGATAATGGCACAAATTAGTTTGTGACGTATGTCAGCCTAGTTTTCGAAGACAGTTTTTTTGCTGTCCTGGTAACCCTGGAAAGGATAATGGCACAAATTTATGAAATTATTGCATTGTCATCGGTCCTTGAAAGGTGTGCAAAGTTTGAATGAAATCTGGTCGTTTAAAGTGGGTCAAAATCGCGCTATAAGGAGTCGGTTACAAACAAACATACAAGTGAAGCCTAATATAAAGCGTGTAAAAATGGTTCAATGTTATTTTATTGTGACTGTTAGGGATTAAGGGGACCAATGTAGTACGTAGACTTTAGAGCGACTTTAGAGTCACAACTATGAGAAATAATAGCAGTTTACTCGAATAGAAAATACATGACGTTGATCATAGTTCATGAAATTTCACGGATTGAAGCTTCCCGTTTAATTGAATAAACTTTCAACTTTTATAGCGTTATAGGTAAAACGTTAGCATTTCTTACAAAAGGAACATTTTTGGAACCAAGGTTAGGGCTCGAATTAGTGGATCAATGACTGAATTATCGGACTGTGTTGTCATCGATACTTCTATAACTGTAGTTAGGCGGAAGGGGTCATGTATCATGTCATGTTACTGTTTTACCGTCACTAACTCGCAACATCTAGGCTACGGAGTTGGTTTCAGGTAATTCTATCTGTTACTGTTGCTGTACCGTCAAACATCAAATGATTTCAATGTTTAACTGTACAGGTATTTAAAGAACTATCCGTTCTGTAAGAATTCAGTTTCGTCAATGTTCCAACTAGTATATTCATTCCACATTCCCCACCTTGCTCGTTTCAACCTTAACATTGGCAAGAAGCACCGTCAACACGATGGTCGTAAACTGGAACCAAAGTCATGCTTGTTACATTCTGGCCAGAGTTGATAAACAGCTTTATTTACAAACCTCGCTGGGTCATCGGTGGTTATTATTAGATGCTACTTAGGTAAATGCATCGCTCCATGTCGCCGTGGTGATGTCATACTAACAAACAAACATTGAATGTCGTACAATAGTGTCCCTCTCCCTGCCCACGTCATCTGGGTGCGCCGAATCTATGTCCACTGTCCAGTGTCCACCTACATTACAGCTAAGCATTAAATTGATGAGCTGAGACTCTTTTGCCGCGATTATCAATATTGTGCTTATCACTTTATCAGGTGATATAGATCATTCAGCTGGATTAAAACTTTAGTTGGTAATTAAACCATTTTTCTTTATATCTACCCTGGGTTTTGAAGATAAATTGGCGCGTGGCTTAAGTTTCTTTAAGTATTTCTATACAGATTATGAATTTCTAAATAGAACTTGGATTTAGGATTAAACAGGTTTGCTTAGTGTTCCGAGAAATCCAAGCTCCAAGCTAGCCATGTTTTGTTCTACAACTTATTTAAATCTCTGAATTTTCTTTTACTGACAGAAGAGCAGATTGTTCAAGGAAAATTGAAAAGTAACTCAAGTTTGAAAGGCTTCTGTGTAATTAAAAATAGAAGAGAAAATAAAAAATTGCGAAATGATTGCTTTGTTAAAAATTGTGTAGAGTTGCTGACAATTGAAGTAGGTGGCTCGCGTAGCTCCCTTCGGAAACCCATGTTGTTGGTCGCGTTCTAGTTTTAGTCGAAATTAATTGTTTATTTTTAATTCGTATTTTTTGTTTCGTTTCGAAACCAAACACCTATAAAGTCATAGAAATTACACGTTATTCAATTAATTAAAAACGTGAATTGATTATAATGCTTGTAAACGAGTTGTAGATTTCTTATGATTAGATTTTTAACTAGGCTTTCGCTAGAAATAGACATGAAAACATTTTTCTAGACGCAATCTGGCGCCTTTTAAGTGTCTCAACTTTTCAAGCGGTATATTATTATAATTGTACGACCGTATATTATGAATGCCAGGATTATTGATTGCAAAAAAATATATTTCACCGAGTTTATCGACTTGACTTCATTTTAGTTACGAAATCTCTTGGTCTGCACATTGCGTTACAAACCAGCTTTTGCTTATGTCATTAAAATAGCGAAACAGTCGCAACATGTGTACCTACAGTGCACGTATACTTCACGTGCGTTAAAAAGTTAAGAATGTAGTAAAATGATTAATGATTTAACCAATCTAAAGTTAAATTCCTCCATGTCGTCTAGATGTTATATACACATGAAACATGGTTTTAGTAATCACGGAAGCTGAACAACAACAAACATATTCGATTCCGCCGGAAATAAATTGTAATGAGTCAGCCGTACACTTTATATTTATAAGATTTCATTAGCAGCTCCTGTAGGAAACTAAAGTCACATTGTTCATAACATTTTAAAGTGTAGCATGTAGAATTGTTAGGGAAAGTTAAATCTAGGTAGACCTGGACATGGATAACGGTATGAATTCAACTATTATAATTTTATAGCTGTGGTTTGACAACCGCTATAACGCTCGACGACAGATATCGCTATTTCTTGAGTTCTACCATAGAACATTCAAGTATTTATTTATAATATCTATTATTATTAGAAATTAGAAAAATAATTTCGCAATAACCAATACGCTAGTAGAACAGAGCCTTCCTCATGTAGGAAGGCTCTGTTCTACTAGCGTTATAGTCTTATAGCATGACAGCATTACGCATGAATACTTTTAGGTACCTCAGTACTTCAACTGGATATGGTCTATTTAACAAACATCTTTCTCCCAGGGTGCCAACACTTCCCTGTACAGTCGCTCTGATAGATATATATCGCAAATACCAACCGCAACGCAACCTTTGTTGGTTTAATAACTTTTAATTTTATTATTGCACGTAGATGGCATTGAAGTTTACACATGTTTAAAACCTGATTCGGTTGTTGCAAATCCTACTTAATATAAATGTGAAAGTTTGTATATATGCATGTTTGTTACTCTTTCATACAAAAACTGATGATCGGATTCAGATGAAATTCGGCACACAGATAGTTTATAACCTGGATTAACACATAAGGTACTTTTTATTCCGGTAATACGTTTCCGCGGGATATTTTCCGACCTCCACGAGGGCGAAACCGCTGGCAAAAGCTAGTACTTAATATAATTTTGCTTATGTAAGCTGTACGCAACCGTCGCGTCACCGCAATTTCGGTATAAGAACACCACAGACAAAACTAGATCACACGCAAATTCAATTCAATTTTAATCTGAGCGAAGTTCTTTTAGAAATGTGTTCAGGTAGCGTTAAACGATTTCGAAAGATTATTCGTTTTCTTATAGGAATTGCATTCAGGGAACTTGAGATATGTTGCAAAGTAATTTAAAATTACCAGTTAAAAAAAAAGGTATTGATTCTCTAGCTGGTTAGGACTCAACGAAACTCAAAATGAAGCAAAAATCTTTAGTGTATATTATCTATACTAATTATATAAAGCTGAAGAGTTTGCTTGTTTGTTTGATTGAACGCGTTAATCTCAGGAACTATTGGTCCGAATTGAAAAATTCTTTTTGTGTTGGGTAGCCTATTTATCGAGGAAGGCTATAGGTTATATAAGATCACGCTACAACCAAGAAGAGCGGAGCAGTAATGAAAAATGTTGCAAAAAACGGGAAAAATCGCACGGGTAGGCGATTCGACGCGACGGGAAGGGTCAGGGGAACAAGAAATTTAACGCGGTCGAAGTCGCGGGCAGAAGCTAGTATAATATAATATTATAATTATGAAAAATAAATCATGATGAGTTAGAAAACATAAAAAAAAACATCACAATCACCTTACTCAACGAACAGCACGGCTGGTTGGTTTTCCGAATGTTCGTATAAGGAATTCTAAAAAGCAAACAGTCACATGCCTTCTCCTTATAATATTATAAACAAATCATCTGCTGAGGTTGGACTGACCGTGTCATTGAATTAAATAGTTTGTGTCTGAGTACCGCTCGTACCTACGCTTATTCTTACATTTTCGTCTCTTTCATGAATATGTTCTGAATTGTGACGAGTACAGGACGTCCACATCCAAAATTGTATTCGACCAACAAAGTGCATTTCAACTCTAAATAGAGAACAACTACCGATGCAAAACCATTCGAAATTGCTTAGTGACAAAGGCGGTTCGCCAGTCTTGCGATTCTTGGAATCTGTTCCATCTGTACGGTATGGACACAAAATGTATCTGGTAGACTAATCTTGCGCAACCTAACACGTTTATAAGCATGTGTGGATTAAAGTAGGTTATCCGAGATTGCTTTTAAAACTGCCCATTCTGGCTTGAAATTGTTATCATAGAATGTGAGCAGTAACAATTATCACGTCATAAATATTGCACTGACCGATAAATGTGTTTCCTACATAGTTTTATGGCAAATACAGAATAATTATTGTTTTAAGACGATTTCAGCATGTAGTGTTTGTTCTTACTCTAAAGTAAAGAACCGTTTGGAGTTTTAGAATTTTATTTAAGGGAATAAAAAATATTTTTAAGATTAAGTTCAATCTGATGAATAATAATCATCTTTGAATGAATAAAATCTGATCTCTTAAGTAAAGAGAAACCGCCCCAGGTGAGATCTATGTGGTGCCTAGAATGGATATAGAAAGATTCGTACCTATTTTAATAAAAAGCAAATAAGCTGGCGTTTTATTTAGCAGTGGAATATATGCTTGTTAGCTTATGGATGAACTTGCGATTGTAGTGTAAGCCGTACGTCACTTGCAATACTTTGACCTTACGCTGACCTAGAGTGGTACGGAATAAGAGATCAGCTCATACTGGTGTTGTTACCAATGAAGTGCGTAACGTGTAATACACATATTTTTAAGTATGTTTACTGTTTCATACATGGTACTTAAATTGCAATACACTGAACCACATACTAGAACAAGGATGTTGAACAAAATCAGCCACTTCCTTTATGGCACGTGTGAGAAACGTTATGGCGAGCGTTCTAATTAGCTCAGTAACGATTGCAATCATGTGTGGAGTGCCACTGCCGAAGCAGCAGTGACGATAGTCGTGCCGGGTTCAGCAGAGGGGACTGACCTTTCCCTCACCGTGGAATATTATTACACTTACATTCCCACACATTTAATCTTGATATCATCAAAAACAGTAAGTGCGCGTTGAATGATGCGCTCGACGCGGCGGCAGAAGGATTTCAAAATGTATTTTTTACAGTAACTTCTTAAACTAGATTTTAGTGTTGTTGACGCAACTGTATAGCAAGTAGGGGATGTGGGACACTTTCCGAATGTGCTGAAGGTTGCAAAAAATCTTATTGCAAAAGTCGAGACAGTACATGAATGAGAACCTGGTGAAATGACGGTCTTTTATAAAAGTACCCGCCTAACTAACTAGCTTATTTAGTAAAACTTACTCGGAATACATTATTTATATTAACTGTAACATAAGTCTACTCGCCCCTACCATCTAATAAAAAATATAGGTATAACATTATTGATATCTAGCGCCATGACGACAACGGTAGCACGCCCTATAGAATTATTTTCGTTTCGCGAAAAGGAAATAAACTTTCTTCGGAAGATATCCTGTTGCCTTGGTTACGTCCGTATGTTAATCTTCATACAGGAGATGTTCAGACACAATAATTGCTACTGAAAATCTTATTTTTGTATCAATTTAGGGATCCAAACATTCACGTTGCAAAGCTGTGTACCTTGACAAACCAATTCAAACTTACATGTCTGATGTCTCTATGAGCACGGAGACACGGAGAGCTTTCCTTCAAACTCTGTTACGTCATGTCTAGCCTCTTGTAACAAGTCCTCGACTAGCGGGTTCATTATGAAGTACCTACTGTTCTTAAACGTGACTTGGTGACATGACCGCCGAACAAGCCATTGTGAAGTTTGAAACTTGAACCATTCTTTTAACCAATATGGGGTAAGGATTGCAACTGTTAGAGCTATGTCTTTAAAGAGAAGTTATAGTTATTGCTATTCTACTGCTAACAAGGCAATGCTGATTTCACCGAATTGACGATGACATCAATAGGTATTTTAAATACCTACTTAGTAGGAATTATATCTGACTTTCTCACAAAGGTGGTTATTTGAGACATTGTTTCCACAAGCTCATGATAATCCTTGAATTGAGTACTAATTTAAATAATGTCTCGTACATTATTTTAATTAGTACTCAACAACTTATCTAGCCTACGTACTTCTTCTTTCTAATCAACTCACAGTTTTATCTTATGTCCATTTTCTACAGCATCAATTTCTACTTAGTATTCCTACTGAGTTAGGCACGTGCCGTATATAAGTAGATTTAGAGAATAGCTCAATTGCTTTGTTTAATCTTAAATAAATCTACACAGAGTTAAGTTCTAGTTGCATAAAGCTTAAATATGCACTGAGTATATAAAGAAGACGCAAAATAATAATTCGTATATATACGAATCCTATGTAGTAAATTTTAAAGCAGGCAAATGCATGCGAGAATCGCACGGCGGTTTTCGATACACTTACGCGGAAATAAATAAAACACTAACTTTACTAAAGTTAAGTTAGTGTTCCAATAGAAACAATTCTAATAATACAAAACTCAAGTCTAGAGAAGAAGCCAGTTGTATCATCTTATTTAACCAACCTCTTTAGAAGAAGAGAAGAAGTGACCACAAAAATGTGTAAAAGTAGGACCCGCGTGAATTACCCGCGTTTAAAAATTGTGAACAAAAATGCAAAAACCGATAACT
Organism: Aporophyla nigra; assembly: GCA_947507805.1. Lineage (NCBI taxonomy): Eukaryota > Metazoa > Arthropoda > Insecta > Lepidoptera > Noctuidae > Aporophyla > Aporophyla nigra. Next base: position 20,205,541 of record OX382291.1, on the reverse strand, counting down.
TTACCGCTAACTTTTTTTCCATAATCGGATTTTTTCTCGTGAAAATTCTTTTTTGTTCACAACCCTTTTGACTTTAGAGCGTTATGTCACGTCGTCATTTAGCGCAGGCCCCTACGCTTAGAGCTGTAAGTATACTGGAAGCAGGAACAGTCAACGTGACACTGCCGACGCTGGCAACACGCCACCAAGTGTAATTTTCCAATTGTAGGTGCATTACAGGGCTACAGAAGATGATGCTGATCGTCACCGCGAAAGGTACAGGGTCACTACTCAGAGACAGGACTACTTACTTTCTGCTAAATGCTTCGAGGAGGCAGCCTCAAATTACGGTCCGTCAGCTGGTAGGAAGACTCCAAGTCTGAGCATCAAGTAGTTATCAGTGAATAAACTGCCAGGAGAACATTGCTTGAAGTTAATCTTCACGCTACGACCGATTAGAGTTCCAGTTCTTCGATGCGCGAATCGAGGGCGTCGTATATCATAGGCTAATGCACATTTGCACTAGACCAATACTAACTAGGCTCCTCTCCTTGTTTTCTCATGAGTCGACATTTTGATTTCATTCTGATTAAAGACCTCCAGAGTCGATTCCAAAATCTCTGGAAAGCTCGCCTGTGCCAGGGCGGAAGGAATATCTAGTTGAAAAAAAAAAACTGGGTGGAAGAACGAACCTAGTAATAAAATGAGGCAATTTAAATTACGTGATTATGCAGCCTATGATCATCCGTCCCCTCCGATAGCAGTATGGCCAAAATTTCGTATTCATGCAAAATAATGCGCGTGCACACTCAGCCAGGCTGGTGATGAAAGTGCTCTGCGAGAACAATATCACGCAATTAGAGTGGCCTGCTCATACCGCAGACCCTAAACCCAAACCCATTGAGGGTGCATGGGATTCGCTCGGAAGATGAGCATTCCGTGACCTTCCCCATAATTTGAACGCCGAAGAAGAACTTTCTGCAGATCTTTCCAGAGTATGGAACAATATTCCACAGGTGACAATACATCCTATAGATAACCTGGTGATCAGCTTGCCACGCCGATGTATAGCCGTCACGAATGCCTCGGAAGGAACAAAGGTTTATTAAAAAGTTGCAAGGAATTTTCTAACTTTTTTTACAATTTGCAGGTCAGAGTCAGGGTGTATGTTTGTTAAAATTTGATTCGTGACCGTAACAAATATGGTTTTACAGAATTGTAATCAATAAAATTATCAATACAACCCTCCTAGTTCTACTCCCTTTTAATGACTTTTCATGTATGGATTCAAAAATCGACAAAAAAAGTTCTTTAAATAATGACGTACAACGCTACTTGCTTATTTGGCAAGGGGCCAAGATCGGAACCAATGCCACCATCATCTTTTGTCAATAAAATATCTGTATCAACTAATTTCGCAAATGTTTACAAACAACTTACGGTATCAATGTCATTCAAGCGCCTAAAGATCACCACCATAAGTACACCTAGTACAAGATAACGAGTCTTCGAAAGAGATTCCCACGCAGACGAAGCTCCATAAAGGTGCTCCACTAATTCTCGTTGTGTTTTACCAAAAGCCGCTTACTATATTGGAAAGTATCATAAAACGTACTTATTTAAGCATTTGCATACCTACGTATTCATAAATTCAGTCCTTTCTCCCACCGCTTCAAATCGACTCCTTAGTACATAAACAAATGCAAATTAAAAACTGTGTAAGTAGTACCATAGCCTAGCAGTGATTTAATAATTTTGTTTCAGCAGCCGAAATCACTGAAAGGAAAATAGCGAGTTCCGTACATGGGATGAAATTCTAGAAGAGAAAACATATTAGGTAAGCATTTCTCCTTCACTAATCACAATTTATTCACACTGTCAAATAGGGCCGAACTAACATCTCACTCAGTAGATATTTAAGTGGGCATTCAGCCAAACCTTCATGAGTAGAAAGAAATTATTGGACCCAAATAGACATCAATTGACACATGTCTTAAACCACAAACCGTTTGATTAGATTAATGTAGTTCAAAGACTGGACCGTTCCTGAAATGTAAAGAGGCATGAGTGTAAAATGGGAAAAGCAGTTGCACGTAAAGGTCGGAACTCCTTCCCTAACTCAAAATCTAAGTTTAATTACCTAAGAAGTTTTTGTAGTGAATTTGAAAAAACTCCCAATCATCACTTTACAGTGCCACTGCTGGGACACAGGCCTTCTCTCTGTGAGCGGGAGTGGGCAGGAATCCATCAAGCGAGCCTAGTGCGAGTTGATGGATGTCAAATGTCTTCGAACTGTGGGTTCTAGGATATACTGGTTTTCTCAGGATTTTTTCCTTCACCGTGATACAATACTTAAATTACACCAAGTATAGTGGCTGCCTGAAATCGAACCTAACGAGACGTGAGTCAGGACCGTTACAACTGGGCCTAACGTTACAATGAAAATAACTAATTTGATGCCAAAGTAGTAGTATCTATTCTCGAGTCTCGTGATAATAAATTGTATTTTAATCTTATCTCGAATTATTACACTACTGTACGAATACCAAGTTATCGGTAAATCCCGCGATAGTATCTCCGAACCTATCGGTGTTCGGTTGTGGTTCGCTGTTGTATAAGAAATAACGAAGTTACAAAGAAAATGCCCATGTGTACTCGAAATTATGAATAGTAAATCATAGAACAGGCGCCAACGGGATGATGTACACACTATATTTAGATAATTATATAAAATCATGCGTGCGTAATTATTGTTTGACCTTGGCAAAGGCAAGATGTGGAACAATAGTGATGTGAGCTCATTGGTGCATGTCCAGTGCATGTCGTAATGTCTAAATTGAAACATCAACTTCTTGTTTTGTGCGGGGACGACTAGCGAATGTCTCGCCAAAATTCATTTCACGTTATTACTTAAAAGCCAGTCACAAAAAAACAAAAATAGAGTTGTGACTCACATGCAGCGTTTCAAGCTTTAATCAACAAATTAGTGATATACCTAATCTGAGATCAAGTTTTTCCACAAGCAACGCCTCATCAAATTCCTATAAACAGTTTGACTATAAGATTCGACGTAAGTATTTATCTGCAGTTATAAAAATAGATTGGAACTAGGCAGAGCTTACGTAGGCACCTACCGATGTAGCTCGCGAATCTCCGCTCATTCAAGATCAAGGTTGGAATCTGTGAAACGCACGGAATAGTTTTACGATCAATTAAAGTCATCAAGCTGCGACGCAACTGACAGCTACTGAGCATTACATTTAAAAGCAATAATGTCATATTTTAACATCTCCGGCTAATGAGAGATCTCCGTGAGATGGAACGTTAATTTATTAATAATGAAGTGTTTAGAAACACGTTTTATAATAAATATGTACCTACAAAGTGTCTAGGAACTATCAACATAGTAATAGGTGCAATCAGCTAGCTAGTTTCTTATGAACCATTCTTCTAATATACTAAGTTGTCTATAAGTCCAATGGGACCAATAAGCACATGGAAAATATGCCCCGCTTCAGACCGGAGATAGTTTAAGAAGAAGGTACCTATTTTAGGTTAGCCGTTCGGTCAAGACAAACGAATCAATGTTCCTATCACGCGATGTCTACTTATCGACTTCTGCAAGATATGAGTACAAAAAAAATGCGACTAAGGTCAAAGTCATTTATTGGTACCGATTCCCTTGTTCACAAACTAAACTAAAGGAGATGTTTCATTTTTATATGGGGCTCCGGCCATAACGTGTACCGTTTAGCGAAGCTGGATAAATTACTCATGAATAGAATAAAGTAACATTTTTTTCATAATATCAAATGGTTTTTATGTACAAAAGAAAAATTAAAAATGTTTGACGTTTGTCCTAAGAGTTAGCAAGTGGTCATTTTGAATTCGTTTAGAAACACACTTCGAGAATGGAGACTAAAGATTTTTGTAACGCACACTTAATTATGTTTACTCAAAAATATTTATAAGAGAATAATAGTAATTTATTTTTAACACTACAAGAATACAAACATTTTTTAATTATTTTCTACTTAACATTGATTTGATGAGACATGATTTCAGAACGAATGAAGTCTGCAAGCAAACGAGACGCCATGTTGAATAAAACATGGCAATAATTGAAAAACTATTATTTTTTGTACACAACAAATCAGGCGCAAATTAACCAGAGAATATTTTTCCCTAATTTGTGGTATTTTTTCCTCTTTTTTGATAAATGTACATCTGATGGCCGAAAATGAAACATCTCCTTTAAGTTCAGTGCATCTCTTTCTTTGTATTTCATTAAGAATAGGACAAAAGAAAAATTTTAGTTTAGTCCTGTCGAATTAATCAGCGCCTGTTACTACCTACTCCATACAAGTTTAGACTCGATTAAAAACTTGCCTACTAAAATTACGTCAATTTACGTCATGAGCTGATTAATTTGACACGACTAAACTAAAATTTATCTTCTGTCCTTTCCTTAATGAAATAGAAAGAAAAAGATGCACTGAACTTAAATTTAGTTTAGTTTGTGAATAAGGGAATCGGCACCAATGTGTAGCAAATGTGGCTATGCACGTCGTCATTTTCAACCTACCCAATGCATAAACATAAACATGGATAGCGTTGTCACATCGTGTTTAGTAAGAATTCCATTTCATCGGTTCTCTATTTTACATGAAACCTTCCGCAAAGAAAGATTTTGCTTACGATAAAATGATGATTTAGCAAATAAAAACACATTTCCTGCCTACCCACAAAACAGGATGAATGTCTAAATTAAAATTTTAGTCTGCTACATTTATGCCTAACTACAAAATTCTGCCTGTTGTTTGAGTAGTAAATCTTTAGGGTAAATATATAAATTCGCTATAGAAATAACTTAGGAGTACCACAGAGTAAATGACTAGGCCCTACACTAGAATAATAGAGACTGAATCGCTGCAGCTGCCAGTCTACGGCTAAGAATTAGAGGTATCTTCTCCTGTCTGGCCACAAGCCTCTGAGGAAAATCTGAATCTCATAACTTTAATGTGAAGAAGCACATTTTTTTCTATTTACGTTTAGATACAGGTGATCGCTATCAGTCATGAATTTTATTACCAGTTGGAGTGTTTCATTACATCAACTTGTAAAACAAAAAAAAAATACTGACTATATCTGCTAAATATCAGCGATACCTGATAGATTTCAGAAAAAAAAAAAAAACTAAATGATGTAGAAGCTGGTTAATATTTTTATTGCATTTCGAAGTAGTCTCCGTTCCCTTTTAAGCACCGTCGCATGCGATGGAGCATTGACTGATGCATTGTGTCCACACTTCTTTAGAAATCTCTTCCACGACTTTTTAAAACGCAGCCATGGCATCTTCAGGGTTCAAAAAACCAATTCCGTTAAGTTCATCTTTTAAGTTTGCAAATAAATAAACGCCACAAAGTGCCAGGTCGGGAGTGTAAGGAGAATGACTCACTAACTCCACGCTTTCGGGAGGGCATGTCAGACTTTTACTGACTAAAACCCACCCGTGTTCCTTCAGTTGCCCATGTGCCAGGGTCACGGTATCTCTTTCGAACAATCTCGCGAACCTGGCAGGGCGATAGTCCGTCTGGCAGTGTGAGCTGGAGCTTGTCGTGGTGGAGGAGGATCCTAATTCTTGGGCGCTGCCGGTTAACATTTTCCAAGACAACTGATTTACATTGACGGACATACTAATCTGCAGTAACAGTCCTTTTCTCCTTTTCTCTTATGTCCTACATAACCCGTGTTGAGAAATAACCCGTCAGTCCAAAGAATGATTCAATCATCTTTTACCCTTAACTTCTGCCCTTTTTTACTTTTGTCGGTATGGAAACATCCATTGCACAGATTGTGTTTTGGTTTCGGATTCGTTACAATATATCTAGCTTTCATCACCTGCGACAATGTCAAATACAGCATTCGAGTCACCTCCGTCATACTTTTCAACCATTGAACGGCACCAATCTAAACCACGGCATTTTTACTCTTCCGTAAAATTAAGAGGTGTTCACTGATGATTCTCGCGAATCATCAGTGAGTATGTTTCGACCACGTTTAAACTCCTTAAACCAGTTTTAAACAGTGGCACGGGATGAGGTTTCGTCATGAAATGCTAATCAAAGTCTATCACGATATTGTTGTCGAGTAAGACCGCAATGAAAATCGTAACAAATCATTGAGCGAAAATTTTCTCTAGGCAAATCCATTTCGACACACGGCTGATCCTTTTTAAATTATCGCCAATTTGTTAAAACATACTGACATATGAATTCATTACACATTTGCAGATTCCCAAAGAGTTCCTTATTCGAAATTTAAATAGTTTTTTTATCGGTCGCTTTTTTACTGGCGTGTGACTCCCGCACATTATAGGTACCAACCAGCGCCATGACATAAAGCCAAATGGTCTCCCATATTGATTTTCAATGCATGTATTCACATAAAACAATGATGATCTCCAAACCACCTCATTATTATCATAACAATCATCTTTCAGATCTCTACAGAGTGTCGAGAAAGACATAAACAACGTCGTGAGTGACAAAGGAATAGGACTTTGAAATTAATTTGTGAATATGGGCAGTGTTACTGTACAAGTTTGAAACCCAGACGTGGATGAAAATTTGTGAGATTTCATGTGGTTAGAGAATAGAAAGTAGACAGCGATGCTGTCGTACATGGTGCCGGTGGAGGAGAAGCCACCGCCGGTGCCGGGCAAGGGGCGGATGGCGCTCGAGCTGGTGGGCAGCCCCGGCAGCCCCGAATCAACCGCGCGCCGCGCTCGCTCCGCTATCACCAACATCTCCAAAGAGTCCTCGACAAGCTCCTTCGCCAGCGATCTCACCATATCCTCATCGACGCCCACTGGCGCACACGATAAACCAAAGCATAAACTTCTCGGAAATGGAACCAAACACACCACATTGAAGAGGTAAGTTGTTTTGTTAATTATTATCTTTATATACCTACAAAAATATTAATTTACATAAATTTTGTCATCAAAAGGTCATCACGATATTAAAATAGATCACAATAGAATATGGGCGCCTCGATGGCAATTAATGCCTGTCAATTACTTTAAATAATAATACATAATAAATCTATGGTTGAAAAGTTATCTCTACCAAACGATTACGACACTTGAGAGCAAACATCATAGGTACTCCTACTATAAGTTTGAAGTCGATCGGACTACCACAATTGAGTTTAAATCTTACTACCCAAGATGTGGTTCTTAGCCAGCGGGAAAAATAAAACTGGTTCTTAAAAATGAAAACCTAAAGCCGATTTTGATTTTATCTTGTGTTAGACATTATGTAGCGTGTTTAGTTATGGATTGTACAGCGAAAATAATGGATTACGATATAAAAAGAACGGTAATCTCAAATCGTTGCGTAAAATTAGAGCGTGGAGTGAAATTGCTGGATTGTCATGGGAAGATTAATTTCTGGTGTGTAATCAAAATTAAATAGCTTATAGCTTCTACAACCTTATTAACTTTGATGGTTGCTGATGTATAGGTGTAAACTAGTCTCAACTTCTCAAGTGGTATACCTAATTATTATTGCTTCTCTAATACATATTATGGAGCAGTGTTCGGACGGTTCGCTCGTATCTTTATTATCTTCACATTATTAATCATCACCAGCCTATCGCAGTCCACTGTTGGACTTAAGGCAATCCAGCGCGGAACTTGAGAGTGTCTTACTTTACATTAAGGCGAGGTTAACCCGAGCGCCGTCGCGGCGTCGGCGGCATTTATCGCTTATCCCAAATTCCCAACCCGCACGGAGTAGCGATGAATAACAAATTCCTAGTACATTACATGATTTCTAGGGCCCTGCCCGCAGGGACAGAGTATTGTAGACAGAAACAGGGGGGACTGTCTTATGGAATTTTCACGTTCAAAAAGTGCTCACTCACTCTCAGCCGTTTGAATAAATGACATTTGATTTTCAATTATGATTAGACTATACTATAGTAGCCCCCGCATTATAAATCTCTGATACCTTTTAAGATATTCATTTTAATGATACGCTGCAGTAAGGGCAAAAAAAATCGTTGAAATTCTCGATTTTTCTTTACTGTAATATTCATGTATAAAGATAAATATAAAATATAAATCTTTCTCTTGAATCACTCTGCATATTCATAAAACTCGCATTTAAATCCGTTGGTTGCTCAGTTCTCATGATCTAAGCACAGACGGCGGCATACGTTTTATACTATATCATCATCAGCCTATAGCAGTCCGGTGCTGGACATAGGCTAGGCCTCTCCAATTGCACGCCATTCAGCTCGATTCTCAGTAACTCTCATCCAGCTGCTACCAGACACCCTGCGAAGATCGTCGCTCCACCTAGCCTGAGGGCGTTCTACCTTACGTTTGCCGACTCGTGGTCTCCACTCAAGAACACGTTTACCCAACGGTCATCGGTTCGACGGCTAATGTGGCTGGCCCACTACCACTTCAGTTTGCTAATCCTATGAGCTATGTCGACAACCTTGGTTCTCTGCCGGATCACCTCATTTCGGATTCTATCCCTCAGAGATACTCCAAGCATAGCTCGTTCCATAACTCACTGCATTTTGGATTTTCATTTCAACCACACTATCATCACATAGCCCCTAATGAAAAGTTACGTAGGCCCTAGATACATTTTTTCTATCAGCTTCGTTTATGCAGTCAGTCCTGTCTATCGCTGGAACACGTACAGTAGGCTGCACGTCAGTGGAAACAAAACTAGAGTAAGCTGCACCTTAATTGTGGAACGCACTATCAATCAGAATCTGAATCGTATTGAAGATTATTTGTAAGCCATTGCATCATTTGTTCGAATAAATTGTCGGCTAAACAACGTAAATAACGCAATGAATGTTGTTTAACTATGAAAATGAAACCGATGCCTACTGATAGCAAGCTAAGCAATTACCCCTCTGGTCTGTTATTCTATTGAAACTCCGTATTACGCTGAGCCACCTCAAGGTAATAGTGTTTTCACTTACCACAGACGCGCTACGTGTGGTCGACTGTACAGTACCTTACCTAGGATAAATTCAACATTATTTGACATTTGAAAATAGTAAACCATAATAAAATTTGCGCGCGTGGCGGCGTTACACGGGTAACCTCGCCTTAAGTACGTAGGATATCTATACTCAGCTCTACTCCTGAACAATACGTACATTTACCGAATCCATTACACTAGCTTTGACACTATAGCTTACTTATTCTGAAACTATATTGATTTAGTAATACTAGTTGGGTCACCTTACGAACCTCTGCCTTAAGGTACGTGTTTTAGGGTTCCGATTTTTATTTTATCATGTTACATTTACGCAGCCATTTTACTTGGAGACTATTAGGACTATTTTGATGAAAATTGCACCGCTGAACAATGAAACACCATTGTTTAGCCGGTGCATGGTTATGCGGTGCTAAACTAAAATAGAAATAATTAGGGGTCGCACTCCCCATGCCTACATTTTATGCAACATAGAAATTAATCGTTTTTGAGATATGCCATATTTTCGGTTCATCATAATCAGCCTTTTTTCCTATTGCTGGGACACAGGTCTCCTGTCGGTCTCAGAGTGGGCCATAATCTACCACGCGGGCCCAGTGCGGGTTGGTAGATGTCACATGTCTTCGAAATTTTGTTTCTAAGACATGACGGTTTTCTCACGATGTTTTTCTTCACCGCTTTGCAGCAGTGGCGATGAAATAATTTTCGGTTACAAGCGCAGAAATAACTTGTTTAAGGTTATCGAGAAATTCAAACGTCTTTTTGCGGCCGGTGCCCGGTCCGACATGAATTTAGGCCGATATTTTGCCTATCTCACTTTTATTTGAAAGTATACTTTATATAGCATTTGATCAAGAGCAATGCACCTTTCAAAGTAATTTATTTTCAGTCGTCATTACAAAAGATATACATAGCTACATAAACAGCGTGCATGCGAACACCAGGTAACTATAAGTCTGAATGTAAATGGAGAATCTTATCATCTCAACATTTAAAGTTTTACTGCGGGAACTCGTTTATAAAACAGTAGTTAACGCAAACCACTGGGGTTTACGCTAATCATATAAATGTTGTGATTTTTAATTGCTTTGCCAATTATCTACCGCAGCCAATTACGTAGTGTTAATTGCTATGAAATTGTTTACACATTCACAGAGACGTATCAGGGACGAACGCAGTATTTTAACAATTGAATTAAAACGACATTACATAATTGTTATAAAGGTTTTTTTAATGTTTTCCTGTAATTAGTTGCATTTTATTCTGAACTAGCTTCTGCCCGCGACTTCGTCCGCGTTAAATTTCGTGTTCCCCCATCGCATGAGCCGTATCCGACGACACCCCTGACCATGGCATGTATCAGTTTCGTTCATTTGAATTATGTGGGGAGAATATATTTTATATTAACATTTTAAATATCATTATACCCCAAAGATGATGAGTCTATGTAAGCCAGTCTGAAACCTGGTTGAACTACTTAATTGGTCTGAATCTATTCTTTTAATATTGTGTCTTCCAACTGTTTTACTAAATACTAGCTTCTGCCCGCGACTTCGTCCGCGTTAAATTTCGTGTTCCCTGACCCTCCCCGTCGCGTCGAATCGCCTACCCGTGCGATTTTCCCCGTTTTTGCAACATTTTTCATTACTGCTCCGCTCCTCTTAGTTATAGCGTAATGTTATATAGCCTATGTTACTCGCAGATAATGTAGCTTTCCAATGCTGAAAGAATTTTTAAAATCGGTCCAGTACTTTTTGAGTTTATCCATTACAAACAAACAGACAAAAATACAAATTTTTCCTCTTTATAATATTAGTATAGATAAAATATTAGTACTGTAAAAAGTAGAGTGGATCTATTTCTTAAGATCTGTGTAGTCCGGGTGCTCCCAGGCATCAGGTAGTCGTAACGGGGGCTTATATATCCAAGATGTGTAGATTTCTAGGCGGCAGTCAGGCCTGTGAAAAATAAAGGATTATCCACTGAAAAGGAATTATTCGTCCTTTTAAGTATTTTTCATTAACTGCTCCACATATCCCTTTATATGAGGAATTCTTTGCAGAGCCTGGCAGCCGGTTATCTTGCAGCAGCCTTTCACGTAGATTGCGAGCGTGGTTTCGTGTGGACACCCTGAAAGGAGTTTATTTCTGTCCTATAAACAGAGGGTCTGGAAAAAGACTTAATCCTTAATCTGGATTGCAATAAAATATATCAAACGCTAAATTCGAATTGAACTATTTAACGCTGTAGAGATTGAGTAAATTAAATCCTGTGAATCCGTATGTACCTTAAACATGAAAAAGCGTAGCTTTAACAGGTTCTTTAAAAGTTGGATCGAACGTAGCTTTTTCTCTGATCTAATTACGCGTACAGTATTTTTCGAAGTATGATTACCTATACTGAAATAATCACAAAATAAATGTAAGCGTTGCGAACCTGGAAGCCAGCCATCCTATAACTCCAGTCGACGTGGGAGGGACAGGTTTCAGTGATTTCAGTTCTTCCGTTTTGACGGTGGCTTGAGACCGAGTAACAGCTGATGCCTCTTGACGAATCGCATGCGCTTGAGCCAATGTCTGCCTGAGAACAGAAACGTCACTTTTATGGTGAACGCCTGACCCGCCTTCTTAAGTAAATGAAAACTGAACTATTCGATTTACTCTCTAGTGAAACACTAGTGGATTACACTCTATTTTAAGTCTCCCATAAATTTTGAAGACTGTCGAAGCGTGCCTTCATAGCTAAGCATCGTAATTTCACCTAAAAGCGTTTACAAACACAGATAGGATCTTTTGAGACTTTTTGAAAAGCTACCAATCGAAAACAACATTTTTTTAGTATTTAGGAACCGACCACTGTTTTCTTACCAAGGTTAGGTAACAAAGGCGGTCGATAACTAGCTGCTACTGGGAAGTTCATAATGATTACCTACCTAACTGTGTACCTACCTACGACCCGACCCATAGATAAGTGGGAACGTATGATATTGATTACCTACGTAATCTATTGTATCACATCCACCGGTTAGAACCTATGTCATTACGTTAAATAATCCCTACTGTTATCGTTTTATGGTGGGCTAAATTAAATAGCATTCAGTGGACCATTTTCTATGATTTGGTATAGGTGCCATTTCGGAAAAAAAGAAAACAATTACCAACGAAAGCTTTCCAAGTTGGTAAAGCAGGATGTTTCCGTAGTAATGTTACTAGATCGGAATAAGCCATTCATATTGAAGCTTTTTTAACAATTCAATAAATACTGAAAGGTCAACATTTTCTAAAGTATTCAAACAGTTTTTATAGCAGTTTCATCTGTTGTAGCTCTCCGTTCGTGAACTAGGAACGGTCGTGTTCAACATTGGTTTCGCATGAAACTCCAGCGCTCACGATAAAATTGATCTCCGTGGCCAATTGCGTCGCTTTGATGGAGTATTGACGTCAGGAGCTGTGTTGCTGCACCAACAGTTGACAGTGTTTATGGTACAGCTAAATGAGTAAACGCGAATCGCGAACACGGGGAACATAACCACGTTAGTAGATAATTGTCGACCGATTTTCCGTTTTGAAACTTCCATGCATCGTTCAGATACATCCCTAGCAATTATAACAGCAGCAATAACCCATTAGTGTCCTAATTTATAAGGGCTTTAAATGTAGTCAATTATGTCCGTGAATTAATCGCATCAAACCCTGAACGTCGGTAGGTACAGCTAGCAATAAAAGTAGATAAGCATCAGTTTAGAGGATAATTATGTGTTACTTTTACATAATTATTCTCGAAATTGATACAAATGAACTGATTGACTGGTTCAGATTTGTATTTATATTTAGCTCAATAATCCGGATTACAATACGATTGCCGCGGTTGGTCCGTGGAGAGGAGACCTTCTTAACTCTTTCAGTCACGCTTTTACATTAAGAATATTTTGAAGATTTTTATTTTAGTTTCAGCATCATTAAAAATTAAAATATCACATAAACTAGGAAAACCAAATCTAGGTGTTAAAGCTTTCGAGGAATGAGATGGTTAGTGACACTAACCACCGTGAATATTGATACAAAGAAAACTATGATAAATTATGTAAAATATTTATAAATATTTTATGTTATAATGAACTTTTCCACTGGCAAAATGATGTAAAATTACTTTTTATGACAATCAGAAAACAAGTTTTTCCTTTGCGTAAGCAAACAGGCACTTTACATGTATTGCCATAGGGTGCGCACTGAAGATATTTTATTGCTACATGTTCAGCATTTTTCCGGCGTACTAAGCTAGACAAACGGAGGACATCATCGGAATCAAAGATTTTATAATCGGTTACTTGAATTTCTCTAATCAACTCACCTAACACCAGCGGATTTGGCTGAACTTCTGTATCTTCGTCATCCTTGTCGTTACAAATACTCTCGCTAGCTGAAGGAATGTCTAAGCAAGTTCTGTGATTTCTTTATCTATTAACTGGCGCGACATACTTTTACAAATACGAGAAGATACTAATAGTTACATGCATAAGTTTCATTAAGGTTATGACCAGAAACCCGCAACAGTCATGGTGGTCGGTGTCACTAACCACCATATTTTCGTTGTGAATAGGTACACATCGAAAATACAAAAATAGCAGTACTTTTATGTGCAAACTTTCATATAGATATATGAAAACACATTGAGTAAAAAACATTGAAGAAAACAGCTTAAACACCCGTTTCACAGTTTATTTTATTAAACATGCGAATAAAAGTTCGTTAGCGCAATATTCAGTTTAACGCTAATAAACTGTCATTAATTCAATAAAACACCAACTGGTCGCTTCTTGTCAAGCATGATTCAAGTTTTTATGATGATTCAACCGATTGTCGCTACATGGTACAGATTTTAATAAAAAAATTGGAAAGAGGTGGTTAGTGACACTAACCACCAAGACTGAAAGAGTTAACATATCAAGACGGCTTGACATCAATACCGAGGCACGGCCCCTCCGTGTATGGTATTGATGTCAAGCCGTTGGTAGGTACCGATTGTCATTTAAGTCATTATGAGTCGTTAGAAGTCCGAAATTCTGACAACCAGTTTTACCAAAGAGTATCGTATACCCAGTAACTGGGTTGCGGAGGTCACGTAAAATACTACTTAGCTGCATCCAGTAAGACCAGAAGCCGATCCTAACTTAGTTATGAAAAGGCTAGGTAGAAGATGATGTGACACCGGCTTAAAAAATGTAAGTGTAAAGCGATTTTTGTTGGTGACCGGTCATTAATTAATTAGGTAACGCACTTTATGTCACGAGAATGGTATCCACTCTTAACAGTGGACACACCGTAGTGGAGTTTGCGAGAACTAAAGAGTTCGGATGTCCATAAAAAATAAGGAATAATTCAATTCGTCAAGCTTTCAGAAACTTTACATTCGAATTTGTGCGACATTATTTGTGCGACGTAATTAACAAGAAATTACGTTTTTATGAATTATTTCATCTCTATCTGTTGTTTATAGATCAAGCAGGTTTCAGTTACATAGACAAATCATTAAGTATCAGTACCAGATAAAGTTCAGAAATTTTCTTCAAAAAAATATGTCACTAACTATCAAGATTCAAGACCATAGACCACGACCCCTATAGGAGTCCTTTTTATGTATCAAAGGTATAAAACCTTACTTTCTTTCATCAAGCAGCCAGCTCCATCTTTCGAACCACTGCTGTTTGCAGTTATCTTGTTTTTTCCATTGCGCTCGCATTTGAAACGCTTCCGTGTTCGGGTCATATTTGAGCGCCTTGCCTTCAGTCATTGTTCACCTATAAAGATAATTTTCAAAACTATTAAACGAGGTTCTATCTATAAAAGGAAAAGAACATATGATCTCACTATAGGAGCAAAACGGTAGTTATCTGACTGAGCTGGGCACGGTGCCAACAGCACGGCTTTGTTCAAGTGATGACGTTTGATTTTATTGGGCAACGTAAAATAAGGTATGAGAGCAGAGTGCGGGACCAAGCGGTAAGTAGCACTCAAACGGGATCCTTTTTATGTATTCGATAGGATCCCTCATGAATTCTAGACGTGTATCTGCGGAAGCCAAACTAAACAGGGAACTGAATCCTTTAAGTGCAAACTGGAATAAATATTCAATTCAGAGTTTGTAGATAAATTAATGAAAGAAACCGTTTGAAATATGATAAGATTAATTGTCTAACAGATAAATTTTAACTGTATCTGGTGCTGCTGTATATAGGTCATGAATTGAACAATTAGTTAGGTTGAGGTATTTAACTTAAATTAATCAACATCTTTCTGCACATAGTCGATGACTCAAAGCACAGAACATTATTTGTAAGTATTAAGTATGAGCAGTGGTGGCCCAGATGGTTGTGGGTTTGAACCCAGTCAGGCGTTTTACTTTGTTTAACTTATTTCATTACCACTGCTCTCAAAACGGTGAAGGAAATCATCGTGAGGACCCCGATGCCGGTTTCGTTACGATGTTTTCAATCACCGTCCTAGAACTAAACAATCGAAGACATCTTCGAACCCATGAGAGTGGGCCTGCGTGGTGGTTCACGGCCCCTCCCTCATAGCGAGGAGGAGGCCTATGTTCCAGCAGTGGGAACATTATAGGCTGATTATGCTTATGCTAAGCAAGTATGTTCTGTGACTCAAATTCATACGCGAATCATTCCTTGACATTTCTTCACTGATATAACTAATTAGGTATGTGCTTCTACGTTCCTAACTTATCAGACAGACGTGTATGAATAGTTTGTTGCGCCACTTCTTCCTGGCTAAAACAATAGGAAGTGGGGAAGCGAACAATATGAAGTGGTGAAGTGGACAATAGGAGTGAGGGAGTGGTGATTCGTTTTGGTAATTTTGACGTTCAAAAAGTGTTGGATCTCAGCCCAATTTAAATAAATTAGGTATTTTTGACTTTGGATCTTTCACCATATGGGTCAAAACATTATTTTCTTTTTAAAACTGTCAGCCTGGTTACTCGAAACCCGAAACATAATAGAATCACACAAGGATAGCTAAGTAAATAACGTTTTTAGGAGTAACTTGACTCATTTTTTGGTGAAGAACAAAACCATTTTTTACACCCGTGTCGATCGTTTAATACAAGAGTATTAGAAAAGAGTTTTTAAAGTTTGTGTTTTTCTAAGATAGTTCAATGCTTATATAATGAGTTTATCGTCTCTCCCACGAGGGTTCGACTTTGAATAATTATTCATTTATATGCGCAAACTGA
Source organism: Aporophyla nigra (assembly GCA_947507805.1). Lineage (NCBI taxonomy): Eukaryota > Metazoa > Arthropoda > Insecta > Lepidoptera > Noctuidae > Aporophyla > Aporophyla nigra. Next base: position 20,189,285 of record OX382291.1, on the reverse strand, counting down.
CTGGAGAAATTCAAATTAGAACTCTACTTACATAACTGCATGCAACCTACCAAAGTAAAGGAATGCAGAGGCTAGTGTCAGTTATAGTTAAAGTGGGGCAGACTTCGTTGAGAATGTTAAGTAGCACTAAGCTGCGGATCCGGAACTGTATTGAACGTAAAAATTACGTGACTATTGTGTCACCTCCTTGTCTATTAACTACAATAGAAAGTTTTTTACATTTGGCTAAGACATTGATTGATACAAATCGTTCACGATTCAATCATTTTTCTATTCGGTGTAAGTGTTTGAATCTGTGCGGACTTTTGCATCTGCACTTAATTAATCGTCCATCATGATTTGTATAGTACCTATGTACCTTCTTACTTACTTACCTTCCTAGGTGCAGCTGAAAAGTACGTTTTACGTGCGTAGCTTAGCTGCGCACGTAAGTATAAGTTTAGTATTTTCAGTATAAGAATACATATTTTAATGCTTAGCTGAGATACCAGGCGTCAGTTGAATATCCTGATAAGGGTCGCTATTGAGATACACAACTGACTCCAAAAGACACCAAAGGTTATCTTCATTATAGACTTTAAATTACATTACAAATTTCCCACTTACCTTTTTTGTGTTAAGTTCAGGTAAGAGTTAGTAAGTAGCAAATATTTATAAATAAAAAAATGACTTTTGTTGGATCCTGCAATTTCTTGATAAGTTTGAAATAGGTAAGTAAATTAGAGTAAATATGTAAAAGTAAGTCAGAGAACCACAAAATATCCGTACGGAAATTGACAAGAACAATTTTTTTGACACAATTACAAGTAGGCCTATCAATTTATTGCTGCTTACCAGAAACCATTTTCATGTGATAATCCTACTTACCTATAGAGGTTTTATTGTGCTTACTCGTTTTACATATTGCGTATCAGCGACTACCATAGCGCTTACCAGTTTACATGTACTGCACATTCCAAGTACATAACTGTAGATTAAATTTTAGAGCTCAGTTACATACCGTTGGCTCACAATTTCGCACGGTGCAGGTGTCGTATAAATAAGAGGAACGACCGCCATTAACAATTTTTTTCCCTGCCAAAATAAACAAAACAATGTCACTGTCAAAGTGTCAAGGAAATGTCAGTTAAAGCCAGTGCCCGTCAAATAAGTAGGCAAAGCGGGCTTTGTGGTTGATGAAATATCATAAAATATCGAATTTAATCTCGATATCTAGCGATATCGGAGGCCATGAGTAAAGCAAGACTATTTCTTGTGAGTGTGATGTACACTGATAGTAAATTAAAGTAATTTTTATATAACTTTCACTGTACCGTAGCACTGTACCTACGTACAATGTAAAGCGTTTGTACAGTTAGAGTCCATCACTTGCAGATAGTAAATGATTGTTACAGGCATGCTTTGAAAGGTGAATGTAACGATTTAATTCGAACGATTAGCAATAAATCGGAAATAGAACCATTAGCAACCTGTAAAAGTCGACAAGATTACAAATGAGACGAATAATAAGACAATAATTTAGCCACGCGTGAATTGGTAAAACAGAACGACTGCAGAAAAATAAAGTAACAAACTGAAATCATAATAAAAGAGTTGTTCCATAGCCGAAAACAACCGGTATCGTACCTACAAGCCAAAAAGTTATAAAACTTGTTTTATAAAATAGAGTCCCACAAAAGCCACTACAAAGTGAAAAATAACTTAATTTCGGAAGTTGGTGTCTTCGGATCTGTACTTAAGTTTTTTGTCACCGACTCCCGAAATTAGTTGTTTTCCATTTTAAAGTATTTTTTAAGAAAGTTGCTTTTTTTTAAAGATTTTATTTTTCCGTTTGTAGTTATGGAACCTCTCCACCCCAATTCGTATACCACTACTTGCGATGTAAACAACAGTATCAAGAAGTATTAGAAAATAATCAAAATACACATAAAGTGGATTATAAACCTATTATCCAAGCTAACGGAAAGTTATTAAAATTTATATGGGGCCACCCTTGAGTAGGGTTGCCATCCGTCCGGGTTTCCCCGGATTTGTCCTAGTTTGGAGGGTGTCCGGGGGCGTCCGGGGGGATTTACCCAATACGTGTCCGGGTAAAACCCGGACATTTATTGTGTCCGGGGTTACCCGATTGGTTAACTATGACGATCGATAAACTGACAATAAAAATCCTCCCGCTGCGCCACGCCGCTACCCCGCGGCCGGCGTTCCCTCCGCCCGCACCACAGCCCTGCAGTCGCACGCGAGCCAGCGTACTCCGCAGTAGTGTTTCGCGCGGTCCTGGCGCAAATACAACATCTAATACAGACTGCGGTTCAGCGATAAATACGTAAGTTTACCTTTTAATCAATAAGATTTTAACTAGTCACCATTTTGATTGTATTTACCTGCAATTTCTTGTTCTCAGATACAAAATGCCAAAACGTAAATGCACATTTAATAGCGATTTGCAAAACAAATACCCGATGCTGAAAAGAGGAAAACATGACTGGGAAGTAGTCTGCACAATTTGTTCAACGAACATTTCGATTGCAAATAAGGGTGTTTCCGATATAAATGACCACTTAAACACACAAAAACACAAATCGAACTCGAAAGGTCAGGCCAGCAGTTCAAATATCTCTACATTTTTTGCCAAAACTAGACCTAGCTCAGAGGAAAATCTTATTCGAGCAGCAGAAGGTGCAATGGCTTACCACATTGTTAGTCACCACATGTCATTTAATTCTTTGGATTGTAGTAATTCGCTGAACCGAGTACTGTTTTCGGAGTCAAATACGGCAAAAAATTTGACATGCAATCGCACGAAAGCTACAGCTATTGTCAACAACGTTTTAAGCCCATTATCGATTGCCGATATTAAAAGTGATCTACAAGATGTAGAATTCATAAGTGTATCTACCGATGCTAGTAATCACGGAAGCACAAAAATGTTTCCTATCGTAATTCAATATTTCGATAAGAAAAAAGGGATCACATCGAAGCTCCTTGAAATAGAATGCACAGAAAATGAGACATCTGATACAATAGTTGACATTATTTTGAAACAGCTGCGAGAGCATGGTCTTCTGTCAAAGTGTGTAGCGTTTTCCGGCGACAACTGCAACACAAACTTTGGCGGAAACAGTAGAGCAGGGACTAATAATGTTTTCCATAAACTGAAACGGAAACTTAACCCTTATATCGTTGGCGTTGGATGTTCTGCCCATATACTTCACAATGCTGTGCACCACGGATGTGACCAACTTCCTATTGACGTAGAATTAATGATTCTTAAAATTTATAATTTCTTCTCGATTTACACTGTTCGCACAGAAGCACTGAAGGATTTCTGCACAGTAGCTGAAACGGAATATAAGCAGCTATTATTTCACTCCAAAACACGATGGCTAAGCCTTTTTCCCGCCATAGAAAGGCTTTTGAAAATGTATAAGCCGTTGAATGATTATTTTGAAAGCGTGGATAGACCACCCGTTTTGATCAAAAAGTTTTTCGAAGACCCACTATCAGAGGCGTACTTATTTCTTATTCACTCAGTAATGCACGTTTTCCACGGAAAAATTGAAAAGCTGGAGAAATGTGATAATTCTGTTATTGAAACCAGAAACATATTGACCTCTCTGAAAAAAACGTTAGAAGACAGAATAAAAGAGAACTTTGTGCCTTTAAAAGTACAGAGTATTTTGAACAAACAAGACCATGAAGACACGAAAACCGAGTTTAAAAAAAACAGCATTGGTTTCTACAGCGATATGAAGTCTTACATAGAAAAGTGGGAAAAGCCATTGCAGGACTTTGACAAATTCAACTGGATGATTCTACCTACCATCACTGAAAGTACTCCATGGGCTGTTGTTGCAGAAACAGTTGAATTTCTGAAAGAAATCAACATTGAAATCGACGACACTAAGATGATAGACGAATGGGTGAATTTAAAAGCTTTTAGCATGACTCTTAGTGATGAAGATAAGCTTTTAAGTGCAAACCAACTGTGGATAAAATTTTTCAAAACGCCTAATGCGTTTGTATATACTGAAATGCTGAAAATTGCACAATATTTTTTCTGCATTCCTGCTCACAATGCAAATGTAGAAAGAATATTTTCACTGGTCACGCAGCAGTGGACGAAGGAAAGGAAAGCGCTAAGCGCTCAAACAGTTTCATCACTGATTAAAATTAAGTATAATTTTAAAGACTATAGTTGTGTTGACTTTTACAAATTCCTATTGGAAAAGAACGATGTTTTAGCTCAAATTGGGAAGACTGATAAATACCAAAATAATGAGAAAAAAACTTAATCTTGCTGTCGTTACCTATTTGTTTATTTTAAGTTAGGTTCAATTAGAAAACTATGAATAATATCAAATTATTCGTAGTTTTCTAATTGAACCTATAGATCAATTGATCTCGTTTGATTGCCACTATAATGTTTAAAGTCGTATTAGGTACGATTATTAGAATAGAAAATTTTACTTAGGATAGGTCCTTTATAACTAGATTATTATAAAGATAATTTTATAATTTGTTTAATTGAGTGCTAAAAAGCACGATCTCTATTCTCCTATGGATAAGTATTTCTTTTTATTGTTTTTGTTATGTTGATTAAATATATAGAAAAAGACTATTCTATTAAACATGTTATAAAGCTCCATAATGTTATCAGTAAATAAAAACCATAATTAAACATCTTTGTTTTTACTTTCAACTTCAATAATATATTTTTCTAGGGCGTCCGGGGAAAAAATATGATTTTACCCAAATGTCCGGGGTTTTTGAAGTCTTTGTCCGGGGCCGACAATTTAGGTGATGGCAACCCTACCCTTGAGGCATACCTTATCAAATATAAAAAGATTTTCTAAATAAATCTACAATTTCCGGAGATATCGCGAAACATACATACAAAAACAAAAAAATATAGATGAATTGAAAACCTCTTCGTTTTGAAGTCGGGAAGTAGAGAAAACCAATCGCAACTTATTCTTGTACATGAATTTGACTATGTTGTACTGAACTGTTTAAAAATTGTATTATTAACGTTGTTTCGTTTTTGTAGGGTGTCGTTCGGCAGTTCAAAGGGGTCGATGGTGGAGACCCTAATCTACGAGAGTCCCCTACAAGAGGAGCCGGAGAGCAGCCCGCCGCCCAAGGTGCAAGAGACGGCGTTCCCCTACACGCCCATAGAAGACGAGTACGTTTTGTTCATTTGAGTATGTTAATTATTCATTTTTGTTCCGAATTCACGCGAACGCTTTTTGCAATTTTATTTTTAATTAATTTTATTTAAAATTATTTTTATTTTTAATTAATTTTATTTTTAATTATTTTAATTATTAAGAAGTCGTTTTAATAAGGTGAAATCGTAATTTGAAATATTTTTCTATTCGTCCTACCTACTTAGATTTATATACTTCCACAAAGCAACTTATTTCTGTATTTGTAGGTAATAGGATTTACTGTAAGCATGAAGGCAATAGGTGTATATGCAGTATACAGTAGAATTACGATTGGCATAGTAATAAAATACCTACCCATGTTGTAGGTACCACAAGAGCTCGATTCTCGAACGCACTGGCTTGACAAATTCAAATGGGCATGCACTAATTGAGGACACCAATTGACCGAAATGCATGAACTTTGCAGGAATCTGGCACCTGGTACCTCTTATTAAAATACCGTTGCACTTACTATTTGGTACCTACTCACATTTTAGGAAATTCAGTTTTTACTAAACCTACTTATCTACTGAGAAGGGAACTGGCATGAGTATAAAAGTTTTTAATCGTAATAAAACCGAATAAATGAAATAGTACGATCCACCCGGTGAAATACCGTAAACGGTTACCTAATTTTGTTTCTCGCAGTGTAAAGTTCCCCTCCATGGTGCATAGAATAGCATAGATGAGTTCCCCCTATCTTCCGCAATCAATAAAGAGCGAGAACATCGCCCCATTTTATTTTCTTTACGTAACTAACAGCTAACAGGCTATCTTTGTGTGAACGATCTCTTCACCAGACATTATCAATGTAGGGGATCTATTTTTTAGTTAACTTGGACAGTTACAATGACTGTCATTGTTATTTATTTCTTTTTGGCCTGGTTACCGGTTTGTATATTTTTTTATGCAGTAGGTATATTTGATCGCTTACCTCCTAGTTGCTTTACTCAAACTATTTGAAATCTTGCTAACACATTATTTGGGTGTCTACCGTTTAGTACCTTAAATCGTATAAAGACGTCCCTAAGGCCCCATAATAGGGTTGTTTCGCCGGTTTCGCGACCACCTTCAGTAGGCGACCATTTGACGGACTAAGTTTCTTTAAATCAAGAAAATAGTATTTGTAGAGGTAACATACATAAAAAATAAATCTAACGTGCTTTATAAATAATTATGAAATAAGATTTTGCAAAGTTTGAAACAAATGGGTTCACCTAGAGCCGAAAAAATATTGCTTAACGCGCGTCTTGATTCCGTGGTGAGTGGACGTACCGTGAGTTGAAAAAAAACTAACACGGCGCGCGGCGCTCAAAGGTAAGTTTTAATACTTATTTCATGTTTTAGACACCAGTTACATGTTAAATTGTACAATTGATAAGTATGGGTTATAATTTATTTGTATTTTGTTTTTTTTTAACTTATTAATAAGATAAAATCAAGTGGTCGGTAACCGAAAAGCTTATTTATCGAAAACGTTAGATAGCGACCACATGGTCGCAAACCGACGAGATCAGCATTATTTTGTTTTGATTAATGTGATCCTAATGCTTCATACAGGACTGTTACAATTTTGAATGTAGTATTGTAAAAGTTTTTCTTTGTAGTTCTTTGGTAAGCGACCACCAGTTTCTTTGTAAGAAGTTTGTTTAATTTACCTACAAAATTGGGCGCTAAACAGGTGGTCGTAAACCAAAGTAAGCGAAATAAAGACATTGGTTTCCGGCCACCATAATTTAGTATGAGAGAATTAACGGCCGCCAACAGAAATAAGTATGAAAGTTCATTGAGTATGCGACCACGTCTGATTTTTTGAATTTCGTTGGTTATTGAAATGTCCGTTTCATAATTATTTGTTGTAGGTACCTAATCTGTCGAAAACTACATATCAATATTTTTCAGTTTAAAACAAAATTTTGTCATAAAAAGCAAACTACTTTTTATATATATATATTTTTTTTTTAGATGGAGCTCCCAAATAATTTGGAGTCAACAAAAAAAAAGTTTTTTGTTTAGATAACGAATCGAAAAATCACAGTGAAAATGCTATTGTAGATTTAAGTGAAGAAGACACAGAACATGATTCATATTAAAAGACCTTTATTTGTTTTCTATGAATATTTAAAAGGAAAAAAACTAGATTCAGATACTGTTGCAGTTTACGATGATTAATCTATCATAGGTAATTATGAATAAGAAAAGCGGAATATGGTTCCTAAAATATAAATTTATTTATTTTTTAATATTGATTTATGTTGATTATTTTTAAATGTTATACTACATATTAAGGATATTGTTTGACCAATGATTGTTGATTCTATTACAACTATGACTAAGTCTCTCCAAAATGTAAGATTGTTATTTTTTAATTATAAGAAAACATTACACCAAATGTTACCACTTTTGTTTTTATTAAAAGGCAAAAATTAAAATATTTTTAAAGCGATTATAATTGTTTTATTGGTATATTTTTCATATTATAATAGCGGTCGCAAACCAGCTCACTGGTGGTCATAAACTGATAAAAATGGTCGTAAACCGACGTTTTCGCTATATTTTCACTTTTTCAGCATTTTATAAATATTTTTGTATGAATGTATTTTATTTTATGTTTTTGTATCCAAACTACATTATATTTGGGACAAATTAACATTAACATATACTATTTTGCGAGTAAACAACATTTTTTTTTCCTCATCTTAACTGGGCAACCCAGCTAACTGGTCGCTAACCGGCGCAATCACCCTACTCACGGCACGCGGTGTTGTTGTTATGCGCCGTTGACACCATGTTTACGCTCTGCAAACGCAACTAGCTTTTGTTTTTTTGACCGGCTACGGCAACGCCAAAGTACGGATATGATTTTAACAGGCTCTTGTGTTACCTCATACATAATACTTAAACTCCTCTTAGTTGTGTGATTGGTTGTATCGTTGGCTGCGTCATGTTTTCCCTTGGGTTCTATGTAGACCTTTATCGTCACATAAAATCCAACATGGCGGGTTATAATGGTAACAATGAGTTAACGATTTTTTTTTAAATTTCCTGTTAGGCCTTGCACTCTAAGCTGTTCCGGGGTACTAATAAGTAACCATACGAAATCTTTTTGCCTAAGCCCACGTTCCCACGCCGCGGACGTATTAAAAACGCGGCCGGATTATTTCGCGCATTGTATCTTCAACGCACTGCTTACCGCCGAGAGTTGAAAATAGAACAGTGTGTTTTACTGTTCGTTTTCGTCGCGCTGATATAGGTACACTCTGTTGGATTCTCAATGCTCGGTTCAACACCGAGAGTTGAAAATCCATTGAGGGAAAAAATACCGCTGCGATTCTTACGTCCGTGTGTACGTCGACTAACATTAATTTCACCTTGGTACACATAATTATCTAAAATGAATGAATTACTAACATAACATCCCTTGAAAATATCGTGAACATACCGATAGAACTAGTTTGTGCACCTGTCATAATCTGGCTTCGAAGTCCAGCATAACGTCAACTACATCTTTAGCGACATCATAATCTCCTTCATCAGCCTATAATGTACCCAATGCTGGGTTGGGACATAGGCCTAAGCTGCATGCGTAGCATGACCACCGTAGAAATGGGTTTTGTCGACGGAAGAATAGACAAAATTACAGATTGTAGAAAGATTAAAGACAGATTAAAGATTGTAGAAAGATTTGTACTGATGTTGTACTTTATAGTTCAAATAAAGAAACATGAAAAAATAATTAAACAATGTTTCTAATAATGAATTGCACACACTTATATCCCACGGTCCTCCGTTTGAGCGTTGTTCACGATCTGATCAAATTAAATAATTCACATTGCAAGGGGTCCATCGCTGTAAAATAGCAATCAATTGAAACGGTGGATGTAGTTCATTGATGTTGACTGTCCTTTGATGCACCTCAGGGTTAAAGGGGAAAATAATCATTTAAATCCGTGTCAGTGTTAATGCAGCGCCATCTGTTGACCTGCTTCGCAAAACAATTTGTATCGTTGTTTTTTGTATGTAGTCTACAGTTAGTCATAATACGTACATTATATTAATTCATTAATGATTCAATGCATTAATTAGTAAAACTATAGTAGAAATCAAAAGCAAGAAAAGTGACGGCCATAATGTTGTCTCGTTAAAATGTTATCGCGAACCGAACGCTAACATTACGTCACTGGGCGAGCTCGCTGGCTGCGTGATCCGCTCGCTTCGTTCCGTTCCATTCCATTCGCCACGGAGCCGCGCGCGACTTCCGAGATCGATGTAGTGGGAAACATTTTTGTGAAGCGTCGAATGGACCAAACCCTACAGCGTTAACTACTCCGATGTTTTTAATCATTTGTTAGGCAACTACCTAAATAAATTCAGTGTTTAAACAATTACTAAAACGTGAACAGTGATAACTTTGTGAGTGGATACTTTCAAGGTATGTTATTTACATTAATCACGTCATATTTGTTGTGCTCCAAACTGGGTGTTCACTTGCCGATGGTTTTCTGAATTTGTATTACGCACAAATTAAAAGTATGAATTTTAATGCAATAGTTCATTTGGTGAAACGTTAACGTCGCGAAATAGCGTGAACTTGTGTTGATTAGTCTTTTCGTATCTCGAGTTTTGTGCGGATAATTCGGTCACAATGACGTCACGAGTACTGATTTATAAACATAAAACGACTTTCGGTTCCATCCAGCAGTCGGGAACACAAGGTCATTACTCAGCACGTACCTACAAGTAGTAAACATGCATTGGCAATCTTTTAAAAGCTCTATTTTTTATGACACCATCAGTGGTCGACTCCATTCATTGAGGGCCCGCCCTGTCCCGCTTCGAGGCCATAGCAGGCTGTTCGTCTCGTGCACCAATTATACACATCAATTTCTCAACACCTTGGCTAAAAGTAATTTGTCTTGCATTCTGTTACTTTGTAAAATCTGTACAATTTCTTATTTTTGAGACTTAAGTCTTAATTGTAAACAGTGACTTTAGGTTAGACCTAACAAAAATATATTTGAATCAATTTGCAGTCTAAGTAAGAATCCAGGATCAGGAAGCTATTAAAATCAGGAATGGGTAGATGGCCTGGATAAACCTAAACTTACATACTCCAGAAAGTTGGTTGCATGTCTACATGTACATGTAGGGCTGCATTGCTTGTGACCTACATCATGCACCATATACTAGTGTCCAATTAAGTCATACACTAGAGACGTTTGCCGATGTGAATAGAAACCTGTTAGTGCAGGCTTCAATGTAAATTAGAATTCATTGTGTGACTACTGCTTTTGTATTATTATTTTTTTAACAATCAAATTATTTTAAACCTTTCAGTGATAGCTTAGTCAGAAAAAACACAGTTTCCAGATTATATAATATGAAAGGGTAGAGTCATTCTTCAAATTGGCCTTTTTGTATGAGTGACTGAGTTGTGTAATTGTATATTTGTAAACAGTAAACTACTAACATACTAACATGTGATTATTTATGTGCATAGACAAAATAAATTGGACTAATACATTTGTCAAACTTATTTTTCTATGTTTAATGTGACCAACATGACACTTGTGTAAGCCGAGTTCCCACTGTATGTGACCTTGGGACTATGTCAATTAAGCAAAGCGATGATATTTCTCTATTTTTAACATCTGTTGATTCATGTGTTGTTAAAGAATTTGATGATGTCAGATTTTTGTATCATTCTGCTACAAAAATGTGAGTGGGTGTTCCAGCTAATGTGCATCCATCTACTAGATGATCTTAATGTCCTTACAAGTAAAGCATACAACACAACTCTGTAACAACAGGTTTGAGACCTTTATTTAAACCTTATCAAAAATTGAAAGTAAATGATGTCATATCACTGTGGTGGGAGATAGTTTATTTGGGTGTGACTGTGGTTTTTTATTATGATGTAACCAACCTTGTGATATTATTTAATGTTATTATTAAATAAGGTTGAACACAGTAAACAGCTAAATATAAATCTACATTCCCAATAATTATGCAAATGAGAAGTTACTGAATAAAGCTGAACAAATACTTCTATTTAACAAGTCAAAATGTTAAGTATGAGCTCAAGATTGGAGCTAAATACTGTGTGGGCGATGAATATAGTCATCTACTAATAAAAGAGGTTCCATAATTGAGTCACCTTCAATGTTAATAAGCGCGGCGCTAGCGTCCCGGCCATGCGAATATGTTCATGACGACTTGCAAGGCGAATATGTTCCTGACGACTTGCAAGGCGAATAATGCTAACTTATGTAAAAAAAGTACTTTGAATTGAAATTTTTTATTATATTAAATGATGAGGGAGAGTCGACACCACTTCTGGATAACTTTCACTAACTCATCTACCAGATAGTTTCATTCAAATCTCTTCAAGTTTTTCATTTATCTAGTAGACAGTGAATATCTTGACTCTGAAACAGGAAATGTCATAATTGCTAGGCACAAATGAAACGAGACAGACTGGCTTTGAAGAAAAAAAATATTATCATCTTTATTGTGCTGGTTTGAAATTTCAATTCATTTCAATTTAAAAAAAAAATATTCACACATCAGATAAATCTTAATGGAGGCATCCATTAAAATTTATCTGATGTGTGAATAAATTTAAAAAACTAGAAAATTCACCTCTATTTTCTAGTTGGGCTCCTGGAAAAAGTTAACCTTATAAACTTCTTCTGGGAGCCTCAACTAAAATCTCCTATCAACTCTTATTCAGATTGAAATTATTGTAGCATGTTTTTATCAATTTTGCCTCCACACCATTGAGAAAAAAAACCGAGTTTACTCATAAGTCAAATTCATACATCGGTTTTGTAATCACTTGAAGTACATATTACAATTCACCCATATTTGTCAATCCTACCTAATGACTACTCTTTTTTCAAATCAATAAATTAAAAAATTGATTTGGCTCCAGTGGAAATAATAGTAGTTGATACATTTTGTACGTTTTTAGCTGCCTTTCTGTTAGTTGCTCAAATACTTTTGAATAAAGCTACTAGAAATCATTGGAGTAAAAGGAAGTAAAAGTGTGCAAGTGGCACCGATAGCTGAAATTTGTGTGCAAATCAGTTGTCATAGTATGGCCATGTGATATGGAGGAATGATGCAAATGTTGTGAGGAAAGTTTTGAGTATGAATGTCAATGGCTATAAGAGTATGGGGAGACCAAAGAAACGATGAATGGACTGTGTGAATTATGATGTAGATAAAAAGGGGATGACTAGATGATGAATAATAGAGAAGTGTGGAAGACATGTTGCGCCAACCCTAAATAAACGGGGATAAGGGTAGGAGAATGGTGATGAAAAGAAAGTAAAAAATTTATTGAAAGAAGAGAAATATCTATAGAACCTTTATTCATATTCTCTGTTCTCTTTGCCACATCTCTTATTGTTTAAACGTCCTAATTTACTTTAATTATGGCTTTGTTTGTTTACGGAGAATCACTGACTCCTAAGTCACAGGCCTACACCTAGTTTAGGAGTCAGAGGTTTTAATTAATGTGACCTAGTAATAAGCCTTAAATGTTCTTAGTTTTATGGATATTTTAATGTCATAGCTTGTGGTGAAATAAAGAATTTATTTATTTATTATTATATTGACAGTGATGCTTGCTACAAACTATATTTAAATTATAGAGTTAAGAACTTACGATCAGATTAACTTCGATATGAACTAAAATTAAAAATATATAGAATATTCTATATGCAATATTTAAATTCAAAGTATGACAGTTGGAAGAGACATTTTAATAAATAAATATATTTAAAAAATATTGTCCTGTTCAAAACAGAAATTGAACATAAATAAATTGGCTTAAAATATTTATGTTTTGAATAATAGGTTTATCAGAGGAATAAGGTTAAATTGTTTAGGTAGAGTTAAAGGTTGATAATGACTTAATGAGCTTATGTCTTATTGTATTAACACCGATTAACTTAATGTTTTATTAAAAACATAAACAATTAAATTTAATGCTATGAAAAATTGCATCTACCAAGTCATTGCGATAATATTGCGGATGCAGAACAGGCCAAATAGGCTGAGATTTATTGTGTTATGTAAAGAGGTCTTGTTTATTTCCAATAAGTAATATATTCGTGAATTCTGTGAATTGTTGGCATATTTTTTAATGTATTGTTTGAGAAATATGTAACAGGAACAAGAATATTCATGAAACTCGCAACTTATTTTATAACAATACTAAGTCATGAAAACTTGTGAAAGGTTTCCAGGTTAGGTAAACATTTCCAAGCTGTATGCTATAAGAAATCGATTTCATTTTATTTTTCATGATCGCAGTTAAAATTGTTTGATGCTTACCTTTCCGACCGCCATTGCAATTTTCGTAATTTAACGTATAGTAATATTTAATGTTTTCAGTTCGGAACGTTCAAAGGTTCGCGTGTCATTCTACCAAGGGGCGCGGCCGCAGTGCTTGTCCCCCCCTCCCCCGGTGCCGTCGACAGATTCCCACGTTCTTTACGCGGCTCTGCTCTCGGCTGCCGCTAACGCCGACATGGTGGACCACACTATGTATAACAGACAGATCAGGTAAATATTAGCAGCTATTTCTCTAATTGCAACTAACAGCATGTTTTCAAGGAAAAAACTCGAAAATTTATAAACTTTGATCATGTAGCTATACAGTTAGTCGTCCAGTTCAAAAGTCATTTGCAGCATGTCATCATCATCATCATAACAGCCGAAAGACGTCCACTGCTGCACATAAGCCTCTCCCCAGGGTTTACCATAATCACCACACTTGCTAGGCGGGATGGCGGTCGCAGTAAGGTGGTAAAATGTATAGAGAACGCTGTTGCTCTTTCTTTAATAAGTCCGTTGGTCACCTTTTACGACATCCACGGGAAGAAATATGATGGTGCTATTCTTTACGTCCAGCAGCACACGGTTGCAGCATTTAACATAGATGAATACTAAATATCAAATTCTAAAATAGTTACTGACATGTCGACGGTTAAAAGATAATATGCATGAATTCCATCCTACTTAAAATTTTCTGCTTTTTCAAATGCGCTTACTCTCATGGCTCTACGATGTCTTTCCATTTTCACGATATGACAATATACAAAAAAGTTATGTCCATATGATCTACAGTTTCAAACTTTAAACTGCTCTCCTGAACAATTTGGTTTTTGTCGCTTATACCCTATGACGTTTTAACCGTCGATGTGAAATTTGAATTTATAACATGACATGATTATGTATACAGGCTCCTGTGTCAATATCGAACCCCTCATGTACTATTTCGAATACCTAAAAGCGGATAAGGACGTAGTCTACGTTCGCCTGTACTTCATATGCATCGCTCAGGTATCTGAGCATTGAACACGGATATTCACTTCTATTTTAAGAATATCTTTAAGAATCGGTATCAACCATTATCAGATATTAGATGATATTGCGCCGTTAAATAACAAATAAGCACTCGATATATAACATACATATAAGCGGTCCACCGAAGAAGTAATTTATTCGCACTGTTATTGTTGTCAATACATAATAGAGTACACACAGCGATGATGTCATCGTGCATCACACATGTTCATGTGAATCCAACATAATTGTGTTGATGTTTAGAATCACAATAATAGCGCACTCATGTAGGTATTTTCCAACTATTATTGTTTTGGAAAGCATATACCTGCCTACCTTTGTTAACATTATTTTATTGAGGAAATAATAATTAGCAATTCATAAACTGTCAATTGGCCGTCCTCTGTCGAGAAGCATAAGTCTTACATTAAAATAAATAAACAGCTTTTTACTAAATGCATATGAAAGTAGTAATATACGGTACATAAAATAAAAACCAATTTTTACATTTTCTATCTGTCTGTTCCGGCTAATCTCCGAAACGGCTTGACGGATTTCGATATTTGGCAAGAAGGTAGATGGCATCCAAGGAAACGAAAAACTTTTTGTCCCGGTAACACGTTCCCGAGGAAAAAAAATTGACATCTAGGCGGGCGTAGCCACCAGCAGAAGCTAGCAATGTCAGCCGAAAGACGTCCACTGCTGAACATTGTCTCTTTTCTCCGAGCGCCACCATAACGAATCACTTTTAAATCAAACAGAAACATGTTTTTAGTTGTCACGGTTGAGCGATAGCCATAATACGAATGAGTCGATTGAAGTATTCATGTGCAATTCGTCTAGTTGATCTGAATTAGAATGCATCGATTGCATCTGTACGTTGTATTGTTCGAACGTAATCATGCGGCCATTGTTGGACGTTCATTGTATGGATTACGCTTGGTGAATAGTATATTTTTGTGTTTGCAGTACGGAGAGTGGATGGGACAACCCGTTCCGTCCGGACGGTGATCTGAGCCGCGAGGCCGACGAGATAGTGTCCCTGATCAAGGGCGGCAAACCGATCACTCCAACACCACCGCCGATCGCCGTGCCGCAACTAGCCGCCTGTGACGAAAAGGAGGAGAAAGTGCAAGCGAATAATGTTAACGTAATAACTTTTGCTATAAATATCATAGTACAGTCTAAAACACGCTTAGTTTGCATTCAGTGTACCTAGTACAGTTGTGTACGTTGATGCTTTGGGTTTAGATTCACCCAGCAAAAACTATTGCAGATCTCCATGTTGTGAGTACGGCGACATCAAGCTATACATTTCCTGTATAAGCTGACTTCTCATTGTGCAGAAAGCCTATACAATGAGGTCAGTTAAAACTGGAAATGTATAACTTGATATGTAGCCGTATGTACCTACAGGTCGGTTATTCCTTAATTATTGCTATGCTAGAATACATATTACACTTCATAATTTCCGATGTTCAAACATGGGCAACGGCGGGCAAAAGTTATTCATTAAGAAATCGAGATTTTTCGCTGGTGTAAAATGTACACAAAATGTAGCTTTTTAATAATTCATAGATCCATAATAGTTTATTGTTTGTTTTTGCTCACACCAAAAGTTAATTCAAACTGACTGAGCCTGCTTATAATAATGTTGAAAATGTAAATTTCAGGCTAATGCTCCGCCATCGCCGCAGACAAAGGTGGCGAGCCCAGAGCAGCAGAGCACTCCGAAGGTGATGAACGGCACTAAGAACGGCGCGGCCGTAGGCGAGGCGCGCGCCGGCCAGGTGGAGGTGCAGCGCTCGCCGCCACAGGAGCCGCAGCAGCCGGAACACGTCACCATCCGCAAGAAGCCCAAGTGCAAGTGCTGCGCCATCCAGTAACCGACCTCCACGGTCCCTACTTCGCTTCACACCAGTAACACGCTATGCTTCACGATGGCAGCCAACCTTGGTGTTTACTCGGTGCTAAGTATTTCATTTTAAACATACTTTATGTTCATCACTGAAATATTTCTACAACTTAAGGTACTATTTACAATCATTAAAGGTTCATCGTACCTACTATTTACAAAATTCATTGCGAGTATGGCAGCTATTTTTGTGTAACCTTATACATTATTGTTGTGTTAGATTCAGTATACCTATGTAGGTAGCAGTTTTATTTAATCTGGTATAATTAATGTTTTTGATATAATTTTATGTAGTAAGTTTTTATTAAACTTCTTTAGGGTACAAACATGAAAGTATTTATGTTGTTTAGCTAGTCTGAAGAAAATTTTAGTTCCAGATGTTGATTAATTTTCAGGCTATTTAAATTATTGTTTCTCATTTAAAGACAATGCGTATGGCATCCCATGCATAAAACATAAAAAAAATCTTTTATTTTATATCGTTTTAGAGAATCTCACAAAATTTTAAAGGAGCTTAAGATAAGAGAGAACTGTGACGCTCTATTATATCAAACAAAACCTGGTGAAATGTTATTTCCACTTTTGCTCATTTTAATCGATTGACATATTTGAAGAAATATAATCAAACTTTGAAAATAATCATTTATTTAAAAACTGTTATTTTAAGAGTTGACTCTGTGTTGAATAATATTAAAATACATAATTTAAATGTATATTTTTATATCTTTATTTATAAAAAGTATTATAAAGCATACAAAGTGGGTAACTAAGTATCGACGATATCATTCAAGATTATAGATATTTCAACGGATGTATTTTGCCATGTTTCTATGCTAGCCACGAATACTATTGGTAATTTTAAGCCGATCACTATGGATATCCATAGGCTCACCTCGATTACTGCTAAAATGTGGGTCAGTGCACTTACTTACATTGGGGCAGTTATGATAATCGGCACCTGCCTATTCCATCGGGGCATAAAGCGTGATTTTAGGTGTGTAGTTCAGTATAGAACTAGGGTGATAGTAATTTGTCAATAGAATTCGTGTGTAGCCGTACATAAATACCTATAGATTATGTGTAGGTAAATGTTAACTGTTATATTATTAAAGTAGCCTCCTTCATAAATCCACGCTTGCATCCAGTAGTGTCGACACTAAACCTTTTTGAATTTTGACGATATTGTGGTTACTAGCAATGATGAGATAATTTTAATGAGCCTACTTGAATTACAAAATATTTCTTCGACAGAAACAACAAGACTGTATTTATTTGCTAATTTATACTTGGCAGCATATTGGATAACTGGTTAGTGAAAGTGATAACTAGCCAATACTAAAAATTACATAGGCTAATAGTAGCTTGTTGCTATAATTTTATAGTATTTGCTAGTGGAAAGTGCGATGCAGTCATTATAGTATACGTGACGTATTTGATTATATAAGGTAGTTTCTGCTGAGAAATAGATTTATTAAAATTACGTAACATACGGATGGGCTATTTTCCTAAAACCAAAAACTTGAAAAACGAATTACAATCGACTTGTAATATAAAATACGAATAAACAAAAGGGCTGGACAACTGTTGCAAAATGGTTATAGTTAGTAATGTGTATAAAATCGATAGGTTCCAAAAGGATAGAGTCTTTAAGGTAGCTAGAGGTAATTAGGAAGGAAATAGCATTATGAACTTCGTTATTAAACAGATAAATTATTTTTGACTTTGTTTAGTTTTCGTATTTTGTAGATGAAGCTTAGGAGTGCGGTTGTAGAACATCAGCGAGTGATTTTAGTACTGCCGTCGACATGGCGTCGCAGATGAACAGTGGGGTGCGGCGCGATTGGTACCGCACGCTCGTGCTTTACTGTAGGCCGTCACCTCCACAAGTATCAGCAGCGTTGTACTGCACTGGACACGTAGCAAGTGCGCGTACTAACTTGCATAGTGATCGCGTTCCTATGCGAAGCTATGTTGACTTACAATGAAAAAAGCAGGATAGTCGATATATCGTCATACCATCTACATGTCCACCTATAGCATAGCTTGGCATACATCACTTTTACCTTATTATCGCAAAATAGCTTTGTGGTGTCATTGCAAGTACGTATCGGTGTTAATTGTTAACCTCTAGTTAAATGTTTCCATAGTAAATTAATGGACTGTATGTAAATCTATGTGCACTAGAATGTTAGGTGTCTTACTATTTCCTATATCGCCAAGCTGCAGGTGGTTCATCTCATTCTAGAATTTACTGACGAGATTTCCATAACAGTTGTTATTTAAAATGAGGAGGCTTTCCTAATCAGCCCCAAATTTTTAAATCTCATATATTTCTGTAAGTGCTTGTTAACATCTTGTTATTTTTATTACGTCATACTTTTAAGTGCGTTTATTCGGGCACAAAATTATGTTCATAATAATTCCTGTATTTTAAAAAGTAAGGGAGTGATAACATTGTAGAAATTGTGGAATGCTGATTTTACTTGTGTTGTAAAATTTAAGTTTGTCAAGTACAATTATTACCTTGTCGGTGTGTAATCAGCAGCTAGGTCGTCAATGATGTGCCGCGCACATTCTTTTTAATTGGATATTTGAAAACTAAACTTAAAAATAATGTAACTAGGTAACTCCGTTTTGGCAAAACTATACATTTACAATGTTTTGGCTTGCATACCACCATACGCGTGTCGTCGTGGCTGCATTTTCTGAGTTAACGGAGAAAAACACTGCCATTTAAATTTTAATATCACTCGAAATAAAACGTTTTACAAATTAATGTGACCAAATAAATTACGACTAAATTAAGAGATGTAGAATGTCGCGTCAGTTTGTAACTATCATCGGAAATGCATCGGTAGTCGGTCAAAAAGCAGTATTATAATATGTAATATCTATTATGTTATGACTCTCATACAACTTCGTGTAATTGTGTAATTATATGTATGTATTAGTAATAAAAAAATGTACCTATTTTATCACCCTTTATGATTCCAATTGATGAATGTATGTTCCTTAATAAAGTTTTTTATTTCTAAGTAAAATACTGGCATTAAGGTTCCATATTATATCAAACTGTTCCGAGCGGCGACCAACAAAATTTATAATTATACTATATAATGAATATCTCCTTTATTCGATTATTATTACACAATTCTATAATAAATATGGAGTATGTTCTTATTTTCCAATGAAATTATCCTATGTAACGTAGCCGTTATCTATAATCCAGACCTAAAATGACATTATATTTGTATAAAATCTTTACTTTCTATTATTATTATCAATGGATATGTACAAATTGATTACATTGTAATTATTTATATTAAATCTTTAAAGGCGAACTGTTGTTTTTTTTTTTAATTTCATTATAGTGTGATCTGATAAGAAGGCAGAAAAAATACCATATAAATTCCTGTTTTTAATGGTCCAAAAAAAAATTACATACAGTTATACAGTGAAGCAGTCAAGACGATGTACTTCATATTACAACACAGAATCCTGATGATTATGGTTAGTACTTAATTAACCTCTCGAATGCCGTAATTAGAGACAATAGAAAGACAATTGCTTATGTCGAACTGTGTAACTTAGACATTCAAGAGGTTAAGTGAACAAATTACATCAAATATGTGGTAATTATTGCACGACTATTACTATTTGACATCATGAATGATTTTTAAATGGTTATATCAATTAATATTACAATAACTGGAATATAGGTGTATTCTTATAATATCAGAGATTACAATTGCGTAAACAGGAATATATAGAGATGTTGGAATTACTGATTGCAGGAGGTATGCAACCATTTTCCATTTGAGAAAATGAATTAAGTTAAAGTGTAATTATTGAGTCAAAACTACATACACAAACGCAGTCCTGAAATATTTTTTAGTTGCATTTGGGTATGTCGATCACACACCGGTCGTGGAACACTGAACGTATTGTGCATCCATAATCACATAATTTACGACCCACCTTTATGCTTGTTACATATGTGGGGTATGCCCCAACAAAGACCAGTAAAAGCAACTTTAGACAGTAATGATTTTTCCATCTGAACTGATCCCGTCTTAGCAGGCCTCAGGGTCTTACCGACATGGAGTCGACTTAGCTGTAGAAACAATGCCAATTATATTATTGGATAGGTTCATTACAACTATATATCAATTACAAGTCCTCCAAATTGTATACTTAATTAAATATTTGCAGTGGACGTGTGCTAATGCCTTAAAATAATATGACAGATATGTAGTAAGTTATTGTTATGGCCTAGTCAAAGAAAGGTGGGATTATATGGAAAATACCTTTCTACAACGATTTGACTTGGTAAGTGTTATACGGTTTAGATTATGATGAGTTATTATATACCTATAGTTAAACATATAATGGTATTCGCAATATGCAAGCGTACCATTCAGACGAACCTTTCTGCATTCCTACGATTAAGTTTACATACATCAAGACATTATACGTAGGTACTGAAATATACAGGTTTACAGACTTATTGTTAGGCTGAGAAGATTTAATTGGCTTCTGCTCATAGTAAGAAAAGTGTACGTCAGTTTATTAATATCAGAAAAGATTCATTTGTTTACTTGAGAAAGAACATAAATTCAATAATTAAGAAAATAAACATCTATAATTAAATAAATAATTACGTCTTGTTAGTGCGAAGAGATCGTATGGAAACTACCGAGTTATTGTACTTAAACACATTAAAACAAAAATGTGTTTAATTAATATTTAATATCTTCCAATAAATATGGATTGGCTTTTTCTGTTTAAAATCATGTTTATGCTTTCACTATCCTAATATGGAATAATTAGGTCGGTTAGGTACGCGATTATCGCATATGTTACCGTCAATGAGTAAAAATAAGTATTTGTGTACGTAGGTATTCCATTTGAAATGAATTCCATAACAAATAAGTTTATCTAATAAATAGGAGGAGGATTGATTGCTCTTTTACGTTTGGTCTGAATTTTGTGGCAGACATTGTAATGAGGGACCACAGATATTTTTTTTTTATATGCACGGTCTGGACAGCATTCGTAGTTCAGTCAACCAACTAAGGGGAGCTGGAGGAAATATCTGATAGGCTCCAAAAGCCCGCATTCAGAAATGTTTGTAGAATTGCTATTAACTTTGAAGTAAAATCATTATAGTAAGTGTTGAGATATAACTACCATGTTACATAGGCCCCAGTATGAGTTTTTTTTTAACCATCATGACTGGCCCTGGATGGATGAAGGGCCAATCGGAGTGCCGAACGCGGTCAATGCGTTAAGTCGAGATCGTTAAACTCACATCAACTCAAAGACACTCACACGCCACTGGTGTATGTAACACCAGTAACATAGTTTAAGGGTTAGGTCTCACTAGAACACCACTGCGGCACAACCATGTTGGTGCTGCCAGCAATATATACACAGCTTTATGGTGGGTATTTTACTAAGCGTCCGATCGGTAACGCAACCCACCATACATTTCTTAGCAGTGCGACCACGGTTGCGCCGCCACTTTTGTCCTACTGAGATAGGGCCCTAAAGGTATGAACAGTAACCTAAACACTAATAAATATGGGTGTGACAAGAAGCTAGCAATTTACAGTTATTGAACAAAATTGAACATAACTTCTGGAACTTACAATTTTGAATACGGAATTAAATTTACTGGAATGTATAAAATACTTACGATTTAAATAAAATGATAACACATTGGTACCGATTCCCTTGTTCACAAACTAAATTAAATTTAAGTACAGTGCATCTCTTTCTTTGTATTTCATTAAGAAGAGGACAAAAGAAAAATTTTGGTTTAGTCCTGTCAAATTAATCAGCACCTGTCACTACTCCATACAAGTTTAGACGTGATTAAAAACTTGCCTACTAAAATTACGTCAATTTACGTCAACCGCTGATTAATTTGACAGGACTAAACTAAAATTTATCTTCTGTCCTTTCCTTAATGAAATAGAAAGAAAAAGATGCACTGAACTTAAATTTAGTTTAGTTTGTGAATAAGAGAATCGGCACCAATGTCGGTAACACATAGTCTTTACAGATTCCTTGTGAGACAGCCGTGACAGGCTTGCAGCTCTTGTGTAAGTATCCTTGTCAGTATTTTGTAATGACCCGTAAAATACATATCAGGAAAATGGTTGTCAGTTGAGATAATCATAATAGCGGTTACTACTGTAAATATATGGGGTAACTATATAATTATGGCATACAATTAAAATTCCTGTTGGCGTAGTCCTTGCAACGAGAGGTGAGAAGCTTTGAATGTGTATGTAAATACACTTTCGAGACCTGTCAAATTGTAGCAGTGTGCAACTCGTTCCCCGTATGGGTACCTACTACTTGTTGGTGCCAACTGCTGATCTGCTGCCCATGTCTCGTTGCAACGATTGTAGATACAATTAAACTATAATTAAATAAATTATACTTATCCTATTAATTGATTTTTAGTAATTTGGGAGTAAATTGGTTTACAACTCTCATTAGGCCTTAGAAGACAACATATCTACATAATTAATAAAAAATATTCGATCCAAAAGGTACATCCAAATGTCTTTTTATAATAACAACGCCATAGGTATAAATGCATAATAAAAGTATATTCTAGTTTATAAAAGGTTTGGATATCAAAAGTTAATATAATGTAACCAAACTGAGATTTATCGATTATTTGATATTTCAACTGCTTTGTTTAAAATCAGAGATACATCCATCGGTGGAAAGTTTTGAAGCAATTTCACATTTGACGCAAAATCTCCGTGAAGAATCTCGTGTCTTACCAATCTGTTGTTAAAAAAAAAAATGTAAATTAGTCAAAGCGAAGACCAATCCTAGTTTTCAATATTTCGATGATGTTAGTTTCCAATACTATTCATTATGTTAAACACTTACAAAATCATGGCACAGCAGATATAGATTAGAAAGTCAAATCGTTGGGCGTCAGCGAACATAGAGTCCCAAATTCTTTCGACATCTGGCAGTGAGAATTCTTGAGAGAGCAGCAGCGTCAACCATCTGCGAAATATTGATAGTATGAGTTAATTCATTAATGAACTTCTCTTTATTTACCACGATCTTAGTTTTATGATTGTTTTCCGTAAATGGCCGCAAAGATTACCTAAAACTATAATATTGGGGTCTTAGTTCTTGTGACTCCAGCAAATTCCAAATCAAAGGATCATTTTTTTTCAGGCAGTTGCTGAGCTTGCCCATCACATAGTTGATGCCGCTGGTCGACTCGTCCAGGGTGCGAATAAAGAAGTCACGTATCTCTGCCATCAGGTTGGTGAAGCAGAAGAAACAGTCAGCTTCCGCATGTTCTGTAAAGACGAAGATCTCTTTATCATAGAGGTCAATAACGTATAATCTTGGTCAAAATCGTAAAGACAAGACGCAGGAAATAATTTACATGATGATAAATATTGTTATTGTATATGTTAAGAATCAAAATAAAATGGCAAACGTTTTCTATCCACGTTCTTGTCGTCCTTGGCGTTGTACAACCAGCTACCATAAGGAAATAATGTAAAGAAGTGAAAGGTCAAAGATTGGTAATATTAGTGGGGGAAGAAAATTCAACCTAAAGAAATGTACAAAACAGAACAATTAGTTTCTACACTCACTACGAAACTCCATATCAGCGTCAATGGCGAATGTATGGTAAATAGGTCCGATGATTTCGTTCATGCCTTGAACGTAGCCCTGGCCCGGGTTGAGCTTAGCGTAGAGGAACAGCATGCGTTCCACCACCTCCCAGTGTGCCTCACAGCCCTCGTTCAGGGGCGCGTAGTCCCCGCTGTGCAGGCTGTCCGAGCGACGGATCTCATTGCTTAACTAATAAAAAAAAAAAAAAAACAAAAAAACTCGAAATTAAAAATAAAATTAATAAAAACAAGCTAGTTTCGGTTGGAGATCATCATGATAACATTTTGCTGGTCTATTTTCATTTGCTAAACATATTTACTATACAAGATAATACCAGTATTCATGAGTTTGTTTATTCAATATTCATTGGCATGGAAGAATATACCAAGTTTCAAGGTCACATTATTAGTGGCCTATCAAGTTGAAAAATGCGCAGGAAATTGTTGATTTGTTTTCTATGTTTCAAACTATCCATTCAGTCCAAACCAAACAAACATCCAGAAAATCAAACAATGTTCACAAATATAAAGGTGGTACTCGTACATCCATGCTAATATTATAAATGGGAAAGTGTGTGTGTCTGTTTATCCGTCTTTCACGGCAAAAAGGAGCGACGAATTGACGTGATTCTTTAAGTGGAGATAGTGGAAGGGATGGAGAGTGACATAGGCTACTTTTTTTTCTTTTTTAGGTGGCTGGGGTGAACTTAGAAAAGCCGCGCTTTTCCCATGAACAATTGTATGTAGCATGTTCGCGTGTGTCTAATGCCCAGAATCTTTACATTCTATCCCCAAATGGAAAGACTTATAATATCGTCTACAGTAGCGTATTAAAATAACATTCTGTTCCGAGTTCTCTTCTGTGTTCTAAATCAGGAAAGGGGAACCGTGTTACCTCGAATTTAACGCGAGCGAAGCCGCGGGTAAAAGCTAGTAATTAAATAATTATTAGTTTTAAGTAAATCTTAACTTAAATAAATTAACAAACTATGTCACTTTTCATAAAACTTAAGTTAAATATTGTTAAAAAAATCAGTTGACCTAATATTAATTGTAAGAACTCATACCGCCTGTGATACAGGTTTATCCTAGTACAGGCATCATACTTTGTACTTCCTATATTATTTCTAAGAATTATACTGTATTTTAGCTATTTCAATTTTTTTGAATAAATAAATAAATATTCTAATATAATTGTGTTATTTCAAATGTTATCTACCTTAGCAACTCCAAGTCCTCGTCGTTCTAAAGTTGAATATTTCAGAACAGACTGCTCAACTCTTTTGTGCAGCCTTTTCACGCCATTGCTGTTCACTATCTAGAAAAAATTAAAAACGATTGAGTCTCTGTCACTAAAAAATTAGGTAAGTGATTCTCAAGCTGTAACAAATAAACTTTAAAGATATTTGATTCAAGCAATAAATACTTACTTCTTCACACGGAAATTCTGTGGCAGATTGAAAGAATGATATATCAGGACACAGTCTTCGGACGTCTTTGTCAATCTGCAGCAATACTTCATTGTCCTTAAAATAAGTGCTCCATGAACTGTCAGGACTAATGTTCAATGGATGGTCAGTAGGCCCGCCTGGGGATACTATTATCTCATCTGGAAATACACATAGGTACCGTTAAATTTTCTTCTATTTACTATGCCATAACTACTTTTGGTGTCTAATTACAGTTTTCTTAACCAGTAGATAAAAAGACCATGATACTCATACTAGTTACATTTATACAAATGCCTATTTATTGAGTGTTCTCTTAGATACATGGTAGCAAAGTGGGTAAACACAAACATTCCATTAGCAGCGTTGGTAGGAATTGTATAATACCTATGTAATGTTTGTAGTGTTGCCTTTTCTCGCCCAGGGTTGCTTTCCATGAATTCTTCTGATGAGGAAGGTAAAGAAGTAATATTTTCCACACTAGGGACCTCAAGCCCTTGTCATCAGGTATACCTTAACATAACACAAGCATACTGTTAGTCAACAATGTTATAATTTTTCATAAGTGTCTATCTTAATAAAAGGTACAGGACATATTAGAAAATGGGATTCGTAAATTCAGGTAAAAAAAAAAACAACTCTATCTATGGTAAAACTTGTGAGTCACAAAATATGTTTACCATTAAATGCCAGTTTTCTTAATTTTTCAATATCCACTACATCTGCTTCCAGAACTTCTTCGAAAGCTTTTATTCTGTAAGAAAAAGTCTTATATTTATGGTAAATTGGGTTATGTAGTAGTGGAAAAATACAACAATAATTATATTCATTAAAAATATACCAAAATCAATCATAATTTAGTGGGTACTGATAATTGTTAGTGAGATGACATTTAAACAGTAAAACTGTTTAACTTGAAGGCCATCTGGTTGTTCGAGCAACGTGTCGGCATGATATATCAAAGTAAGAAATGTATCACTCTATTTCCCCATCCCCTTGGAAAAGTGATCAAGATATTGTCAGACCACACAGGGTGTTCCGATGAGAAATAAGGTAGCAAGATTGACAACTCAAGAAGATTGCAAAGATAAAACTTTCAGTCATCCATTAATGTGTATCCTCATCTGCCTAGCCTTTTTTAACTATACAGGATGTTTGGCTCATGGACTAACAACATTTTTGGGGGCATCGGGTGGGTCATGTGCTATCTTTTACCCATGGACTCCATTTTCTAAGTATCACTGTAATCAAGATTTATTTTTTGTTGGTTTTTGACAATTACCCTCATCTTTAAAATTATGTTTTTTTTAACCGACGAAAAAAAACGGAGGACGTTATCAATTCGACGCATATGTCTTTTTTAAATTTTTTTTTAAAATGTATTACCACGCATAACTTTTTACATAGGAGTCCGATTGTGATAATTCTTTTTTTATTGGATTTTTATCCAAATTTATATGGGACCTCCCTCGGAGTATACCCTATACTCCGAGGGTGGTCCCATATAAATTTGGAAAACAACCCTAAGGGTCGAAAAACAGGGGATGATTGATTGTTCACCCATTGATTGTAATGTATAACCACGCATAACTTTGTACAGAGTAGTCCGATTTTGATAATACTTTTTTCATTGGATAGGGTATACCTTGCCAAGTATTATTATTACATTAAAGCCACAAAAAAATACAAAATAATAACTTTTTAACAAAAAATTAAACCGCCGAAAAAAACAAAAAACCAATAATAACCTTAAAATTATGAGTCGGCGCTGAAAAATCAATGAACAAAGATCACTCAAAGCGCCGACTCATAATTTTAAGGTTTATTATTTTTTGGTTTTCTGTTTTTTTCGGCGGTTTAATTTTTTGTTAAAAAGTTTTTTTTAGTTTGTTGTTGCATTCCCTAATGTATGATTTTTCTAAATAAAACGTATTTCTTAGTATAGATAGCAAAAAAATACGTGATGAGCTTTCAAACTATTAAAAATGAATTAATCTATGAAAAAACAGCGACACTTAGGAGTCTAATCTATGAGTGACACTTAGGACAAAGAAAAGATAGCACATGACACAGCCAAATACCAAAAAAAAATTGGTCCATGCGTCAAACACCCAGTATGTTGCTGGCCTCCAG
The DNA here is from genome assembly GCA_947507805.1 of Aporophyla nigra. NCBI lineage: Eukaryota > Metazoa > Arthropoda > Insecta > Lepidoptera > Noctuidae > Aporophyla > Aporophyla nigra. The sequence goes on along the minus strand of OX382291.1, from coordinate 20,161,555 downwards.
TCTCATCAGGATACAGCTGAATATCTAGTAGTCCAGTATTTTACATGAAGTTCTACTGCCTATCTGACTTCAATCATCCATGGCAGTTAATGGATAATGGTCAGACTTTTACTGACTAAAACCCACCCGTGTTCCTTCAGTTGCCCATGTGCCAGGGTCACGGTATCTCTTTCGAACAATCACGCGACCCCGGCAGGGTTAAGCATAGCTTAACTTTCAATTGAAAGCTATTAATACTCTTTTTTATTTTTTGTAAATTAACCAATAGTACTTTGTAGCTGCCAATATGAAAAATTACCTACAACTAGTCATAAAAAATGGTTAAAAAACGAACACATTCAATGAAGTAACAAGAAACTTAGGGAGATCAGCCATATTGGGCCCAAAATCCAAAGTAGTGGTGGATCCATTTAACGAAAAAGAATGTGCCACACTGGTTGAGGAAATCCTCTGTATAATTTTTTACTATTCCATCAAATCTCTACAACCATTGCTTTTTGTTGAACAAGTATTACCTACTGTGACAACAAACCTCTGAGTGTTCCTATAACTATTTCATTGTATATTAACTAAATATTAGTGTCTGGTTTCATTTATTTTCCCCAATTGGTTGTTATATATTTTACTAGCTTTTGCCCGCGGCTTCGCCTGCGTGGATGTCAGAAATTAACGCAGGAGGACGTACTACCGCAGTAAGATGTGTTAATTCAGGTTGTATTTTAGGTAATAGCTGTTACTCGCGACATCGTCCGCGTGGTATTAAACAAAAAGTTTTTCATAAAAACTGTCTTTGAGAACTATGCTGACATACGTCACAAACTACGCTGACATACGTCTCAAAATTCAGCATGTTTTTAGTTTTTTTCAACTTTTATTTATTTTTTCTAAAATAAAAGTAGCCTAACTTACTCCTTGTTACATCAGCTACCGTCGTGATCCGTTACTTCGCCTGTGCCACCTATCTTCGCCTAATTTCAAATAATATGAAGTTGCCATTTCAATTTTAGGCTTGGCTTCGCTTAAAGTTACTAAATAATAAGTATTTTTCATGTATAGCAAGATTTTGAGGAAAAATTGTGGCTAAGTGCACGTTGTTGGTGACCAGTGCACTTTTTTCACAAGAGAAGCGACACGTTTTTTTTTTGTCTGCGATTTAACTTCAGTTTTATGCAGGAATACAGAACAGGTAAGATTAAACTTATTATTAAATTATAATCTACAGCTAATCTTCTTTCAAATGACACTAGAATTGTTTATCTAATTTACGTTTAAAAGTGGTAATTCAATAAAATGTTATTGGGGGTTAAGCGGCGGATATCTTGTTGCCAAACTTCGCCTGCCCCTAAGGTTGTCAATTTCAACATTGTTAGTAATAATTTAATGTATCTTTTTTTACTTCGTATTTTATTATTACAAGCCTTTATTTAGTTTCACCGGTTCTGGTGTCTGTCTGTAATCAAATCTTATGTGTATCAAATGACAATGCAATATTATCATAACATGGAGCTGATCTGATGATGTAACCGGAAGGTGGCCATAGCAACTCTGTAGTAAACCAACGCAACCCCATCACGTTTGGGCTTGTTTGATTTGCCTTGATGAGTACTTTAATAAATAATTAACTAACTGAATTTTTCTTTGTTTGTAGAAACCCTTACCTATACCTTCCTTTATTTTTCAGTAAGTTAAACTAACAATAATTTTGGCGGCCCTATTAACAATACATCAAATGTATGGAGTTAACTTCAAACTGTTGTCTAACTTCGGCTACAAAAGTTTTGTATAAAAAAAATTTCCATATTTCTTTATTTAAAGTTTATAGTCATCGGTCACATCCCAAAATGCTTACACTAGATGTAGTAAGTAGTATTTCAAATATAATTTAATATTTGACGCTATGACATGATGCAGGCGAAGTTAGGGAAAAGTACCAATACTTTGTCTATCACATTTGAGACCAATTTTTAGGCAAATAAGCAATAAATATGGAAGAGTAATTATATAATACCGATTGATGGAGATATGTAAAATCATTTTTAGACATCATGATTTGAAATACTCTGAAAGAAATATTACAAAAAGTGTCAAAACTCAGGCGAAGTAACGGGTCACGACGGTACCTGCCAGTGAAAGTTCCATCAAAATCGGTCCAGCCATTTCAGAGATTAGCCAGAACAGACAGACAGACAATTTTTTTTTAAAGTGTTGTTTTTGTATAATTATGTACCGTGTATACATCCATATACTATACACTTAGTAAAAAGTGGTTATCTTAATATTAAAAACAGACACTCCAATTTTATTTATGTGTATAGATTAAATGTATACAACTACATTTAACAACTTAAACAAGCAGCAGAAGGAATGGTCTTAGAAATTCAAGGCAGGTTTAACAAATTATAAAGAAGAATATTTCCGACCTGGGTAACACACATATTTTTGCAGAATGGCTGTTCGGATTTTGGGCCCATCTTTGTATGTATTGTAACTGGGCTCCTTTATATAAAACGTTTATGATACGATGTGCGGCACATATGGCAGCTTGCTGACTATTTGCAAAATTAAAACCCTACTAAAACCAGTAGGTATTTCAGTATTGCCGATGGCACATATAAAATTGAATTTTTGTAGTTGTTCTTTAAAACTAGAGATTCGTGTTGCTTCTTCAAAATCATATTATATTAAAACATTTTCTCTTTTATATATTATTAGATAATATAATCTCTATTGTTTTAGAAAGATTATAGAAATCATGCAAAGGGAAAGTGCTGAGTGATTTTGTGAATAAATAAATAATTTAACATTCTAGATTTTAGATAATTGTTTTTTTTTTAGGATTGTGACAATGTGTAAATATACGCAAAAAACTAATTCATTTTAGAAATTAGGATAACAGTACTTTCGTTGATGAATACGCCTTTTTTATGTGTCAGCAAGAGCAGTGTCCACTAGCAATTTATTCCGAAGCATAGTCTGTTAATGTATGAATTATAACTACACAATAATAATATTGATTTTAATTACCTTGCTTTATGTAGACTCATTTTTATTTATACTTTTAATGAGAATTTATATAAAAATCACAGATCCAATGTTAAACGTCTTGTTTGATATCAAAATGTCAATAACTTAGTGAATAGGAATACTGAATGTCCATTTGTCCACTTGTCCAGTGTTGCCTAGTGTTGCAAAACTAAGGTTTAGAAAATCGGCAGATTTGCCAGCTGAAAATCGAGAGATGTCAAATATAATCTTGACTAGGAATGGGATACTCATCATTTTGGCATACTCACATACAATTACGAGACCATTAAAAAATTAAAGTCTATTAATGACTAAACTGCACACGTTTTCAGAAATCATCAAAAAAATGACATTAGTTCTACTACCGATCAATAGATAGCGCTGACCGTAAGCCTGACAAGACAAGTAACTACACAAACAACCAACGCAACGTATTCACACCAAATTCACACTGAATATCGAGTAAGGCCTAGCGCACACTGCCGTGCGTTTTTCACCGCAAAATCTGTGAACTATATAGTGTCATGGTCATGGAAGTCTGCGCACTGCGATGAAAACAACACACGCGGTTGATTCACAGTGGGCCTCACGCTGTACATTGACAGCTTTATTTATAAAATATCACTAAACACTGATTAGTCACTGTTTGGCTTAGCAATTGGTTAGCTCATAAACAATGATTCACTTTTGTTTTTTTTTTATAAACGCTGGTTACAGGTGATTAGTAGCGAATCGAATTAGAAATAAAAACATGCGTTTGCCTCAGATTATAATCAAAATACTCGAATAAGGAACAGACTTTTAAGAAAAAAGTTGTCAAGCCAAGATTTTTTATCTGTCGTGACTTTGACAGATGCGAGTTTTCAGCGGAAAACTTGAATCACAAAATTGTTTTGTACCTATTCATTCAATGGACTTAAGGTCTATTCACACAGCGGGCGGGGCGCAGCGGGACGGGACGGCCACAGTGTAGAATACTGGACAAAATTCGAGCCGCGGCTCAATTATCAACCGATTAAAAGAACCACAGGTGAAAAATACTCAGAAGGATGTCTGCTATAACATGCCACTGCTCCCACTGCTACATTTTCATTTTTCCTAAATCTACAACCCTTAAAAACCACCCCTACCAAACCACAAGCAGCCCAACCAAACTTGGTAGGGGTGGGTTTTAAGGGTTCAGGTTAGATAGGTTAGCTCGTTGTGGATTGGGAGTGGGTGGTTTAGCCCACTTGCGGTGTGGGATTGGGTTTTCAAAGAAAAAATAAGAATGTAAACTTCCTATTCCCTGGGTCCGTTTAGTTTGGTTGGGCTGCTTGTGGTTTGGTAGGGGTGGTTTTTAACCGTTGGAGGTGGTTAGAATAGGTTAAATGGGATCAGTATAGGTGGGTTAGCTTGCTTATTGTACGAAAAATAATTATTTTAAGAAAAATAAACGCTTTAACACTCTGTTTCCAGGGTCAGGTTGGTTGGGATGCTTGTGGTTTGGTAGGGGTGGTTTGGTAGAGGTGGTTTTTAAGGGTTGTGATGGGTAGGTTAGCTTATTGTGTATAAGGAATGGGTGGATTAGCCCGCTTGTGATGTGGGATTGGGTTTTCAAAGAAAAAATAAGAATGTCAACTTCCTTTTCCCTGAGTCAGTTTGGTTGGGCTGCTTGTGGTTTGGTAGGGGTGGTTTTTAGGGGTTGTAGATTAAGGAAAAATGAAAATGTAGCAGTGTTATGTTATAGCAGACATCCTTCTGAGTATTTTTCACCTGTGGTTCTTTTAATCGGTTGAAAATTGAGCCGCGGCTCGAATTTTGTCCAATATTCTACACTGTGCGGCGACTCGACGCTGAGTACTTAGTTGTAATGTACTAGATATTACGGACGATTTCACACAGAGCCGTCGCGCCACGCCGCGCGCCGTCACGTCGACGACAACGGTTCTGTGTGAAGTCAAGTCAACGAATTGAAAAGAATATCTACGGAACGCTAATTAGAGTGAGCAAGAAAAAGTATTTATCTTTAAACTTGATTATTAATAATATAAATTGACTAAATTAATGATAACGGAACAAAGAATACATTTAAGTACTTATGTCCTTTGAAATTTTCATTCTAATATTGGGTAACACGAAAATGCTTTTTTTTAGAAAATGTAACTAAATACCAATACTGGTGGTTGAGCGGGCCGATATTACAAAAGATGCTACGACTAATACGAATGCCTCCAAAAAGCTTGCTTCGGGCTCGTTCGGAGGAGGTGTTATTGCGGTACGTTCCTTCGCTGATTTATGTTTGGTTTGAGATTCTGTTTCATGCTGCTTCATTTGAGTGTATCTCATATCTATGGAATATGGATATTTATCATTTCAGTGTTAACGCAGTCAGCGCTAACAACTGCAGTACGACGCAACTCCTCAACCAATGGAAGAATATGAAAAATAACGCAAAAAAGTTGGAGTTTGCGTACAGGAAATTGAGGACGATTACTGGTGGAGGACCACCCCCTCCTATCCCACTTGCCGGACACCGCGTACTCATTGACGAAATTCCCAATGAGTTCACATTAGCTTCACAATGCTTATATGATGCTGACTCCATTTATGCCCAACAGGTAAATATTCTGTTACAAGTTCATCTAATAGACTCCATTTGCTGGTGGTCGCTGCTAAAACTGATAGATGGTATTCTGTTATCATCATCAGCCTATAATCTTCCCACTGCTGGGACACAGGCCTCCTCTCAATCAATCATCATCATCATCAATCTTCAAATTAATCTGCTGTGTTGGTATGTATAAAATTTGTTATACCCTTGGTGGATCCTTGTTTTCTAGTTGATGAAATATTTTTAAGAATTTTTAATTTTTAGCCTGCGACTTCACCAACTAAAATACTTCCCCTTTGGTTAGTCCCCGAGCAAAATCAAAAAAGGAGAGTAAGTACCAACATATTATATTTACTTCTATATTGGTGTGTTGCATATGCGTTGCCGCGTCAAAGTTAAGTCGCGTAGTACCCGTTACTTTGTAGTGGCTGTGTAGCTACACTTGCTCTTTTGCATGAAGATTGTGCAAATGGAACATTTAGCAAATGGGGCATTGTACATATGGGAATCTGTGCGAATGGGACTTTGTAGGAATGGGCCATTCTGAAATCAATGGAATAAACATACTAACAAAAACTTTCGCGTTATATTTTTTTTAGCACGCTTTTATTAGCTTTGTATGATTGTATAATATGTATGTAAGTAATGGAATCTTGAACGTGATTTGTGAAAATCCTCGCCTTCAAAACGTCGGATTTTGCTTTACATCGGAAACTTTGCTCACTTATCAAGGACCGATAAGAATACAATAATTTCATTTTGTGCTACTATCCTGGCCAGGATCGAAAATCATGCTTTTATAGCTACCTGAACTAAAAATAGTTTTTTTTCTATTATTTATGTATAGGTACTAATATTATAAAGCTGAAGAGGTTTGTTTGTTTGGCTGAACGTGGCAATCTCAGGAACCACTGGTCTGAATTGAAAATTTCTTTTTGTGTTGGGTAGCCTATTTAGTGGGGAAGACTACAGGCTATATAACATTCCGCTGCATCAAAAAGAGCGGAACAGCAATGAAAAATGGACGAAAACTGACAGGCAAATCGATGCGACGGGAAGGTCAGGGGAGCAAAAATTTGACGCGGACGAAGTCGCGGGCAGAAGCTAGTTTTATATAAGCGTGATATATTTAACTGGAAAAGGATACAGAGGTGTTCTTGTAGAACTCTTTATGGGGGTTTATGGTTGTTTGTCTTTCATGATAATCTAGGTACCTATTGATTTACAGAAACAATTCTGACTGCTGCCGGAGCTTCAGTTATTAGTCCTCACAAAGACTGCAAGAGAGGAGGCGATAATAAGAAGCACATGAATGTAACATAAAAAATGAATTAGAGTCGCATGTGAGAACAATGGAACTTATGAGTTTGGAAGAAAATTACTGGAAAGCGAAAATTATGAAATTAAAATAAGTTTTTTTTGTAATTAAATATTATTATATTAAAGCAAGTGAAAAAGTATGGTATTTAAATTCAAATAAATTATTTGTATAAAAATATTTCTCTTTATTGCCTTCAATGATAACATCGTTATCAGGTTCGATTTTCTCATCTTCCTGATAAGTAAAAGAGTAAAAGGTTATTCAATTTAGTTGAAATCGTTCTTATTTACACACTATGTTCTTCTTTGAATATAACTGTCAGATTATGCAGACTAACACAAGCAACAATGACTATTTTGATAGTGGCCTATGACCCCTCATCAGCCATCACCTCCAGCAATATGCGAAATCGTTGCTTCCAAACACCATAGCATCGCTCGATAACGTTTTTTTTTTGTGTTCCTTCATTTGCCCATGTGCCGGGGCCACGGTATCTCTTTCGAACAATCCCGCGACCTCGGCAGGCAGGTAATACAAATTTTTAGCACCGCGCTTCGGTTTGATTCTCATGACTCACCGGAGCTTTGGGAAAACTCAACGGAACGTTATGAAGACGACTTGGAACGTATTACATTATCGGTGCTTGCGGGACGACAGCTTCTACAGAGGCGCGTTAGTTAAGATGTAAACAAACCGTCTAGAAAGATTTATTTTGTCGAAATAGCAGAGAATAAAGATGAGTGGCCAAAACCTAAAAATAATAATGATTGGATTGTATATACATACATCAATTCGCGCCCTTTTCCCATGGGGATAGACAGAAGCTACAGAACACCACCTGCTACGATCCTTACATACTCCTTTTGCTTCGTTTAAGTTCATACACCTGGTCATACACGCACGCCGGTTACCAGTACTACGTACCTGACCCTTCTGAAGAACATTACCTATAGGGTCACTATATGTTCTCCTAGTTAGAGCGTCCCCTTTAAGCATTTCTAGTCACATTTGCCTTGTAAATACCTTCATTTTGTTAGCCGCCCTTCATTCAGCCTTTCAACATGACCAAACCATCTAAGCATAGGTACTCAGAATAAACGGCTTATAAATAAATTTATTGGGAATAAAGGTAAGGCCGATTTAGATCCAAGTTGTAAGTTTAAGGCAGCAACAACTAACGTACCGTTATTTGTATCTAACGTACACAAAGATGTTATGGAATCTGATATTGTAGATTATATGTATTTACGAAAAACAAAAGAGAAGGTATCGCCTGTGAAGATAAAGACGAATAGAGAAATCTCTGTTACTGGGCACAAAATATATATTTTCTTGGGTGGGAACTTGGTCTTATGGAATAACATTTAGGTATCTTGAAGAGGGGTAACGACATCAGCATTGAGCACTTGAGGTTTGAGATCATTTATTCTCATAAGAATTACATTCACTTAACATGAGAATAACTAAAACTAGACATATCATTACTTGAGGCATGCCCGTGTACACTTGCTTAGAGTGTTATCGATGTGGCGATGATTCCGTGTGGTGCCCCACGTAAAGAATATCACCATTCCATTTCCTTCCGTGGGTGTCGTAAGAGGCGACTAAGGGACTTACTACAGAATGGGTAGCAGCGTTCTCTATGCATAGACCCCTTAGTAGCAGTACCACTTAACCAGTTAGTAGCGCCGTAGCCGACAGCTCCACTACTACAACCAAATTTATTCCGGTCTCCTACTGCCTCTCCATCCTGTCGATCTTCCTGCATCCTGCTACTGACTTCGAGCGTCCTGAGCCACGCGTATCAACTTCTATCACATTCATCTTTTTTAGGCAAATTTTACTTACTTTTTAGGGTTCCGCACCTCAAAAGGAAAAAGCGGAACCCTTATAGGATCACTTTGTTGTCCGTCCGTCCGTCCGTCCGTCCGTCCGTCTGTCAAGACCCTTTTTCTCAGGAACGCGTGGAGGTATCATGCTGAAATTTATATTAAATACTCAAGTCTACTGTCCCTTGGAGATGTCAAAAAATCAACCTTCTAAGCTGACGCAATCAAAAGATATAGCCGTTTATGCCGCAAATTTCCGCAAATTTTCGAAACTCGCAAGGGAATCAAAACCTAAAGGGTACTTCCAGTCGATCTAGAATTTTGAAATTTGGTACGAAGCAACGTCTTATAGCACAGATAAAGGAAAAATTGCGAAAACCGTAAATTTTTAGTTACATCATATAATAAAAATATTTTTAATAATTTTAAACTTACTATCCTCATGAACGTATTAAACACTACAGGTTTGTACGGAACCCTCGGTGCGCGAGTCCGACTCGCACTTGGCCGGTTTTTTTTTGTTTACTTTATTCAATATAAAAGTGAATTACAATAAGCCGTCCGGGTAATCGTTATTAGTAGCGTTCGCACTGTCTAGGAACATTCCGTAGTTCAATAGAAATGATTTATAAAAAGATTTGTCACGTTTGCGTTCACTATATTGTTTATTTATCCCTCGCAACTTATTTATTACTTGATGTTTAGTGTTTTCGAAGTATCTATTATAATAGTTAGGACGGTAAACATGCCAGGTGAAACATCGTAACATGGAGCGGCAGATACGATAGAGTTTATGAATTAATTCTTTATTACTACAAGCCTTGCTACAAGCTCAGCAAATGGGCATAGATAGCGTTTTTTCGACCGAAAGTAATTTTACGTCATAGAAAACACAATTCAATAGGGTTATAAATAATTCTACATATTAAAAACTAAATCGGGAACCGAACTAGATGAGGTAGGTCAGTCTAGCCAGTACGCTTTAAATAATATATTGCCCTCATCGCGCTTAACTTTATATCATCACTCGCTAAATAAATAGTTTGTCTTTATCAGTATACATTTTGTTATGAAATTGGTTTTTAAAAACATTTACCTAGTAGAATATGGCAAGTGATATGAAACGCAATACATGTTTCGTGTGAACAAGTTGTGTGGCAATGCGTAGAAAGTTGATACATTGACAGAAAACAGGGATTTCAAAATGTTTTTGGCCCGACTGTCGCAAAGCAAAACCGGTATTGATGTGTGATGTATGTAACTATGTGAGAACTATGTAACTGCCCCGTAGGTCTCGTGGTCGCAAGCGCGACTGCTGAGCGTGGAGTACGGGATTCGATTCCCAGGTCAGGCAAAGTGTTATTGGGTTTTTCCATTAGGAATTACTTAGTAAAAGCCCAGAGTTTGGAAGTTGACGGAGTGATATCCCCGTGCCTTACAAAGCCGTTGGTCCTGTGCCTGATCGCTCTCCGGTCGTGTCTGATTGCCGTCCCAACGGACTATGAGAGTGAGGGAAGATCGAGGCCTCACACACTTGTGCACTATAATATCTCTCGCGCCGATGGCTAGTCTCCGTTGAGATTGGCCGCCAAAGCTAAAATACGGTTTGGAGAACTATGCTTTGCTAGCCTCCATACTGTAACTATGTTTAAGTAACGTTGTTCCAAACGTTACTAGGACATACGAAGGTCTTCGATATCGGAAAGCGTATTATGGAGCTCCAGTGGAGTTGAGTCCCACTCATGCTCCATGAAAATGCAAGAGCGAGTGAAGAGAGCTTAAAAATATTAGCATTCGGCTTCCTATATACATTATATAGGTTGTCTAATATAGTGTTTTTAAAACGTAGTGAACAAGATTTTTTAAGTCTTTATTTAAAACCGTGGCATCCCTGTGGTGCCGTATGTAAAGAATATCACTATCCCATTTCTTCCCGTGGGTGTCGTAAAATGACTTACTAGAAGATGGGCAGCAGCAGTTTCTATGTTTTTTTCACTATACTGCGATCATCAACCCGCCTGCAACACGTTGCGATTATGGCAAAGCCCCTAGGGGGAGGCCTATGTCCAGCAGTGGATGTCTTACGGCTGAAATGTTGATGATGATGATTTAAAACCAGCCCAAGTACTTTCCTTCTGGTAACCATGCGCTGAGGACATCCATAAAGATTTACACTCCAACAAAAAGTGTGATAAAATTAACAAATTGTAGGTTAAAATGATGTTATGCTTCTCCTTCCTTCGATATGGGAGTTGAGTTTCTAGTTAAGTATCTATGTTAGGTAAGTGTAGGAAAGAAAACAACTCTTAGTATGTGTACTTGGTTTATCTGAAGACATGCAAAAAAAACAAATCTATCATGCAAAGACAAATACTTGTAGCTGACACAAAGCCCTTATTCATTGTTTCCTTGACTGGCAATATCCCTGAATAATATTCATAGAACGCTAAAATAGAAACCACAACATTGAACAAACCGGCCAACATTATGAAATTGCTCTCTATGAATAAATCAGTGTATATGTCCATTCCTGTTTCTATGATAAGGCCTAATATAATTATTACAAAGCTGCCGTATACGCCGGTCATTATGAAATGGTTTAATGAAGTTAGGTCCGGACATTCCGAGCTGTAAAAGAACCCCAGCGTCATCAGAAATAAAAAAACTCCTCGTAAAACCATATGTATCAGTTTGATATGCATGGTGTATTGTTAGTCAATGAAACGAATTTTAAGTAGTCGCTATAGTAGCCTTAATATGAGCTTAGATTACAGCACAAACGAGGATTTCATAACTGTGAAAGTTTGTAGCGAAAGTTGATTATTCAAATCGCAGAGTACAATAAATAATTATGAATTAACAAGAATGGATGACAGATGAAATTTATGACACTACTCTGTGACATCAGCACATGCCAGCCACAGAGTAGGCAACATTCAGTAGCCTTAGAGCATTTCACCTAAAGTCAGTAGCTAATGTAATTTGCGGTGTGCTCGTGGGACTTTGTTGCACTTCTATTATCCGTAGAGATACTTTGATCTATGCTAATTGATGCTAAAAGCTTAAATTACAGAAGTTTTCTATATCAGAGACTGAACAACGATAAATGTTCATTATCCACGAATATCCTTTTAAAAGAAAAGCCTTTAAACCTTCGATCATTGAACCTATCAATCAGTCGTTTTGTGTAGCAATAAAAGAGGAGAAACCCGGCAAGTGAGAAGTAGTGGGACTATATCAAACGAGCGGGAAGTAGTGAGACTAGACTATCACAGACTAGATCTAAGAGGTAAGATTTGGAAAACTTTTTTAATGGGCCAAATCGATTTTTTCTTAAATCAAGAATATGTCTGTCATTTTGATTAGTGTATTATAGATTAGCCATTGATATACAATTATAATGAACTAGCACCTTACCGGCAAGTTAGTCTGTGTGGCTTTCATACTGACCTCTAAATATTTTTATACCAACAAAACTCCTTGTTCTCATCCCCTTTATGAGTCAAATTTCCAATAACCCCTTTTCAGTACTTCCCTTTCCAGTAATTATAAAAGGAAGCCGTGTGCAAAATTTTACGTTCCTTGTCCCAGTAGTTCCAGCTGTACTCTGTATGTTAGTCTGACAGTTTCTGATTATACATATTATTATTCTATATATTAATACGTGATGCAAAAACTTTATACCTTTTTTACTAAAATTGTGCGGCCGGAGGGGCATGACATTAGGCACAGTTATAATTTATATAGAGAAGAAGAGCGCAAAGCCAATCGCAAAGCCAATATTTATATAATGCATTCAGTTTTAAATGAATTATGGTTGGATTTCGACCGCTGAGTGACCACTATAAACATCGTTTAATGATGTATTTATTATCTATGGTTCTGATGTTGGACATCTTCTTTCATCTTTCTGTTCTTTTCGCGTCTTAAAAAGTTTTATTTAGATATGAATATTATTTATTTATTTTGTAGTAGTTTTATTGTAGGATATGTGTTGTGTAAAAACGGAACCAATAAGGAATTTGATTATTGTACTCATCCGGATTGTTCCTTGGAAAACCAGCACACAATGTGCGTAGCTGCTAATAAGCAGAGCTCGAGGCTGTATGCCTCAGGTATGACAAGTTGGATGCGGTTCCAAATTCTGCTACTGCATAATAGGCATAGGGACAATATCGCCATGGGCTTAGAGCCAGGTCAGCCGCCCGCCACTAACATGCGCAAGATGTACTGGGATTATGAACTCGAGCAAATGGCAGAAGTTTGGGCTCGCCAGTGCCAGAAACGACATGACGAATGCAGGAATACTATCAGATTTAACGTTCTACAGAACATGGACGTGCGGGCCGTCGTGAGCAGGGTAACAGAAGCTCAGTTGCTAGCAGACGCCGTAGGCGCGTGGTTCTCCGGCTCCAGAGTTCTTCCACCAGAGCATGTGTGGTCTTTCAGACTTAGTAACTGTAGCGCGCCTGGTGGTTGTAACGCTCATTGGTACTCAGCAGCAGCTTGGGCGTCCACGTGGCGCATTGGTTGCTCACAAGCACTTTGTACCGCTAAAAAACCTTCTTGTGTTCTCTTTCGCAAACGTAGAACAATAAGTAGCGAGGAACCAATGAAATCTTCAATACCGAGTGCAACAAGAACTTTCATGCCTAGTCAAAACATTCTGCGACGCACTAAATACATGACTGAAGCGAATTCTCTGTGGTTTGACGATTTTACTTCCACTGATAGCGGCAACAGAAGAAAAGAGTCTCCTTTACACCGCGGGATTGTGGTAGAAAATAAAGAAAAAAAACGATCCGAGACAAAAATTTTGGCGTACACGTTTTGTAATTATGGACCCGCAGGAAATATCGATGGCTTCCCCATATATGAAGCAGGCCATACTTGCTCGAACTGTCCTCAGGGCTCGCAGTGTGGGGACCGCACTCACCGGGCTCTGTGCTCTGTGCTCGGGGATCCTGATTTTAAAACCGACAACTAGTTTTAATATTTATCGATCTTATTCTTATTTACTATGTAGTTTATTCTTTTAATATAATGTTTAACATAAGCACTGCTTTTACTTTTCTTACTCGAGAAAACACTTATACCACACCCCGAAACTCCATTGAACTAAAGCAGATTATATTCTTTCTCATTATTTCAGCTAAAATGACTTCCACTGCTGTACATATGTAGGTATCCCCCAAGGGGAGGGCCCCTTGGGTGATACCTTTATCCAGCAGCCTATATCCTCCCCTGCCTCTGGAGGAAAGAGGGATGGGGAGGGGTTGCTATCATCGCCACGCTTAGCAGCTAATTAGCGATCGCAGGTATGGTATTAAAATGCATCGAGAACGCTGCTGCCCATTTTCTAGTAAATCCCTTAGTCGCCTTTTACGACATCCACGGGAAGAAATGGGATGGTGCTATTGCACACGAAACCATACAAATATTCGTACTCATAAGTAGTCATATAATTACTTACAACAGCAACGTGGCAAGGTATTTAAAAAAGACTGAACTCATGTTTATTTCTAGTAATAGTAACTGTAATTTGATTACCAACGCTAAAATTTCCGTAATATTTTCCAGTGCTGCAGTGGCTTTTCACACACGACTATATTTACTGTTCTGTATTAAATGTGAATAGATTTGCGTTTATCTTAATTAATTCTGCGTTAAGGGTGTGTTTGCCCTTTATTTAGTAAATTTCAGGTTCATAATAGTACTGTTCATTACTAGTATAAAGCTCGTTAGTAGGAAAACTTAGTGGCTGCTTAACAGGTGCTGGAGCAGTTCTCATTGTTACGTCACGATCACCCGATAAATTGATAGGGGGGCGGTAGCCCGAAGGTTGCGGAGCTCTATAGCCAAATTATCCTACTTGAGGTCTATAACTGAATTGTGCTGCTTGGGGTCCATAACTGAACTGTGCTGCTTGGGGTCCATAACCGCATTGTGCTGCTTCAGGTCTATTACCGAATTGTTGAGGTTGTTTATTCCCAAGTTGCGGTAATTGCGGTCGAAAACCAATTTCTTGATTCGGCACATTTGGACGTTCAAAAACTTGATTAGGTGTACCGAATTTAAATTAAGCTTGATTTGTAGAAGACCTGTAGCAATTATGTTGCAATTGAGGTACAGAAAAAGTAGATTTCGGATTGTTTGACCCCTTTTTCAGTTGATGGCAATAACTGATGACATTGTGGCCGGTGTTGCAACATTTTACTGCGTAAATTATATTGTTCCTGGAAGTTAATCTCTTCAAGGACAAAGTGTAACGCTTCTTCCAGGGTACTAGGATTTTTAATTCGAACAATCCGTACCGTATGTTCCGGTAAGTTGTACATAAAAACATTCAGCGAAGTATTATTGTAAAACACTTTCTTAGCTTCTCTTAACGTAGCATAACTGTACTGATTAACCTTAGATATTAATATAGCACGAATATCTTGTATATGGCTGCAAAATTCTAAATATGACTTATTTGATTTAATTTTTAGGGTTTCGAGCTCAATTGCCAACGCATTCCTCACTCCTGGAGTCATCAAAATGTTGGATCATCAAAGATTTAAACTCAGAATAAGTTTCAAAGTCACCTCTTTCACTTAAAAAAGCCGCTGCTTTACCCTTTAATTTACTCGTAATATTCTGCATTAAAAATTCGTTTCGCTCTGAGCTCCCTTGATATTTTCCGATAGCATATGCGCACTTCCGCAAAAATAAACTAAGTATATTAGTTTCACCACGGGAATTAATTTTAAAACATCGTGAGGTATCAAAAAGTCTGACAATTGCAGCGTAAGCGGCGTTTCAGAACGAACCGAAGGGGCTGCCCCGGCCGCCGCCGTCGCTGTTAAAGGAATTTGACCTTGATTCATCTTAGATAAATTAAAACTTACGACGCCATTAAATCGTAAAATCAAAAGATAATCCTCAATTTATATGTTAAATCACACCATAGAATTAACAAAAATACACAGAAAAATTAATGTTACTTTCTCTATAAAACTAAATTAAACTACTAAAATACTAATCTATCACAATAATAGTGTAGGGAATGAGGAAGGATGTAGAAGGTTACTCACATGCCAACCGTTTGACCATCTCTGCTCACCCACGTAATTCACGCGTTATCTAAACTTATTTATTTGGTTCGAAGATTGCCCAATATAGAACGCCTCACTGATTTTAAGCACGACGACTATATATATAATCAGTAACCGCTCGCGAAACACAGACCCCGCGTTTTAATGTATTTCACAGGTTTTCGCACTTGACTTTTCGCGGAGGAAACAGTTTGCGGCAATCCTACCGGCTGCCCCAGTTAGATTTCGGGAGCGCAAATTAAACGGAGTTTGTATGGAAGTAAGAGTTTATTGCGACTGAGCTTTACAGAAGTTCATGTAAGACTAACTTAGCTTATCTTAATTCTAATACATCGCAAAACATTCCCAAAGGATGGTGGTCGGCCCACACGCGGCCGCGCCACACATCCTGTCATGTACGCCTAATCGCAAAAGGCGCCATGTCAGCGTTTAGGCTCTACCACAAGCGTTGGGTTAGGAATATAACTACCCCCTCCCCCCCAATGGGTTCCCGCATTGTCGAGGCGGGGGGTCTCAGTAGCCGTGGCTTGGACAACCACGGTGAAGCTAAGAGGAACCCGAGGAGGGGCCGCTCGTCAGGGCTTTTGCCAACAAGCCGACGACGTAGCGGCCAACACGTAGGTTGCGGTGTCGCTTGGGTGACATCGCAACTGAGGCGGGCCGCGATGTCGTAATATCTGAGGCATCGCGGCTGAGGGTTGGAGGCCGCGACGGAAGAGGAGTGCCGGTATTGAGGTGCGCCGCTCTCCCGGGATACCTTCCGCGGCCTGAACGGGGTCGCCACCGTCCGATGGCGGACGCGGTGGGGCTGCAGGAGAAGAGGAGTGTTGGTATAGCGTTGGCCACTCTCCCTATCCCCTGCGGCCGAAAAGTGGTAGGCGGCGGGGCCATAGTCCAGACCCGTCGCAGAGGGACCAAGGGTGCCATTCACGGGGTCGTCTGGCGCCCATGTGCTAATTGTCCCCGGGGTGGTCACGGCGTGTTATGTGTTCATGCACGCCGTGAATGGGGGTATCTCCCAGAGGTGGGTCCGGTGACGGACAGCCGCGGCGGGTTCGCGGAAGAGTTCTTTCGTGCCCGTGTTCCCGCCATAAGCGGTTTAGAAGGACACCGTGGAGTTTTAGTGGGTTGGAGTCCCACATAACTGCGCTATTTCCCCGTGGTAGCGCAGTATGCATGAGCATTTCTCCACGATAAAAAAAAGGAATATAACTACCTACACTATTTGTTTATATTTACCTAGAAGTGATTAAGGACTGTTGTTAGAGCGAATGTAACCAATACAAACCATTTCTGTTTTAATGATACAAAACAAACATGAACATGTATTAAGACAATGTAGAAACAAAAGAAAAAATTAATAAATCGTTTAGTTTAATTATCTCATAAAGCTATATTGTAACCATATTGTAACAGTAATTTATTTATCCAATTATGACTTATGCTAAAACCGTTGCGAGAGCTAGAGTCCGTACTATGTTCGGGATCTATAAGACATAACAATAAATTAATAACTCTTCTCCCAAAATTGAGTGACTTAATTAAATCTTGGTCTCTTACGGACCGATGATTACAAATGTTTTCTTCTAGTGACGTAACTAACTTTTGGCGGGTGGAATTCAATTAAGAATAAACGACAGCTAAAAACCGGCTATAACAAAATGTACATAAAATCAGGTAATCACTAATAGTAATCCGTATCCCCGTTTGTTCCCGTGGGTATCGTAAGGGGCGACTAAGGGACTTACTAGAGAATGGGCAGCAGCGTTCTCTATGCATTTTGCCAACATACTCCGATCGCCAGTCCGCCTGCCAATCGTGGCGCTTATGGCAAAGCCACTCAAATTGAGGGAGGCCTATGTCCAGCAGTGGACGTCTTACGGCTGAAATGATGATGAATCCCTTATAGTAGATACGGTTTAAGAAATTTATTTCGCTCAAAAAGAATACAAGTATTCACTAAATTCGATAAGCGACGCTTTCGCTTGATAATAAACTAAAATTAAGATATAAAAACGGTAAAAACTTACAATTTATGCATTTTTCAGATGGTGCTTTAATAGCCTTGTAAAAGTTGGAAGTGATTTAGGTTCCTTGATTTCTTTAGGTAAAGAGTTATAGAGTTCAGCTCCCTCATATAATAAGACCGTCCTTCTACCGTAGTTAGTCTTAGGTTCTCTTAAAATTATATAGCTATTATAGTTTATATATAAATTGTTAGCCTGCCTTGTCATGCACTTTTGTATTTGCATTATTTTTGTAAATGTTATTTGTGTATGTATGTCTTTATTAATTATTTTACGTACAAGTACGCAAGTGTTATATTTATAGATTTGATTAATAAGCACCGGAGTATCTGTCGGGCCTGACATATATTTGTATTAATTGATTACAAGGACGTTGTAGATATGTATTGCTTGTTTGGCTTATTGTTTGTTCATTATGGATTTGAAAATGTTTTACGACACAATCAGTTTTCAGACACTGCATACGCTATGTATTAATTTATTACTCCTCCGATCTAACTCAATCCTAAAATATAATGTTACCGTTAGTTTCACATTTCTTTAAACTTTCATGGTGTTGAGATATTTGAGTGAAACTTTTTAAATTACACATATAAGATTTTCTTTTAAAAAATGTGCAGCATTCGGTTTTCGAACTTCAACTGTTTTTTTTTTAATTCAGCTTAGACGGAAAAGATGGATACTTCGAAAATTCAATGCTGCGTATGGAGAGAAGACTGCTAATGAACGCACCGTGCGTTTTGGTTCAATGTTTGCAGAAAGAAATGCGTGTTGCAACTTGCGCTGCCTTGTTAAATCGGTACAGAAATTAAGGAATATTGCATCAAATTGTGACGTATGACAACAAGTGGATTCTTTACCTTGACCTCAGGTTAAACGCCGCAACAGTGCCCTAAAGCAAAGCTTACCAATAAAAAGGTAATGGAAAATGTTTGGTGCTCTCTTAATGGTGTTATTCACTATAGTTTTATCAGGTCTGGTCAAACAATATCAGCAGATATACTTACTGTGCCAAATTTCAAACAATGGTGGCGAAACTGGCAGTGAAACAGCCCCGACTCGTGAATCGATCTATATCATTGTTGCCTATGATAGCGCAAGACCTCACCTCACACTGCACGGGATCCCGTTCTAACTCTACAGGAGCTGCAGTTAGAAACCATACGTCATCCTCCGTACTCGCCAAACCTTGCCCCAACTGACTACCATTTTTTCGTGATTTGAACAATTTTCTGTGTGGTAAAATTTTTTTCTCAGGAGACGGTATAAAATGCTTTCGCACCGTTTGCCGAATCTAGATCCCCAGAATTCTATCGAAAAGGCATAAATGAACTTCCGATTTGATGGCAGCAATGTATCGGTAATGAGGGTAACTTTTTTATTAAATAAATATGTTACGTCTTGAAAAAAAAAAACGAATTTATATAAGTTGGCAATTTCATTCTTAAGCCCCTAGTAGCTTATCATGTTACTGTATATAACCAAGGTCAGGGCAAGGCTTTCATTGGGATTTGCCTAGATAACATAACATACCGGGATGAGGACTTTGATGAACATAGGTATCTATTCCTGGTATAGACATTCGCTATTTACTGTTAGTTAACAATTCATGGCTCAACTGGCACAAGCTTGTGCGTTAGATGCCATATGTGATTGGACTACTCGGGACAAGATACACAAACGAAGACAGATCTGGATATATCTAGTATGACATGTGTGGGGGCCACGTGTTGGTTTTAGATTCCAACCTTGTTTTCGATATTGTGTCTGAAATTTCAGGAAAAAGTTTTGAATGTAAACTAAATAATTATGACCTTGATTACTATTTTGATGTTAGATTTGAGTTGTTTTTTTATCTACCCACATAATAATTATTGTAAAAATTTCTAGTTTTTGAAAAACGCCCAACAATTTTTACATATGATATAGGGAGACTAGGTACGGTTGAAACATTTTAGCGTTTATTGTCCATTGCATCGGGATTAGTTAAGCGAGAGATGACGAAAATATATTGAATAAAAGACCATATATTTGTCTACTAATGGGCAATGTTATTTGAGATCACTGTATTGTATTTTATGTGTAAAATCAAAATAAAAATAAAAAATTGTTTCAACGGTCCTAATGCCAGGGTCGGTGGAAACACTGCCTGGGGTCAATTGAAACACATGTAAATAATACAACATATACTAAATGAACATGTTTTATTCTTCGTCTTATAATATTTTACGACTCGTTATGGTACAGTTGAACATCATACATATTTCTCTATTCAAAATTAAAATCCATTTATTCAAACTAGGCTGAGGGTCAGCACTTTTTGATGGTCAAAATATTAATATTAAAATCTTTTACGATACTTATAATCCTACATTATTTTTTATTTAAGCTAGTCGCCCTAGAAAGACTTGTAGTTGGTGCTGCACGTACTGTCAGATCAGGATTTCGACTCATAAAAATTCGAAACCATTCTTTGCCAGTCATTTCGTTGCTATCCGAGGTAGTGATAAGTCGTACTTGGCGGTTAGTTCGTATGCCAATTTCATAAAATCCTTTTTAGTTAGGCCAAAATATATGTATGCACATCTAAATTAATATTTAGAAAGCTCATACTCTTGTTCCTGGTTAAAAACTCGATTGTGGCCCTATATCCCATTTCTTGATTTTCATCGCCACCAGTCGCATCTCGTTTACGTCCATACCTCAACAGGGAACACTGGTTCAGTCCATTCTTATCTGCTGCTGTCTGTCGGTCTGACCTCTTGTAGTCTTCCTTTGGCGTACCCTTGGTATCTAAGAAACAAGAAAATTAAACAAATAAACCGTACCAAAAAAAAATCTTTCAACTGTCCCCCACCCCTACCCCCTTTCTTGGTATAAAACAGTTCCTAGTAAGAATGATGTTAAATTTGAATAAAAACGAATCATACAGTAATATTCTACAAACTTCAATTAAAACGATACAAAACTCTCAAACCTCTAACTATAATAAAAACATAATAATTACAAAAAATTACGAACAAAAAATACTTACTTTTCATATCATTGCTTACTTTTCCGTCAAAAAACACAATGGGGCCTCCTATACACAAGCACAGCGCGCGAAGAGCGACGCAACACAATAATTCGTGTTTCGACTTGTTGCCTGCTTCTTTCTCCTCACCCCATTACGCATGGTATTGAGATATTCGCTTTGTTTCAACTGTCCACTGTTTCAACCGTACCCAGTCTCCCCTATAATATGATCTTATTTTTGTAAGGAGGTTTGTACAAACACATTTACACGACACTGATATTTTTTTAAACTAGACGAGGTCAGCGTTTCCTACCTGGATACTCTGAGAAGAAAGGCCGAAACAAACTAAGAGGTCAGTCTCTTTTAAAGTCCAGACATAATCTTGGTCACATCATGTGAAGACCATGTAGATAGGTGTTTGAAATTGTCTTTTGAAGAAAGAACCACACAGATTTGACTGGACCTGTCCAGTCATTGCACACATTTGTCAACTATCGTGCAGCTCAACTCGGAAATTAAGGAGCTCAATGATTCAACGATATGCGTGTTTTTTTTAATATTCTCATATAAGTAAATTATTGTATTCTTATGGGAAAAACTTTTTTGCTTTTGCTTTGCTTTTCATTTTTTTCGGCGGTTTCATTTTTTGTTAATTTTTTTATTTTATAATTTTTGTGGCTTTAACTACTAATTACTACATGCTTGCAAAAGTGAACAATCAATCATTCCCTGTTTTCCTATCCTTAGGGTTGGATTTTTTTCCAAATTTACATGGGACCACCTTCGAGGTATACCCTTTCCAATAAAAAAGAATGATCAAAATCGGACCACTCTGTAAAAATTTATGCGTGCTCATACATAAAACAAAAAAATAATAATATATATACTCGTCGTCTTGAGAACCTGCGCCATTTTTTGGTCGGTTAATAAAGTTATCTCAATCGTAATACGACCGCGGCCCTTTCAAGTTCTAACCGGAAATAAATGTTCGACCCTTACAGAGCAACCAGTTCCCCACACCCATATAAAAAGTAGCTTTTAGAAGCTGCGAGAATGGGTAGCTGAAACATTAGATTTTAAACATTTACATGAAGATGGGCGCCTAACAAGAAATAATGCATTGCCGTAGTGTAAATATAGAAAGGTTGTTTACTTATTAAAACGGTACTGTTCAAAATAAAATTCGCTTTTTAACCTCTTGTAGGTAGTTTATCCAAATAAAGGCTCGTACAAACAGGCGCGACATGTCGCGCGACCTGTCGCGGAGGCGATTCTGCGATATATCGTGACGCAACACCTTTTACACTGGCGCGACAACTCGTGCGCGAATCGCGCGCGACGTCCTTGTAGCGGCGTGACGAGCAGCGCGACAGCTTTTAGTACATTTTGTATGGCGTCGCAGCGAATTCGCGGCCGGGACGCCACAGTTGCGGCGCGACGAGGTTGTTGCGGCTGCGAACCAACTCCACACAAAATTTACCTTATGTTGTCGCGCTGCTCGACGCGGAGCGACCGTGTCGCGGCGCGACAGGTCGTCCCTGTGTGAAGTGTCGCGCGCATTTTCATAGAAATTGTTCTACGGATATAAATCGGCGATTCGCGCGCGACCGTCGCGTCGCGCTAGTCTGAACGAGCCTTTATTTATTGTAATTTATTTACAACTTCATGATTTTTTTTTTTTTTTTACTTGGAATTACGTTTTAATTAAGACCTAAATTAACTAAAACTATTTACAAATTAAAAACATAGCGTCTAAAAATCATCCGCATCGCTGTCGACTGGTAGTGTACCCAAGAGACTGGCGGCATTACCACGTTGTATGGCAATGCTTAGCCTCTGGCCAAGGTAAAAACCAGCTCTTGGGTCACGGGAAGTGTCCACCAGCCGTTTAGAAATTTCCTTAAATAGGATAAGATCACTCGGACCCCACGGCCCGAGCGTTTCAACCCCAAACGGCTCAAAAATATAATGACCAATAAGGTTACTATACTTACGCCGCTTGAGGTTTTTTTTTTACGTAAGTTGTTTCTTGAGTAAACTTTAATATATGCGATACTTGATTTTTTTATCTTGCTCAGCATTCACTAGATTCTCGTCATAAGGGACAGCGATATCAACAATCATTGCACGACGCTCTCGTCGATCTATCACTACAATATCAGGCTTATTGGCTACAATAGTCCTGTCTGTGATGATAGATCGATCCCAGTACAATGTGGCGTGACCATTCTCGAGAACTGGGCCGGGCACATACCTGTAGTATGGTACTTCAGATTCCACAAGGTTGTACTGCAAAGCAAGTTGCTGGTCGATGATCCTAGCTACTAGATTGTGTCTGTGCAAATACTCGCCGTTAGCAAGACGAGAACAACCGGAAACAATATGTTGGATTGATTCACCGGGACGGTGGCATGCCCGACAGATGTCAACCGTAAATCCTTGACAATGTATTTCCGATAATTATTCGTCATGATAACTTTATCCATAATCGCACAGACAAAACCTTCAGTTTCCCCAAAGAGGTTGCCGAAGCGCAGCCAGGATACAGACGCCATAAAGTCTATACAGGCCCATGGAGAGCCCGGAAAAAGCGACCGTGAAGCTCTTTGCCTTGCCATACTTCCATACGATCCTTAGTATTGAGTACTGCAGGTTTGCGCCAGTTCTCGTTCGCCAAGGAGAGCGGGGTGAGGCCCTTGTCCACTGCGACAACATCTCGGAGCATCCCCACGTCAGTTTGAAGAAAATATTCCCTGATACTGCAAATCTCGCAGTTTTAGCGTTTAAGAAACCTCGACCCCCACACTTCCGCGGGATGTACAGTCTCATCACTGATGACCGTGGGATGCATCCGATCTGCCGTCAGCAATGTACGAACCTTCCTATCCAGAGCGTCAAGTTCCGTTTGAGTCCATTTGAGTATGCCGAAAGAAGACATCAAAACCGGCATGACCCAGCCGTTGAAGGCACGCATCTTGTTGCCGCCTGATAAAAGACTATTAAATACTTTTTTCAGGCGCCCAAAGAAGCGCTCCCTCAGCGATTGTTTCATGTCGGTAGCATTGATGCCTAATGCTTCCGACATACCCAAATATTTGTAGGTTTCGGTTGAGGAGAGGGATCTAAGGTGTATAGAATCCGTAAGTTCGGTTCCCACAGATCCTACAATCCCTCCTCGCTTTACATGCATGACTGCACATTTGTCCACACCAAATTCCATCCTGATGGCGCTACTGAACGTTTCTTAATATTATTAAATTATTAATATTAAAATGAACCTCCATTTAGATTTGAAAATTCCGACTATATTCCGAACGTACCAAGGCGAACCTGTGGCTTGTCGGAGAAGTCGGTTTTGACCTAGATAGATAGTACTATTGTTACCGTACATGCTTAACTGCAAGATGCAATGAGTACATGGGTATTTGTACTTTAATATTTCCAGTTGTTTGGCTTAGGGTACCTCAGGCATACGGGATTTACTGCCCCTGTTGTATTTCATAAACATACTCGTACATTACATGGCACCATCTAGATTTAAGGGGTTACATCTAGTTAACGGCCGAAAAAAAACGCGTGTTTTTGTGATTTTTAAAGTGAAACTTTTATTACATCGTCTCACACTTTTTCGTCTGTGTGTGGCATGTCGCGTGGCGGTCGGCCGCGTAGTAGGGATAAAGTGAAAGGCGCTCGGTGGTGCATGTTGTTGTTTATGGATTTATTTCAATTTTGAGTGCTTGTATTTATTATTTAACTTAATTCGTATGAATATTAAATTAAGTCTTTTCATTAAGCTATTGCATATATTCCGAAAATTTTTAGTTAAATGTCTATAATGTAAAAAAAAGTTTCACTTTTACCGTGGTTTCATAAAAACCACACCTTTTTTGTTTTTGGTAAAATGATTGCAGGTTTCAAACTATTTTTTTTTTCATAGTTAAGGGTATATTTTTGATTATGTTTCGTATTTTTTCATAGCAAAAAAATTACAAATTTGTCAGATATAATATATATTTCGTGGTTCGTTGTTAAAAGAAAGGCCTTCCGCGGTGACCACTGTAACTTTTCTACTAATCATCTGAAATCAAAAAACCAAATGAATTACGTTTTTGTATTTTATTATCTAGTCTTTAAGCGAAGGATTTGAAAAATTATCAATTTTTGAAAAAAATGGTTGGCAATCGAAAGTGAAAGTCTTTTTAAGAATTTTGGTGAAAAAATCACTTAATTTTCCTTGATATAAAAAAAGTATGCATCGAAAAAAAACCCTTCGATTAAAGACTAGATAATACAATATAAAAACGTAATTCATTTGGTTTTTTGATTTCAGATGATGAGTAGGTATAGAAGTTACAGTGGTCACCGCGGAAGGCCCAGCAGTCCGTGAAATATATTAAATCTGGCACATTTGTAAATTTTTTGCAATAAAAAAATTACGAAACATAATCAAAAATATACCCTTTACTATGAAAAAAAATACAGTTCGAAACCTGCAATTATTTTACAAAACAAAAAAAAAACACAAAAACACGCTTTTTTTTCGGCCGTTAGATGTAACCCCTTAAAATATTGACCATCAACATATTTATGTGTAAAAGTATATCAAAAGATGTATTTACTTAAATTTACATTTCTTTTCATGTATTTATTTATAGTACGTCACATGGCTGTTGATCTGTACCTCATCGAAGGTACGCTTGCCGGATCGTTTTGTGGGTGGGTTAGCAACCATTAGTTTTCGTGGTGTGTCCGATGCAACATTTTAACTGGAATATTTTTTGTAGAAGCACGTAAAGTGTTTTCATTTCAAGGGACCTACAGGTCGCCATCCTAATTAATTGTTCTGGTAGGTAATGGGCGCGTTGTGACTTACAATTCTGGCCTGACATCATTATTGACCCTGTTGACGTCTTTTTAGGAAGTTTTCCTAAAAGGAACTTTTCTTTTAGGAAGTGGAATATCGACGCTAAGCCTTTTGCACGCAAGCCTAAGTTGGGGGTGCTGCACAACAGCAGAAGGGTCTTCACTGATGAGCACGAACCCGCATCACCACCCAAAGAGTCCTCCCCTGGCGCTACACAGTGGTCGATGGTAAGCCTTCACTGAGCCTGCATTACAGTTTCCTCATCCATTAGCTCAGAAGTCCTTTTAGCACCATCATCGGACAGTTGTTATGTCATCATAACCAGATCACGGAGAACTTCCACGTGACAAGGTATTACGGGCGTCGCACCGTGTCTTCAAGATAGTTACGTTATAAAGTTTCACTTATCGATTACGCTTTTCAATTAATACACATACGGGTCAGTACCAAGACCTAACAAATAGAGATAGCGGCATGAACGATACTGTGAATTGTGAATAATTTACCAGTTAATAAAACAACAGCAAATGTTGGAATTATTATTAGTTTAATTGTCACAATAACAGTAAAACATATTAGCATAACTTTTATGTTAAAATACCAAGCTAATGAAAGCGTGTTAAAAATAATGGTTGGTACCTCAGATGTATATGTAAAATAAACTTAAAGTAAATTAATAGATACTTATGTAATATGTTCTTTGTATTGTCTCCACGGGTTATTCTCACAGCTGCCAGGTGATTGAGCATGCTGTTTATTATATTTTTTTGATTTTGCGGGATGTTGGTCCATTCGCATGTTTCAAGTCTCGAGGGTAGGAGCGGGGTTTCGATTTCTTACACACCTCCCATTCTCGTCCCAAGCGTGTTCAATTGGAAGGTCTACTTCTGATTTTCTCTATATTAAGCTTCCAACTCAGGTACATAGTTCTCTAAAATTAAACCTAAATATTTCTCTTACAACTTTATCCCTATCATCTCAGACTCTTCATCGCCCATCATGTGTATACAGCATGACTTTGGATTCATCACAAAACATTATTTTTCCCCAGTCTCTCCACCTTGCGTGTTCGCGGGCGTAACGTAACTTTGCTACCCGATGATCCCTTTCAAGTTTTGAACCATTTGCGGGTCTATGGTGGGTCAAATTAGCTTCTAAGAGCTGCCGTTTATCAGGCCGGTCGCTTATGTGTGGTCTCTACGGGTCTCTCTAAGTAGATTTTTTAGTTTAACGTTTCTATAAAATGTTGGAAGCTTTGCTGCACTGTAGGAAGTGACACGCCTATTGTTTTTGCAGTACTACGTTGACTTCTGCCTTCTTCTGTCATAGTTACGATACGTGTACATTCTTCTGGTGTTAGCGATATGACAGTAAGGTCAATTAGTTACGAAGTCCGAATAGGTTCTGTAACTATTAAAACCTTAAACATTGTTTCACGCAAGATTCCTTTAGTTCATAAATTAGTAGAGAGCTAATTACCGTTCACTCCTAATTATTTTTGCGAGCCATGTATCCGCATAGCCCACACTGCATCAACATCATCATTTCAGCCGTAAGACGTCCACTGCTGGACTTAGGCCTCCCCCAATTTGGGGGGCTTTGTCATAATCGCCACGCTTGGCAGGCGGGTTGGCGATCGCAGTATGGTGGTAAAATGCATAGAGAACGCTGCTGCCCATTCTCTAGTAAGTCCCTCAGTCGCTTTTTACGACACCCACGGGAAGAAATGGGGTGGTGTTATTCATTACGTCCGGCACCACACGGTACATACCACACTACATACTATACATCTATTATTGATCATACCTACAAAAAAGCAATTTGGGCGATATTGTGTCTTACTTGCATTCATTCACACTTTCACATCTTCACACTATCTCTACTAGTTTATGAGAACATGGTACTGAAATGCTGTGCTCCTAGGTCAAAAATTAACACCAACCTGCCGCGTTCCGAAGCTGACATAAACAAACTGTGAGAAGATGAGCTAATGGACGATCTGAGATCATAATGTGTTACGCTAAGAGCTAAAAGCTTTTCAGGTCTTTTAGAAAAAATGTCCTATTTGAAACCGTTGAATCTCAAACATAGTGGATCTTAAGCTACATTTCAGTAAGATATTGACCTCAAACATTGCCTAGATGAGATCTTTGAACGGCATGTCAGAGAAATGTCTTCCTTGAAGTCCAAGATTGAGGATTAGAAAAATAGCGGCACATACATGACACTGTTACTGTACTCTCTACTGTCCTCAGAATTCATGTTAAGTCGGAAGTTACAGACATTCTAGTAATAGAATATTAACAAAAAAAAATTACTACTCCGCGTTGTTCATAGAATTTACAAACACTCTTGCCAGAACCAATCCAATCAAAAGCTTAATTCAGCCAACCTAGGATTCACAGTAAAAGCTGTACCAGCTGAGCAGCTCACAGCAAAGTCTCTAAAACTATTTTAGTTGGCCAGAAAGTTAACTAAAGGGCTTAAATATGCTTATTTTGGAATTTCAAATGGCGATATTTTGTTGAAAAAGATTAAGGAATCAACATACCAGGCCCCTCAGAAAATATTGCGAAAAAAAGTTTCTTGTATGAGAGACTGGCCAGTTATAAACTATTATAAAAATAATGATTATTTGAATGTAAAACTAGGTACGTTCCAATTTCAAAATTTCCCTCCACATTTTTTGCGAGCTAATTAAATTATCGTGTCTCATTGGAAAATGGATTTGCGCCGGGAACATTTTCGCGCTATGAGTTTTTTACGATTTCAAGTGTCGCCTGAAACCGGACGAATCATATGATAGACTTCAAATTGCATTCATGGATGAAGACCCTTCCAAGGCAACTGTGTAACATGTTTGAATTCGTCATACCAAAAAACGAATTCAAACGTGGTCGACTAACTTTGGGGGATGAAGAAAGAAGTGGTCGCCCTTTGACGGCTGTTACGGAGGAAAACGTGCTAGTAGTGAAAAATTTAATCCAAGACAATAGGCGAATTACGTACCAGGAGATTCAACACATATTGCAGATTGGATCGGGAAGCCATCACGAGATTCTACGCTTGCATCTTCGCGTGAGGAAGATAGTTTCACGCTGGGTGCCGCACAACCTCACCGATGCTCAGAAGCAGACCCGGGTGGAATGGTGTCGTGATATGATAACCAAAGGAGATGTTTCATTTTTATATGGGGCTCCGGCCATAACGTGTACCGTTTAGCGAAGCTGGGTAAATTACTCATGAATAGAATAAAGTAACATTTTTTTCATAATATCAAATGGTGTTTATGTACAAAATTAAAATTAAAAATGTTTGACGTTTGTCCTAAGAGTTAGCAAGTGGTTATTTTGAATTCGTTTAGAAACACACTTCAAGAATGGAGACTAAAGATTTTTGTAACGATGAAATGGTCACACTTAATTATGTTTACTCAAAAATATTTACAAGAGAATAATAGTAATTTAT
The DNA here is from genome assembly GCA_947507805.1 of Aporophyla nigra. NCBI lineage: Eukaryota > Metazoa > Arthropoda > Insecta > Lepidoptera > Noctuidae > Aporophyla > Aporophyla nigra. The sequence goes on along the minus strand of OX382291.1, from coordinate 20,132,316 downwards.
TTTTAACACTACAATAATACACACATTTTTTAATTAATTTCTACTTAACATTGATTTGATGAGACATGATTTCAGAACTAATGAAGTCTGCAAGCAAACGAGACGCCATGTTGAATAACATGTTGAATAAAACATGGTAATAATTGAAAATCTATTATTTATTATACACAACAAATCAGGCGCAAATTAACCAGAGAATATTTTTCCCTAATTTGTGGTATTTTTTCCTCTTTTTTGATAAATGTACATCTGATGGCCGAAAATGAAACATCTCCTTTGAAGCAGGCTCGTCTCGGCGTGTTTACGACATAATTACAGGTGTCCTTTTTTAATAATTAAATTACAGATGAGTCCTGGATTTAATACAAAAAATATTTACCTATAGAACACTTCTTTTTATTTTCGCAAAACTTTCTGAGTGTCCCACGTAAATTGTGATTTAAATAGTTGCAGTATTGTCCAAATTACTTGAAGTATTACTATTTTCATTAGCCCCTAATTTGGCATTTTTTGGTTTTACTGTTTCTCTCATCAACTGCTTACAATCAACTCAGCCTATCGCAGTCCACTGCTGGATATAGGCCTCTCCCATGCTGCGCCACAACACCCTGTCCTCCGCCTTCCGCATCCAGTCTGCCCCAGCCACTTTCCTTAGATCGTCGGTCTATCTAGCTGGGGGCGTCCGACACTACGCTTGCCGACTGAAACATGTTGATGCTTGCTAACGTGAAATTAAGTCACTCAAACCTAACTCAAAACACATGATGCCGCATCAATAATGTTCGGTTGTTATACGTGAAGCAAAAACGGTGTATCCCTTTTTACGAGAATTACGCGGATGTAGGGGTATAGAAATTGGCACAGTGAAAGTTTATATGGACGAATGCAGAAAGCTAATATTAATACATAATAAATATATTAAGTTTTAAATGAATTATATTCCGACCACTAAGCGACCACTATATACCTCATTAGTACAACCTCATTATAAATCGGTTACTAAAACGTCACACTAGTTAAAAAAAAAAAAAACCTAACGTCATGAGTATTTATTCTGCAATCTAAATAATTGATAATATATATATTTTATTTGTGTATCAAGTTTATTGTGAATCAAGATGTTGTCGGCGGCGAAAGTGCGCCAGCATGGCATGCAAGATGGGAACTGGGTTATAAAGGACAAAATCAACCAATATCGGGGACTAATAAAGTTGTATGGTAAGTCCAGTTGGTCCATTAATTATTTGAATTTCATTAATCCCATCTGAGAGATACATCGTCTCATTAATTGTTCTTGTGGCAGTAGGCATAGTGCTGCAAGTCTGCCGTAAAGTTTTGAGTAGTTACGATATCTGGGTCGATGAACAGTTATTTGCAACACATCTATCTACAAAGGCACCTTCGCGCTCTATAAAAATCGCCAGATTACATATATGTATATATGATTTCAACGGCGTAAGATATTGCTCTTGTCTTTCCTGGTATTCAGACAGTGTTGGTTTTGGATAGACTTTCAGTGCTAAGGAATTGGTTACTACGTAATTATAAAAAAATTATTGGTGTCTCAGACAAGCCCGTTCTGTATTAGATCGATTTCGGAGTCAAAAATTTTCAAAGTATTCATCTTTATCATAATTTCAACCGCAAGACATCTACTGTTCCTACCAGGGTCGCGGATATTTGTTTTAAAGAGATACCGTGGCCCTGGCATAGGCAACTGAAGGAACACGGGTGGATTTTTGTCAGTTAAAGTCTGACACGCTCTTCTGCTCCACCCAGAGCGGGAGACATCTTTTGATGACTTCCCACCCACAAAAAAGACGTCCACTGTTGGACATAGGCCTCCCCTAATTTGGGGGCTTAACCATAATCGCAACGCTTGGTAGGTGGGTTGGCGATCGCATTATGCTGGTAAAATGCATACAACCCGGTGCTACCCATTCTCTAGTAACTCCCTTAGTCGCCTTTTACGATACCCACGGGAAGAAATAGGGTGATGTTATTCTTTACGCCCAGCACCACACAGACTCACTAATCACACTTACAAAGTAGTATGATAGTATTATCTTATTGCAACAAGGTAGGCTGATAAAAATAAAATTGCAGATACTCTCCTATATATTTCTCTGTCCAACTTAAACGCAGCTGATAGATATTTTCAGCTTTAGATTTTGTAAGTCGTTTCCTCTGCAAAGTCAGCAGATGGTAGGGGCATTACCGTAATATTTTTATTAGTTACGGCTCTAGGTGCAAGTGGTGGATATTGAAATATATTCATATCCCATCAAAAACATAAATGTGAAATGAGAGCCAAGTTCAATATTATGTTATTTGCCTTGGTTGGTGCCAAGTTTAATGGTACTGACCATTGAACTTAGGATAATACATTGTAGTCTAAGGTCTGACTTGGCTAGTTCTCATATACGAATTATTATTTCAGTAGCTAGTTTCTACCGGCAAGCCAAATTTTCGGAATAATAAAATAAGAACCGACAAGTAACAGGTTTAGAACTTGCGAAGGCTATAATATAATTCGTATATGAAAACTAGTCAAGTCAGACCTTAGACTACAATATATTATCCTAAGTTCAATGGTCAGTACCATTAAACTTGGCACCCATTTAGATCTCACTTCTTTTGTCGTTGAAGTCAATATCATAATATTGAACTTGGTTCTCATTTCACATTTATGGTTTTGATGGGATATCATTACTTTTTGCACATAATGATCATACACTATTGATGTGCGCTAAATATTGAAACAATAATTAATACTAAATCCCAGTTAATAACGTAATAAATACGAAAGTCGACTATGCTCTTAGTTATAAGTACTAAAACGGAAATATTTGAATAAAAAAAATTAAGGGTGGTATTCAACTCGTTATTATTCACGTGAAGACCTTGAAATCCACATAAAGACCGGCTGTCATAAGTTTTGATTGCTGATTCTTAATTTTTTTTTTTACATACAGTTATTACAGGCACTAAGTATATAAGTATTCCTCATAGAATCAACTAAGTGAAAATTATAATAAAATGACAAAAAATTACCAGTTTCTCATTTATTCCTTTGTATTCACCTAATTACCTATCTGCATGCCAAATTTGAACTTTCTAGGTCATCTGGAACTGGGTTAGAGTTTTGATCTATAGGTCAGTCAGTGATAAAAATGATGATTTTTGGACGTTAATATCTAAGTAACCGTTTGAGATGTGTTATTGAAATTTAGAGCACATATGTATCTTGCAATTCTAAATATATGAGCCAAATTTGACACGTTTATGTGAAAAAGTTTTTGAGTTATGAGGGTGTCAAAAGTGGCTCCAAATGGTTCGTGTAATATTACACACGGTGCTGCTCGCCAGTTCTGTTACTTGAACTTGGCTTGACACACTACCGCGTGTCTAGATAAACTGTATTTGTGATAAATAGACCATTTCCTCCTTCGGAACTTTGTAGGAACGAGTCCCATAGAGTTTACTCTGGAACACGTCTTGAATCATGAAGTGGATATTCATTCACGCAAATTAATATTTTGCTGATCAGATAAATGTTTGAACTACACGTGTACACGATACTAAATTAACTGCTAATCAAAATCGCTCATGCAGAATGTAAAAACGTGATGTGAATGTACCGTGTGGTGCCGAACGTAAAGAATAACACCACCCCATTTCTTCCCGTGGGTGTCGTAAAAGGCGAAAGAGACTTACTAGAGAATGGGCAGCAGCGTTCTCTATACATTTTATCACCATACTGCGATCGCCAACCCGCCTGCCAAGCGTGGCGATTATGGCAAAGCCCTCCAAATTGGGGGAGGCCTTAGTCCAGCAGTGGACGTCTTACGGCTGAAATGATGATGATGATGATGATGAGAATGTAAAATAAGATTTATTCGAGCGCAACGGAGCTCTGAGCGATTAACCATTAGCCGATTAAGACACTATCGATAACTGCTTGGAAAATGGTCTCTCGGCCGCTAAGCTCCCCCTTAGCTCCAATGACGTCTTAGCTCCTCTCAAGTCCGTATCCCTAATTACAACGGTTACGAGTGCTACGGCGTAGCAGAAGAACCTTGTCCCTTTGCAAGAATGTGTAACGCATAATTTCTCTTTTTTTGTGTGTGAAAATTAGCGCTCATAAACTTATTTCCAGACGCAAATGCAAGTTTTATTTTCGTTCTCGTTTCATAATTTATTTTGACGATTATTTACCAAACTTGTCATCATCATCATCCAGCTGCAGCACCAACCCCGCCTTTTCCCAGCAATGTTGCGGTCGGCTTCCAGCCTAACCGGATGCAGCTGAGTACCAGTATTTTACATGGAGCGACTGCCTATCTGACCTCCACAACCCAGTTACTGGGTAATACAATACCCCTTGGTAAGACTGGTTGTCAGACTTTCGGGCTTCTGACGACCCAAAACGACTGTCTAAGATTGACGAAAACAGCGCGAAACAATAGCTTAACATGCTTTTCAAGGCACGTAAGGGTCTTGGTATGTAAAGATGGTCACCCATCCACGGACCAATCGCGGCAAGCGTAGCTTAACCTGAACGATGAACCCTTGCAGCTGTTATTACATAGCCACAAGCCCTTATTTGACAAACTTATATAGTTTATAATGTAAGCTCACTTTACCTATTCTCCATCAGCAACATTCCAGCCATAAGATGTTCACTGCTAGACATAGGCTTCTCCCAATTTGGAGGGGGGTTTGCCATAATCACCATGTTTGGAAGGGGGGTTGGCGATCATAAGTATGGTGGTAAAATGTTTAGAGAACGCTGCTGCCGACTCTCTAGTAAGTCCCTTAGTCGCCTCTTACGACACCCACGGGAAGAAATGGGATTGTGCTTTTCAGTACGTCTGGCACCACACGGAACTTATACCTACTACTACTTATTTAATTGCTTTATTTTTGACCTTAGAACGTGACCGGAAGATTCATGAAGGTGACTTGGCGAAGCAGAAGAAGCGGTACTCGCGTGACATCCGTCAGCTTCGCAAAGAGATCTCAGCGAAGCGCGAGGAGCTTGGAGTCGCTGTGTATGGCGACAAGCAGTTCCTTCGAAATGCCTTCCAAGACCACAGGAGACTGCAGCTTACTTACATGAACAGTAAAGCCGATGTAAGTAAAACGAATTGTTTATCATTTACATAAAAATGGAGGTTGTTATATTTCTGACTGATAAACTCAAGGTCCTGAGCCGTGGTGGCCCATAACGACCGGGACCTATAAAGTTGTAGGTGTTGAGGCTCCTGCAGACAAGCGCGACGCTACGGCCGCGGGCGATTCGTCGATTTATATGCGTAGAACAATTTCTATGAAAACGCGCGTGACACTTCACGCAGGGGCAGCATGTCGCGTCGCGACATGATTGCGCCGCGTAGAGTAACGCAACAATATAAAGTACATTTCGTGTGGCGTCGTCTCGCGGCCGCGAATTTGCCGCGCTGCCATACAAAATGTACCGCAAGTGGCCGCTTTGCTCGTCGCGGCCGTTACGACGTCGAGCGCGACAAGTGGTTGCGCCAGTGTGAAAGGTGTTGCGTCGCGATAAATCGCAGAATCACCTCCGCGACCCGTCGCGCGACATGTCGCGCCTCTCTGTACGAGCCTTTAAGTTTGATTTTGATTTGATTGGCGTATATGTCTACGTATTTTTTCATGAACAATGTTAATTCCACGCGGGCGACCTGATAGCAAAAGTGGTTATGTAAGTAGAAGGATATTTTTATCGTAGCTGCTTTGTTACGAACAAAGTAACCTTTGAACATCTGAACTTAAGAGATACGTACCCTCTTTTCTACCTGAAGCAGCAGTGATCTCATTTTAAAGTATAACTAAACGCTTTTAATATATTTGCTATCCCATCATGTTCATCTACTTCTAGTTCTAAAAGCTTTTGTCGAGTCTTTTAATGAATAAATCTGAAAAATGTAATCTTCTAGAACTCAGGGTAAATATGCTTTTGCTAAGTGGATCTACGAGTATAACTGCAGTTTTATCCTTTACTTACAAATTGTTTAAGGATTTGTACAGCTATGAAAGATGTTGGTTACTCATAAGAATAAAAAAAAAAACTGTGAAAGTTTTGAATGGGAAGCACACATGTATTAAAAACGATTACATCACAGTTTCACATTATTTTGTTTCACAAATTCCAAAGTGCTCATTATTTTAATTAGCTGATGTACTTGATTTGTACATTCAATTATTATAAATTCGGTTCTGTGTATTGCGGACTCAGTTAGTTTGGAGAGTATTGGTATTGCTGAAATGCATTGCAATATGACGAAAATGTGCCTGCTTTTTAATGATAATGATGAAGGAAAAATTAATACAACAATGCAATTTATTATGGTTTATTTTTAATTTTTGGCGTAACCAGACTCTTGTAGGTCCTAAACACATGATTAAAATGCTATAATATCTTCAAACAACGCAGTTATATGTACCTACGTTTGAAGTACTTTATTTGCATCACTAGTTAAACCTACCATATTTTTTTTGGTGTTGTACCCGTACTGAGAACAAACTGCTTATCACGGTGGAACTAAATAGTCGGACTAACAGATAATAAGCACATTCTTATAGCTCGGAGTCTGTAGCCCCTATAGGTAACGGTATTTGCCAACTCATTAGGGGAAAAACTCGGGGTACTAAGCAATTACCTCATAAAAAGGTTGCCTCTTTATTACAATTTGTACAACTGTTTGGACTGTCGTCTCGTCAAATATTCAGACATTGCAGAGCAGGTGATTACGTATTTAATACTGATGATGATAGATTTGCCCATAAAGTTCCTAAGAGGTGTGGATTGTGGAATTTGTGGACTTCAGTCGTAAAATATCTTGTTTTGTGCTTTGTCCTACATAAGCGAAGAAAGGTAAATACCGTAAATATTTAAAGACATAGAACAAGGGCTAGTGACAAACATGGCATATAACATTAAAAGAGACTTTCAGTAGATTAATGGCCGAACTATTCGATGACCCCGCCTCCGGCGTTTTGAGTTTTCTCCGCACGAAACTCGTCTTACTTACCTAAAGAAAAAAAAAATACACCGGATCTTCGCAATAGACACATTGAACCTTGTTATTATAAATAATGGATGAAGTAAATCAGCATCTATACTCATTTACTTTATGTAAATGAATACTGATGACTTTGCTTCACTCACTCAGGAGCTCCAACGGGACTCTTCACCTAATATTTCTTCTATTATGCGTCGTTTGCTAGGGATCTGTACCAAAAGGTGCCAACGGAACCGTATTACTATGCTTCGGAGGGCAGTATGTCCGTCCGGCCGTCTGTTTGTCCGTCTGTTCATTCTCATGAACCGTAATAGGTAAATAGTTCAAATTTACACAGGGCCTTTGTCTATTACCAGTCCACAATAACAACAATTCATAAAAATAAAATAAAGCTATAAATGAAAGGGAGAACCCAAAACTCATACAAGACTGTAAAATGTTTGTTTAATATTCAACGGTGGTCCGACTCCTACTTGACTGGTTTTATTCAATAAACCTCGCGGATGTTTTTGTTCTAGATACTGAAAAGCCTGCAATTGCTGAATGTCAAAAAACTTCACTCTTTTTTAATTCACCGAGCTATATTTTGGTGGTCGAAAGAAATAATTAATTTCTATTTAACTTTGCATTACAAGCAACATGTCCGGCCGCTACAAATCTTAATTTGTGTGAAGTGAGCATTTAATGCGTACCTTTTAATGCGTTAGGTTTCATTACGTCCATTCATATCAGTATCAGAAGGTACGATAAGCTCCATTTACTTTAACGTTTTGTTTGTTCAAATTTCTATTAGACCATTTTCATTATTAAATCGTTTATTTTGACAGTTCAGGCAACGAGTCTCTAAAAAAGCTGAGTCCTTGAAATGACTGCGTTAAAAATATATTGTATAAAAAATATTCTCATATGTGTTTTGCTCCTGTTTCATCCCGGAACCCGGAAGAGCTAGGTATATGAACGCTATTTATAAGTATTTTACTCCGCTCGGGAATACAGAACACAATGTGTAGCTCAGAGAGCATTGTTCAGCTTCTGCAACATACGTAGGTACAATCGTTATTAAAAAGAAAGTAATATTGTCGAAGCAATAACTTTAAAATGTACCCGTATGAACCCGGAAGAGCTAGGTATATGAACGCTATTTATAAGTATTTTACTCCGCTCGGGAATACAGAACACAATGTGTAGCTCAGAGAGCATTGTTCAGCTTCTGCAACATACGTAGGTACAATCGTTATTAAAAAGAAAGTAATATTGTCGAAGCAATAACTTTAAAATGTCGTTGCAGAAAGTATTGGAGAGTATCCATCAAGAGAACTTCAACAAGAGGAAACAACTCGACAGAATCAGATATACAAAAAAAAAGAAGATGGAAAGATTTCGCTTGGCACAGGTATTTAATAATTCGCCTAACTGCTATGTTCTCTTTATGTATTGATTTACAACAACACGCTGAGCTCAGGAAGCGACTGAAACATTTCCAAATGCAAATGATTTCATAGTATAATTATTTGGTTCTTTAAAATATGAAATTATTTTTAATTTGCCAGACTATCTACGAATTTCGAAGGAAAAACAATCGATAATATTCGTATCCCTAAATGATTTATTTTATTATTGATAGTAATTCATGAATGTTGGACGAGCAGTGCAACATGTGTATTTCGGGAACTGTTGAATGCTTTATAAGTTTGGGTCGTTTCATCGGAGCGTAGACCGTCGGAGATTAGAACTACAACGCTTTATAAACTTACTTTAGCAACACGTATTTTGTTATTATCTGTACCTTCGGCTTATAATGTGTATTTTAGTCATATATCTAGTCCATTCCTAATCGGTTATTCAAGCATCGTTGTTCATAAAATAGGCAACAATAAAAACAAGAAGTTTTATTTTTGAAATAAAAATCTATTAACATTACCTATTTTTAACCGACTTCAAAAAAAGGAGGAGGTTTCTCAATTCGACCGTATATATATATATATATATTTAATGTGTGTTCGCGAATAACTTCGTCGTTTATGAACCGAGTTTGATGATTCTTTTTTGTTGGAAAGGAGATATCCCATGGGTGGTACCATGATAAGGAAACCAGGATCTGATGATGGCATCTTAGAGAAATCGATGGGACCCTTCGAAAATCGTAGTGGTGACTAGTGCGTTTATTTTTTTTTCTTTAATTATCTCAAAACATTACTATTTAATGAAGGTCTTAAGTTGCTCTGATGATGAAGCCGAAAGACAGTCGAGGGAACTCCTCAACGACTTACAGCAATTACCCGGTGCTTGGACTTAATTCATTTCTATTGATGAGAACTTTGCACCCATATATGTATATAGTGCGGGGTAGATACCATAACTAAAAACTTAAAACTCTTTCACAAAAAAAAACCGACTTCCTTAAAAACACTACAAAGTGAAAAATAACTTTAATTTTGGAAGTCGGTGTCTTAGCATCTGTATTTAAATTTCCACCGACTTCCGAAGTTAGAGTTATTTTTACCACTTTGTAGTGTTTTTAAGGAAGTCGGTTTTTTTTTTGTAAAAAAGTTTTCGCTATTCTTGCGAAAATACTGTACCTACTTTATAACAGTCAGGTGCTATTGTGATTGGTTCTTTTGCAATTCAAATTCAAGCAAACTGTCGCTGAAATTATTAACGTTAGAAGATATCTACTGTAGGATATCAGAAAAACAAATGAATAAGTTTGGTTAGCCAAAGTGAAGAGCTTTACAAATTAAATTAAATTTAAATCCTGTGAACTTTTGACAGAAATAGCTTGCCAAGAGAGTGGGCTATAAATAGCTCGGGACCTTCGAGCGGTGCCATTGAATTGAATTGGTGCAGCTCGACTTTATGGAAGTCTTTATGAAAGGTGTATAAGATAGGTATTGTTTATTTAAAGGGTTATTGTGATATAGGTTAGTTACCTAGGTAGATACAAAAGGGGACTTAGTAACGATGAAGGAACATGCTTACTTTTGTGTATCTACTTTTAGATTTCAGCTGTAGTGCAAAATTAACTAAAGGCAATTGGAAAATGGAAACAGTAGCTACAATACCAATCCTTGCGGATTGTTTCAATACCAGTCCTTGAGGATAGTTACAATTCTAGTCCTTGTAGTAAGTTAGAATTGCGATATTCGTCCTTGATGATGGTTATCATATCAGTCTTTGCGGATAGTTACAATGTCAGTCCTTGCGGATGTTTACAATACCAGTCATTGAGGATAGTTATCAAATCAGTCCGTGCGGACAGTTACAATACCAGTCCTTGTAGATAATTACAATTGCGATACTAGTCCTTGATGATGGTTATCATATCAGTCCTTGCGGATAGTTACAATACCAGTCCTTGAGGATGGTTACAATACCAGTCCTTGCGGATAGTTACAATAATAGTCATTGTAGATAGTTACAATTGCGATACTCGTCCTTGATGATGGTTATCATATCAGTCCTTGCGGATAGTTACAATACCAGTCCTTGCGGATGGTTTCAATACCAGTCCTTGAAGATAGTTACAATTGCGATAGTCATCCTTGACGATGGTTATCATATCAGTCCCTACGGATAGTTACAATATCATTCCTTGAGGATGGTTATAATACCAGTTCTTACGGATGGTTACAATACTAGTCTTTAAAAATATTTATTATAATATCAGTCGTTGAGGATAGTTACAATAGCAGTCCTTGAGGATAATTACAAAACTAGTCCTGGTTTAGTTACAGCTGCGATACTAGTCCTTGATGATGGTAATCATATCAGTCCTTGCGGATAATTACAATACCAGTCCTTGACTATGTTTATAATATTAGTCCTTGCGGATTGTTACAATCCCAGTCTTTGCGGATAGTTACAATAACCGTGTCTAGTCCTTGCCGATACTTACAATACCAATTCTTGAGCATGATTACCATTTCGCGATTAGTCATTGCTTTTTCTGTCTACAACTAACCTGCACCCTAATTGCGTAACACACTATTAAACATAATCTGAATTTTTTTAAAGGTTATTGCTAATTTACCCTTTCATATGTTCGTAAAATTGTCTGCTTAGCAACGTAAACCACGCTATGAATGTAGTGGATCTATCTAAATGAAAGCGATTCCTACTGATAATGTATTACGCAGTTATCCCTTTTGTTAACGTTAAATAATATGAGATGAGTAACTGGATGCAAACAGGAAATGACAGGTATATTACTTCCGTCATCGAGATCTAAACCTGTAGTAGTTTTAGATCTCGATGACGGAAGTAAAAACATTTTTTTCATTAATTTTATTAGATATTTCTGTTATTTTATGTAATGATTCTGTACACAATTTTACGGTTCTCTTTTTACTAGAAATGTTTAATACAATTATTTTTAACCCTCATTTACATCCGATAGTTGGACGCGGCGGAGATGCGCGATCGAGTCATATACGAAGTTGGGGGGAAACTTCCCCCAGAGAAGAAGGAACAAGCTGTAGCCAACTGGGTGCAGCGTGCCAATATTAAAAAAAATGCTGCGCTTGCCATCAAAGTCATGTACAAGAAAATACTAGATATACTAAAGAAGGTATTGTATCACTTGTGACAACCCAACCGTTGGGTTTTCGTCAGTTTGTAAGTATAGTATTATAATTATTATTAGTATAAATATGTATGATCGGAAAGAAAAAGGCAAATCTTACAAAAAAATAAATAATAGTTTAAAAAAACTAAAAAACACGCTTCCATGGAAAACCAAACTAAAAAGTACAAAATAATGGAAAAAAAGCGTGGGGTGCTTTTAAGGTATTTTTTTATTGATATCAGGCACCCCACGCTTTTTTTCCATTATTTTGTACTTTTAGTTTGGTTTTCCATGGAAGCGTGTTTTTTAGTTTTTTTAAACTATTATTTATTTTCTATTTTTTAGGGTATTTCGAATTTTGAGACGTATGTCAGCGTAGTTTGTGACAGTTTTTTTGCTGTCCTGGTAACCCTGGCAAGGATAATGGCACAAATTTATGAAATTATTGCATTGTCATCAGTCCTTGACAGGTGTGCAAAGTTTGAATGAAATCTGGTCGTTTAAAATGGGTCAAAATCGCACTATAAGGAGTCGGTTACAAACAAACATACAAATATACAAACATACAAACATACAAATATACAAACATACAAGTGAAGCTAATATAAAGCGTGTAAAAAGAAGAAAATGACATGCGTGAACCAAGTAAAATATAATTTAGTTTATGCCATTTTATTGCCAACTGCTGAAAACTGCTAATATACGTTGAAAGTAACGAGATAGCAGAAAATCCAAAATTCACATTATAAAATGAAACAAATCCGTAATTTTTGGTACGTCATGACACTCATGATTTACTTTTAGCAAAGAAGAAGAACAAAAATCCATCGCAAGCCCTTATCTCTTTGCCAAAGGTACTTGACTGCACCGTGTGGCTATTGAGTGGTTCCTTCATTATGACTTCTCACGTAGTGGATGCCGTCTCTGAATGCCTCTGAATACGAAATTCCCTTGCAGTGAAAGCAGAGATGCATATTAATTGCTATGAAATTAATTGAATGGTGACTATTGCATGACCAACTGACGACTGATCATTAAGACACTGACGTGCTGTAAAAGCTAAAACTTATCAGATGTAGGCAGTTTCTATGTAATTGCAGGTTGTCAGCCAGAGATGTAAACAACAATGGCTGCTCAGAATTGTATATGGACATTGATAGCGCCAGAACCTAAAATGCACACTGCATATTAGGTTCTGGTCCTATCGATGTTAAAAAATTCCGTGCATTGCATTGACTGAGTAAAGAGATTGAAACATTTGAATTTCGATATTTTCGTTGATTTTTATTTTTTAGTATGAATGCTCGACTTCTGCTTTTTTTAAATCTAGTTTCTACGCCAATAGCTTCTACTCTGTTCACTGATTATCCTATTTTTCCAGACGGTAACTAGGTCATCCGGTTAGGGACCAGCAACATTATATAAATGACAATAAATAAGTCTTAAATACTCATTGTAGATATTGTTTGTAATAGGTAACTTTGTCAAATCCCATTTTGATTGACAAAAATAAAGGGCTTAGAACCGATCTGGCATATCGACTCGCCGCCATTTTTTTTTTCGTAATCGCGGCGCCCGATGAGTGTGGTATGTATGGGTAGAGGACATAGACGCAGAAAAAATGTCAAGTAACACGACACCCCAAAGTTTGTTAAGTTGTACCTACTCTCTTCCAATAAACAGTAACAATAATATAATCAACCTGGGAACGATAATTTGGATACAATCCGACGCCTAAACCAACGTAATAGGTCTATTTTTAATGATTGTCGTTGTAGTCATGTTGATTTTTACCTTCAAATATCTTGATAACGTGATATATTAGAGTATCGTGTTATTGAAATGTTTTGTACATCATACCACTTTCATCTTGCACCATGATTTCGAAAAAAATCAAAATGGCGGCGGGTCGATATACCAGCTTCCATACAAAAAGGTTCGAACCCCTTTAGACGAGACAAGAATGTTTGACGTTTTGTATGAATTCAAAAATTCCAAAGTACATCATTCATTTCGTGCCCAAAATTTGCTGGAGTGTATTTTGGTATGGAATGGAAGCTATCTTTCCATCTTTAAACTTCGTTATACGTAAACATGTGATGGGACTCTGTTTGGATCCGGTACCGGGATCCGACACTTTTGAGGATCTAACCGAATAATGCCGGGAAGTGGCGAAGGATAAATAGTTACTAATATTAACTGAAAAAGGTTTACTAAGCAAGAAAAATACAAACGGCTGTATTATTTTATTTTATATTTGTACTAGGTACTTCTTTTCTACTCATACAGTATGTTGCAGAAAACGGTGTATTACGTACTACATATAATTTGCAGGTCTTGATAAATATTTAATTTAGGTAATATCGGATAGTGTCCTTTTTTCGAAACCCACCGTGTGTATTGATTAGTAGATTTTCCAACCCTAGCTGAGCTTAAAAAAAATCTGATGCTGCAGACATTTTTGAACCATGATTTTGGTTCACCACTAGTTGACCCGTAATTCGCGTGTGTGGCACTGTTTTTTAAAATGATCATGCACGTGTCATAGCTTGTCAGCGCTGCCAGGTACCCAGCAAAACCATTCCCCCCAAGTCTAGTTATACGGCTCGATGCTTACCAATTTTGTAAGGAAACAGCTGTGCTGGCATAGGACCGCAAAACTGAATACAAAATTAAGCTTACAACATGAAACATTGATGAAATTGATATTTGCAAGTATTACAAATTTGACTGCATGAAAATAATAAGCTCATTAAACGAGCTGAAATGAAATTCGACGAATCGTCCGATTCATAATATTATTTCGCGTAGGAGTTATAAAAGGGCTCCTACGGGAATTTTCATTAATTTAAAAACAAATGCATATCCATAACATATAAATTTTGAATGCTGTGCCAATGAAACGTAATCCGCTTTATTGGTTGAAAGGTTTCATGTAGCCGAGCCATTAAACATACGAAATATTTACTACTATATATATTATTTACTACTATATTTACTATTTACGATTCATAATATTATTTCGCGTAGGAGTTATAAAAGGGCTCCTACGGGAATTTTCATTAATTTAAAAACAAATGCATATCCATAACATATAAATTTTGAATGCTGTGCCAATGAAACGTAATCCGCTTTATTGGTTGAAAGGTTTCATGTAGCCGAGCCATTAAACATACGAAATATTTACTTGTCCACAAATATGAAAAGGATAAAAAGTGTGCAATAAACCGAACCCACCTGCGCCCTATGCTCTTATTTATTTCCTTAATTAGGAAGGTGTTTCTCACTAATTAACTATTCCTAACACGACGGTACCTACCGAATGTTTTGGACCTATGTTCTTTCATTCTATAGAAATATTTACTTTCTAAATCGTTATGACTGATAAAAATAATGAATATTGTTTTATCGTTGTGGAACAGGTCGCTACTCGTGATGCGCGTGTTTTGTATTTCAATTTGCTTTCTTTGATTAATGTATTGTCATCATATTTAAGTAATTTCATAATCTTACAAAATTTGATTCCTAAGTCTTTTACAGGATTCGTCATACTTCACAGTCGTGTTGGAGGCATTGAAACTAGACTGTCGAGCGCAAGGCAAATGTCTAATGGGTGCCACCGAGATGGGTCAGCTTGCCATGGAATACCTCGACGATAGGAAATTCGAATACAATAAATTAGAGAGTGAAATCAAAGCAAATATGAAAGAGAGGGAAAGAACGCTCAAGTTGGCTCGGCGTGAAGTCGCTTACTTGACAGACTCGTTCCCCAATCTTATAAGGAAAGAGGTAAATGGAACAAACGCTGTTTACGTAAGTTAAACAGTTCACATGCTGCATTTAACGATGTTCACCGAATTACATCTCCTTCCAGAGTAGAAATTAGATGGCGTATCTTATTTTTTTTCTATTCTTTAACAAATGTCATAACGGTTAGTTAACCATTATGAAATTTTATTATAGTAGTAGTATAGTATTAGTTAATACCTTGACTCTCCTTAATCGAGTCAATAAGACGAAAAATGCCTAGAGCTTCGAATAAAACAGAGGACGCATTTTCGTGGCACTTTTTCAGTTACTTTCCCCTTTATTCATAAACGTGGTTTAAAGTTAAGTAATGATTAGCTGCTGTTTAACCATATTATATTTTTGACGTTTAAACGTCTCTTAACTTTAAACAATGTTTATGAATAAAGGTGTTTATGTTTAAGGGTACCGCATACAAAGGAAGCCAACGAGACCCTATTACTGAGTCCATGTATCACAGGACTGTATCTTTTGAATCGTAATAGGACACTAGAAATTAACCGACTTTCTACTACAACAATGGCCGCGATAACAACAAATATTAAAAATATGTTGTGTTCAGTGTTGTACAGTAGAATGGGACGTTTGTGTTTGAGTCCGACCCGCACTTGGCGGTTATATACCTACTCACTTCTACGTGCACAACAAAGTGCTATGAATATTGATCCTCTGTAAACTACGTTCAAGGTCAACAGCTAACAAATTGCACTCGAATACGATATCATTGTACAAAAGCTTGCAAAGCAAATAATACACAGATTTAGACTAGTCAGACATTTGACATAGACTTATACTTACACGCCTTTTTCCCATGGGGTTAGGCAGAAACTACAGAACGCCACCTGCTACGATCCTAACACACTCCATTTGCCTCGTCTAAGTTCATACACCTGGTCATACACGCACGCGGGTTACCAGTACTACGTACCTGACCCTTTTGAAGAACATTACCAAAAAGGTCACTGTATGTTCTCCTAGAGCCTCCCCTTCTGGCGTGAACTTTGCCTTGTACATACCTATAGATTTGACAAAATATACATATTTGTGCATCTGGACTCTAAAGCCACATGTTTGTCAATTATTACGCGAGGCGACCTTGTGTACACAACGCCTAAGCGTATCCACGCCACGAGTATCCACTCGGAAACGCATGTTTATCTGTCCACCCCAGACGGGGTGGTAATCGGAATGCGTATAAACTTGCCCAAGATACCCCTAAAATATAGGTACCTATAATAACACATAAAACCTACCTATTTTGGACACATATCGAAATTAGAAAGAAAAATAATATACGAATTACGATTATCCAAGTCGTCTGGGGTGGACAGGTGACCACGCGTATCCAAGTATAAAACCTCAGCACGCGTAGCGTGACTACCATAGAAAGAACTTTGTCTATTCTTGGTAAAATAGATATAGAATTGTCATGCTACGCCAGCATAAAACGGTACAAATCTTTCTACAATCTTTAATTCTGTCTTTAATCTTTCTACAATCTTTAATTCCGTCTTTAATCTTTCTACAATCTGTATTTTGTCAATTCTTCCGTCGACAAAACCTATTTCTACGGTGGTCATGCTACGCATGCAGGTGGCTGTTTTAACGGCCAGACGACGTTGGCCAAACGGAATAAGCCGGCTCGGCCCGCAGCTCTGACTACAGTAATGTATAAACTCGATACATTGCAAACAAACGTTGCAACATAGTTTCCTACGCATCGAATATTTTGATACATGGTCGTGCAATGTACATAGTCAATAGACACTGATGCGAGGACTATGTACATTGCATCGATCATCCTTGAAGGGCGGATATCGCGATTAGTCGCTACGTCGCTAGCAATGTTCTCAATTTAGACAGATTTCCTGTTTCAAATTGTTGTTACATTTTGAATTGCATCTTGGTTGAACTGTACAGTCACTTTAAACGTGTGTCAGTTAATTAATTAATTAGAGAGCCAGTAGCTATAGCAGATAATTAACAATTGAATATGAAACATAAAGCCAATTACAAGTTCTAATGAGTAAAAACAGAGAAAAAGTAGTAGAAATCTTCGGATCACTAACAAGCACGATAGAAAAGAATATACATGTAAGCTACAATAAACACTATGCACTAAAAGTCGGCGTTCAGCCGAGCGCGTGTAGAATGGATGGGCTATATCTTTATATATATAATTCTACTGTACGTGTGTATGTCACTGAACTCCTCCTAAACGGCTGGACCGATTTGAATGATTTTTTTTGTGTGCGTTTGGGTGGCACCCTGGATGGTTTAAATTCACAAATCAGCCCAACAGATGGCGCTGCTATCGAGTTCAAGGAAACAGGACAACGTCTGTACGGTCAGCTAGTACCTATATATATTGTATATAGGCTTATTATACCTATTTGCTTTCGTGTTTTCCACTACTTATCATTGTATTTATTCTCTTATAATCTGTTTTGGTATTTTTACCCGACTTAAAAAAAAATGAGGAGGTTTCAATTCGAATGTATATTTTTTTTTGTTTACCTTTTTTATGTTACCTCATAACTTTTGACTGCGTGAACCGATTTTAATGATTCTTTTTTTATTTGAAAGCTGGTGCTTTCCGAATGGCCCCTTTTTAATTTGGTTTCATTCGAACAATGGGATCCATGTGAAAACCATATAAGTTTTAAATTTGCATTAATTATTTGAGCGACAAATGAACGAATAACGCGATTAGATTAGTGCGGGGTACCATAGCTAAAAAGTTAAAAATAAAAACTTTTTACAAAAAAGTAACAACCGATTTCGGGAGTCGGTGTCTTAGGATCTGTAATTAAGGTTTTTTTGCCACCGACTTCCGAAATTAAAGTAATTTTTCACTTTGTAGTTTTTTTTTTTAGGAAGTCAGTTTTTATTTTTTTTGTAAAATGCATTTTTATGTAACCGTTACGAACGTAAACTCTATTGAATATTGGGTTGTTTCAATTTAAGAATCTTTAAAGAATACTTGTCCAGTAAATATTGAACGGTTTCCAGGGCTATAATAAATGATACGAATGTTATTATAGGAAGCCACAAATCTCGACGACCTATACGAAGATGATGATGCCGGTAGTCAACAGTCCCTGCACGGGGAACTCGACGAAGTAATGAATATATGCAAACGTTTGCAAAAAGCTACTCTTGTGTCTTCATTCGATCAAATTCTATTGAGGTAAGTGTATCTATAATATGATGAGGTCGCAAGTCATCATTATCATCATCACCATTTCAGCCGAAAGACGTCCACTGCTGGACATAGGCCTCCCCCAAGCACCGCCACTTCGACCGGTTCTGTGCCTCCCGCATCCAGCGGATTCCTGCGGCCTTCACAAGGTCATCGGTCCACCTTGTTGGAGGCCTTCCAACTCTACGTCTTCCGGTACGTTGTCGCCACTCCAGAACCTTTCGGCCCCATCGGCCATCTGTTCTGCGAGCATGTATGCGAATGTACCCTGCCCACTGCCACTTCAGTTTAGCAATTCTTCGGGCTATATCAGTTACCTTGGTTCTCCTACGGATCTCTTAGGTCGCAAGTGTTTGTTTGTTATGCTTTCACACTAAAATAGCTGAACGGATTTTTATCGAGCACATGGGTAGAGCAGGACCGGGGTAAGAACTGGCTAGAATACTTTCGTCCCGGTACGGTGGTACGTTACGTACGTAAAGCCTAGTACTGCATAAGTTTTATTGCCGACTGCGTCATAATAAGCCAATATGACGAAGACGGACGTTGTATCGGTTGGACAGCGATTTGAAAGCCGGCTCTCATAATTGGTAAGGTTATTACGCTGCTTTAGTGATGGCAGATATTTTCGATCACAAAGTAGTGTCGTATTCTTCTGAATTTAACTGAGTAGGCAGATATTTATGACATTATCTAGATATGTCTGTTAATATTGCATTGACACATGTTTTTGAAACAGATACGACATTCTATGTTTTGGCTTAACTTGCCTTGCCAGAGAGTCTGGTGTTCTTTCCATGTCGAATATTTTTTCTGCCATTTCCACATATTATCCCATAAATATCTGTCTGGGTCTGGGTATCTTTATCGATTTGAAGAAAGCTTTTGATACCGTTAGTCATTCCCTATTGCTCAAAAAACTCAGAAACATCGGAATAACTGGATCTGCATACAAAGTCCTGGAATCATACCTTACTGACAGATTTCAAATAGTTAAAATAAATAATTGCGAGAGTAGACCAGCTAAATTAAATTACGGAATACCACAGGGATCAATTTTGGGGCCTCTTCTTTTCCTTGTATATATAAATAATATAAAAAACATCAACATTACTGGCGACACTACTCTGTACGCTGACGACACCTGTCTCTTTTATTTCGGAAGTGATATTGAAGAAGTTGTTAGAGAAGCGCAAAACGATCTATCATTACTTAACGAATGGTTCAAGTATAACCTGCTTACCATTAATCCGAAAAAAACGTCGTACATGATCTTTGCAGCTAAAAATAAAAAAATACCGAGTGACATTAACCTGACTATAGATAATGAATCGTTACAAAAGTCAACAAGTGAAAAATATTTAGGCTTAACCCTAGATCCAAGACTAACTTGGTCTAATCACATAGAAAAAATAAGAACAAAAATTTCTTCACTTACGGGAGCACTACGTAGACTTTCTGGTTGTATTCCGCACAAAATTAGAAACTTGATTTATAATGCACTCGTGAAACCACATATAGAATACTTGGTTGAAGTATGGGGATGCGCCGCTAAAACCTATATAAACCAGATTCAAGTGATACAAAATAAATTAATTAAAACTCTATACAATTACCACTACCTAACATCAACTAAACAAATATATAACGACACTAAACTATACAACATAAAACAACTTTATATATACAAAACATGTACCCTAATTAGAAAAATAATAACAAAGGAAACGCACTCGCAGTTGAATTTCAAAAAAACAAACCACGGATACTACACCAGAAATCGCAATAAACTCGAACTCAGACCACCCAGAACCAATTACGGGAAGAAAAATATTTTATATGAAGGAGCGGTACTGTACAATAAATTGCCAGAGACAATTGTGAATGCAAAAACTGGAAATATTTTTAAAAAAATGTTAAAAAATCATGTCCAAAATAAAGTAACCATTAGTTAGTTAAAAAAAAAAAAATATATATATGTATTTGCTTACGATAGTAAAATAACTTATTGTATAGATTTTAAGTATTTAGAACAATAATATAAATACTTTGTTTACCTTTTGTCGACTCATGGAGTCATTATGTTATTTAAAAACTGCATGCTTTATTTTTATATCTCATATTATAAGTGAACTGTTTGTGTTCTTTATGAGAATAAATTCTTTAAACCGAATATTAAGAGATTATTCAGAAAATCAGATTTTATTGCCGAGCTGTTCATTGTAATGTAGTTTTGCTTGTGAATGTACATATTGTATGGTGGCATGTTGTGAAGGGGGCAAAATCTGGTTTACACTAGTATTGTTGTGCCATGTACAGAAGCATTTGAATTTGTTACTCTTGCTACGGAACTTTTATTCCTTTTATCTTTGAAGGTTGAAAGAACAACGTTACCAGTCGGGGCGGCTGCTGATGGCACTGGCCCTCAACAGCGAAAAGCGGGACGCGCTGATTGAGGACAAGAAACACGCTGCCCTGATGTTGGACACTCTGAAGAACGTCGGCCAGGAGCGGACTAGTCAGTGAGTACATACGTTTTTCCCCCCGCCTCCTCACACAGGTGCAACAGTGACATGACAAAACAAGAATTTGCAAAAACGGTAAAAATACATACATACATAGAATCACGCCTTTTGTTCATGGGGGAAGGCAGAAACTACAGAACGCCACCTGCTACGATCCTAACATACTTCTTACTGACGGTAAAAATAATCAATTTTAAAATTAAAATTTTCATTTACGAAATATTTGGGCACCAAATCAAAACGAAAAACCTATTTATTTCCTGTTGGGGATAAAATAAAATTGGTAATGAAAAAGTTGTCGTCGGAAATAAAAACAAAATATTGAACCTTTTTTTTTTATGCGCCACAAATAAAAAGGATTGTCATACGTTTTAATTTCTGGTGTGTTGCCTATGAATGAGCAGAAATGTTACAGATTCGAAATGAGAATATAATATGCCATATTTATGGCTTTAATTCCGCTGTAATTTAAAAAATAATATATAAACTTCGCTGTCCCACTGCTAAGCAAAGACTTCCTACAAATCCTTCAAATTATTCTTTTTTTGGGCCACCTCGATCCATATCTCGTTCACCTCATCCTGAGCTGGCCTCAGCGGTGCCGTCCAATTGCTTCCTTATGGTTTCCATGTATGCGAATTACGTAACATACCCAGTCCTATTTCAGCCTGTAATGTCTAGTATCCGTGGTGTTTCATATTCTGCCGGTTTGTTCAACGTCTAAAATGCTGCAATGCCAAAGCGGAACTTTTATGACTCGGTGAGCGTCCAGGTCTGAGCGCCCTATGCTAGGACACAGTAAATTATAAAAAAGAAATGGTTAAAGAAGAAGTTAAATAACCCGAACACAAAAAAAAAAAAAAAAACTGTAATCCGCCAATACCCATCTAATACAATTTATGTGTGATTTGTTATTGGAGCTTAGACCGCAGCTTCCATGGATTTTTGCCGATTTCTTTAGCAAATTAATATCGATATTATACTTTATGCACAACGTGTTTGTAACACTATAATATGAGGTTTTAGAAAACGAAAAAAAAAACACTCAAAAGTACCAATCGTTGGAATCGCATTTACCTTCAACCACAGGTTTGCGAAGCAATCGTGGAACAGCTAAGCTAATTGTAGACTAAAGTATCCGTTCGTAAATATGACATCATTGATTACTTAGATACATACCTACATCAATCCTTACCGTGATACCCCATTTTTTTTTTTTTTTTTTTATCGTGGAGAAATGCTCATGCATACTGCGCTACTAAGGGGAAATAGCGCAGTTATGTGGGACTTCAACCCACTAAAACTCCACGGTGTCCTCCTGCACCGCTTATGGCGGGAACACGGGAACGAAAAAAAAAACTCTTCCGCGAACCCGCCGCGGCTGTCCGTCGCCGGACCCACCTCTGGGGGATACCCCCATTCACGGCGCGCATGAACACATAACACGCCGTGACCACCCCGGGGACCAATTAGCACATGGGCGCCAGACGACCCCTTGAATGGCACCCTTGGTCCCCCTGCGACGGGTCAGGACTTTGGCCCCGCCGCCTACCAGTTTTCGGCCGCAGGGGATAGGGAGAGTGGCTAACGCTATACCAACACTCCTCTTCTCCTGCGGCCCCACCGCGTTCGCCATCGGACGGTGGCGACCCCGTTTAGGCCGCGGAAGGTAGGGAGAGCGGCGCACCTCAATACCGGCAATCCTCTCCCACCGCGGCCTCCAACCCACGCGATGTCGCCAAACGACACCGCGTTGGCCGCTACGTCGTCGGCTTTGAGCGGAAAAGCCCTGACGAGCGGCCCCTCCTCGGGTTCCTCTTAGCTTCACCGTGGGGTTCTAAACCACGGCTACTGAGCCCCCCCGCCTCGTCAATGCGGGAACCCACTGGGGGGGTAACCCTTACCCCTAACCTAACCTCTCGTCATTTTACAATTTGCAGTAACTATAGAAATATACGAACAGTAGCTTTTGCCCGCGACTTCGTCCACGTTAAATTTCTTGTACCCCCGATCCTTCCCGTCGCATCGGATCGCGTGCACGTGCGATTTCTTGGTATTCGTTCTTTTTTTCTTTTTGCCTGGCTCCTAAGGGTCCTAGCGTGATGTTTTATAGCGTATAGCCTTCTTCGATAAGTGGGCTACCCAACACTAAACGATTTTTAAATTCCATTTAGTAGTTCCAGAGATCATAGCGTTCAACTAAACAGACAAACAAACTCTTCAGCTATATAATATTAGTATAGATATTGCTCATCCCTCATAGCAAATAGCGTGATAAATTAAAACCTACAGATTAACCAGACTCATTGGTAATATCTAACTATGTCAAAATTAGATAGTATCTATTTGGTAGTAAATGCTTTATGCGTGTACATACGTTCAGCTAAATAAATTAACAAACAAAAATATTCTAAAACTGTATTCTTGGCATTAAAAGCGTTCCCAGACCTAGTAGCAATAACTTCTTTTTTTTTTTTCAAAAATATCTAATGTAAAGTTTTGGATTCGCTACGGTGTTATTATGGTTTAGAATAGATCATTGTTGGGGAATTCTGTAGGGCGAAATGACAGGAAATATTGTTAAGTATTACTAGGTACTTACTAGGTAAATCTGGGAAAAATGTGAACCAAAGTAAAATAGTATGTGTCAACTCATAAATAGAACATTTTTATATCTATAGTTAATGTACTTGGAGGTGAGATATCATCACCACACCCCCTCAACTCATGTACGATAGTATTCATTAAAATAAATCAATTTAAACCAATCTTTAGAGCACACACAATTGTAACGCACTTGTTAGTGCTTAACTCGTGTCTCACGCGAGGTAAGATTTAGTGAGGATATCTTATTATCTTATCTTATAGCCAACATCTTAGCGTTTGTCAAATGTTCCAACCTAACTTTATTGTCACATATCAAGCATTTGCCACATTGCAAGTCGGTTTATGTGTATTGTTGTACTTTTTACGAATTATGTTTTTGGGATCGTCTCGTCAAGCACTTTATTTTAAAACCTCCCATAAATAGCCATGAACGCTACTAAATTAGTACATACGTAACATAGGTTTCAAAACTATGTACTCGTACTAATTTAGTAGCGTTCCTAGTTACATCAGTAGACTGCCATCTACGATCAACCTGAGTATTAGCTGATTGCCTCGTTGAAGCGTATTTTTACCTTAACGTGAGGTTTTATTCGGTGTAGATGTCAGGTGGACCTAGAGCAGGTGTCGCGTAAACCCTATTTCGTTATCTACATCATGTATCAGATAGGTGTCGTCATAGTTAAGGGTAAAAATCATTATATCGGGCTATCATTTTGCTCCATGGGACCAACCTCGTAATCACTAAAAAAATCAGCCGTCCAATACATTTGGGCCGAGAACGTATTTAACTCTTGAATACGAAACTTATTGTAGGCAGTTACGAAAGCTTCAAAATGAGCGCGGCGACGCCATATTTGTAGGTAGCAGTTTGCACTTAATCAAGATTAGATATAAACTTCTACCTAACTGCGCTCAGCTAACCACTCCGTGACCCACTTTTCAAGTTAAATTTATTTGTATCTCTTTGATGTACAGCAAAGTTTGTAGAATTGCGTGAACAAGTGCCTTTTTCTTTGAGACCTTCAGTGATGGTCGTAAAATGTACATTTTCGGTCTGTTTATTTGTAATTAGGTACTTAAAGTCATTATTAATCTGTTCATACACATCATTTTATGAGAATAGTACGTGAATGAGTAATTTACTATTTGAATTTTTTAATAGTATTAAAACATTTGTTGTGTTTTTTATAGAAATTGCGTTGATTTTAGCTCGCGGAAACTTCATTTTTTTTGTACCAATAAGACAGCCATTAAAATGATTCGTAATTACCTAAACTGTGGCGTAGCTAGTCCTCCAATCGGTAATACAATCTATTAGTAATTAATGCGCTACAATGAATGAGTAGCCAACATATTATGCAACTAATATGAAATAGATGTACTTTTATATAAGCTTACAGACATAAAATAATATTAATAATATGTAGGTACATGTATTGAAAAACAGAGAGAAAAGAATCACAGGGCATCAAAAATCTCTACTGCATCGCTGTCAATGGGAAAAGGGCCCTAAAGGCTGGCAGCATTGCCACGTTTGTATGGCGAAGCTGATTTTATGGCTAAAAATAGGCCAAGCCTCCGGTCACGTCGACCAACCGCTATGGCCAGCCGGCTATGTCTCGAAAAACCAGGTGGGCACTCGGACCTCATGGCCCTAGTGGTCGCAAACAGCTCGAATATTTAACTCCCAATGAGATTGGAATATTTTCGCCGTTTGATATTTCCGCACCTGCAGCTGCCGCCCCAGCACAGCACATCGTACAGGAAAGATGGGATGGCGTAAAGTTGTCGACACATGTTGTGTCCCACCACGAAGTCCTGTCTACCTTTCAGGGCATTATGGTCATTCCGTCTGTTCTGTTCTCACCGACGCGTGCAAAGCCGTTGGGTTCTAAAACAACTGACGTTGACGCTGACGACAAGAGCACGATGGATGATGTCATTAATACTGGCGTGCCGAGCCATATGGTCTGTACTCTTACTGCAAGATAGGCCATGGTGTCTGGAGCAGTCGACACCTTCACTACACTGGCAGCGTTGCGGAGCCCCGCAAGGAGCGCCCAGACGCAGATAGGTAGCGAGCCGGAAAGGGGTGTCACACAGCATAATGCTTATGTTAACTCTTTCAGTCTTGGTGGTTAGTGTCACTAACCACCTCTTTCCAATTTTTTTTATTAAAATCTGTACCATGTAGCGACAATCGGTTGAATCATCATAAAAGCTTGAATCATGCTTGACAAGAAGCGACCAGTTGGTGTTTTATTGAATTAATGACAGTTTATTAGCGTTAAACTGAATATTGCGCTAACGAACTTTTATTCGCATGTTTGATAAAAAAAACTGTGAAACGGGTATTTAAGCTGTTTTCTTCAATGTTTTTTACTCAATGTGTTTTCATATATCTATATGAAAGTATGCACATAAAAGTACTGTTATTTTTGCATTTTCGATGTGTATTCACAACGAAAATATGGTGGTTAGTGACACCGACCACCATGACTGTTGCGGGTTTCTGGTCATAACCTTAATGAAACTTATGCATGTAACTATTAGTATCTTCTCGTATTTGTAACAGTATGTCGCGCCAGTTAACAGATAAAAAATCACAGAACTTGCTTAGACATTCCTTCAGCTAGCGAGAGTATTTGTAACGACAAGGATGACGAAGATACAGAAGTTCAGCCAAATCCGCTGGTGTTAGGTGAGTTGATTAGCGAAATTCAAGTAACCGATTATAAAATCTTTGATTCCGATGATGTCCTCCGTTTGTCTAGCTTAGTACGCCGGAAAAATGCTGAACATGTAGCAATAAAATATCTTCAGTGCGCACCCTATGGCAATACATGTAAAGTGCCTGTTTGCTTACGCAAAGGAAAAACTTGTTTTCTGATTGTCATAAAAAGTAATTTTACATCATTTTGCCAGTGGAAAAGTTCATTATAACATAAAATGTTTATAAATATTTTACATAACTCATCATAGTTTTCTTTGTATCAATAGTCACGGTGGTTAGTGTCACTAACCACCTCATACCTCGAAAGCTTTAACACCTAGATTTGTTTTTCCTAGTTTATGTGATATTTTAATTGTTAATGATGCTGAAACTAAAATAAAAATCTTCAAAATATTCTTAATGTAAAAGCGTGACTGAAAGAGTTAAGTGACGGTAGTGCCTGAATCCAGCAGCCCTGTATCTGTATCCGGGCAAGTCGCTGTCTAGTCGTTCACAGCATCAGTCAAATAGGGCATGCTCAACTTGTCAGTGTTGTGGACAGATCAAAGGAAAGCCGGTAAGCTAATACTGGTAATTTTGCGGACGTCGACACCGCTAAAACGGATGGGTGGTGTGACTTGAAGCCACGGTCGGTCGTCCAAGGTCACATTAAAATGGTTGTTAAAGTAGTTGTTGTTAACTTAAAGTATTGTGTCAGTTAAGGCCCTAAATGGAGGCCACGAGATTATTACCATACGATTAAAAGAATTCAACGCTGGTCCATCAATTCAAAGTTGCTCAGCGAGCTATGGAACGAGCTATGCTTGGAGTATCTCTGAAGGACAGAATCCGGAATGAGGTGATCCGGCAGAGAACCAAAGTTATCGACATAGCTCAAAGAATTAGCAAGCTGAAGTGGCAATGGGCCGGCCACATTAGCCGTAGAACCGGTGACCGTTGGGGTAGACGTGTTCTTGAGTGGAGACCGCGAATCGGCAAACGTAAGGTAGGACGGCCTCAGGCTAGGTGGAGCGACGATCTTCGCAGGGTGGCTGGTAGCAGCTGGATGAGAGTTGCCGAGAATCAGGCTGAATGGCGTGAAATTGGAGAGGCCTATGTCCTGCAGTGGACTGCTATAGGCTGATGATGATGATGATGAAAAGAATTCAAGTATAAAGGTCTTATAAACAATTTTTATAGGTAAATGGTCGATTACACGTTCTGTCTTGGTAGCTTTTAAACATTACCTTAGAGCTTCCGTTTGGACGAAAAATCGTATTCATGATGGTAAAACACATAGGTAGTATGCCACTTGACTATCATATTATAAAGGAATGTAATACGATACGCTACCTTGGGGATACATATTTAATCGATTTATTGAAACCGAGTGCGATAATCAGTTCTGCAACTCACATGGACTCTGTCGCCTCTGAGGATCAGCAACTCTCCTCATGTAAATGCTCACTTAATCTACGAGTGACAACAAAACAAACATTTTCAACTGGCATAAATTGTGTTCACCTTTATTAAACTGAGTCTAGTATATTGCTGTGCTGTACGATGTAATCAAGCCGCATTTATCAGTCACCGCTGGAGTAGTTATCTGTGTAGCTTCTTGATCCGTTGTGTGGAAAATATTGTTAAACTAAGTCGTTACAGTGATTGTTATTTCCCCGGATGTACCTTAGATTTAGTGCTGGTACCTAAATCCTCGAATTCTAGACGATTCGCTGCATTACAGTTGCACTTACTAGCGTAAAGTTTTCTAGTATTCTATCATTTTGTGCGATACCTCCTTTGTAGAATTTCTATAAATTATGGAGCGGTGGTGATGACACAAATAAGCACTTGTGACACACAGCCTGTTAGACGAACGGAAAGACAGACGAAATCGCACTATAAACACGTAACCACGGCTTCCTTTTTTACCATCTTGGTACGGAACTATAAAAAACCGGCCAAGTGCGAGTCGGACTCGCGCACCGAGGGTTCCCTACAAATCTTCAGGTATTCACGGTTTATGCTTATGAAATTAAATGTTTTTTATTTTATTTTTATATTTGAGTTGACCGAATGAATGGTAAATTGTGGTTTACCATTTATGACGTATTAAAAAAAAACTACTTACTAGATCTCGTTCAAACCAATTTTCGGTGGAAGTTTACATGGTACATCATATATTTTTTTATAGTTTTTTCATTCCCTTATTTTAGAAGTTACGGGGGCCCCCCCTCGTAACTTCTAAAATAACACACATTTTACCACTTTGGAAGTGTCTCTCGCGCAAACTATTCAGTTTAGAAAAAAATGATATTAGAAACCTCAATATCATTTTAGACCTATCCATAGATACCCCACACGTATGGGTTTGGTGAAAAAACTTTTTTTGAGTTTCAGTTCTACGTATCGGGAACCCCAAATATTATTGTTTTTTTTTCTATTTTTGTGTGAAAATCGTAATGCGGTTCACAGAATACATCTACTTACCAAGTTTCAATAGCATAGCTCTTATAGTTTCGGAAAAAAGTGGCTGTGACCTCGGACAGACAGACAGACAGACAGACATGACGAATCTATAAGGGTTCCGTTTTTTGCCATTTGGCAACGGAACCCTAAAAAGGAAAAAAAAAACATGATCCTTTGTAAAATTTAAAAGAGGAAGCAATATTTAGCAGCACAAATAGATTTTCTTTGACCAAGTATAATACAAAAAACTGGCCAAGTGCGAGTCGGACTCGCGCACCGAGGGTTCCGTACAAACCTTGTTGGTATTCACGGTTTATGCATAAGGTTTATGTTTTTGAAAATAAATGTTTTTTTTTTAATTTTTATATTTGGGTTGATTGAATGAAAGGTAAATTGCGGTTTACGATTTATGACGTATAAAAAAAACTACTTACTAGATCTCATTCAAACCAATTTTCGGTGGAAGTTTACATGGTAATGTACATCATATATTTTTTTTAGTTTTATCATTCTCTTATTTTAGAAGTTACAGGGGGGACACTTTACCACTTTGGAAGTGTCTCTCCCGCAAACCATTCAGTTTAGAAAAAAGTGATATTATAAACCTCAATATCATTTTTAAAGACCTATCCATAGATACCCCACACGTATAGGTTTGATGAAAAAAACATTTTTGAGTTCCAGTTCTAAGTATGGCGAACCCCAAAATGTATTGTATTTTTTCTATTTTTGTGTGAGAATCTTAATGCGGTTCACAGAATACATCTACTTACCAAGTTTCAACAGCATAGCTCTTATAGTTTCGGAAAAAAGTGGCTGTGACATACGGACGGACAGACAGACAGACAGACATGACGAATCTATAAGGGTTCCGCTTTTTGCCAACGGAACCCTAAAAATTGAAAGTTCATAACTAACATCCAACTACGACAAAAACTCCTACTAAAAAGGTCAAAAACAAGACATCGGTATAGATTTTTTTTCCATTTTCGTATAGCTGGAGTCCCTAACCATTACATTTAGAGGATTGAATAGTTAGGGTGTGGAAGGATAACCAACAGATCAAGTCGGCGCGTACCTACTTACTTAATAATTATTTATGATCACGAATAATTCTACATCTATTCTATTTCTCTATCTATTTTCAGAATTGAGATATTAATAAATTAGCGACCCGCCCCTGCTTCGCTCGTTTTTTATGATTTACAAAACATGATGATTATCAACACCTTCCGGACTACATTTTCTAAATTATGTTGAAAACCGCATCAAAATCTGCAGCGCAAAAAGGACAATGCTGTTTCACGGGCAGACACGAAAATCGACTATCCATACTAATATTATAAATGGGAAAGTGTGTGTGTCTGTTTGTCCGTCTTTCACGGCAAAACGGAGCGACGACTTGACGTGATTTTTTAAATGGAGATAGATGAAGGGATGGAGAGTGACATCGGCTAGTTTTCGTCTCTTTCTAACCCCCCTTCCCTAAAATGGGGTGGAATTTAACGCGTACGAAGCCGCGGGCAAAAGCTAGTCATTTATAAAAGGTATGTTTCTAACAGCTACTTCGCAAATTCGAAGAGTCGCTTACAAAATTCACAAATTCCGAATTATACATACCTGCAAGTGGCAGTAACGTTGCACAACCATCTATCTTTGTAATCTTGACCCACATTAAATATTATAATTTTAATTATAACACACGTGACGATGCCCTTTCCATCGTTTTTTGACATTTTTGTGTTTATATGTTCGATTAGAACGAGTATCACGTCAAAAGTACAAAACCATTGCGGTTAACTTTTGTACTTAAATATTGTATATAACTCGTAAATAGCGTAATTTTTGTTTCATCACCATTGCTTTGGTCTATCAAAAGATATAACCAATTTAAAGTGTTCCAGAAGAACTTTTAATAACGTAATGTTAACACGTAACGACATTTATTGGCGCGAAATGGTACTAACGGTTATATCTAATGAATTATATTAATAATAAATAAAATGAAAGGTAATTGTGGCTGTGTTATTTAATAAAGTAATTATAACGATTATCTATAAACAGGTTCACTGATAATTCGACGTATTCCTTGCAGGACGTCATAGTAGGGTTAAATGTAACAAATTAAACCACTAAATGGTCTACCGGAGTTCAGTAATTTTTGCGTTAGGTAAATTTTTAAGGAAAATCCCAGATTTAATCATTTAAAAATAATTTAAGGCGTCACTCTACTTAATTTTAAGTTATTAACATTATTAATACCAAAAACAAAATATGGTCATCGAGACGACCAGTCACCACAAGCAGTACCCATTCACGAGCATAACGCATTGATCAGCTACTGTTCCACTCGCATATTTAAGTGAAGGAGGCAATTCGACGTAACACCAATTATCACCCTATGAGTAATGAGAGGCACTCAACCTCACCTCTACTGGCGATCCCAATCAACCTTTCCTGAACATTCAATTAAATTTACACACACACACACACTCACACGCACACACACGTTTCATGCACACAGCCTTTCTTTTAATTTTTTTCTTATTATGGTCTTTTATTATTTTGCGTATTTATTATTTTGTATTGCCAGACTAACAATCCTTATTTTTGCATGAAGTTTTCAATAATTTTTCCTCCCGGGAGAGGGCACTGGCTCTTGCAATACAGGTTAATCACCTAGTACTTCACATAATGTAATCACTCTCTCTTATGTAATAAACATTATATTAATAATTATTAACATGACTACAAAAAATGACTTATAAAGTAAAATAAATAATAATAATATATGAACGCAAATAATGGAGAAAAAACATAAACATTGTCTTGAGTTAACATACACACCACCAACACAGCGACCAACTATTATTATCATTTAAATAGTATTCCTTTAAAAGCAAAAGACAGACAGATAAATTACTTTGAATTTAATAAGTAGCTAGCTCTAGTTCTTGCCCGCGTCTTCACCCGCGTGGAAATGTTTTATCCTTAATTAGCCGCATGTGGTCACCGCACTATCTTGTGACCAGAAAGAACTTGCATTGGTTGAAACGTCCTGGCGCTCCCAGTAGCTTCACAATACGACTGCTTATACTGCGCTCTAAGCTTATAGTTTAGCACCAATAAGGAGGATTAGCTGCAGAATGCGTCCCTGCTGTCTTGAGTTGACACCCCATGCGGTAATTACGTGATGATTACACTATACGAGATATTAAGGGTTATTAGATCTTTTTAAAAGGAATAATGCTATAATACATTGTTTTCATATAACGCTATTGGTTTATGCGGTGCATGTTAGTAAAACCCTTAGTCGGTATGATATTTCTTGAAATTTTCAACAATATTAAATTTCAGTCAATTTACATGGACCATTCCATCCACGTCCATTGGTAGAAACCGAATGAAAATCCGATCGGTAGTTTTGAATTTATTGCCTTAAGGCAAACAGACAGACGCGGCGGGGGATTTTGTTTTATAATATTGTATTTTATGCCCGCGACTTCGTCCGCGTAAATGATGGTTATTGCGGACGCAAACGAAGTTGCGTAATAAAAGAAGTCTGTCTCTTTTCTTGGGGCTTACCCCGTTCCTTTCATCAAAATCTGTTCAGTGGTTTATTCGTGAAAGCGTAACAGACAGACAGAGTTACTTTTGCATTTATTATTAGTATAGATAGTATGGGGTGTGTATGATTATGATAGTGACAACTTATTTGTGAGTAAGATAAAAGCTGGTTTCATCCTAGATATATTATGATGAAAATTTTTGCCCCCACATGTCATTTTGTCGTACACAACAAAGAAAATAATGCGTTGCAGTACCTTTCAAACCTTTCTTTTACGTTGATGCTTTTGCAAAGACTTTTGGACACTATACGGTATAGAGTTACTAATGCAATAACTATTCATATCAAATTTCCATTGTGTGATATTGAAGTAGACTGAACAATAGAAAAAAAAACAATAGTACCTACTTTAAAATATGATGGTGTCTTCTTTACTTAATAGGTACTTGTGTTCTGGTTCTAAAATGTAAATGACTGATATTCAGCTGTAATCGGTTAGATTGGAAAACGACCCCAAAACAGTTGGGAGAAGGCTAGGCAGATGATGATTATAATATTTATAAAAATTTACACACGACGTATACGGGAGTTCTAACGTTTACTCTACCAATATTAGATACTAGATTCTGCCCGCAACTTCGTCCGCGACAAATTTTTGCTCCCCTGACCCTTCCCGTCGCATCGAATTGCCTGCCAGTTTTCGTTTATTTTTCGTTGCTGCTCCGCTCCTTTCGATCGTAGCGTGATGTTATATAGCCTATAGCCTTCCTCAATAAATACGCTACCCAAGTCAAAAATAAATTTTCAATTCGGACCAGTCGTTTCTGAGATTAGCGCGTTCCATCAAACAAACAAACTCTTTATCTTTATAATATTATAGTATACATAGTATAGATTAGACAGTTCAGTTTCAGTTCAGTTTATTTGAAAGGTTTTGGACTGGCGACTGCGTACTGGAAGACGTAGAGTTGGAAGGCATCCCACAAGGTGGACCGATGACCTTGTGAAGGCCGCAGGAATCCGCTGGATGCGGAAGGCACAAAACCAGTCGAAGTGGCGGAGATTGGGGGAGGCCTATGTCCAGTAGTGGACGTCATTCGGCTGAAATGATGATGATTATGATGATGACTTGTATGAGAAATTATGCAACTGTTATTCAGTTGTCAATCCTTGTTCAGTGAGCGTGTAACT
Organism: Aporophyla nigra; assembly: GCA_947507805.1. Lineage (NCBI taxonomy): Eukaryota > Metazoa > Arthropoda > Insecta > Lepidoptera > Noctuidae > Aporophyla > Aporophyla nigra. Next base: position 20,098,621 of record OX382291.1, on the reverse strand, counting down.
TTAATAATCGAACTGCTGGGAATCTGCGAGGCAACTTTACCATTAATTTTTTTTACAACCTGGTCCCCAACTAGGCAGAGCCTGTACTATGGCAACCAGACAACTGATAAACACACTTATATATTTCTAAATACATACGTTATATATATATATATATAAATTACACCCAGATACAGAAAAAATGATTGTGCTCATCACACAAGGGTTTGTTCTGGGTGGGAATCGAACCCACGACCTCAGTCTTAGCAGTCAGGGTCACTAACCACTAGACTGACAGGCCAGTCGAGAACCAGACCATTAGGAACGTGCGCATTCAAATCTCGTCTCTGATGGATTATTTGCATTTATCATCATCAACTTTTCAGCCGAAAGACGTACATTGCTGGACATAGGCCTTCCCAAGCTCCGCCACTTCGACCTATTCTGTGCTTCCCGCATCCGATCCGATGGATTACTGCGGCTTTGACAGGGTCGTCGGCACAACTTGTGGGAGGCCAGCAATACGCGGTTGCCAATCCAGAACGTTTCACCCCATTGGCCATCTGTATTGCGAGCAATATGTACATATTTGCAGTAATTCGATGTTGTTGACCGTGAAAACCACCAAGAAAAAAAAGAAAATGTTACAAAAATCTATTCGATACGTTTACTTAACAAGACACAAACTTTCGAATGAAATATATGTACGGAAATTAGTCACAAAACGATGCATACGGCCGCACATCTGTAATTTGAAGTGTGTAGGATTCCGGATCGGGTGGGTCAGGGAAGGAGAGGTAGTCTGCAAGGGCGGGGTGTCTCTCCAGAGCTGAAGGTATCACTGTAGAGTAGGTACAGCGCAACTTCAATGCTGCTTAAGAAGATCCTAGCTGCATCTCTGATATTACCCTCGCCTATTTTAAACTTCACATGGTGCAGGTGCTTGGTGCATGGTGCTTCAGCGCAGGCGCGCTGTTAATATAATGTCGAAACTTTGTGCCGAAATGTTACAACTAACCTTGATTTGTGCTACTACCGTTTTTATACTTTTTTTTTTTGTACGAATAGAATTCTAATTAGGAAAGTAAGTAATTGCTCCCAGGCACTTAGGTTCTCTCGGGTGGCGAGGCGAACACAACGCGCTAAACATGAATTCAAAACTGGAGTTGTAGTTTTTAATTTCGCAAAGCGTTGAGTCAGGTGTTAGGGAACAATGAGGGCATTCAGTGGGATGCCCTCATTGTTCTTTTTTAAGCCATCCAGTGATATGGCCGGATGACTGGTGCTTCGAATGGCGTTATTATTGTCGACATAGTTGGAATGGGTATTTACACATTTTATTCGTTAAAGTCCACGTAAAGCAAGGTATAATAAAATAACCTAATAAAAACATAACAAAATTATTTTAAAATCTTGACGGAACCACGATGCTAGCGGTGCAGTTGTGTTAGCGAGCTGGGGCGCTGCATCGTTTTATTACATTTCCACGCAGCGAAACCTAGGCAACCGTTGCTTTGAGACGTGAGAAAGGGTCGCGTCATTTATTTTATTAATCTATTTTACACGCTTTATATTAGCTTCACTTGTATGTTTGTATGTTTGTATATTTGTATGTTTGTATGTTTGTATATTTGTATGTTTGATTGTAACCGACTCCTTATAGTGCGATTTTGACCCACTTTAAACGACCAGATTTCATTCAAACTTTGCACACCTGTCAAGGACTGATGACAATGCAATAATTTCATAAATTTGTGCCATTATCCTTGCCAGGGTTACCAGGACATCAAAAAAACTGTCACAAACTACGCTGACATACGTCTCAAAATTCGAAATACCCTAAAAAATAGAAAATAAATAATAGTTTAAAAAAACTAAAAAACACGCTTCCATGGAAAACCAAACTAAAAAGTACAAAATAATGGAAAAAAAGCGTGGGGTGCCTGATATCAATAAAAAAATACCTTAAAAGCACCCCACGCTTTTTTTCCATTATTTTGTACTTTTTAGTTTGGTTTTCCATGGAAGCGTGTTTTTTAGTTTTTTTTAACTATTTTTTTTTTATTATGCTTAGGGGATTTGACGCATATCGTATGTTAGTCCTGGTATAATTTACAACCGAAGTGTTTTTAGTATGATATAATTTGACATTCACACGGACGTAATTATAGCTCGACTGGATTTCGTACACTGAATCTTCAATGTACTGCTTAGGGCCGAAGGTTGATAATCAATCAGCGTTTTTTCGACGCGCTGAGGTTGCATTTGCAATTGTCTGTTCAACACCGAGAGTTGAAAAACCAATCATCATCTGCCTAGTTTCCCCAACTATGTTGGGGTCGGCTTCCTGTCTAACCGGATGCAGCTAGTACCAGTGTTTCATATGGAGCGACTGCCTATCTGATCTGCACAACCCAGTTACTGAGTAATACCATACCCCTCGGTAAGACTGGTTGTCAGTCTTTCGGGCTTCTGACGACCCGTTACGACTGTCTAAGATCTACGAAAGACAGCCGGGACCAACGGCTTAACGTGCTTTCCGAGGCACGAAAGGGTCTTGGTATGTAAAGATGGTCACCCATCCACAGACCAACCGCGGCAAGCGTAGCTTAAACTGAACAATCAACTCATGCAGTTTGCAGTTTTATTTACTTTTCACTTTATTTTTGATTTTCCTTTAATTTCCTTTTGAGTAATCATATAATACTGCACATTTTGATATAAGGAAGGTATAAGATTTTCGAAGTAGTTTCAAAACATGAATGACTAAAATATCCCTAGATTGTTTTGGTGATTTGCGTGATCAAATATAGCCCTCTTCATCGTACCCGTGGCAGCGAATCAGACCAAATTTCAACATAACATCAGCTATTTGCCAGTACAAGTCCTATAAAATTGGTCCAGCTATTTCGGAGATTAGCGGGAAAAATCACAGACAAAAAATAAAGAAAATTTATTTAAAGTATCGTATATACTTTCATTTGCATTTAATAAAAAGTTGTAATTTCTATATGATAAAGGGACATATCAATTTTAATTCGTTTGTACATATAGGTACGAGTAGTTGTCTCATCAACATCGTCATAAAATGCATAGGAAACGCTGCTGCCCATACTCTAGTTAGCTCCATAGTCTCTTTAATTGACACCCACGGGAAGAAATGAGAAGGTGCTATTCTTTACGTCTGGCACCTCACGGAATAGTTATCTAGATTAATTTAATAAATATTCGATGGCTAGGTAGGCGAGTTCTTAGCCGATCTCTAAAGCGGTTTTATTGGTCCCGTAAACCCATGGTGCGCGGAGCTTGTTTACTAAAAATTTTGCAATAATGGTAATAAGGTTTTATAAAAAGGCAAGTACCTACTTCCATGCTCGTAACAGCTTTATATTTGATCTCACAATCCCGCGTATTTCCAAAGATAGAAAATAATTCCCGAAGCGCATAATTCTTTATCTATCTGTATTTTATCCTCAACGAAAGAACATTATTAGATTTTTTTTATTTTCCTATTTGCTATTTCCGACTGTCCCGTGCCGAGGCGCTAGTGTATCAAATCTGTTTCTCTTTTTTTTGTTCTTCTTTTTTATCCTCTGATAATACAAGTGCTTTTATACAGGACCGGATCAGCCTCATTATTTTACCCAACATCTATATTCGCCAAAGTACTTATCTTCATTTTAAACCTCTGTCAGTAATTTACAAATAGATTAAATATACCTAATTCTTTCATTTCACGGTTCAAAACACAGAGTCACAGAGCAATCTGAATGACATAGGTACTCAGTTGCTTTGTTCAAAGATCAAGCGGCGAAATATGAAAGAATACAGATTGACTTTTACAATGAATGTATGTATTATGTTCTTCTTTCTATACTTAAAAAAGGTTCGCATTCAAGATAAGACAAGATTAATATGGCACAAAGACTTGGACAAGAAGGAATTATATTTCATTTGAATGGTGGCAGTAGTGGAAATATTTCTTTGTATGGCGACAACGTTGTAATGAATTTGCAAACAAAGATATACATAGAATAAATGATCGCAGTGACACACGGGTTTCTTTCCAGCATTCCCAGTTAATCAACGAGTTTCCGCGTCTAAAAATAAACCCAGAATAAGATTTCCTATCTTTGACGATCCCTCCCCAGCCTGCATCCATGAATCTCGTGATATCTTGCATCGGCGACTTGAAAAATATCTAAGATTTTTTGTAGGAGTTCGTAAAATTAATATTCCGTTATTTTGAGCTTGCTAACCAAATTTGACTCCTTTTGAACACGAATAGCCAATAATTCACTATTTATGTTAGATACGATACCGAAAAATACCATTTTGAAATCAGGTTTAAGCATTTTTTATTTTTTTATTGATTGATCATTCGTGTTTCAATACTTTTTTCATGCTACGGATAGATGATGAAACTTTTATAACATCAATATTTTGTACAAATTCACTACAACTTTAATTCAAGTTGTTTTTGAACCATACTATTTATTGCATATGTATCAGCCCAGATAGCGTAAATTACGATAATTTATTTAATTAATAATTTCCTGGCCAATTACATTAAAAATAAAATAAATGATAAAGTGTAGCGCCTGTAAAATAGTCCTCCCAATATAATACACAGGGCAGATAGCCCCCGGCCAGGGTCGCGAGATTTGTTCGAAAGAGTTATCGTGGCCCTGGCATCTAGGCAACTGAAGGAACACGGGTGGGTTTTAGTCAGTAAAAGTCGTGTTGTAGAAGAGCATTTGTTTTGTTAAACCTTCAAGAATGCAAAAAAAATATATCTTGCAAATGTTTGGAAAATCATAGAACATCGCTATACAACGTGGTATGCTTTACGTTAAAAAACAGTATGAAGATGTTGAAAATTCTTCGTCTCATAAAATTCAATTTCTTTTGTTCACTTTGAGACTTGAGCGCAATGAAATTCAAGATATTATAAAGTATTCAGCATTTCGTCGATTTTTTGGTACTGCCAAATTGAAACTCTATTTTCAATGAGATAACGTCGGTTTAACGTCGGCGCATTTCTTCCCGTGGGTCTTGTAAAAGGCGACTAAGGGACTTATTAGAGAATGGACAGCAGCGTTCTCTATGCATTTTACCAAAATAAAAAATATGGAATTTTCACATTGTGTATTTCTAATCTGTTTTTAGGGTTCCGCACCTCAAAAGGAAAAAGCGAAACCCTTATAGGATCACTTTGTTGTCCGTCCGTCTGTCAAGACCTATTTTCTCAGGAACGCGTGGAGGTATCAAGCTGAAATTTATATCAAATACTCAAGTCTGCTGTCCCTTGGAGCTGTGAAAAAATCAAACTTCTAAGCTAACGCAATCAAAAGATATAGCCGTTTATGCCGCAAATTTTCGATACTCGCAAGGGAATCAAAACCTAAAGGGTACTTCCAGTCGATCTATATAAAAATATTTTTTTTTAATTTTAAACTTTATACCTACTGGTTTGTACGGAACCCTCGGTGCGCGAGTCCGACTCGCACTTAGCCCTTTTTTTATTTAATATTTAGGTGCAGTAGTACGGAACCTTTCGTTTGCAAGTGCGAGACGCACTCGGCCGTTTTACTGGGTTTAAATTAATATTAGGAGTACCGTTATTACCTATTATTGACTTCCATTCGGCGCTCAACAACAGTGCCTTCGACATGATAGACAAATCTTATCGACGCAAGAGTGAGTAATGGTTGCGTGTGTCAAGTTAGGCCTGCGTGTAGTTCACAATTAAGTGCATGAACCATCGATCGCAGCTATTAGGTCATTAGTTGGTGATCGGTGTCAACGATTCATGCAATCCTTACAAAGGATGTGGTATGAAACGTGCGGAAGCAAGTATTCAGACTAGCTCCTATTCTACTCTCATAGGATTATCCCGTATGAATGAAATTTCGTCGAAATGTAGTACAAAAATTTGAATGAGTTCTGTGGAAATAACTTACTTCTTTTCTTCCCTTACTAGTTTGAAGTCAATAAAAGTAATGATAGTTAAGCAACTACGTTATTTGTTTGTTTGGTACACTCTAGGCAGTCTTGAACCACAAATTTTTCCGACTTGCTTATGTGTCATATTTGAGTAATTTTTATGCAGATTCGTACAAAGAAATACAAGGTGTACCGTAAGCTACACGAGCGTAAAAAATATGATTTAAATGATGCAAATGTTGTATAAAAAATATACACGCGAAAAGCAATTATTCTGTTACTTGGAAGCTCTTTGAAATGGTTTCGTTTTAAACGTTAACTTTTGGAATGTCCAACGAACGATGAGGCATCGCACTTTAAAAAAAGAGTTGGTGTAAATTATACAGTCAAGGTCTTAAAAAAAAAATTATGCTGTGATTTTTGAATAATAACGGTCGGTTGCCTTAGTGTATTATAACTTCTTAAGCAGTAATTAAGACCTGACTATTATTATCCGCAGCTGCTAGATAAAGTACACCTTAAAAAAAAATAGCCTACACTGTCTCAATGCTGAGCAAAGGCCACCCCCAAATCTCTTCAGGCATCCTTTTCCATTCGATCTACCCTTGGAGTACGTTCGATAATATATTATATACTACTATGAATATTCTTACTTACACATTCTATCTCGTTTTAGTTTTTTGCTTCATTTTAAAAACACTGTTTTTAAAACCGTTGTTGTTTTTAGGACCGTGTTGCTCCGAATATAAAAGAATATAGGTAGGCTACTCATAAAATAACTACCCAAATAAACATGCGTGATATTTAATCTCATTAATAATCAGATCATAAAACAATGTTACTAATCCGGAGGCAAGGTTATAAAATACGACGCTATGATAAACTATGAGGGTTTTAAAATACGACAAAAAATTTCAAGGAAAGGTAGGTGGTGCCACCGCCAAGACGAGCCAAAAACAAAAAGCAAGGATATTACTAACTACCCAAGTAGCACATTAGTGAATTTTGCAACTTATGGTAAAGCTTTAAGTTGCAAATGAGTGGTTTAAAAGTGATTGATAAAACTTGTTGTTTCAAACACTACTGGACTGGCCTGTTAGTCTAGTGGTTAGTGACCCTGACTGCTAAGCCTGAGGTCGTGGGTTCGTTTCCTACCCAGGACAAATCTTTGTGTGATGAGCACAATCATTTGTTCTGTGTCTGGGTGTAATTTATCTATAATATGTATGTATTTAGAAATATATAAGTATGTTTATCAGTTGTTTGGTTGCCATAGTACAGGCTCTGCCTAGTTTGGGATCTGATAACGTTCTGTTGGTTGTCCTAAGATATTATTATACTACTCAGATTTGTATACGTATATGAATTCCTGCTATTACTCAACGTTGCTTATTTTGTTTCTACTTTATTACTTATGGTTGCAATAAAGTCTATTTTGCTACTTGAAGTTGAAAACAGGTTTTAATTGTTACTAATTTAGAAGCAACAGTGATATATGAGGCCTTATGATCACTTGTAAGCAACTGTTACATATAAACGGTAATGTAACCTTATTTGGAATTTATATTTCCAAATGAGTAGTACATAATACAGTAGTATGGCATCTGTAGTTGCCAAAGGGATCAGTTTTCAGCCCTTTGGAAACCTTACGTAATTGCATCTTTGATATGCCACTCCAACGCATAACAAAGTTTCAATAGTTTCAGTAGTTTCAATAGTTTTAATCACTAACGACCATTTAGTTATAAATAGAGGTAAAAGTGAAAAAAAAATTAGACCCCATACAAATCGCCTTCTTTAGAAAATGGAGTACTTGAAAATGTTTGGTTTTGAACAATATTTTAACACACTTGCACTGACGCATAATTACTGAGTTTTGTTCATTGTAACTGATATACTTTGACATTATACTTACGCTTTAATCTGTTTTATTTTTTTAAGGACTACTTTGTGAATTTATTTAGAAAAGTAAGAACACACTTTGAAAAGTAAGAAAGAAATTACGTTTATTAGCGGGAATCACGACGCGCGACGCAAGGAAATACTAAACACAACAACAACATAAAGAAATATAAATGTGAGTGTGTGTGTGTGTGTAATATTGTGGTTGTCTCAAAAGTAGTTGCTGAAACTAATAGACTGTAATTTTTTAGCGTTTGCAGTTTTTTCAAAAAACAATAATAGCGTTTGAAAGAGAAAAGATGGAGATTTTATTTGAGTATACGTAAAGTACACACGGGCGCTTCTGTATAAAGAAATTTGATTAATTCATTGAGAGTCATTGATTCTCTCAACATTTTCATCTGTGGTCACTGATACGGGTCGACCTAATACATTGTGTCTACGGTCTTGTACAGTTCCATATATATCGATAAACAGACCGATAATTCTGTAAACAAATATAATAAAAACATATAAGTAACAAGGAAAAAGAAAGAGTGTCTTGTCACTGGGTGACGCAATACATGTAAATATGTGCGTAATGCGTTCTCACCTTTTAAGGGTGTTTTCGCTGTCAACTCTATGCGTTCCATAATTAGTGCGAAATCCCCTATAAGCAGCACTAAACTCTTTTCCTCTAGAATAAAAGCACTCGACAAGATAAACCTTTTCTGCCGTCGTAAGGTCACTCATCTTGACTCGAACGTTGTTGCTTCTAAGGAGGCTAGAATAAAACTGCAGGGTCTCAGGTATGCTAACCTCAAAAGAACAGCCACTACTCAAAATGTAAAGGGGAAAAATATTACATTTAGTTTCAGCAACTACTTGTGGGACATCCTGTATGTAAATATACAGTCAATGACAACAGGTGAGGATTTTTTTCAATATAACGTAATATCAACCTTTCATCGCGTTGATTAAGTATAAACTTTGGACCCGATTTTGGCTTGTCATGTATTCGATTCTCCTCATTAAAACTTTTTATTATATACTGAACAGTGGAGTAGCTCTTTCCTACTATTTTACCTATTTTTCTGTATGTATTTCCTTCTGTGTATAATTTAATAATAAGTTTTCTTAATTCAATAGAAGAAGAAGAGAATTAAATTAAAAATTTAAAAAACCCCCGACACAAAAACCTAAGATCCCTTTAAAAAGTAAAAAATAATAAAAAAAACTCAATCTAAACTAAACTAAATCTAAACTAAAGTACCTAAGTATGTATTAATAATTAAAAAAAATAAAAATAAGTCACGTTGGGGGACCGCTCCAAACCTAACAATTTAATTACAAATAGTCTATTACCTAACTGAAGAAAACTTTTATAAAATTACTTCTAAATATTGCATTTAGGATACGATCGTCAACGACGTCTGCCCTCGCAGAGCGGTCCCCCAACGCGACGTATTTAAAAAAAAATTATTAATACATACTTAGGTACTTTAAGATTGAGTTTTTTATTATTTTTTACTTTTTAAAGGGATCTTAGGTTTTTGTGTCGGGGGTTTTTAAATTTTTTAATTTTATACTTTTTATAGGTATACTTATTATAATGTAGATTTTGTTAAGTTGTAAATACATAGAACTTCGCCGTGGCCAACAGGAAGATGGGAAGCTTCCAAAAACAATATCAATTCAATTTGATGATGCCACTATCGGCCGTTGTTGTGTTGACGAGAATGGATGCATTCTGATAAGGCCACATAATGTAACTTTTCAAGGTCTTAGAGGATATGGAAATATTGAAAGAACAATGTTTCCAATCATTTTATGTTGGGCGATTACGGCATATATGCCGTAATCGCCGCAACTTATAAGTTGCAAGGGACGACAGTTGAAAAAGCTGTGGTTTACTTAGGTAAAAGTACTTTCGCAAAAGGCCAAGCCTATGTAGCCTTAAGTAGAGTATTTTTACTCTGCTTAAGGCTACATAGGCTTGGCCTTTTCCTTGGATGGTGTAGCAATTTGTGAGCTCGACCAAACAAAACTATTTAATAACCCACAATGTTCCGTCCCGTGGCCACAGACAGCTGACAGTACGACAGTTTTTTGTTTAGTCTGTGCGCCTGCGCATCTTGACGTGTAGCGGAGTGACGTCTGTCACTGGTCAGTTTGATTTGGACTTGGTTTTGATCTTGAATAATGGTTGGAGGTTGGTTTGGTTTTGTGTTGAGAATATTAATTGTTAATCTTGTTGAATCTATAGTTTTGCGGACAATTTGTTGAGATCCGATTGTTTTGTGTATAAACAACCTCTTTTGACGATATTAACGGCTTTTATTTTGGAATTTGATTGAAATAGTTTGAGGTTATAGTGGAAGCGCATGCTCGGAAATCTCGAGCGTATTGAAGCGGCCTTACTCCTGGAATACTAACTTCACTACACAATACAATATACACTCATTTACATACATAAATCCGGGTAGGCTCGGAATCGAGACCCCAGTTTTCCTCAACCAGGTGAGTTATTGAATATTTGTTAATCAGCTCCGCGCACGGCGGACGGTTCGCACCACTTTTGCCCAAGGCCCTCCATCGCGCTTCCACTTAATTTAAATCCTATGGTGAGGCCGTGGTCTGGCGTCGAACACACATGACAAATCATCTTTAGCAGAATTGCAAAGATGAGATGTAGTCATTGATATTCTCACGTGACAATCGGATTTCCATGTCCCAATTTTCCCACCACCATTTTTCTCATCAAGCGAAGCTAAGAACATCATTCACTTTCAGTGCGCTTTCATTTGAGACCCCACTCGAGTATATTTGTAGACATTCGGTTATTCTTCCCCACTTTCACCCCCCACAACTTTTAAACGGCTCAACCGATTTTCATCAAACATGTCTAAGAACACTCGCACATAAGTCACCTTTAATACAAAAAAAAAAATTGAATTCGCTTCATCCGTTCGGGAGCTATGATGCCACGGACAGACAGACACACAGACAGACAGACACACAGACAGACCGACAGACAACCAACAACCCTCTTTTTCCGTCGGGGGTTAAAAATAACTTTAATTTCAGAATTTGGTGTCTTAGGCAGATCCTAGACACCGAATTCCGAAATTAAAGTTATTTTTGACTTTGTAGTGTTTTTTAAAGGAAGTCGGTTGTTATTTTTTTTGTTAAAAGTTTTTATTTTTAACTTTTTAGTTATGGTAGATACCCCGCACTAATCTAATCTCGTTATTCGTTCATTTGTCGCGCAAATACTTAATGCAAATTTAAGACTTATATGGTTTTCAAATGGATCCCATTGTCCGAATGGAACCAAATTAAAATGGGACCATTCGGGAAGCACCATTTTTCAAATAAAAAATCATCAAAATCGGTTCACCCAGTCCAAAGTTATGTGGTAACAAACATTAAAAAAAATACAGTCGAATTGATAAACTCCTCCTTTTTTGAAATCGGTTAAAATAATACAATCGAAGACGAACTCTAAGTAGATGACGAAGGGCCCTAATTGACGGGGCCAGCAGCACCACGTCATCGGCATAACTTATATTGTTGACAGCTACTCCATCAATATGACAACCAACATGATAGATTATTTTTTTTCAGGATTCTGAGTTAAGACTCCTCTAGGCGGTATGTGCACTTTATTAGTACAAATAAAGATTAATCCTGTACCCTAATTGCGTATTAATCAGAATCTGATTAATACGCAATCATTTTGAAGCTTATTTTCCATCCATTCTTTAATATGTTGGAAACAAATATTTGCTTACGCGACGTCCTGCGTGAGCGATCTAGACGCGAACGCGAAGCGGCGCGGCGCGACGCGAAAACAACAAACAGTCGAAACCTATTGAAGTGTCCTACGTGCCCAAACGCACATGCGTGCGGTGCGGAGCGGCGCGAAACGAAGCGAACGCGATCAGTTGGCTTGATATTTTCGCGCGAACTGGATGCGGTGCCGTCGTATTTTTTTTTTTTTGGTTATAATTTCGGGTTTATAGAAATTTTAATTAATGCTATCCAAGAACGTCCTATATTATAGGATAAAAGGAATATAAAATATCACAACCGGTTATTATTATACCGCGAATGGGAAGATTGGGCCAAATTAACTGGGACCTAAGTATACAATATTAGTCTCACTTCTTCGCCGTTCATACTTCTTGAGTATTTGATATTTAACATATGAATTTTCCAATAATATTTCTTTCCATCCGTCCATGACAAATCCACAGTGCCCACTGAACGTCGGCGTCAGTGGCGGCTGTGCGAGACGATTCGCGTGCACGTAGGACATAGCCGCCGCGTCGCACCGCATCGCGTTGAATTCGCGTGTCACCGCTTCATAATCGCGTTCGCTTTGATCCGCCTACGTAGGACGTAGCGTCAGCAACTTAAACGACGCCATGAATGGTGTTGTGCTGTCAAAATGAAAGCCTGTCAGTGTGATAACCAATCACCCCGCTGGTCTATTTCTGAATACAGACATATTTATTAGCCAAAAAAGAAAACTTGACATTTTAAAAGAAACAATTCTGTTTCTTTATAATTATGTTGTTAGCGTCACAGTTTCACAAAGCATACCATAAACATAATCGCACAAATAACTTCTAAAGCAAAAACTAAATAGATTAATAGCAAAACTCATCCAAACTCTTTTGTTTTGTTGTTTAAAGTTCAAACATAATTTATTCAGCGTCCCACGAACCGAAAGGGGAGGTGTAGTTAAATAAATGGCCATGCACTGAAACCTGGCAGTGTAGAACGAATGTCTTGGAATATTTAAGGCAATAATGAACAGTTAGCAGCTTCAAAGCAATCAATAATTCCCGTCAAATGCATTTGTCGGTGGACTGTGTAGTTCAATTACTCTAGAAATGCATTGAACCCGTGTGCTGTCACTTTCTCGTACTCCTGGTCACGAAAGCCTTGGGTGCCCGTCACATCCGGCTGCCAATTAGTCGGAATGTTTGGGCAAGCCGAGTAAAACATTCATACTTGCCCTTCCGTTTCGCTACCGGATACCGGTTTTCGGTTATTCTGCAGACGGAGGGTAGCTTCGCCGGGAAAACTTTTATTTCACCGGGCACTCGGCAGCCGAAATGTGTGTGAACGGACTCAGTGATGAATATTTAGGGCATTTCCAAGCTACTGCTGCGCTAATACGGCGGTAAGGCTTGTGCACCCTACATACGAAAAACTAACAGTGTGATGATGTGAAACTTATTTAATACTTTAACTCAATTGGATAAAGTTCTTGTCAGAATGACAGTTGTCGTGTACTGTGTTCATTCTGAAACATTTCTTGTGTCCCTAAATTGATATTTAATGCTCATAGAGATCATTTTGAACAGTTTGTTCGTCCCAATATTCGCTTCTAAACGCTTCCTGAACTTAAGTGGTCGGAGATAATTTATTCAGAGATGTTAGGTATTACAATCTATTTGTGGCTCTGATTCTGTTGCAGTTCTAGTTTGCATTAGAATTACGCCTACGTGCCATTTATTGAAGTGTATATCGTTTGCCGACGATATAGTAGTCATGGCTGAGACTATGGAGGACCTCAGTACAATGCTCGATGACCTCAGTAGAGCTTCCGAAAGAGTGGGTCTTAGGATGAACATGGACAAGACAAAGGTCATGTCCAATGCTCGTGTGATACCCACTCCAATGAAGATCGGAGGCGCTACACTCGAAGTTGTGGACGAATACGTGTACCTAGGACAGACTGTCCAGTTAGGTAGATCCAACTTCGAGAAAGAGGTCAATCGTCGAATCCGACTCGGCTGGGCAGCGTTCGGGAAGCTACGCAATATCTTCTCGTCCCAAATACCGCAGTGTCTCAAGACAAAAGTCTTTGACCAGTGTGTGTTGCCAGTGATGACATATGGCACTGAGACGTGGTCGCTCACAATGGGCCTCATAAGAAGGCTCAAAGTCACCCAAAGAGCAATGGAGAGGGCTATGCTTGGAGTTTCCCTACGCGATCGAATCAGAAATGAAGAGATCCGTAGGAAAACCAAGGTAACCGATATAGCCCGAAGAATTGCCAAACTTAAGTGGCAGTGGGCAGGGCACATTGCTCGCAGAACGGATGGCCGATGGGGTCGGAAGGTTCTGGAGTGGCGACCGCGTACTGGAAGACGGAGCGTTGGAAGGCCTCCCACAAGATGGACCGATGACCTGGTGAAGGCCCCAGGAATACGTTGGATGCGAGAAGCACAGAATAGGTCGAAGTGGCGGTGCTTGGGGGAGGCCTATGTCCAGCAGTGGACGTCTTTCGGCTGAAATGATGATATCGTTGTGCAGAGATTCTCTTTACTGGAATATTGTCTTTTCTACAGACTTAGCATGACGCTTTCTATTACTAAGAATTGCACAACCTCACTTTAACTGTACTCGTATAATTTTAATTTCAATATTAACTGAAAGAAAAGTTTAATTTAAATGTGTTCAATTCTCAACGACAATTTAATTGCATTACATGCTGACAGTAATTATTGGTAATAAACTTCAAGAACGTATCGATATTAATATATTTCAAAAAAGACTGTTAAGTGCCGACTACTCATCCATCGGCGTTCTTTTTGAAATAGCGTGGGAAATGCTATGGAGGAAACCTAGAATAAACACAGTAGACATAGAATATTCAAGACTAAATGACTTAAAGGTAATTGCCATAGTGGAACCGTTTTAAATAATTAGAACAATTTCAGTTGCATAAAGGATAAGTATTGCGGGTAAATCTATTGAATGATTGAATGAAGGAAAGTCGATTTATTCGTTGTTGTGCACAAACAAAGGAAAGCGTTTCTGCTGGTATTTAGAGAAAGTCTTCCGATAACAAAACTGTTTAAATTAGTTGCAAGGAGTTCTTCAGTTACAAGAAAAGCATTCGAACTTTCTATTTCATCATAATGATGTTAGTTACACCGCCGTGTTCTCGTGGAGGCGATCGGCGGCAGCGACTTCTCGCGTCCGGCCCTGGTGCGAGCCATGGTACGGAGTGAGAGGGCATGGGAAGCCGTCATCTCCTTCTGCGAAGCAGTAATGCTCGCGAAGGAGGAGGCGGAGCGCGTGCGGGAGTGGCAGTCTCTGCGCCTTCACGTCCCTAGCCGCCGCAGGAGGAGACGCCCCGGGCGTCGGGAGTCGATCACGGTCTCCCGGCCACCGTAGGCGCGGGCTTTCGGGCGGCGAGCAATGGGTAGCCCGCCACCCGGTAAGGACCAGGCCCGTGTCGACGGCGCGTAGTGTTCCACGCGCGCTTCAAAGAGATGTCAGCAGTACTGGAGGGGTCCGCTGGGACCGATGCCTGCCAGGGTCGCGAGATCTGTTCGAAAGAGTTACCTTGGCCCTGGCATATGTGCAACTGAAGAAACACGGGCAGGTTTTAGTCAATAAAAGTCTGACACGCCCTTCCAATCCACCCAGAGCGGGAGACGTAATTTGATGATTTCCCATGCACAAAAAAGAAATGATGTTAGACTTGACAGTAAGGGAAAAGGAAGGAAAGGTTTAATTTTTGTATGTTTGTTTGTTTGATGATTTACGCTTAAACGGTCGAACGAATTAATATTAACATTTAGTCCATGGGTAGACCATTCAGCCTGGATTAGGACATAGGATACTTTTGTATCGCTGGTCACAGTAAAACAGCACACACCGCTTTTCAGTTTTTGCATTGTCCATTTGTATTCAGTGAGTCGTCAGGTTATACACAACGGTTTTGCCAGTTTGGATCTGAATTTGTCTTTTTGCTCCTATGAATACTTTTTGGTAAGTTTTGTCATTAAAGAAAAAAAGGAATCGTTTTTGAATATTCATTAAAAAAATAAAATCTACTGTCAAATATTATTACTATATAATCCTGCAACGGGTTTGAGGCCAAATCAGTAAAATTACTGCCATTGGTACTTCTGAGTGGAATCAATACAAAATAACGTTATTATGGAGAGAGGACGTTATCTGGACCGAGAGGAAATAGTTAATCAGAGCCAAGGAAATGTTGGAAGTAGACATGCGCAAAACAGTGCGTTCTAAAGTGATGTCATATGACATTACTTTTCGTCCCAAGTAATGTTTCATTACACCATGACTCCAAACATGACACGAAATGATGCGTCATAGGCGATGTCTATTGTAATGAAATGCTCGCGTTGTAGAAGAAATACATCATTACATGAGATACCGCATATGATATGATATGTGATGTGAGATCCGTCCAAACGTACTTTTGCTTTTGTTTTCATATCCATAAAGTCGATTTTCCTTCATACTTTACCCCCAATCTACGGAATATTTCAATCAAAAGGGCATTCCAGGCTTAGGACTGGTAATAAACATGGATTGCAATATTGATTATTGACCATGACTATGACTATTGGCGTATTTAAAAATCGATTTTATGTACAATGATTGTTTTTTTTTAGATTTATGTTTTTTTATACCTGTTTTGTTTTATTTATACGTTAATTACAACTAATAAATACTAACTGAGATAGTTTTTTTTGTCTTAAGACGTATCCGTCTTTCATTTAATGTCAGACCCGCTTTTGAAAATACACGCTCGCACGGTACGGACACATGAATTAATAATCAAACTACCATAAAAAATAACACTACATTCAGATTTGTTTTTGTTTCGTGTTACTGTTTTGTATTGTATCGCGCGCGCGCTGCAAAACATAAATGTCATACAGTGCGCGAAATGATAAAAACATTACCTAAGCAGTCCGCAATGTCAATATAACGTATACCTTAATGTTAGAGCAATACGGTTCTAAATAATAGTTCACTTCGCAGCAAACCGACCGGCGCATGCTCTTTCTCACTTGCACGCATAGCCAACATTACCGAGATAATACGTAGTTTACGAACGTCGAACCATGCCGCGGTCCGCAAGTCATGAAGTCATGTTTGAGTGTCATGTGCCATGTTTGATTTAGTCGAGTCATGTGTAATGAAACATTACTCGGTCGAGATACATGACGTGCAATGCAACACTCGCATTACTTACACAAGTCTAGTTGGAAGTTTCAGCAACGTGCTGTGGTAAAAGCTCTGAGCATTACGCAGAGTGTTTTAGGTCGAATTTAGACTCGTTACCGCATCACTGGCAGCGTGGACAGTGACATGGATGCCGAGTGCGTATCACCACACGCATTATCTTTTCCTTAAAATACTGCTTGACGAAATCGTACAATGAACGCGATGATTTTGATTTCAAGGCTTCTTAACTCTTCAGTGATGTTAAGAAACGATCAAACTATAACAAATCGGTTGCATGAAGTCAATCGTTGTTCCCAAAGACCGCTACGTGTAGCACCCATCGAGCCCCGTAATCGCATAGTCCGTTTATAATGGGCTGTTGAACACAGAAATTGCGCAGAAGAAGAGTGGTGTTTTGTTATCTGACGAAAATCGTATTGGTATGAGGCCAGATACTAGGTTTACACGGTATTGGAGGACCTTTGGACGCCAAATATGTTTCAAATCAAGACAGTAAGTCCATGCATAAAATGGTGGGACAATCATAGTACGGGCGAGTATTTGTGACTGCGGAAAAAACAAACTGATGTGGATCAGAGGCAATTTTAATGCACACGCTAACATCAAAACGACTATGTCTAATGTTATAATTTTTTGCGGACCCAAAGTAGTGCTTCATTTCTGCTTATGCATGATAATGCACGTCCACAGCACACACTATCAGAGTCGTTTCAAATACACTTGCCGAAGCTAATCAACGACTTATCAAGGCCTACTCAATCGCTAGATTTGAACCCCATTGAGTGCCCATGGGATATGTTTCAAAGAAGAGCTTTGCCAAATATGGATGCCGTGCACACATTAAATCTGAATATACGTTATTTTTGTGAAAATCGAATGAACGTTAGTTCATAACAATAAAAATCTAGTATAAACATAATGCATTTCAGCTTGGCTTTAATAGTTTCACAAATTGAAAGCGGAAAGCGCAAAACAACTTCCATCTTGGAAAAGTCTTGTACATTATTCTTGGAAAAATTGAATGAACAGATATTCATAATCATCTAGTATATACTTTCGCCAGACGCACTTCACCTTCGTTTTAATAGTTTTGCAAACCGAAGGCGGAACGCGCACAACAACTTTCATCTCGGATAACTTAAGCGCTTTCAGTAAGAATTTAATTTTTAAATGAAAAGGAAAATTGTTTTCATCCATTGTTTACAGGCCTTGGTCTTTTACAATCATAAAACTTGCCTCCCTTGTGCTAAAACTTTACCTGGCGTTAGTCTTATTGAGAATATCAATCTTCTAATAAGCTATGTGCAACTGATTGCCCTTTTGTCAGCGACACCATTGATCAAGCAGAATCAGTGTTCAGTCTAATAATAATCCATTAGTATTTTACTTGAAAACTGTGATTTAGAGAAATATGTAAGACCAAATAAACACTGAGGTCATAGTAAATGTTTAACATGTTTAAGTTACGACGAAAATATTCGAATGAAAGAAGTTCGTTGGTGCATAATCTGCTTCCTGTACTTTTTACGTATTTCCCTACTATGTTGGGATCGGCTTCCAGTCAAACTGAATGCAGCTGAATACCAGTATTTTACATGGAGCGACTGCCTGTCTCTATGTAGTGTATCGTATTAACCAATAGCTGGTTATTGGGTAATATGATACACCAAGCTTTCGACTGGCCTGTTAGTCTAGTGGTTAGTGAGCCTAACTGCTAAGACTGAGGTCGTGGGTTCGATTCCCACCCAGGACAAATCTTTGCGTGATGAGCACAATCATTTGTTCTGTGTGTGGGTGTAATTTATCTATAATATGTAGGTATTTAGAAATATATAAGTATATTTATCAGTTGTCTGGTTACCATAGTACAGGCTCTGCCTAGTTTGGGATCAGATAACAGTGTGTCGGTGTGCTAAGATATAAAAAAAAAAATATACGACTGGTTGTCAGACTTTTGGACTTCAGAGGACCCTTAACTACTATCAAAGTTTCACGAATGACAGCCGGGACCAACGGCTTATCGTGAAGGTGGTCACACTTCCACAGACCAACCGCGGCAAACGAAGCTTAATCTGATTGTTCGTACGGTGCGATTGTTTTAATTAGCCACAAGTGGCATCCAGTATCTAATAAAATTCCGGTAGTACGTTCCCGTGAGGTACTTTCTGAATTCCACGCGGTCAAAATTAAAACACTTGAGAACCGCACAACTTCTCCTTCATTTGAAATATTGCACGGTACGTTTGCTAAACTTTTTTAAAGTTTTTCTCTTGCCCTCGAAAGTGACTTCCGTATTCAAAACTCATTACACGAATACGGTTGTGTAACTTATATAACGTTACTCGACCGTATCTTGTTTAATAAATTTACACGTATACTAAATTTGGACTTAATATTTGTCCAGTAGATTTGGAGTAAGTAAATTGGCTGTGACAGACGGACAGACTGAGACACGACTGATCATATAATGACTCCTTTTATACATTCGGATGTAAAAAACCATAAAAGGATTCAATTTTTCCCTCGTACGTACGAAACCCTAAAAATCGCGACATCTCTAAAATTGGCCATTATGTTTTCTTCAAAACACAATATTGGTTTGAAGAAGCAGTCTAAGATTTCTTTTATATTCCAGGTACGTTACCTTTATTTTTAACTAGATACCGTACCCGACATTCTTACTCGTAGAACTCTCGGCGTACTTTGCCCATGGCGAGCTGGATCTGACAGTTGTCAATAGTGTCAAGTCATAACGTTAATAATATTGCTTGTGGTAAGGGTTATAGCAACTCCTTAAGCAACACTATTTGTTTATTACTTTGTATCATACGAGCATTACTATTTTACATAAATGTAAATGTAAACGTTTATTTACAATTAAAAATAATTTAGAAATTTGTGATTTTCACCGCTTTTCTTTTCGAAATTTCCAAATCCATATTTTCGATTCCTAATTGGGTCCTGGTTTTTAATTTTCTTCATAAGACATCGAAAAATAAATATATTGCTTTGGAAAAGAACCCCTTTCCTTAAGTCGTGTCGATTTTTCCTTCCGTTACGTACACCGTTTACTACATTTTCCGATCACTAGCAAACTGGCAAGAATGTGTCGTCTGCTACGGTAATTCAAACGGTTTAGCCCTGGTCTAATTTGATAAAATTTAATGATGATTTGTGAAGATAAAAAATGTAAGTGCAAGATTTATTTTTAAATTACCTTTTCCGGTTTTATTACGACTACAAGCTTTTAGTACTTACGACGTTCTTCGTGGAAGAAGTCATCTTCTGTCGCACGTTGCGGGAACTTCAAGCATATTTGTGTTTCACAAATCAGTCGCCGTCGCTCTGTTGAGACGGGAAGACTACGCTCAAATATTCAGCTGCGCTGAAATATTATTTATTTTCGTAATTAACAATTTTAGAAAAGTGAGAGTATTGTATAATATAATTGAGCTGTGGGAAAATTTAGTTATTGCCTCTTAAGACATCTATAATACCTCTTTCAAACATGACAGTTATACGTGGGCTATTACATAAACAAAATATATCAACGTAATACAAGCGTAAATTAACTTTATTTTAGAATGACTAGTAGGTATTTAACTACTTTGGAAAGTCATAAAGTTCTAACATAAACTGAACTTTATGCATGGTAGTTATCTAAAGTTAATATATCAGCCATTTATCCCATTGCAGGTCCCACAACGGCCTCCCTTCGCGCTTTCCCCTTAGTCTTATCTACTCGTGTATGTGAGCAATCTTTCAGAATCGCCATCTCCTCCTGGGCCTGGGACGTTGCCGTTTAGTATTTGTTTTAGTATTAGTGATTTAGTCTCAAAGAACTTTCGTGTGACTATTATTCGAAGGGATTCTCTGGTTGTAACAGTTCTCCAATGAAAATATTGAAAATAATTCTTAACAGCGACAATGCATTTTTACGCAGCAACGAAGTTTTTTGAAGATAACAGTTAAGTTATAAAACATTATCAGCTAATGATCTTTATTCAGTCCTCGTACCAACATATCGCGTTTCCTCATAGAACTATTTAATTGAAAACAATAAGACTTGGCTAATTGAAATGATTCGTGGAAAATTTCAAGCCAGAATAACGTTGCGCGTGTTGCGGCGTCCGTTCTAGGCAGGGTGCAATCGAGCCAAGCTTTCAATATTTGTTTTTATTGAATATTTGGAAAAATAATCAGTCTGCAAGATTATAAGCAAACTCGATCTGAAAAAAAAAACCTATGCGATCGTAAGAGTCCCATCAGGAACAAAGTTCCTAAAAGTTACAGGCGCACATACACATTCGAAGAGAAAGCGTGTAATTAATACACAGTTTTAATACGGAAACATCGACACTTCTGACGGAAAATGTGAAAGATTTCGCAGCTGACATTTTAGATTTTCATTATGGCTCTCCTCACTTTTTGCTTCAGCACCCTGGAAAACCATGAAAGTAAATCCTCTCCCTCTCTAAGTTTCTTTCTATATTACTATTCTATACTCTCTAGCTTCTGCCCGTGACTTCATTCGCCTAAAATGTTGACCCCGAACCGTCGCGTCCTATCGCGTCACCCGCCCCGCCCGCGCTATTGCTTCGTTTACCGTTCAATGCATTTTCTTTTCTCATTTTGGTCTGCTTCTACGTATCGTAGCGTGATAAATAGCCTATACCTTCCTCAAGAATTTTGCTATCAAATGCATAAAGATTTTATTCAAATCCGACTATCCGTTCCAAAGATTAGACTTCCTACAAACAAACTCCTAAACTTTACTTCTTTATAATAAGTGTAGATGTAGACGTACTAAAGTCGGCAGCATAACGCTTTTTCGTTCCATGACGATTTCTACTAGTTCACTCTTACAGCAATCCAATAACAAAAACAGTTATATTTTATGGAGACCTAATTGTTCCTACGCTGTAAAAACTAAAATCGATACAGAGCATAAATTCAATATAATGTCTATGCATGAAACCAAACACCACGAAAAAAAGACAAACGCTGATCCAGTTTTAAAAGAGCACCAACAGGACAAGAGAACATTGTCAATAGCTCTTACTTTTACTTGTATCAATATTATAGTTTTAAATTTAACCTAAAATTCACAGAAGGAAATTCCCAAATGTGGAAACGCGTGTTAGGAATTCAACCTTCAATGAATTTCACGAATATTGTATAAACCAAATACCGATCGTCACATATCTACGTGAGCCTGATATAGCCACTTTGATATAGTAGGGTAATAATTGGCAACGCGTGTATGCAGCCGTGTGTGTAGTGATGAATTGGCCATGCCGCACAGTGGTCTGAAAATCGAGCTCCATACTCATAGAAACTCAAAGTCAGGAAAAAAAAAAAAATTGCAATGTATCTGGTATATGGCCATCAAGGTGACATCAAATTCATGTACCTTTCGGTGCCGCTTCGCGCGTAGCAAATTTTTGAATTTTTGATAGGTGATTTTTCAAATCTTTGACATGGTCAAACGAAGTTGACCATCGATTTACTTGTAATATCGTTAGTTAATAGCCTACTAATGACTTTTTTGATGAGATTAATTAAATATGTTATTGATCAAATACTTTTTTTTTACAAAATTGCATAATCAGTCATAATCACGGTTATTAACAAGTGACTGAAAACTGATGTTACTAAGTACCTCATTTGTTAATCACCGTGATTATGGCTGAGTTATAATTTCACGCCCTTCCGCTCCGTCCAGAGCGGGAGACGTCATTTGGTGATTTACCACCCACAAAAAAAGACTTTCTCTAACTTATTCATTTCCGTAGGAGTTGATTTACATATATCACAACTCTGAGATGAGGTATTTGATAGATGAGAAGTGATTTTGCCATCAATCATGGTCATAAGCATCGAGTACTTAACAGAATGGCTTCACATAATAGAAGGCAGCAGGTTTTCAATCTCATTTTCAATCGTAACCTGTTCTTCAACTATGTTCAACTTGTTTTCGTTTGAAAACTTAAAATATATTGGTCTGCAGAACATTGTGGAAGATGGCTTTGGATTCTCCCATATCACTTCTTCGCCACAGACTAAGCGCAGAGGCACAAACAAGCACATAAAAATGCTAGAATCGTTTCCGAATCATCCTATGCCATAGTTAGCTTATACAAACTTTGCCCTGAAACACCATCAAAACCCCACTTGCAAATAAGTATACTATTTACTTTGCCATCCAGTGAAAATTCTACACGTAGGAATTTTCCAAGTCTAGCCACAGTTTTGTTCAAAATAGCTTGGAGTTTTACTTTAACCCCTCTTTCCGTGACTTCTATGGCATCTTTTGGCGGATAGCAGTTCTTCTTCACTTCAAGGGACGCTGTATAAGAAGGCTACAATGGTATTCCTTCTTCTTTTGCCTCTGCGCTTAGTTTGTGGCGAAGAAGTGATATGGGAGAATCCAAAGCCATTTCCACAATGTTCTGCAGACCAATATATTTTAAGTTTTCAAACGAAAACAAGTTGAACATAGTTGAAGAACAGGCTACGATTGAAAACGAGATTGAAGACCTGCTGCCTTCTATTATGGGCCATTCTGTTAAGTACTCGATGCTTATGACCATGATTGATGGCAAAATCACTTCTCATCTATCAAATACCTCATCTCAGACTTGTGATATATGTAAAACAACTCCTGCGGAAATGAATATGTTAGAGAAAGTCTTTTTTTGTGGGTGGGAAATCACCAAATGACGTCTCCCGCTCTGGGCGGAACGGAAGGGAGTGAAATTATAACTCAGCCATAGTCACGGTGATTAACAAATGAGGTACTTAGTAACATCAGTTTTCAGTCACTTGTTACTCACCGTGATAATGACTGATTATGCAATTTTGTAAAAAAAAGTATTTGATCAATAACATATTTAATTAATCTCATCAAAAAAGTCATTAGTAGGCTATTAACTAACGATATTACAAGTAAATCGATGGTCAACTTCGTTTGACCATGTCAAAGATTTGAAAAATCACCTATCAAAAATTCAAAAATTTGCTACGCGCGAAGCGGCACCGAAAGGTACATGAATTTGATGTCATCTTGATGGCCGTATATGGTACAATACCTCGTGTGAGCACCAGCCCTTCAGTTCCATTCAGCTTCAAATAAATTAACTTTAAGTGTTTTCTCCCATACAAAAAAAACTTAAAACTTTTTTTCTCACGCGTGGAGTTACTAATACCTTCCATACGTTAATATTACATAAAGGTATGTATACCAGACACATTGCATTTTTTTTTAAATTTCCTTTCTTTGTGTTTCTATGAGTATGGAGCTCGATTTTCAGACCACTGTGTGAACATGTTAAAGCGCCAGCCGGTACTTCGATCTACAGACTTTTATTTTTTAACTCTGAGTTTGCATCAGAGTGGTTATTTTTTGTTGCTAAGTTTCAACAAATGTACGCTTAAATGATTTGATATGTTCTTAATCATTCTCGCGAACAATGGAAGGAGTGGAATGAGGTGGGATAGGTCACACCTGGGCTGCTTCAGGAATTTATTTACACTTCGAATATTTTTACTTGTTTTTTTATTTATTTAGAAATCCCGTAATATCTGTACTACAACGGAAGCCATTATTAAAAACATTCGAAGCGAAAGTTCCTGAAGTAGCTGTAGTGCCTGTTTTTTAGTAACTATCGTATAAATTAATCACGCTGCCTTGAAATATTTTTAGGCTGTATTAATGATTCACAATTGCTTATACATGGAATGTTTTAAATGATTACATTTTTCTCGGGGAGACAACAAAAAAGCGATCACCTTATCTTATTATTTGCTACCCCAACGAAGGCTCATTATGGTCGGTTCTAAACTCGGTCATTCACAATGCGATACTTACATTTGATCACATTACAAAAACATTGGAGGATGCTATCAAAGTGATTACCCGTAAAGGCCTGACAGACATCTGTAGGTATGTTTCCACAAATGAAAATGGGTTCCATGTGCCATGTGCAATCATGGGCGCAACTGAAACCTCCATTGTGTGTGATTCGTTTGACATTTGACCATTGGTCTTTCAGCCAAATGAATTGGAGTATTTATATAGGTGTTTGTGTGTGATCAATTTCCGTAATAGTGAATACATGGTGTAAGGACGCCGACGTGCATATTTTTACCATGTATTCAGCACAAGATTTTGAAAAAAATATGCTATTTCATACGCGATCAATATATAAGCAACAACAGATTTTTTTTTTTAATACAGATTGTACAATTCCATTGAATTCATGGTAACAATTTGCGCTTCGATGTTCAAAATCAAAGGTAGTAAAATAAACAAATCCAAAAGTGTAAAATAAGTAAACATACATACCAAGTACAAATAAAAGCTGGGAAGATATGGAATTGGCTATGGCTATGTCAATATGTACCTAGAGTATTCGCAATTATAGTTTGTGCATTCCCGCCCCCTCACAAGCAACGGTATTCGATTTCATGGTCGGGCCCGAGTGCAAATTACATCGTTTGTGATATCGCAGCTGCTATCTAGCTACATTTGTACATCAGTATCGAATTCATTACGGTCATAAGGACATAATCCGTCACTGCCCTCGACCTTGTCCAAATTACACCGTTTCTGATACCGTAGTTCACAAGTTTCTTGCCTAGTTCAAGTGAATATTCTGATGTGATTATAAAGGGTAACAAAATGACGAAGACACGTCGAAAATGCTCTGTTTAAGAAAATTCAAATGAGCACCCAAGTGAAAACGATGTCTGAAATTGCTGTTAATCTAATTTTAGTAACACTTTGCATACGCTTTCAATGCACTTTATCTTCCAAACAACAACAAAATTTAATGAATTGTAAGAAAATGTTAATGAAATGTCGTTTTAGTCAATATGCGTTGCATTGGAATGTCGTGTTCAGTGGCTAACAATAATTCAATAAGTTACAGTACGTCAACCAATATTTTACATGACTAGCAATAAATTAAGAATATATAGAAAGTAAATACATTTATGTAGCACAGTTTATAAGGCACACAATAGGTTTACTGCAGGAACGAGTAAAATAAAAAGCGTGGAAGGTGTGATGTCAGAAACTAGCACTATATTGTGCCTCAATAGTATTTGCTATCTCCATTTAACATATTCACAACAAAAATTCTCATTGTTTTCGGAACGGTTCCAGCATGGAATTTAATATTTGTATGAATGCTATTGACATTTCACAATTCACGACAAACTGGCTATAGCGAATGGTAATAAAAAATACAAAACGTGTCTCGGTGTTGGTTTGTCCAAATTCTAGGCCTAGCTATCTTATCACATAACCAGAGCCGAATATCTATTTTAGTAAACTGGTAAGGAGTTTGGTTCCAGGGAACCTACCCAAAATAGAATAAATGGAACTAAAAATATTTGCTATCGAAATGAGAGTGATGGCAATAGAATAATAATAAAATGACTTAGTGACACTAAAAGTCAATTAGTCAAGCAAACATCAATTTACTACAGCAATCAACCTAGAAACAGTGAAAGTGACAATCTTTAATTGATATATAGCAATGGAACTTAGCATTAGGAAACATTAACGTAGGACCACATACACTCCAATTATTTTAAAAACTAACTATTATTATTTAGAAAATTGTGTTGATCCTAAAATAACTTTATTCATTCAAAAGTTAGTCCTATTGCATTGAAATAAGATTAATTTTTTTTTGGCTCAATATGGCAAAAAACACATAAAACAAAAAACCTTCATTAATAGTTACTTAAACCAATTCAGTATTAAATTATGAACAAACTACTTTCAGGACTTTTACGGACGTTTTGAGGACATTCTGTTACACTTTGTATCTGTGTAGGGAACTATTGACTTGCGTTGACATATTTCCAAGTTGCTATAATTAAAGCATAATCATTTCAACATGATTCCCAACATCGACACAGATTGTGAAAAGATTTAATTTCACAGTTTCTACGAATGCATCCCAGAAAACGTAATATATATTACACCAAGTTCATATTAAAATAACTCATCTGGAAATTTATTTGACATTCGCAAACAATAGAATTGTTCAATAACGATCGAATAAATTTTCGTATTTATTTAATTGTTCTTGTACCATTGAATGATGAAGAAATGTGATTGTAAAGAAATAGGAAGCTGCCGTGCAGACACACGTTTACACGCGTGTGCACGGCGGTTACCGGTTGTTTCGTCTGTTCGTGGCTAGCGATTCCCAATGAAACTTTGTAAAGATTTTTGCAAAAATATGCTATTTTTGGAACACTTAGTTCAAAGTTATAACATCGCGCCTTCTTTCCCCGGAGGGTTGCACAGAGGTGTACCTATAGTACATCCACATTTACTTAGTTATTTTAAAGTCCCATGTGATAGGGGCGACCCCACTGCCATCAACCAGTCACAAATCCAAACTCCGAGCTGCTACTGAGAAATACCAAATAGAAAAACCCAATACCAGTTTGATCAGCCTGGTAATCGTACCCAGAACCTCATGCTCAGCCTACTGCTAGATCACAACTACAAAACTAACGAGGGAGTAAGAGAGGTAGTTTAAAGTCGTAGTGTTTTATTACACACACACATTTGCTGAATGAACCGCGGAATATTCCTGCGTCTAGACTCATTCTCGTCTAAAGCTGAGCGTTGCATAGCTTAAACGATGTGACAAGGGCACAACATGTTTACGTGTGCGTCACTAATACCTTTCTATCAACAAACAGATGATTACAGGTACCTAGTGCTTGTGAACAATGTGTTTAATTTCCACTGATTTATAACATCGCCGCGTCACAAGTCGTTTAACCTACGATTATTTGGTAGACTAGTCAACTCGCACAAATTGACCGCCCGAATCGGGAAAAACGTCACTTTTAAATAAATAAAATATTTTTTATAGGCGACGCGCACGATGTGCGAATCGACAATACCTTTTTATGTGGATGGGAAATTATCAAATGACGTCTCCAGCTCTGGGTGGAGCGGAAGGGCGTGTCAGACTTTTACTGACTAAAACCCACTGGTGTTCCTTCAGTTGCCTATATGCCAGGGCCCCGGTAACTCTTTCGAACAAATCTGCCGACTCTGGCAGGAATCAACAATATTAATATTGTATTGTATGCAATAAACTAACTGTACTTTTCTTAACTTTTCGTAGTTTTCTTAACGTTTTATTCAAACGCGCCAATTACCTAATACGTAGATCTGGAATTGTTCATTCGCCCACATTAAATTCACCTTACGCGAGGCGCCTATCGAAAATAGTACTTTCGAAAATATTATTTTATTTAAAAATGACGATTTGCCCGATCCGGGCGACTTAACGCGTGCGAGCCGACTACGTTGCCTATCTAATACAACGCATACCGCAAATATTCCGTGAATCCTTAGGATATTGATCTTATACATTAAAGACTAGAGAGTAATTATACCAACATTCTGAACAAAATTGTTTGAGTACATACAACGAATATTCCTCAATAACTGTGGGTAGTTAATAGCGTATAGTATATTAGTATTTCATTGATAAATAGCATTGAATTGAAGTTATAATTTTTGTAATAAAACTGGGAGTAAGTAGGTAATAGGATATGGAGGGATAGATCCCGTGTGGTGTCGGACTAAAGAAAAGAATAGCACCATCCCATTTCTTCCCTTGGGTGTAATAAAAGGCAGCTAAGGAACTTACTAGAGAATGGGCAGCAGCGTTTTCTATGCATTTCACCACCATACTGTGTAGGCCAACCCGCCTGCCAAACGTAGCGTTTATGGCAAATCCCCCAAATAGAGGAGACCAATGCTCAGCAGTGCACTTCTTACGGCTGAAATGATGATGATGATGAAGTAGGTAATACACACATCTTCTTACCGCATTAGGAAATCCTATTGTTCAGTTCAGTACAGCTGTTTATGCATCTTATAAACAACAACGTACAAAATGAATATCTACCTTTAAAAAACAAAGTGATAAATGTTTTTCTCCAAAAAGTAACAAAATAAAGACGATCAAAATGTTTAAAATGACGTTATCCGAGCCTCCAGGCCTTCGAAGCGCCTCCCCTGCCTCCCCTAAACTCAGCCCGTTGTATTAATTTCCGATGCACCGCCACCCCCTTCCGGGAAAATCCATGACAGAGTATATATTTGCAGTTGATCAACTAAATTAGTTTTTTCTTAGACCGTATGATTTTTTCGTTAGGGTGACACATTATGATACCTACAGTGCAGTGTAGTTAACAAAAAATATTCTCAAGATATAGATACCTAATGAGCGTGTTCATAATAACGACCGATGTGATACCAATATATTATTGGTATATACTTTCACGCTAAAACAGCTGTACGGAATTGGATGAATTTTGGCACACAGGTAGACCAGGACCTGGTTAAAGAAGTAGGCGACTTTTTATCCTGGATCACAAATGAAGTCGCGGACAATGGCTAGTTTTAATATAAACCTAGCTTTTGTCCGTGGTTCGCACGAATGGAGATCGAAAATTATCCCACAGGTTCGTACAACCAGGATAAAAAGTATCTTATGTCCTAAACTTGGTCTATGCCTACCTGAATGCCAATGTAAGTAGGTATTTACCAAATAGCACCAGGGCCTCAGTACAAAAACATGTGTGAGTGTGTGTGTGTATGTGTGTAGGGGCGGGGGCGGTGTGTGTACCATAGTCGTGGAAGGCTAAAGTCGATTTATGCTGTTCCATTTGAACGCAAACTGTACGATTGAATATAAAATTATGAACTTTTGCTGACTCTTTACAAAACCAGATGGACCTTCAGTTCTAGCTTATAACTCTGTGGCAGTTTTTGCATTTCCAACTTTATTTCGATTTCGGTAAAGTTTTGAATGCAAAAATGACCATCAAGAACCTGACGGTTAAGGTACGGGACCGGTAAGTTATCGACTTTGTGAAATGAACAGGATTTCGATTTGATTCAATTTTAAACGTTTACTTTAATTCCAGTACACCAAGTTTTTCTGTTTTTTTTTTTTAGGCTAAAACATTTTTCAGTAGCACATAGATTTATATGAAAGTCGTAAGAATTAAATTAGATACGCGTTGAGATGCGTCATCGATCAACGTGTTCCGGAATAAGTACCCAGTTATATACGGATACCGCAGTACCACCTAATTAGGGTACATTCACACAGCCCTATTATTCTCGTATTTCTGATACGATATCTTATTGGTAAAGAGCGACACATCGACATGCAAACTATAACCATGAATTCAGCACACGATTTTATACCGCCAGCGTCAAAATTTTCTATCGGTTACAAAATAATAAGAACATCTGCTGTTTCATAGAAAAGTGCAAACTACGCAGTCAAAATGTATGGATGGAATATGATGTTTCAATGAAAAATAAACCTTATATATGGCTACAGTATGGTTGACATACTCAATCACAGCCGCGGCATGTCAGAACCTATTAAATCTATTATTGTTTCATTATACCTTGCACGAATGGCGACACTTTAACGTACCTACGTCCGTTGCATTCTGGGCAGTCAGCATTGCTAGCACTTTGCTGCCTGTCACATATTTTTACCACGGCATGACCTATTCATAGTATCACTAATTATTCTGACACTTTATACGTTCTAATTTGATGTCATCGGCCATATTGGCAATAAGACCGTGAGGCGGGCCAAGGTCACGTATGCCTCAGGATAGATAGGGCCAAGGTCGTCACGCAGTGAGTACTTGAAGACGTGCGCCGTCACCGAGACAGGCCTAACTAACGCTGGCGTGACGACCTAGATTCTATCTTGACTGATTGGCCGGCAAAGGCACCAGGCAAAGATGGCTGGCAAAGGCACCAGGCAAAGATGGCTGGCAAAGTATGGGGGAGAACTTTGCCTAGTAATGGTATACGTTAATATTAAAAAATAATATTAAATTATTTTCTTATTTTCATGGCGGTGTGCAACAGATACTTGGTCGAAAAGAGACAACTGCAATCACTAATGGATGCCGAGAGCCGAGCTGAAAAAGAACTATCAAAATCTCTGGATGAAAAGGGAAGGCTCATTATAGAGATGAGAACCTCTTTGCAACAAATTAACGAGCTTTTATCCTGTGTTGGTAAGTAAACATGCTTGACTAAATATAATCTCTCGGCTGACCTTAAGCTTAAGTCTAAATCTTCGTACAGACCATTATAAGCATGTATTATTCAAGGAAATTAACTGGTAGACGAATAATTAATAAACGTTGCAGTAATGCTATTAATCCACACTACAAGCCAGTATACATACATATCCATATCTATGTATATATATAAAAGCGAAAGGTCACTCAATCATACATTTAATCACTGATTAATTACGAAATCTCAAAACTACTGCGCCTCCGAAAATGAAATTTGGCAAAGCGGTAGATTTTGAGTAGGAGACGTTAGCTAAAAAATGGATTTTAACAAACTCCTCCCGTAAAGTGGTGAAATATAGGGTGGAGGTTTATGGAAGTCCGTCAGTTTTGAGGCTAGGTTTTTCAATTTTTGTGTTTAGGCAGACGATTTAAAATTAGTTTATACGTATCTCAGCGTTTATGATATCTCTACTCCTCAAAAGCTGAAAAAGGAGATGAAAATGTGTAGAAAATCCTTCATTTTCAAATGAAACATTAATAAATAAATTTATTATTTAGGCAAATAGTTGGAAACTAGTCACGGGCAAAAGTTAGTATCATATAAAGCTCAATGTATTAAAAATCTGTGAAAAAAGTAAAACGATTATTACAATAAGATAATTATGAAATAAAGATAATATTGTTATCCTGATTTTTGTAAACATAGAGTATAAAAGAAAGATCGAATTACGTAGACTACAGTCGGGGATTGTAAAAGAAACGAAACTGTAGTTAATAAATTTAATTTAAACCAAAACTATAAGCTAATTTACACTAAGGTGATTACTGCTCGAAGTGTGAAACAGTAATGTCTTAAAATTCACAGGAGATTATAACGTTTGTCTCAGGTTGGACTTAGGACGACGTTGGTAACGCGTTCACGGTCACACGTTGATCTGCACGTTCAAGACAACTTCCGCAAGAGGTGCAGTTCGTGTAAAGATGTTGTTTTGGGTCATCGCTTATGCTAGCGACTTCCGTGAATGGCCTCACGTAACACCTCCCCCCGAAGAACAGCGATTAATTGAAGACGGAAGTCGTAAATTGAGCTGGCGGTTGTTTGGGATCAGCTTGGTTGGAGTCTGGAAGGGCATAGATAGCTTCTTGTTCACGCGGTTCCTCCTTTTGAGTTTTTGAGGAACTTTTCGTGCGCCGTATGTAATAGTACAGACCGCTACCCAGTACGCATGCACTTAATATTACCACGTACATAGGTATAGTGGTATGATAGAGACTGTAGTTGATCTCGTTATCCGTGTGCACAGGCTGTTGCAGAGATAACTTCGCGTTGACTGCATGTAGGTTATTAAGATGAATTGATTGCAATTTTAGTTCTGGTGCTGATGTTGGAGTAATTGCGGTGTCATTTACTAAGTCGAGCAATTTGAGCGCTTGTCCTTGTACACGATCGTTCTGGTTGATTATAGTGAATTGCGGTGTTTCTATATAGCATTGATGCGGGATGACAGCGAGGAAGCTGCCCTGTAAAGTCTCGTAGGAGTCCTGAGTGCAATGTAGGTGAATTTTCGTTGCGAAGGGAAAGCTGACCGTGTAATGTCTCTCGTCCAGTTTTTCATAGGCTGCTCTGTCCAGTGATATTTTTATCGGGTTACAGTGGTTGTTCATCTGCTGCGTGGTAATAAGTTGCTGGATACAATCATCTGGTGTTCGGCGTTGCGAGCTCGATGTCTCTTCACATAAATACCACTTGGTGGTCTTCGGGCATTCAGCCTCTATGTACCTGAAGTCTTTCTCAAAGGTTGCTAGGAACGGATAGGGTGGTGATAGGATCTCATGGTTTTTATTTGGGACTATAGAAAGTTTATACATATCATATATAGTAGGTAGGACAATGGGGAATTTATATACTATGACTATTTCATTCCCTGTGTAATAGGAACCTAGCTTAATTACATCAAAGTATTCCCTATAGTTTAAATCTACGATTTTATCACTCCCATAAAGTGACTTAAGGCTGCTAATCATAGTGCGTAAGGTAGGCAAATTTAGAACGGCGTGGTGCATAGTGGATGTTTTAATAAAAGCTAAAATATTCTGTAAGGTACTTAATTTTTGGGAGATAGAGTCTACATTGTCACCTAATATCATAAGGAGTCATACTTATGGGGAGTTTTAGGGCCGTATTCATTGCCATTGGTTTCGGAGCAAAATTGTGCAGAGGTAAGTTATGATTTTGAGACATTGGTTGATCCTTTTTATTGGAACCTTCATTGCGCTGCCGGAGGTAGAGGGTATTCAGTTCCTCCTGAACAAGTTCTAAAGCCATTTCCATAGATGTCGGTCTCATACAGCGTATTCTACAGCCCAACGGATCTTTCAAGCCTCTCAAATAACATTGAAGGGTAAGTTTTTTGTAAAGGTTGCGTTTAGCCTCAATCGTAGTGGCCACTGTTTCGTGTAAACTAATGTAAGTCATTATTGTACTAAAAAGATTTTGGCAGCGTTCGTAAAACTCTTGCGGGGTAGAGGACCCCTGTGTCTGTAAGGACAGGTCATTATATAATGCTGTCTCGTCTCGATGGTCAGCAAAGTTATTTATAAGGGCATTCCGGATACCCTGCCAGTTATCAGGAATACCGTTTGAATTTATAAGCCTAGCCGCGGAACCTGTGACTTTATTTAGAATTCCATTTATGAGGGACACATTAGATAACTCGTGACCTGCCTCGGTATTAAAATACGTCAGAACTAACTGATCACATACCTTGATGAAACGCGTCAATGCGTGGGGATTTCCGTCGAAATCGGGTACGAACCGGAGAGCTTTGTACATAGCATCCATATCATTATCTTGAGCCATATCTGTATCTAAAAATCTCTGGTCGTCAAATGTACTGAGCCTACTAGACGCCCTACTACTACTATTACTACCTAGGCTAGAATCACGTAATCCCCGTGGGTGAAAAATTTTGAAAACCTCTTATATATGCACGCACAAAGATTTCAATATCTAACTAAAAGAATAGAAAAAACATTAATTAAACTCACACCGAAGTTATATCGGTTCTAAAAATAGAATTGCACTATCTGCATAAAATAAATTATAGCAGTGCAAAAAAAATGGAATTGCACTATCCAATTGCAATAATAGTATGAGTCATGAACCTTGAAACGTTAAGATTATGTAATACGCTCGGAAAATAATTCTTGTGGAAGGTCAGTGTACCTATGCTTTTACATAAAAAGTACGTATGATATTACCTACTAATCTAATATGTGAACATTAATTATTATAAATGAATTAGTACGTATTTATATGAAGAGAAATATCATGAAATATATTATTATATAGAATAGAATATAGGTATAGGTAATATTAGGAAAGTAAGGACAAAGAAAGATTCAGAGTACTTACAACATGATTTCTTTTACTGAATCGATGTCTGGATTCACCCCTGGACTGCAGCCACTGTAGATTCAGGATACTCGACTGCGGAGCTTGATAGCCACCCGGGCGGCACGCGAGCGCGGATGTCTATTTAAGATGTCCCTAATATTCGCGAACCGGCCCGCGAGTATCCTACCGACTGCGCCAATTACGTAGACTACAGTCGGGGATTGTAAAAGAAACGAAACTGTAGTTAATAAATTTAATTTAAACCAAAACTATAAGCTAATTTACACTAAGGTGATTACTGCTCGAAGTGTGAAACAGTAATGTCTTAAAATTCTATCATACAGGAGATTATAACGTTTGTCTCAGGTTGGACTTAGGACGACGTTGGTAACGCGTTCACGGTCACACGTTGATCTGCACGTTCAAGACAACTTCCGCAAGAGGTGCAGTTCGTGTAAAGATGTTGTTTTGGGTCATCGCTTATGCTAGCGACTTCCGTGAATGGCCTCACGTAACAATCGCAAAAACAAGTTCTATGAAATGATAAACAAAATCAAAATCTAACGTCATTTATTTAAACTAGGCTGAGAGTCAGTAGTTACTGTATGTGAAAATTAAATAAGAACGTCCGCCAAAGCGCCCACCATTCACCACTGCCTGCATGCCTGCTTACGTAAGCACAGCAGCCTGCAGCATTATGTACCTATATATAGCTATAACTTGAAATCACAAATATTGAACTAGGACCCTCAGAGTAAAAAATAAATAATCAGTGAATTATTTATAACCATAACAAAACAATGGTCAGTATGGCAGCAATATTCGAATAACAAATTAGTACCGAAAGTCTCACGGCTATAGGTCTGAAATTTGTCAAATTATTGATCATAAATTAAACCGAGTACTGTCAGCGCTCCTAGATGAAACTGCCGGGAAGTCTATCTGTGCGACATTGAACTCAGTCTACGCCACGTCAAGTTCAATGTCGGTCTCGGATCTGGGTCGTTGCCAGTGGGTCACGATCGGCGTCCCGATTTATGAAAGACGGTTTCAGATATTTTTTTAATATTCAACTGTGAATATTGTTGTTTGATTTCAGGATAGATATTTTGGAACGGCTAATGTACTCGTAACTTTGACCGAGTTCATAAGAACACTATAAATAGTGCTTTCTGCACTCCTAGAGGTCCATGTAGAGAGGCAAGGCTCTATAGTGCTCTATAGCGTTAAATAGGCAAACGTCTCTCAGATTAAGAATAGAATACTCTTCACTAAGTATGTACGCCAAAACAATTACAGATCTAAATGAAGAAATTTTACAAAGGGTTAACAAAGGGCGGTCTTATCGCTAAAAGAGATCTTGTATATTCAACCTTTGAATGTTTGAAAGGGGAAGGAGGAATACTGTTGGTCGTCTGCGTTATATCATATAGGTACATATACAATAGATAAACCAGTATTCTAATAATCTATATAAAAAGAAATATTATAATAATCATGAAACAGGAAAACATAATGTAATGAAAATGTAATGGTGATTTTTATGGAGAGCGAAAATGTTGGTGGAATGCTATTAGGGTTACTACTCTGCTAGAAACAAGCAAAAGTCTGTGTCTCTTGTTTCAAATACGTACTGTTAAATGTATTATGCTAAAACTATCAAGAATGTCATCGGTAATTATTATCTGTGTAATAGGTATTTGATTTACCGTAAGTATTTCATTTACATAGATTCTTCATTCTCTCTCGGCCTTGTAGAGATTTGTAGACCATTTTCTAGTATAGTAAGTATCTGGTACTTGTTGACAGGCCTACACTGTGCTCCCATACCTATTAACACTAATTTGAAACCGTTGTAACATCTAATTATTACTTCTAAAAGAATAACCATGCAGTTTCTTGCCGTCTCTTCTCCAAAGGCACCAACAAGTTGGCACTGTGCACGTACCTTCTGACGTTTCATAAGTGCCCATGTAGGTTTATGTGAAATAAAATATGCATCTGTAATATTCTAAACTAAATTCCCGTACAATTATAAAATTCGCTAGAGCGCTTACACGTGGCAGGCACGAACGATTAGTAATATTACGAGAATAACCAATTAGCCTTGGAATAAGAAAATCCCTTTTTAATTATTGCATACCTAAAGCATCTTGAAAAGTAGATTTAAGTCAAGATTAAGGTGGTTTTTAGGGTTCCGTAGCTCAATAGGAAATAAAATTGGTAACAAAAAACTTGGCAAAAGGCTGCCAGGGTCGCGAGATTTGTTTGAAACAGATACCGTGGCCCTGGCATATGGGCAACTGAATCTCTTTCGAACAATCTCGCGACCCTGGCAGTCCATTCCACCCTGAGCGGGAGACGTCATTAGATGATGGCGTGGATTATGGATTGGCGTGAGATTATGTATGTCTTCTTATATGATTATGTATCCTTTTTAATTTAAACTGTTTTATTTTAACTAGCAGGCCCGGTTGGCGAATTCGACCATAACTCAACTGCAGTAAATATATTTGTAATGCATTATGATATAAGAATATTCATTTTCTGGCACTCCTACTCCATATAAAAGGAGTTTGTTGTAGTTTGTTCTTCACGTAATAATATGTCGGTTCATCAGCTACACCAAATTCATATTTAATTTACAGTTGTTATACAGGTTTTTATGCGTCCCACAGTTTTCATTTATTCTAATAATAGTCTTAGATATTACTCATTCCGTTGACGCAGCGACACAAAGTGTCCATGAGCATGCAACATGAGAAAACAGCACTGTTTAGTATTGCATGATTTCTTACCAGATGCCAAAATCTTAAGACAGTCCAGATAAGTATCCTAATTATTTTCTAGTTTTGATAAAGCTGGTGAATTCAAGTA
Source organism: Aporophyla nigra (assembly GCA_947507805.1). NCBI lineage: Eukaryota > Metazoa > Arthropoda > Insecta > Lepidoptera > Noctuidae > Aporophyla > Aporophyla nigra. Next base: position 20,061,396 of record OX382291.1, on the reverse strand, counting down.
AAACCGTTCAACTTAAAAAGTTTTTTGTTTAACTTGTTTTATTTTCAAGTTTATTGTAGACTTGATTTATATTGATTTTTCTTTCCAAGCTGTTTCCACCACTATTTGAAAATAAACAATCATCCCCCCACCGATAATGACATATCATTTTAACCACTCTTATGCCACACAGTTTTCGGCACACTACATAAACTTTTACTTGGGCAGACACTAACAATCAATATTCCAATGAAATAACCTAATCATTACTTTTTACATTAATTAAGTTCCACTGGTCATCTCTTGTTTCCCTTATCAATCTCTCATTACCAAATTTGGTTTTGACGATTTCTATACAGTACGGTATAGAACTCGTCAAAACCAAATGAGTCCAAACTTGATGGGGTTTCTAGTAACTGTTGAAGTGTTCCACTGTCCACCTCCTGACTCCATGTACAGAACCTCGTGAATTTAACATAATATTATATTATCACGGGAACTCAATATGTGTGCAAAGTTTCTTAAGAATTTGTTTAGTAGAAGTATTTGAAAAAACTTATACATACTGCATAGGATATATATGGGGTCAAGCTAAATAAAACCGTTTAAAAACGGAACCTTTAGATGATGACTTCGTTATCCGTCTGTCTGTCTGTTAATATCCTTTTTACTCAGGAACTCGTGAAAGTATCAAGTTTAAACTAATATCAAATATGCAAAACAACGGACATTTAGAGCTCTAAAATACTCAAAAACTCGCAAAGAAATCAAAACCTATAGGGTATTTCTCATAGACTTTAGAGTCAAGAAATTTTGCAACTAAAGGAAAAGGTCCGAAAATTATTTATTCGTTGTTGGAGAATTGACCGTGACGTATATCAATGTGTGGGTGTGTGTGTTGTTCTTAGGATAAATTCATCTCAGCTGCGGAACCCTTCATTGTGCGCCATTCGATACGCGCTTGGCTCATTCCTTTTTACTGTATTACACTTTGAAAGATATAATTATTTTGCTTAAATACTAATTTACTTTACTTAGTAGATTTACATAAATTGGTGTTATTTTGGTAAAATGGTGGGTACTACAATACTCCAAAAGTACCAAAACACTAGACGATTGCAATTATCAAACACTTTCATGAGGTGAAGAGACCGAACAATCGGAAATCCGAAACATGGACTTGTGAATTTAAAAAGGTCTTTCCTAGCGAGTACTTCTATATCACGCAACCGATGTAATTATTTTATTTTACGGACATTTGAAGACGAAGAAAACTTTAAAGTAGTATTTTATATTTTGCTCAACGAAAATTGTGTTATTATATTTTCACGAACAAAATGCAAGCAGAATGTTTGTAGTTACGTATTACCGTCTACAGGGTTGGATTAGTAGCCGTGAAAGTAGAAAAAGCTTTAATTCGACAAGGACATTACACAGCTGTAGCAATCATTGATCTCATTGCTCAAATCCATTGTCTAGAACCGGAACATAATATTGTAGCTGTAGTCTATAATATTTCTTGCCTGCTCTGTTTGCGTGCCTGCAACGCGGAAAGCCATGGAGTCACATATAAATAATATTTGAAGACTGGTTATTAAGTTAAAATGAATGTCAGGTACTATTTTTATTAATTAACCCTAATAAAAATCAATTAACGATAATTGTCGAAGCGCATTCTTAGCTAAGTATTCCTGTATGATTAAAAGGATGTACGTGATATCTTCTCAACCTACTTATTACATAACATAAGAATTGCTTTTTATACTACCATATGATTGCCATGCTGTAAACAGGCAAGCCTTAATTTATAAGTTAACATTTCGTATAGTATGTAGAGTATACGAAATTAAACATATTCGTTGCTAGTAGATGTCAGAGAAATTTAATTAGAGGGAGGAAACATATGTGTATATGAATCCGTTGAACACAGGAATCAATGTTCGCTGAAACGGTTCAAGTTCAATTAATAACATTGATCCACAGTCGGCTGACGTGTCATGCTTGTCTAGAAACATAAAACGTCAACCAACGTGGGAAACGAATATTATTATAGTGAACAATATTTTCGGAGGTGATACGGTAGTAGCTTGAAAAATAAAAATTACAAGCAGTATTCATAAAACAATCGTATCTATACAAATCTTTAATGTGCTTCTTCACTGACACAGCATTAGGCACAGCATTCGGCTACTGTAACCTTTAGCTGCGATCTAGCCGTCTTACTTCTACTTATCTATATATTACTAGGTAAAGCAAAAACTTTGTATCCCATTTTACGAATATTGTGCAGACGGAGGAGTATGAAATTTGGCACAGTTAAAGATAATATGGAGAAAGAGTGTAGTTAGATAGTATTTTAAAATAATAATTCATTCAGTTTTAAATTAATTACGGTCCAGTTTCGACCACTGGGTGACTCCTATTTTAATTAAATGTATTGACCTATTCTGCTAGTTTCAATCGGCCTGCGTAGTCTACACAAATCTTTAGCCGTTACAGTGGAATCTTGTATTCATACATTGAAAGCGCATGCTCCGGGTGAAGCAGTGCCTTTACATTCAATCAAATCAATCAAATTAGCTTATCGTATACGGGTACGCATTTAGATTAATAAACGTAATTACCAACACGCATATTAGTTACTAAATGGTAAGGTTCGTTTCTATTTCATCAAAAATAAAACAATAACTACACGTAGTATTCAACATTATGCTGGGCTTGCGGCTTGTTTTATCAGTCAAAACCATGTTTTATTTTGACATACTATAATGAAAATCTGGAAGTAATAATTGGTCTTCTAAAAACTTATTGAACTTTAAACAATGACCGCCTTAAAAAAATCAAGGCGTCTTTAAATCATAAAGTTTGTGCAAGCTCTTTTATACAATAATGTTTATTGTAAGAAGGCCATAAGCTTTCCATTACCGCAGGTTTTTAAAAGAAGTGCATCTTTTTAACGCTTTTTCTTGTCGTTTCTCAAATTTGGTGCCAGTATCTATGGTATGGTGAGCCACACCAAATGGTGAGTTAGTTTGACCAAACGCACGTGTTACGAAACACCAGTATTCTGACCGTAAATAATAGGTTGGGGAAAAAGTTTCTTCGCATTTTTTAAGAAAATTCAAAACATTTTTTAATAAAGATTATTTACATTTAACTAAAGTATGTAGGTACCATTTTGTTCGATAATTTTTTGCCATCTTGTAGGTAGGGACATGATCCCATTGCTATAGAAATTTTGGGACTTCTGGTCAAAATACCGCGACAAGTGGTTTTGGCAGTCCTCTCGTGATGTTAACCTGACACTGCCTAAAGACTTCTCAAGAGACCGAAACAGGTGGAAATCTGAAGGTGCAAGGTCAGGACTATACGGCGGATGCATTAACACCTCCCAGCCAAACTCTCTTAATTTTTGTTGGGTGGCTAAAGATGTGTGAGGTCTAGCGTTATCATGATGAAAAACCACACCCCTTCTGTTGATTAATTCCGGCCGCTTTCTCTCAACTTCTTGCTTTAATCTCATCAGTTGTTCGCAGTAGAGTTCAGAATCGATGTTCCTGCCTGGTGGTAACAGCTCATAATGAATAATGCCTTTCCAATCCCACCACACACCATCACCTTGTTGCGAGTTAACCCGGGTTTCGCCACAGTCTGTGAAGCCTGACCGGCCTTTGATCACGACCTTTTTCGCACGTTCTTGTCATACGTGATCCACTTTTCATCACCAGTTATCAGCTTCTTCAAAAATGGTTCGGTTTCATTACGTCGTAACAAAGAATCACAAATGAGTACACGGTTCATTAGGTTTCTTTCAGTGAGCTCGTGAGGTACCCAAATGTCGAGCTTTTTTGTGTACCCAGTTTTTTTCAAATGCGCCAAAACTGTTTTGTGGTCAATTTTCAGTTCTTCAGCTACGTCGTAATTACTGGTATGCCGATCTTGCTCCACTTTTTCAAAATGGCATCCATTTTATCCGTAATAGGGCGACCAGAGCGACGTGCATCTTTGACATCAAAATTTCCGGACTGAAAACGCTTAAACCAAATTTGTGCTACTCTCACAGACACTACACTAGGTCCATAAACATCGCAAATTTTTTTCGCGGCTTGCGTTGCATTTTTACCTTTTTTGTAGTAAAATGTTAAAATGTATCGAATTTCTTCATTAGATTCACTCATCTTGACGGTACGAAAAACAAATGAAAATCACACATTTTCCTAATTTGAATTTGGAATTATGTTCTTTAAAATTTAAACTTTCAATGATACCAAAACCAGCCAGATACAAATAGTATAGCCAAAGAGATTTTATTACAAGTTCATACATACTATAATGCGAAAAGACTTTTTCCCCAACCTAATATACCGACTGAGTTTTTAGAGAAAAGTCATCTTTGTTTTTTGTACGCGTATGTCTGTCTTGAATCTTTAGAGTCATTAATCAATTGCAGGTGCTGCTAATGTGCCGAGGCGGCTCACAGGTGTGCCGACTGCGGTCCAGTACGCCTTGGAAGATATTCTGCAGGAAGTGCCCGAGCCAGAAACAGATTGTGAGTGTTTGTTTTAACTTATGTTCCAGCGATAACGTAGATTTCATTGAACCACAAAATGTTAATACAATTTTAAGCTGTTTTAATTAAATTGCAATCATAGTCGAAAGAATTGGAGGAATCTGCCACATTTTGTAGTTTAAAAAAAATAACTGTTTTTAGAATTTTGCCGACTGCGCCTTTTTGTAAGTAATAATTGACTGTTTGACAAAATTGGCCCATATTATGTGGTAGATTAATTTAATGGGAAAATAAATAACTTCATTACTGGGTTAAACATGGAGCGCTCAATTTTATTTCAAGGTTGCTCTTATCGGCTGCACCTTATGTTCACAGTTAAGGCACGTCGCCGATGACGGCATAAAAGTTCCTTCTCGCCAATTTGTGAGAACGACAGTTATATCCTGTTGTATATATTATTATTAAATAGTTTAAATATTTTTCATTAAGTGAAATTTGTAGTAAATTTCTTTTGAGTAAATAAAGATTCTTTAACCACATATTATTTTTGTTCTGACAAATTGAGAGCAAAATGTGTTTTCCTTCGAGTGTGCAAATGCACTTAGATTAGCACTTTACTGTCAACGTACTTTTAAATTTCATAAAAATGGCGCCTGTATTTCTCCAGAGTTTCAATTGAGGGGTTTTATTATAGTTCATCCACATTTTATATATATTAAAGTACCATGTGATAGTAGGCTAAGGGTAAGACTCCAGGCTGCTACTGAGTTATTTCTAATTGAACACCCTAAACACTATTCGAATGAGGCGGTTAAAGACTTTTGAATAAATCATCAAATGATGGATCCTACCTACGTCTACACGCCTATTTTATGAATTTGATATTTCTACAGTCGACAAGCTAATAGCGAACGCTAAGCAGAAGCTGAACGTGCTAATCGGGGCCACAGCTAGGATGGAGGTGACTCCAGAGGTCAGGGCTGACGCAAATCAATTCTACCACCAAATCCTGGCGAGAACAATGAGGGAAAGCTACCAAGAAGACGTCGTTCTTGAAGGAGGTATGTTTTAGCACCTAGAAGATAAGCCTGACAAAAATTATAAGCCTATGTTTGGTCATCCAATGTGGACATAGGTCTCTCCGTCTCTTTCACACGCAATGAAATTGAAGTACATTTTCTTATGTACTAATAATTGAAGTAAGTGATTCCTTCTGAGGTTGTTGTAACTAGAAGGTCTAGTTTACCTATTTATCGACTTATATGATAGTACTACATAAGCTTTATGAGGCTACGCTAATCATCACCATCCTACCCATGTCCTTTGTTACTTGGTGTCGACGCCATTCTCCCCTTTACACCGTTGCGCTTTCATTCCTTTTCTTATATAACTTCGATCATACCAGTTGAAATTAGTCAGTTACCAGGTTGGCAGCGTGACTACCAGGCAGGGCGCTTCGAACGACCTCCTAACAGGCACCGTCACACCACTATTAATTAATTTAAATTAATTCTATCTCCAGGGGTTGAATCGAGGTGGCCAGGGAAAAGGATACTTGGAGGGATTTGGGGGAGGCCTTTGCTCAGCAGTGGGACAGTGTAAGCTAATATAAGAAAAAAAAACTATCTTAATTAATTCACGAGCTTATGAGGTTTCCGAGACATTATTAAAATTGGGAACAATTTGCCAACATCCTGCCATATCTTATTTCAAAATAATTTTGAAAAATCGGTTATTTACTATTCCGGACACATTATAAGAATTTTTTTTTTCGCTAAATAATGATTTTAGAATAGAATATCTTGATTCTTGTAAGGTGTTTCTTTTACTTCTGTGGTATATCTTATTAGACATAAAAAAAAAGAAATTATCGAAGTATTCTTCGCTTGGAGATCAATATCACAAATTGTAATATGTAACCGGTTAACAAAAGATTAACAAAGGACAATCTATATCATTTTAATAGTTTTTCTATAATTTTAAAGTTTTTATTTTATTTTTATTAAAAACGGTGTAAACGATATTCGAACCCTTTGATATATTAAAATTTTAGTAATATTCCTTTTTATCGAGGCGTGCTACCCGATCTCATCGAGCTCCGCTTTTAAAAAAGATTCTGAGAAGCAGTATTACTTTTACCAGTTGATAATTTTAGTAGAAAACTTAAAGGCATGGATAATTGGAGCTGTAGGTTTGCTAATTGTCAGGTTATAACAGTCAATCAATCTTGTAACGACATTGCATTCAAGCTTCTAGGAATTAATTCCCAAGACGAGCGTACACTTCATACCAGCTTACAACTAACTAGCAACAACGAATAGCGTAATTGTTCAAGAACTTAAACCTTTTCCTCACAAACAAAGTGAAACAAATAACGAAGTTACTGAAGGTTATCGTTTACCATGCATAACAACCGATTCATCCATTATTCCCTTTGTTTGCACTCGATGCGCGATGGTTGAAGCACTCTGCATTTCTTTAGGTTTCAATTAATAGATGGGAGCTTTGTGAATACCATTGCGGTTGATTTAATTCGAATGCTTTTGAAACAATAACTTGCATTCTGATGAACGGTAATCATTAAATGTTGGTTGGTTTAAGGTATAATATATTATTTTATAAACGTTGTTTAATTTAAAGCCGTATGTTTGTATGCACTTCAAAGTACGGCACACCACCAAAATCGGGCACGCTTACGCTACGATGTCACTACGAACCCGCTACGAACTTGCTACGACATGCTACGAACGAGCTACGAAAATGCTCCGCAGGCATAGAGCGTTCGTAAATGCAGGACAGAAGGTTACTTTGGCAACTAATGTATGATGACCTTCAATAAATGAAGCTCGGTTCTAGCGGGACAAGTGGTACACATACAATATTTGGGTCAGTGAGGGCGGTATACGAAGGGACTCTTTTTCGTAAGGATTTAAGGACTAAAACTCATTAAGGTAATATTTATTGAATTCTAGTTTTTTCCGGTAGCTGCTCCAGCACGCAGCTGTCAGATGTTTATTGTGATTAAAAAATATTACTGTAAATAAAATACGTAAATTTTTTATCATATGATGGTTAACTGGTTAGTCCGGCGGCGCTTTCGACGATCAAGTTAACGTAAGATAAACTAGTTAACCGAGAATCAGGTTTTCCCGGTGCGAACTTTATAATTGCATAAGTTCTGCCTGCAGTAGCGCGCAATCGACATAATTAACGATTAATCTGGCGATTACCTAAAGTTTCGAACTCCAATAGGTGCCTACTATATCGCACAGTTTTGCGGATAACAACTACTTACATACTCTAAAAGTCATAAATGGTATTAATGAATTATATTCAGTCAGCACTTGCTAAGATAAACTAGTTCCAAAACTGAAAGCCCAAAGCTTGCATGCGACAAAATGAAGACTTACGGCTAAAATGATGATGATGAGTTCGATATATTTTTGTCATTAATTTGCGCTTGTGGTTCGGTTCTGTTTATAGCCCATGTACCCACGAACGTAATAAAAGCGCAATAAGAATTTTTCGCGCACTGGGTCTTCAGTGCTCTGCCTAGCGCTGGGAGTAGAAAATCGAACACTGTGTTTTTTCGACGCACTGAGACTCGCTCGCACTGCACTCTATTGGATTCTCAATGTTCAGTTTAACACCGAGATTTGAAAGTTCAGTCGTGCGCGAAATACCCCGCCTCGATTTTATTACATCCGTGTTACATCGACTTATGGGTAGATGGGTAGTATGGGCACGCCACAATTACTGCGGTAAGTCCCTTCTTTGAGGAGTGCATAGAGAGGCGCCACGGCGTCCTCACCTTCCGCCTAACGTAGTTCCTCACCGGACAGGGGTTCTTTGGGGGGTTCCTGTTCAGGATAAAGCGGAAAGAAACGCCCGGGTGTTTCCATTGCGTGGATCGTCTGGTGGACACGGTGGAGGTGTGCCCTGCCTGGGTGGAGCACCGCCGTGTCCTCGTGGAGGCGATCGGCGGCGGCGACCTCTCACGCCCGGCTCTGGTGGGAGCCATGGTACGGAGCGAGAGGGCATGGGAAGCCGTCACCTCCTTCTGCGAAGCAGTAATGCTCGCGAAGGAGGAGGCGTGGCGCGTGAAGGAGAGGTAATCTCTGCGCCCTCACGCCCCTATCCACCGCAGGAGGAGACGCCCCGGGCTTTGGGAGTCCATTGCAGACTCCCGGCCACCGTAGGCGCGAGTTTGCGGACGGCGAGCAATGGGTAGGTCACCGCGCCGTAAGGACCAGGCTCGGGTCGACGGCGCATTGTGTTCCACGCGCGCCTCTGAGAGATGTCAGCAGTACTGAAGGAGTCTGCTAGAACCAATGCCTGCCAGGGTCGTGCAATCTATTTGAAAGAGTTACCGTGGCCCTGGCATATGAGCAACTGAAGGAACACGGGTGAGTTTTAGTTAGTAAAAGTCTGACACGCCCTCCCACTCTGCCCAGAGCGGGATACGTCATTTGATGATTTCCCATCCACAAAAAAAAATGGGAAGTATATCATATATGATAGATAGATTGCTCTTTTTTTTTTGGGTACACCACCTTATATATACTGTAGTTTTAATTTGTAAGTTATAACTAGTGTTGTGTCGGATATCTGCATCCGTATCCGTGGACATCCGAAGGATAAGAAGGATCCGTATCCGTTTCCGAATCCATTATTTTTTTGGCGGATATTTTACCTTTTTAATTTTCAATAAATTAATGAAATGTCGTATAAAGGTGTAGTAAAGTAGCATTTTTTTTTTAAAGCCATTCACATTTTTTTTTATTTCTTTAAATCAAATATTTAGTGTATTAAACTAAACAAAAGAAATACCCGTGCAATGCAAGTCGAACATGTCCTGTCAAACAAAGCGTCAAGTAGCTTCAGCAATCGTTTCAAGGCCACGCGTATCGACACTGATTGAGTAAGAGAGTTAAGATCCGTATTCGGATCCGTATCCGTGGATATATGTTTTAACGATCCGGCACATCACTAGTTATAACGTTATGTTTCTAGATATATAAAAAAATTACCCGACACTGATTGAGTAAGAGAGTTAAGATCCGTATGCGGATCCGTATTCGTGGATATACATTTTAACGATCCGCCACATCACTAGTTATAACGTTAAGTTCCTAGATATATATATTTTTTTTACCTAAAACAATAAAATAACACTGATATTTTGCAAAAAATACTGGACCCTAATTTTGGGTGTTCTGATTCAGTAACGGGTAACTACTAAAATGAGCCCTCTTATAGCTGTCTATATGTAAGAACGTTATCGTGGAAGTGGGCTGGTTCAATTGACGCCTCCCTAATGAGTTTTCTATTGACGTCAATTTTGATTCACGATCCCTTTTTACTGCGAACTTCCAAGGCATTTTTCAAACTAATTTGATTTCCAGCTTGTAACGATGTATTTTGATAAAATTTTGCTTCACCAGACTAAACGTCCAAATTGTTTCAAAAAACCCATTTCTGTAATCTGACTAGAAAAGCCAGTTTAATACCATTGCGGATCTCTGCTGGACTCAGCAATTTCGAATTGACTAACTTTGTACATATACGAAAAAAAATAGGCCCTTCTCGATCTTCCGACACGTTTAGTTATGTTGATTTTTCACACCGTACAACGTAGCGATTTGAACATAGTAGACATATGGACAACTTGAACAAAAACATTATTACCTTGCCCCAAAAAGGTCTGCTTGATACGACGGATGGGAAGAGACCAGACGGAATTACCATAATACCTTAGAAATTAGGTAGGTCTTTGCCGTGGGATGCAAAATATGTCGACACGTGCGCCATTCCATCTTCCAAGCACGGCGGGTTGTGCTGAGGCGGCTGTGGCAGGTGCGAAAAACCTCAGTCAGCGAAAATATTTCAAACTTTTTCGGAATTATAACGTTCGAGCCGTATGGGGTTCAAACTTGGAGTGACTCTAGTCACTCGTAGGAGCTCCTCTAGGAGCTGAGCTATTTTGATTAAAGGACAGGCCTTTTTGACAGTTATTCCGTTAACAGCTGATAATCAGCCTATATTGTTCCCACTGCTGGGACCTGTGTCCCTACTCTCGGTGAGAGGGAGTGGGTCGCAATATACCACGCGGGCCCAGCGCGGATTGGGAGACGTCACATCTCTTCGATTTTTTGGTTCTAGGACATGCCGGTTTCCTCACGATGTTTTCCTTCACTGTTTTGAGAGTAGTAGTGATGAAATTATTTACATATAATAAAGCACCTGCCTGGATTCGAGCCCACGACTTACAAATCGTAAGTCGGGGCTGATACTATTGGGTCACCACTGCTCCTGCTGCATAGTCAAAAGCGATGCGGACAATTCTTTTGTCTCTTTTTAATATACATGTACAAATTACTGATATTTGTTAAATTTATTAGCTTATACTCGTATATTATTTAAGTATTATCTTGTTTGAAAATAACAGCAACAGATTTTTAATCACACTACCGCTCTTAAAGAACAAAAAGAAAGAACTTACCTCGCATGCAGCAGCATGTCCGAATATGTGGGACTTTGTAATCCTCAAAACATTCTAAACTCGACGCAGTATATTTTTCATTAAATCTTCAAACAGAAATACGCTGAGAGAGGAACTTCAGTACTCCAGTTAATTAAAATCTAGTCTCCATACACTAAAAGGAATATTTGTCAAAAAGCTTACAAGAGGATGAAATGGGGTTTGCAAAATGAAACCGCATAAAATAGTTCTGAGAGGTTCGAACCAGATTTGAGTAATATGAAAATTGTTTGAATATGTCATGAATAATTTGAATTCAAATTTTACATGCAATAAATGTTCTGCATGAGGTTTACTGTTTGTCAGTCTATGTTATCTATATAAGCCACCTCGTATAAATATTCAAAGGGTCACCCAAAGGGCAATGGAGAGGGCTATGCTTGGAGTTTCCCTACGTGATCGAATTAGAAATGAAGAGATCCTCAGGAGAACCAAGATAACCGACATAACCCGAAGAATTGCCAAACTTAAGTGTCAGTGGACAGGGTACATTACTCGTAGAACAAATAGCCGATGTGGCTGGAAAGTTCTGGAGTGGCGACCGCGGTCTGGAAGACGTAGCGTTGGAAGTCCTCCCACAAGACGAACTGATGACCTGTTGAAGGTCACAGGAATCCGCTGGATGCGAGATGTAGAGAACCAGTCAAAGTGCTTGGGCAGGCTCATGTGCAGCCGTAGATGTCTATCGGCTGAAATGATGATGATGATGACACAGCTCCGACAGAACAGTTTTTGTATCTGTAAACAGTATTTTCAGGGCATGAGACAAATTGATTCATTGTATTAGTGAAGAAACTTGAAACATGGCAAAAAATAACTAATGGGGTCTATATAGTTTGTATGAAAAATCTTATTCCTTCGGTTGGAAATAAGAAATACTTTTAATTTATGCATACTACTGTTTAAAGGGGGTGGAGGGTGTTGAAGTTTGTAGGGGAAAGTGCTAGTAACCATATTAATCGACTGGAAACAGTTCACTATCCTACGTTTTTTTATATGTGGCAAAATAAGTTTATAATTATTTGCACAATAATATTGTACCGATAAAGTTTGATATCTGATCTAGACACGTGCCGTTTCACCTTCAATAAATGAATGATTTTGTTCACAACTAAACACTTACCCTATTTTCATTATATCCTTGGCGATGCACACGTCGCGCCGGCTCTTACAAATTAAATGTGCTTTGTGTTACCCTAAAGTAAATCTGTCTTAAGAGCATAATAATCAGGCAACCATTGACTGTGTGATACCTATTAACGTGTGTAATCCTATCTGTGTTATTATCTAAGCAACATCTACTCAAGGGCTAAGTACTTTGAGACATGATGCTTTTATTTGTTTAATGCGTTTACGTCTCTGGAATTTTTAAACTTCGCCCTCAACATTATTTTTCTCATAATAGCGGGAAGAGAGGTACGCTATAAATAAAATTATTGGGTTTAGGTGCTATAGTGAAAAGAGATACCGTGACCCTGGGACATGGGCAACTGAAGGAACACGGGTGGGTTTTAGTCAGTAAAAGTCTGACATGCCCTTCCGCTCCACCCAAGAGCGGGAGACGTCATCTGATGATTTCCAACCCACAAAAAAAAAAAGATGTTGTAGTGAAAACACTATCACAAATGTTTTCCAATTAGTCTTTACTTTCACTGAAATCTATATCTATTTGTGGATGGTGTATGTTATACATCAACTTTTAATTATTTAAACGTTGCCACTTAAGTCATGGCCTTACATTAGAGGACACGAAACTGAATATGAAATTGAACCTTTGAACTTTAACTAAGAGCAGTTGTGGCGGTGGTCACCGAGCTACTACTCTATTTGATTAGTAACGAGTGCAGCAAAATTTACATTGCCATTAAAAATGGCATCATGTGAATACGATAAACTTTACAAAGTATACCAACGATTCCTTTGAATGCTTTGATTAAAACCAAACATAACATTTCAGTAATAATTAATTTAGTGTCGGTAGTATCAAACATCAAGCTTTCTCTGAATTAGGCGAGAGCCAAGTTGTTGCATATAATTTGTATTTTTTCGTTCGTCATGGTACATTAATCTTGTTAATTTAACAAATATGCTGCATCACGAGCCTGTCATGTGCCAATATAAGACCAAGGGCCGAACCTTCATAGTCTTCCTCGGCCACTTATCGCTAATGTTCTCAATTTATCTCACCGGCATTTTTACACCGCTTTATTACAATCCATCTCAAACATGACTCTTAAATGTTTGACAAATTGAACCGTTTTCTGAGCTTGTACTTGTAAAACTGTTTTGTTTTAAAAATGGAATATTTTTATTTCTAATAGAAAAAATGCTAAGTTTTTAAATTTGTTAATTAATATTTTAGAGAAATCCATGGCAAACTTCAATTAAATATCAAAGTAATCGACAATGTTCGTGATTGTCGCTAGGCTTGTAAAAACAACGACTCTTAGATAATGTTCGGCGCGGTTTGTGAAAATCTGTTTGAGTTGAATGTGAATTACTTTCATTGTTGTAAATCAAAATGTTGTCCTTTACTTTCGTTTTCGAGCTTAGGCAAATGCCCTCTTTGTTTTCCCACATCGCCTTTAGTAACGACTAGTTGATAGTGTCGGTCTGAAATAATTGATGGTCTGCTCCAACGTCTCATAATTTCTACTGTCTGATCTACTATTTGTTCTGAACTATTTGGCGTTTTACAAACATAGCCAAACTAATACGTACATATATCCGTCGTCCCGTCTGACTTCGAGAGTGAGGGAAAAGTGAGTGCCCCTGTGTCTGCGCACACACTTGTGCACTATAATATCTCCCGCACCGATGGCTAGTTTCCGTTTAGATTGGCCGCCATGGCCGAAATACGGTCTGGAGGACTATATATATAATTACAACATTCTCATGACAAATATATAATTACAGGGCTGATCGAGTTCGAGATGGAGGATCCGAACGTACCAAGTCGTGCCATAATAAAACTTCGCAGTAAGCAGCTTGTAGATGCGCAAATCAGCGAGTTCGACGTAGTAGATCCGGGCAAGCGGTGAACGCCACTGTCACCCAACTCCGATTGTCGAACAGATATGGAATGTGTTGCATAAAATGCATGTATAAAATTTTTAGTGAATATATTTGTATCTGGAGAGATGTGTTATTTTAATAATATAAATATTTAATAAAACAAACTGCGTTTATATCTTCATCGTTTAGCCTAAGACAGAGCACTACTTGACAAGGTCGGTTCCAAAAATTGCCAAGTTTACCTATCGCCATCGCCTAGGGCCCTAGACGGTTGGCTGGTGGGGTCGAAAAGCTCTGGAGTGGCGACAACGCATTGCAAGGTGTGGCGTGTGTTTACCTCCCCCCAAAAAGGTGAACCATTGACTTGGTGTCTATCGCAAGAAAGTGCTAGATGCCATAATAATGCATTGTAATGTATTTGGTTATCCACTTGATTTTCTTGTTCCTTGTTCCCGATTTAATTTTTAAATAATTACAAAACTAACAATTATTTTATAATTTAGACATTTTCATAAATTTCTAATAATTTAAAAACTAGATCATTTTACTTTGTATAAGTGTTAAAAATAAAATACTTCAGTATATGATTAGACGAAATATTACAAATGATAAACCTTGAATTAAATTGATCCCGAGCAGAACTTTCTTTCGATATGGCTTATTCAAGGGTTTGTTTTTTTAGAATTATTGCAGGCCAATTATTGTTATATAGTTTAGCCTCATCTTAACAAAGAGGTATACGTGTTTGACCCATTTTATGAAGCGTTAATGAAGTATCGTTGTATAGTATGTTCCGTGTGATGCTGGACGTAAAGAAAAGCACCATCCCATTTCTTCGGTGTCGTAAAACATACTAGAGAATGGGCAGCAGCGTTCTCTAAGCATTTTACCACCATACTGCGATCGTCAACCTGCCTGCCAAGCGTAGCGATTATGGTAAACTCCCCCAGTTTGGGGAAGACCTATGTCCAGCATTTGACGTCTGTCGACTGAAACGATGAATGAAGTGTTGGCGGTGTGTGCGGTGCAAAAGATTTTTTCAATTTTATGTCCGATTTGCATGCGATTGTATTGTACGTGCTGTGAAGACCGATAAAAACTTTGAACGGTATCTTATTCTAGACCTTGTCTATGGTATAATCCGCAGGATTGTCCCTAAAATTTATAGAAAACTGGCCACGCAGCACAGTGTTAAAGGCACAAATACGAAATAAAACATAGTAAGTTATAAAACCCAAATACCGCAGTGTCTCAAGACAAAAGTCTTTGACCAGTGTATGTTGCCAGTGATGACATATGGCACTGAGACGTGGTCGCTAACAATGGGCCTCATAAGAAGGCTCAAAGTCACCCAAAGAGCAATGGAGAGGGCTATACTTGGAGTTTCCCTACGCGATCGAATCAGAAATGAAGAGATCCGTAGGAAAACCAAGGTAACCGACATAGCCCGAAGAATTGCCAAACTTAAGTGGCAGTGGGCAGGGCACATTGCTAGCAGAACGGATGGCCGATGGGGTCAGAAGGTTCTGGAGTGGCGACCGCGTACTGGAAGACGGAGCGTTGGAAGGCCTCCCACAAGATGGACCGATGACCTGGTGAAGGCCGCAGGAATACGTTGGATGCGAGAAGAACAGAATATGTCGAAGTGGCGGTGCTTGGGGGAGGCCTATGTCCAGCAGTGGACGTCTTTCGGCTGAAATGATGATGATGATAATGAAGTTATAAAACAAGAACTGAAAAATAACTCCAATACTAAGAAACGCCAAACAAAAAGTAAAGCAACGTTACTAGGACACACGTGCAGAAAGAACCTATTAAGGGGACTCCGTTGCTTGCTTCCTTATATTTGCTTTATGTTGTAACTAGAGCATTTAAATGTTTTTTTTTAAACAGGACACATGGGTTTCCTCGTGCGGACGTGCAAAATATTACGAAGCGCACATTTACTCATATGAATAGGTGGGTGCGGCTTACACGTAACCACAAGTTCGCTTCAAGTATGTTTGTCTGCCCACCTACTCAGTGTTGGCGTTTTTTAGGGTTCCGGTTTTAAGTTGCAACAGGGAAAACGGAACCCCATAACAGACGGAGGTGAACAACTTAGTGTTCTCACTACGTTGTTCACCTCTGTCCGTCTGTCTGTCTGTCAAGCCCTTTATCTCAGGAACGCGTCTAGTTATCAAATACTTATATATGAGGTGCCCAGGAAAACAAAACCAATACAAGATTGAATGCACCTATTAGCACACACACACTATCGCAATTGATTTTTTATCCTGTCAATCAGCAGAAAATGATTAAATGTACTATTTATTTCATGGCACCTTCTTTGATATGCGGAAATTTTTTGTTTGAAACTGACTCAGAATTTGTAATTTACATTAATTTAGGAGCTTAGTTAGACTAAAAGGTGTATTTAATGATTTTAAGTTTCCTTTTTCGTCGGTAAATCTATCAATAAAACTACTACTTTGGATTCAGTTTATGAATAATTAAATATTACTCTAAAACAAATAAAAATTATCAAAACTCAAAAGCACAGAAATAACATAATTATTGGTCAGGATAAAAGTTTTTCGTACTTTTAATACAAATCCAATAAAAGCAAAATTCATAGTTTAGTTACTTACATTTGATAATAATATATGTGCAATTTTGTTCGATAACTTGTCACCATATAGATAAGTGACTTAGGTCACTATGTCCTAGTGCTGTGGAAATTTTGGGATCCCTGATCAAAAAACTGCGACAAGTTAGTTTTGACAGTCGTCTTTTTATGGTAACCTAACACTACCTAAAGTACTACCTAACACTACTTAAAGAAAGAAAATAAAAATACAAAATTAGATTAAACAGTTTGTAAGTAAATTTAGATATTGACTTTTATAGAAAACCTACTAGGTGTATAAAATTAAGCTAATTGTTTTGGCTAAATCAAATGAAGTGAGGCAACCGCTTCCATGAACTCTCCTGTTCCTAAACAGGACTGTCCAAAACTCACAATAAAACCCGACGGTAAGTAAACTGCATCGTCTAACAAGGGCTCTGATTATGTTAGAGGAACACTAAGCAAAAGCAGGTGTGGTTTTAGCCGGTAAGAGTCCGGCACTACCCAGACTGTGTTACGCGTGAGACAGTCTGGGCGTCCATGAGGATTTCCCAATCCTGCCAAAAAAAACACTCTACCTAAAGTATCTGATCTGACGTTATCATTCTTTCTGTTGATCAATTCCGGCCATTTATTTTTAATTTCTAGCTTGAGTCTCATCAACTGTTGGCAGTAGAGATCCGAATCGATGGTTTTGCCCAGCGGTAGAACTTCATATTGAACGATGCCCTTCCAATACCCTCATACACACGGCATCACCTTATTACGAGTTAATCCGGGTTTTGTTTCCGGGTGTAGTCTGCGAAGCTTCCCTAACCTTTGAACATGATCGTTTTCGCACGATTTCACGCTTTGCTTCACCGGTGATCAATCTTTTCAAAATTAGTTCGGTTTCGTTACGTTTCTATAGAGAATGGCAAATGAGTACATATAAGTATCCATTAAAGATTCGTGCGTTATATATAAGAGTCCATTAAGCTTCTTTCAGTGGGCTCGTATGGCATCCAAGTATTCATTTTTTGTATATCTGGACTTTTTTAAATGGGTCAAAATTGTTTTGCGATCAAAACCACAAACTCTTCAGCTACGTCGTTACTACTAATATGCCAATATTGCTCTACTTTCACAAAATGGGATCGACTTCATCCGTGACAGTACAACCGGAGCGAGCTGCACCTTTGACATTAAATTTCCGGAACTGAAAACGCTTGAATCAACTTTCAGCTACTCTTAACTGACACTGCGTTAAGTCCATAAATGTCACTTGTTTGCCGCGGCTTATGTCACATGTTTGTCCCTTTTTCGTAATGAAACTTCAGAATGTATCGGATTTCTTCCATAAATTCAGGAAAACATTAAATGTCTTGTAAAATCAAAGAGACACAGCCAAAACGATTTTACTACAACTTTCTACCTATAAAATAACTTTTAACGACCGAATATTTAAATCATTGATTATTATTCCCGAGCTTAAAAATCACACAACTACATCACTAAACAAAATAAAATAAAAACTGAAATTGCAGCAGTCATTGTTGTGTTTACATCCTTGGCAAATTTAGAAAGCTTAATTCTTTTTATTTCTGGATGGGCTTGACCTTAAGCTAAAAAAAAAAAATAACTTCTTAAATTGCTATTTATGTCGCTTTTTGCTCACCCACACTTAAATTAAAACAGGATACTTCCGGGGTACCTATTAAAATATGGCAAGGTATTATTAATAACACAAGTAACGGAATAAATTGGAATATTGTTTATTTGTACTTAATCACGTCCATATAAGTCCATATGGATGTATTTTTATAAATTTGAAAGTAATTTGGTATATATTTCTGTCTGTACGTTACCTTTTCACGTCTTAACCACTTAACGGGTTATTTGGCAAGGACATAGATTGCATCCTGAGAAGGACTGAGTTCCTCCAGGTTAATTTGTGATATCCACGCGGGCAAAGACAGAAAGGCAGAAGCTAGTAAAAAAATACATTTGTACGATTGCAAACATTACCTCAACTACAAAGTAAAGTTTGCCTTTCAATTCGAAGTTATTTTCGGAGTTATTACATGAGTAAAGCCGGGTATAGCTTTGAGTCGGAACCCTCAAGACGCGATTCTTACTCGCACTTGTCCGGCTTTTTTTTCATATGTAAGGATAAAGCAGTTTCTATTCAGCTTTAGCTAGTATGAACGTGTTTGCGGGAGAACTTTTTCTGATTAAGTTGGATTCCGTCATCTCTCTCTCTCATCGCTATATTTAAGCCCCTTGCTTTGTCCTTTAAGTCAAATGTTAAACAAAATCAGCTTGATCTAAAACTACAAAAAATATTCTTTTTAACTGCGATTATAGGTAAATGTCTCGGTTTTGGTGGCAATCCTCAGGGGAGATGTTTTCGCAGTAATGGTTGTCCTTTGACCGAAATGATTTTGAGAAACAAAAGAAACAGATTGTCTGACACGATTAAATCAAAAGTTTAATCGTGTCGCAAAAAAGTAAAAACCCATAATGAGATCGCTAAATGTCTACATTTAGGCAATATTACCAACAATATATAAAATTAAATTATATCTGAAAATAAATGATGTGCTACAGATGCTGTAAATAGAAACGTCTTATCCGGAGGCCACGAAACAGCCTGCTTTATAAAGTAATCGTTTCATGTTCTTGTATTGCAAGGTATAACAATCTACAAAATGTGAATTCATTACTTACGTTAATATGTTGATGCTGGTCACGTGCCCCGGAATTATTTGGTCGACATTGCAAGGCAAATTGACAATTGTTTGTAGTTTACAGTATATCTAATGTGATAGTGTAATGGCGTCTACAGCGATGATTCCGTTAAATTTACTTTCAGGAAACAATTCAGCTTTATTAACTGCATAATTTCAAATACAATTTGTAAAAAAATGCTTAACAGTCATGTTGACATCAGAGTAGAAATTAGACACTGAACTTTAAATAGAAACTATCTTATAGGTAGAAGGGGCAAAGACACAGGATAAAGTAAACTCTCTACAAGGCCGTAACGTGCCGTATGTACGGCTTATTATTACAGTTTGTTATTTATATGAAATCGGGGACCGTGTGGTGCCGCATGTAAAGAATTACATCACCCCATACCCGTGGGTCTCGTAAAAGGCGACTAAGGGACTTTCTAGGGTATGCATTTTACCACCTTATTGCGATCGCCAACCCGCCTGCCAAGCGTGGCGATTATGACAAACCTCCCAATTTTGGGAGGCCAATGTCCAGTAGTGGACGTCAGCCGAAAGACGTTTAATTCTGGACATAGGCATCCCCAAGCTCCACCACTTCGACCGATTTTATGTTTCCCACATTCAGTGGATTCCTGCGGCCTGCCAAGGACATCGGTCCATCTCGTGGGAGGCCTTCCAACTCTACAAGTTCTGGTACGCGGTTGCCACTATTCACCGTTCGGTCCCATCGACCATCTGATTTACGAGTCACAAGTTTGGCAATTCTTCGGGCTGTGGCAGTAAGTTTGGTCCTCTTGTGGATCTCTTCATTTTTTATTCCATAAAGTAGGGACTCCAAGCATAGTCATCTTCATTACCCTTTGGGTGACTTTTAGCGTTCTAATTGGGCCCATTGTGAGTGACCACGTTTCAGCGCCATAGGTCAACACTAGAAACACCTCTGATTATCGACTTGCATCTTGAGACACTGCCAGTACACGTCTAGGTGTAACTCTTTAGGAGGTGTAACTATTTGGCGCCAACTCAAAATTACTTGGGCTTCTTATTTTTTGCTTTTCAGTTTTTTCGGCGGTTTAAATTTTTGTTAAATAGTTTTTTAATAGCTCTGAAGAGATTACACCAGTGTTTTTTTATCAGTGTTGCTCGGACCTTATCTACTCATGTAATGCGCCCGCGAATCGTGAGATGAACGCTCGACGGATGAATTTTAATGCCATATGTTTCTATCTGTGAAAACCAGCTAGCAATAATAAGGAAAACAGTAAGTATTTTTATTTTACTAGATAGATTTATCTTATCATTTTATTACATGCCTATTTTACAGCTGTTATTGCAGATAGACAAAAACGCTGTTTACGTCAACGGAATTTAAAGATATGTTTGAATATATTATTATTAGAATTTTTCATTCTCCGCCTACCGTATTGTCTTTTAGTCTACGACATGCATGGTACCTAGTATGACTGACGAACTTTATAGTTTGTGTAGTACCATCTAGTATAAGGTAAAGAGTATGTATTTAATCGAACTTCAAATAATATTTAACACTCTATGATAATCATTTCTCTTTTTGTGAACCAATAATAATTACTATTTTCGGAACTTACAAAATATTATGGCCAAGTAACTGCGACAAAACTGGATATAGCACTCACCGCGAAACCTAACCTGTTTGGTCGTGAAATCCCAGCTCAGTTAGTGCAACCTAATGTGGAAAAAGGCAGGAATATAAAACGAATATAGTTTATTAAACAGAAGTTTGCCGCACTAGTAGCCTTAAAAGTTATTAGTGTTCATTCATTTTAAAAAGTGTTTGTCATGAGACGATCAATACGTTTTTAGAAGATCACTTTTAATATTATAGTGCACAACAAACTAATTATTGTTACTCATACCTACATACGTGTTACATAGCTAAAATTGACATTGTCTCAGAATCATCATCAACATTAGCCTATAGCTGTCCACTGCTGGACTGCAAAGTATACAAGAAACAACATCTCGACTGCAAAGATACGTAACTGAAAAAAGAAAAACAAGCATTCTCAGTTGAACTTCGCTTTTTGTAACGTATCGCAATAAACCAATAACCTGAAATATGGCGTAACTCTGCGCTTATTGCGGTCCAAAGGTGTTCTGCGCCAACCTTTTTGTAGATCATCATCTATCCTTTTTTGCTCTATTTATTTTATTTTATTTATCACAAGCGTATTCCTTTACGCGCTAATGTACAGAGAGGTTTTATTAATTTTAAAATAAGTTTTTTTTTTTGTGTTTATTTAATTTTAAGGAGTGTGTGTTAAAATTAGAAAGAAAGAAAGAAGATTATAGATGGCCTAGCTATTATATTAAATTCTCTCAACTATTTATCAATATAAAAATCAACGATCCTATAAAAAAAGGCATTGCAAGTTCGCAACGCATACTTGGCAATACCAGTAAGTAATACACGTCTGTGATGCGGTGGATGTGTATTATATCACCCAATAGACTAGTTTGATTTTGTTTGCATACTTTGGCTTAATTATGTACAAAGTCGGTTTAATGAAGCAAAGTTTCTCAGACATGCGGAAAGCGTACCTTCATCGCATCGCTTACACATAATGTAGTTAAGTCGTACTACTAGGTTGTGTGTAAAAACTCCTGTTGGAAAATTATTAGCAATTAATACTTTGTCGTGTAATGAATGATTTTTGTGCTGGTAACAGTAGTTTTGTTGTTTTTAAATATACAAAAAACTGCTGCTTTAAATAAGAAACGGGAAATTTATTCAAAATCTAGGTCTAATGAGCTTCCAAGTGCGCCATTGTGTACCTTAAGTTCGTACTCGTTTTGGTTAGGGTATGGTTAGGATGTGCAATATGGATCAGTGTGTCATCGTGCAATTTGGCATTAAATTCGTGGCAATATTTTAGCAATATTTCCCTGTTCCTTACTATGAGGATTAGTAAGAATAATCAGAATAAAACCCATGAACTATATGCAAAAAAGTTCCCGCACATTTCACAAGAAATTAATGTAGTAACATAAAATTTAAGAAAAAAGTTTAAATACGTGCCTATTTCAACTCTTTCTGAATTTAATATATTCATAGTTTACGTTGATTAGAAAAATATACTGACCGCAAACACCAAATACAAAAAATGCATAAAATGCACCAACAACCCAAATTCAAGTACTATGGTAGTGAAATGATTGATGATGTATCTTTGCTAAGTTGATCCCTTAGCAAATTTTTACAATACAATGTTTCAGTCAATATTTTAGATAGCACCAACATTTCCTTACTTACTGTTTCCTGAGTAATGCCGACACAAACTCCAGAGTTTTTCTTCTACAAATAATAGGAACATTAACGTAATATTTTTCTGATATCGCTGATTTACGTGATTACGTGATATATACGCATTTTTTCAGTTAAAATACTGTATTTCTATAAGTTTTAATGCACTACACTTATCATCAAATGAATGTGCTACTTTTTATTTTTATTATGTGATTTTGATTAATCGGCCTCAAACCGACTGTTTTGAGAATTTTGCTGTAAATGGTTTAGAATATTACATATTATCACAAATCGTTTTAACGTCTATAGGGTATGAAAAAATCGCTTGTGAAAATATATATACAACGTATGACACTTTTTAACATTTTCATATTAAAAAATATAGTCAAAAAATATTTAAAATGATTAAATAAAGTAAAATAAAATAAACTTAGTCAAATTTTAGAGAAAATGCTAATGGTTTGCACATACAGAAGGCAATATTTTAAATACAAAAGTACGTCCTTAAAATCAAGTCACTCAATCAGCGATCAATCTATCAATATAACTACCTATACTAGTCTATATTATAACAAATAATAAATAACAGTGTCCTTGCGAATTCACTCAATTGACACATGAACACATTGCCCGGGTCACTGGCGTGCTGGCTGAATCAATACAACATAATTATGTACTTACAATATTCAGACCTTTATTTCTTCTGTGCAAGGCATTAATCGCCTAACTTATTGATTGCTAACATCCTGAACAATTTTATTTATTTTCATAAATCTGACTTCACCTCAACTGTATTTCAATAATAGGGTTTTATAATAACAGTCCTGAAAAACTGTAATCATTATAACAATCACTCGATTCGTCTACAAACATTCAAATTCTTGCAACATCTCCAACATGCAACGTAAACTATGATTAGATACGGTAATCATAGGAAATGATCTTATCAATTTGCTATCGTACTTTAACAAATTAATAATAGGTATTTCTTCGAGTTGTTTAAGGACTGAATACCTCGCATTATTATCGGTACACATAAAATAAATATTTGCTAGTTCTATACTGATAAGATGGTGAGCCATAGTGGAAAATAAGTGTAATAAGTTTTGTAACTGCGCGACCGTCTCGTCATGCCTGTGGTGCAGGAGATTCACCGCTCTACTCGATATACGACGTTCAACGGTTTCTAGAGATAAAATAAAAAATGGCATAGATTAAGCGATACATTATCAAAGATTATCACAAGCCACGAGATATCCATAGAGTTGAAGACATACACTTAACTAATCAGACTAGAGGCCGGACGAAACGTGTTTACTTTTATTAAATTTTAATGACGTAGCTCTGTTCGTAGTGACAACGTCCAATACGATCACGGATTACGTCCAGGAAAACCATGTAATAATATCAGGATAGTGTAATCAAGACGTTAATTATCGTAACGTGCGTACGGCAAGTGTGTGAGTGGCGGCCCTGGGATAACATTTATTGGTTTGCGACTCGATGCCGTTCGGTTTCGTCGACATATTGTTATCGTTACCGCCATCACCATGATTAAACGGTTTGTACAGGTGTAACGTTCTGCGCTAGTTACGTGTTGATAAATATTAGTCTCAATAAAATGTTGTGACACTGATTTTGTAGTCAGTGAAGTATTTCTATGACTCTTGTGAGTGCTGTGCAGTGTATCAAAATGGATAGGTTTAGACAAAAGTCTAAAAAGGAAAAGCCATTGAAGCATGTTGACAAAGATCCATCTCCCTTGTTTATAACTGACGTAAAGGTGATAAAAGAAAACCTTAAAATAAAAGAGATTTTAAGAACTGTAAAAATGAATAGTAGCATGCGCATAAAAGCCCCAAAAGGCAGCAAAGTGATGCAAAATAAAGATTTTAACGATAATGAAGACATGTTTGGGGTCGATCAAAATAGTGAAGATCAAAACGGTGAAAACCAAAATACTGAGGAACAAAATATAGTGGAACCACCTAGTGCAACAAATCCCGACGTAGTCATTTCCAACAGTAGTGAAGATACAAATGAAAGTGAATTCGAAAATCCTATAAATAAAGAAGATGAAACGAGTGAGTCGGAAGCAGAACTTATTGCCGCTTGTGATGAAAACAAAAGTTTAAGTGACACGAAGATACATGAATCCATTAGTGTACCAGAAGGATTATCAGATTTCGTGCAAATTACTGAAGAAAACAAACAAAATACTCTAGTTGTTCCTGACGTCAAGATCGATTTACCTCCCCCGAGCGGATGTTCACAAGTGAAGGTTCGCGACAGAAAGCTGTCTCTGGACCAGACTATGTTATCTAGACGCGGGGGCTTGTCGCAGTCTGAATTGGATCTGAATTCAATTGGAAAATCTCCGCTAGAGAGGAAATCTTCATTTTTTAGGAAGAAAATGGATAGTTTTTTGAAAAATACGACAGAAATATTTAAACGTCAGTCAATTAGTAGAAGTCAATCTATTCAGAGGCGGGGTTCTATGTCGGTGTCTTTGCAGTCATTGAACGAGAGCAGCGCATTCAACGGCGACTATGGGGTGCCCCTGCATAATCATCCAGTAAGTCTTGTTATTTCTATTAAAGCCACTAAAGCTTATAAGTAGGTACTTCTGTATGTTCTGCCTTTTGTACCAACATAGATATCGACGGTGTTTTGTATATTACACACATAAATGCTCAAAATTTGAAAGAAACATAAAACTCAAAGCTCAATGTATGTGTGCCTATTGTAATTACTTAGATTCCAGGAACATTCTAGATTCAGTGTTTGTTGAAAAACCATCATTATCGCCAAAAAAGCTAGTTTTCTTAAAATTTAACGTAATGATAATATCTCTTTAAGATTATTTGAATTTGAAAACACATGTTCTTAGAAAAGAAAATGTTTTTATGTTTACGATTTCTTTCGAGTAAAAGTATCTCGCCGTCGCGTTTACTTACTATATTAGTATGACGGCCATTGAATGCGTCTTCAAAGAAGAAGCTGAGCCCAGCACGTGTCGTATTTCTGTGAAATGTGTAAATAAATATTTTACAGAAATACGACATGTAGGTAGGTACTGAGGCACGTTTCTTTGTTGAGTTGTTTTCTTGACTTTTTAATGTAGTCTAATAAATACAATACCTCACGCCTTTGTCCATGGGGATAGGCAGAAACTACAGAACACCACCTGCTACGGTCATCACTCGTTAAAGTTCATAAATCTGGTCATACATGCACGCCAGTTGCAAGCTCTACGCACCTGACTTTTCTGAAGAACTACACCCAGAAAGTCATATGTCTTCCTAGAGCGTCACCTATTGGCGTTTCCACTTACTTCTGCCTTGTAAATGTGGTTAGTCGCATTTCATTCAAATAAATCACTAACAAATACTTCATACCTCCTAACTGTGGTTCGCAAAGTTCCTATACACCAAAATATCGCTCACAGTACAATTATGAAACTGCAGAAACGAAGCGAATTATGAATGAAATATCTAACCTTAATTTATAAGAGTTAAAACTCAGATAAAAATATAATTCTTAAATGTTATTTATTTTATTATAATTCAGATATAGATTGATTCTATAATGGGAAAATTAAAGCACGTTATTAATATTTTCAGTGAACACGTTTAGGGAACTGTGTTGCAGGAAGACCCATTATAAAATAATGGAAAGTTTTCCATTCTTGATTTATAATATTTTGTGCTCGTTGTAACGTCGTGGCCCACAGCAGTGAAGATCTCTTGAAAATGTCCTCGGGTACTGTAGATACTTATCTTTCTTTGCATTACTCCTATTATGTTTATATAATATTTAGGTACTGTCATTGTATGTTTATAACTTATGAGACTAAACAAAACTGCATTCTTTAGTAGATAAAAGAAAATAAATATCGTATCTTTAATATAAATAAAATCGTGTCTACTGATGGAATAACATCATAAACACTACTTAAAGCTTTGATTAGTTTTACTTAGAGCGAAATAAGTCTACAGTTATGTTTAACTGTAGACTTATTTCGAAAAAAAAAAATGGCACGATCAAAAGATATTATTGTGACCCTAATTTGACCGAAAAACTCTAATCATATTTTATTACTTCGTTTGTTGCCTATTATTATAGATAGGCAACAAACGAGATTGATGGCAACATAATTATGATTATTAGTTTTGATGATTCAGTTGATGTGCAATAAAGTGGATTGTAAAATAATAAGCAGCATCCCGGCCGGTAAATATATATTTTTTTTTAACAAATAACCAAAATCCATCATCTATGAAATGGTGCATTTTGCAAGAGATAGATAATAGAATCAGCCTATAGTGTTCCCACTGCTGGTAAACAGACCTCCTCTCTGTGGAAGGGAATGGGCCCCGCCATAATCAACTGACCCGTTACGGCTTGCCTAATATACAGGGTTATTTATAAAACACCGGCAACCTCTCAGGACTATGTTACTAACATCATAATCAACAACTTCTGTTCTATGACTTTTAAAAATTCATCATATTTTAGTTCATCAGATTTTCATACAAAAATAAAAATATTTAAATTGAACGCTCTAAATGTAACGAAGTCTATGCGAAGCAAAAGAAAGCGATAGTACATTAGCGAGGGGAGCGGGGTTAGGGCGGCGGGGGCGCTTGAACTTGACCTATTTACGGGCGGACGATTTTTGTATGAAAATCTTATGAAATAAAATATGACAAATTTTTAAAAGTCATAGAACAAAAGTTGTTGATTATGATGGTAGTAACACAGTCCTGAGAGGTTTCCGGTGTTTTACAAATAACCCTGTATATACTCTACAAAATCGCATATTGTTGTATCATAATTGAATAAACATAGGGCTCCGTAAGGGTCCTCTAATTCGTCAGCAGAGGGCCTTGTCCATTCATATATACAGCGTTTTACTGCGCTTGAACTCATTCTCATAAAACGAGTACGGTGAGAAAAACGTGCAAGGGTTGGTATTAGTAGTTAGTATTCATGAATATATTTTTACGAAACAGTACAATTGATTCTTGATTATGATATTTCAGGAGGAACTACAAAGAAGTATGTCTAGCCTACAGTCGTCTCCAACTCCCGTTCGGAGCACTTCCAGCCTATCGATGTGCCAGAGTGAGCAGACTTTGCCTGACCAGCGGAGCGAAGGGGACAGCCTGGCTGGCAGTCGTCCCGCACTCACCGACAGTCAAACCCTCGGGGACACGTCACCCAGCATACATAGTGAGTGATACAAATAGAAATACACTAAACAGTATTTCTGCCCATCGTACGGCGGAAAATAGACATGACTAAATTCCTTCGAACAGCTCGTTGATTTGATACTAGGTAAAATCAATTATTCATAAATTTTCTCAAAGGAACAAAAAACTGAATTGGTTTACTGTCTCTGAGATTTCCGTTCCAGCGTACTTAAACCCTTCATTAGATAATGCCTAAGTATCTCCTAGCCTAATCTAGTACTCTGTGTTGAGTGTACAAGTAGGTGAATGTTATCAAATATTATCCAGATGGAGCGCCACGTTAGAATCTACCCCCGCCTTAGTTAGGAATGTGCGTAAACTACGGGAGCGTACACACCGTTTTCGGAGATCCCAACAGGCTGCAGATTAGTTGCACTCCCACGATATGTTCGCCACGTTGCACTTGAAGCCGACACAACTTCATATTCATCCATTTTCGATCCAAACTAATCCGCTATCTCATCGGGAAATATAAATGCAATTACATTGCAACTAGTCAAAGAGATTTTTCTTTCAGAATATGACGATGAGAGCATTTCAAGGTTCCTGATTTCAATGTCAAGTTCGCTACTCAAGTTCATCTTGTAGTCGTGGAATTTAATTAAAGACGAGAAATGTTGAAAGCCAGTGACTATTTTATTTTATCCAATAGATACAAGCCCTGGCGCGGCCGGGGGCGGCTTTGTACCGTGCCCGGTTGCTCCAGTAAGCAGTAATTTTGTTTATTTATTTCCAAAGAATGACTTAATCTTACTTCGTTCGCAGTTGCAGCAAGTGCAGTGTTATAAGTTTGTTGAAATCTATTCAATTTCAAAGTTTATGATTGCATATTAGCGGTTTATTTGATTTTTTTATAGGTAAATTAAAACCAAGAATTTAATAAAACAGAGAAACGCGAAAGGCCGATTCAAGCATAAGGTTCAATAGTAGACAGCGAAATGACTAGTAGACATACACAATCCGTATAACAGTAGTACGATTTAGGATTAGGTTTTAAATCGCTTACAGTTTTTTACAATGATAATAACAAAGGGTGACTTGATGTTAATCTTCGGGTACATTTTTGACATCAACTGTATTACCATTTACGCATAAATCTCACCGTTGCAACGAACTAGATCAATATTTTTATCATCTAACTTCTTCTACACACTGGGACCAACTAATTTCTAAAAAGAACTTCTAAACCACTTCTTCACCAAAGAATTTCTAAAAATCCTAAATTCATTCACTGGCATACAACGTACAGCATAAACCAGCTGGGCCAAAGAAACATGAAATTTTGTACAAAAGATTCTTATCTAACTTACGTGAGGATTTTTTTTTTTTAATTCTTTGCTTATGGTCCTTTGTTGTTTATAGATCTATGTTTGTATGAAAGTTTGTCACTTTCTCCGATGTAAAAAACCCATTAGGAGCACGGCTGTTTTTAAATAAATATATAACGGATGAGTGTAACAATAAGGCTTGTCAATTTTAAAACCTTTTAAACGGAACTATTTTCTAAAGTGTGCAAAGCTTTGCGTGACAGAGGTGGTACGGGGGGTCTCTTGTCATGCATAGACTTGGAAAACTTTATTCGAGTGAGTTGTGTAAGTGAAGCGAGACAACATGATGAATGAGGGCGCCCTTGGGGCGCACAATTCAGTCAGGGACAGTTACTGACATTGACACTGAAAAAATACTACTACACACTTTACCTACTAATTTAAAGTATACTCACAGGACTGTTGATACTATTGGTGTAACATGTACTGGGAGTGTGCAGTCAAAGTATTTTTGTAATATCCTGTAGGTACTTCATCAGTTAGTTCGTTTATACAACTTTATGATACAATATATTCATGTTTCTCTCGGTTCATCATATTCTGCCTAGCTTTTACCCACCTTTGTTGGAGTCGTTTTCTAGTCTAACCGGATGCAGCTGGATACCAGTATTTTACATGGAGCGACTGCCTATCTACAACCCAGTTACTGGGTAATACAATACCCCTAGGTATGACTGGTTGTCAGAATTTCGAGCTTCTGACGACCCGTATCGACTGTCAAAGATCCAAAAAGGACAGTAGGGACCAACGGCTTAACGTGCTTTTCGAGGCACAGAAGGGTCGTGGTATATAAAATGGTAACCCATCGATGACCCAAACGCGGCAAGCGTAGTTTAACCTAATCGATCGATCCGTGCGGCTGTCATTACCTGAGCACAAGACCCTCAAAGTTAATATCCAAAAATCCTAAACTGAAATCTCTATTTTTGAGAACTTGATTAGTCGTGTAAAAACAAAAGTGAGAATATACAAAAGACGCGTTAGTAGCAAAGGTATAATTTTAATGTAGTATAACAGGTTTAACTTTAGAATTGTATTGATAAAATATAGCAGTAACAAAGTTCAAGAAGCTCACGATTACGCTACTAACTCCATGTAAATGTAATAAACCCCTTTCGAACAAAAAAAGAATTTTGCAAATCCGTCTAAACGTGCCTATAATATTCAAAGAATTATCCCCTAACCTTCTAACCTTTCACTGTAAGTTCCTATATGTACTGTTCACCGATGAGGAGTTCCATGCGGTATCTTCGAAGACTATAATTAGTTCACCACGGATGGATAGATAGAACCAGCAATTATTTTTGATCTTTAGTACAATATCCAAATCACATTACGTGTACTGTTTGTTTTTGAGGAGTTCCTTCGTTTATCTCCCAAAGTATACATCAAATCTTCACAAAATTAATATGGGACCACCTCAGGAGTATACCCTTACGAATAAAAAAAGAATTTTCAAAATCGGTTGACTATTGGCGGAGAAATCGGTGAACATACATAAAAAAAAAAAAAAAAAAATACATACAGTCGAACATATAACCTCCTCCTTTTTTTGAAGTCGGTTAAAAACACATTTTCTTTTGAGAAATATATCTTGACTTAAACTCGCAATATATGCCCTTAAAATGTACCGACCCACTACTCCACTAGCAGGTGGATTTGAGTGAATAGAGTCGTCTACCCCCTGTCTATAGAAAATAAAAACCGATTCAGCAGCGGGCTATGTCAGGCCACTGCACTTAGCCAAATGAGGTTATTGTTTGCAGGTAAATGTAGTGCACATCTATACGTTTCTGTAAACCGAAACTTGCAACCGAAAATGTCACTTCATTAATTAGAGTATTTATTACCAAAGGTCTAAGTATGTGTGTTGTGATTGATTTAATTTAGTGCAAATACATTAAATTACATAAATGTCGAATTTTCATTAAGAAGTGAAAACGAAGCGAAGCAGGAGCGGGCCATTAGTCAGATAAATATATTTTAGTATAGTGTTGTTTTGGTGTAGTTTTATAAGTATATTTTAGTTTAAGACTTCACATATTCATATCTCTCTTCTTGTTTTCACACACTATTGTCTACATTTCTTTTTCATTTCTCCTTTCGCAGGTCTGCTGGAAGAAATTTCTTAAGAAATAAGCAGTACCTTTGTACTCAATTGTTTTAATATGTCTTATCACTCTGTTTTTTTACTGTGTGTACATAAATAATAAAATAAATAAATAAATAAATATCATATACAATATTGGTACATATAACTTAATCCACAAACTGCATAGTTATATTATACTTTTATCACCTTCATATTAGACCGTTCGTAAAGTTTTGCAGCTTTCGTATCAAAGAAGACATAGCCAACCAATCGAAGTAAAAATCAAGTTTCAGGAAATAATTTAAATGAAAGAAACATTTCTAATTCAAACTTTTATTGAACTAACTTAGTACGCACTTCACAGGACAATCAAGTTCGCTTTCCCTTACTGCTTACTAAACTAAATGTTACATACGAGTATTCTTAAAGTCCGACCGAATTTCGTTTTCGGCTCTGGTAGTTGTTGGCCGAAAATAAGTTATTATTTTCGTTGCTGATAAAAAAAGTACGAGCAAATGAATGCTCATTCATTTATTCAGAAATAAATATAGTCACATCAAATGAAAACACAATAACTGTGAAATGCAGAAAAAAATGCCTTTTCTCGTATGAAACGTCAGATTGTTTGATTATTAGTAGTTCTCTTTGTGAAAGGTATAAAATTCGTGCGATATCTGTTTAAATGGTTAAATAACATAACATCACACCTGTGTACCCCGAAGGTTTAGGCAGAGGTCTATCAGTAGTACACCCATATTTCACCAGTTATGTTTAAATTCCACGTAATAGGGGGCGAGCTAATTGCCATAAACCGGGTACAAATCCAGATTCGAGATGATAAAAGATGAAAACTGTTTTTGTTACTTTTATTATAAAAAGCCCACAAAAATATTTTTTTTGTTTGTCCTTCGCCCGGTAATTCAAATTACTTACGCCAAATGCCGTTTTCTATTTGAGCCGAAGGTTCAAATACATTTTCGGGTAGACTCTAAGCTCGGTCACCATGCACGAATGTAACAACACTATAGAGACTCTCGGTCTCTCGGACAAATGCAGCGTTGCCTCTTAAGTTCTAGCCCTCGCTCATTATATTGATAGGTATAGGCTATCGTGACTGTGCGATACGCTACTACACTTTTCTCACAGATGCTGAAACTTCCACGCGCTATCGATCATTTCTATATATAATTGATTAATACCGCAACTGTTTTAAATGCTTTCAAAGAAATAGTCTAGCTAGAACTCTGACTAAAGTGATGATAGTACATAAATTTTCTAGAAACAAAAGTTTTATTTTATTTTTATAACGGTGCGGCGTAGTAAAAGAAAACAACTGGTAAGTATTTGTATGTTTTTACTTAACCTATACTGTCTTACTGCGGGGCATCGTACATACAACGGTATGTACAACGGGTGGATGGAACATTGTTCTGTATTCCAAAAAACTGCTTCATACAATTGGAAAATGTATTTGTGATCATCGCGATTTACTGATCGTTAGGACATTTTCTCGTTAATTGGTTAATTGATTCTGGGAGAATGGGTATTGTCTTTGGGAGCTTCAATTCTTATTCAAACTTTTAAAGTCCTTGATTAGTTCTACTTAATTCATTTCCTTGGTTGAGGCTGACCTAGTCGGTATCACCGACTTTGACAAAGATAAAAACTGTCCCTTTTTTGCATAAATTACAAATCTTCCTTTAGAGATGGATATAATTATCTTTGTCCATTCTATCTTGAGATATTATATTGCTATCTAATCAATTACTTATATAGATGTCTGTTGTGCACTCGAACGATGCCTAGGTTGTTGCTATTCTAAGCCAAATAGCAAACTAGAAACTGATGTCCATGTGTTAAACTTCTGGGCATAAGGGATTGAAAATTCTTGAATAAATCTGATAGTTTCTCTCCGATTGTATAGACAACCCCTATTCAGTGTTCCTAATATTAGTTACTAAAATTCCCTTGGTATTTTTGCTGGACTATTAACACTGCACCTATAAAATGCGCTACGAGTGGATCACCTTACGATGCCAGCTTTCTACGTATTATCGACTAGCTTCTGCCCGCGACTTAGTCCGCGTTACATTTCTTGTTCCCCCGACCCTTTTCGTCGCGTCGAATCGCTGACCCGTGCGATTTTCCCCGTTTTTGCAACATTTTTCACTACTGCTCCGCTCCTCTTAGTTGTAGCGTGATGTTATATAGCCTATAACCTTTCTCGATAAATAGGCTACCTAACACAAAAATAACTTTTCAATTCGGATCAGTTCCTGAGATTAGCGCGTTCAATCAAACAAACAAACTCTTCAGCTTTATAATAGATATTATAAGTAATAAGTAAATAAGTAATAAGTATAGATTGCAGGCCCATCGTGTCTTATTCATTAGAGTTTGTCCTACAGTAGCGTATAAATATGTCATCATCATCATCATTTCAGCCGAAAGACGTCCACTGCTGGACTCAGGCGTCCCCCAATTTGGAAGGGTTTGCTATAATCGCCACGCTTTACAAGCGGGTTGGCGATCGCAGTATGGTGGTAAAATGCATGGAGAACGCTGCTACCCATTCTTTAGTAAGTCCCTCAGTCGCCTCTTACGACACCCACGGGAAGAAATGGGATTGTGCTATTGCTTACGCCTGGCACCACACGGAACGTATAAATATGCATTTCACATTAATAAGTTATCTGTCCTACACATTTATATTGCTCTTTAACTCGTTTCTAAATTACAACAGCGAGTACAAAAAATTCAGTAAACTATACCTAACGGTGTTTGATGAACACAGGCCTGTTGGTCTAGTGGTTAGTGACCCTGACTGCTATGCCGGAGGTCGTGGGTTCGATTCCCACCCAGGACAAATGTTTGTGTGATGAGCACGATCATTTGTTCTGTGTCTGGGTGTAATTTATCTATAATATGTATGTATTTAGAAATATATAAGTATGTTTATCAGTTGTCTAGTACCCATAACACAAGCTCTGCTTAGCTTGGGACTAGATGGCGTTGTGTGATAGTTGTGGAATATTATTATTATTTATTATTATGAAGTTATGAATCGCTTTTGCGCTGCTTAACCCTTTCCGTCTGCAACTAGACTGCACTGTAGTTAAATCCACCTCAGGAGACAAATTTAGCGACTCCGGGTGTCGGGTGCATCTCTCACTAGCGAAATTATCGTATAGATATAATCGTATTCGGATCAATGGTTAGCTAAGATAAGAGCTGACACTTAGCATTATATAAAGGAAACTACTGTATGATGGTGATGTCTACCGGTAGCGCCCTGCATTATCCGCTCAATGATTTCCTTCAACGAAAACTTGCTGGTTTTCAAGTGGAATAAAATAAATGATAAAGGTTCCGAGTTTTGTTTCGGGGTTTCCCGATAAGTTTCGATTTGAAAATACGTAGGTACAGGTTACTAAAAACAGAAATATTTAT
This sequence comes from Aporophyla nigra, assembly GCA_947507805.1. Lineage (NCBI taxonomy): Eukaryota > Metazoa > Arthropoda > Insecta > Lepidoptera > Noctuidae > Aporophyla > Aporophyla nigra. The sequence goes on along the minus strand of OX382291.1, from coordinate 20,026,615 downwards.
AAATGAGCAGTGTGTACCTTTACCGTGTCTCACTACGAGAAATAGAAGTTGTTTGATATTTATGGCGAGCAGACCATAAATATCAAACAATAATAATAGAAAGCGAATCCTGTAGGTAATCGGATAGGAAACATGCTGAAATAATGATTGCTGTTGGCCTTGCCATGCTATAAGTACGTCCATATTGAATAGAAATTCAATAATGTTATATTGGCTTTTATTTGATTGAAAATGCAACTGTATTGGAAAATGGTTAGAACGAGAACTACGTACTTAGGCTACGAATGAATTTTCAGTCTCAAACAATTTAGTTGTATTGCGAGAAGAGGCTTACATTATTTACATCGGATTGCATCAGATCCTACAGTATTCTAACAAACGCAAACGGTGTTAATTTTTTGGATTATAAGTAATTTGGGAAGTAGAATACCAGAATTATGTGTTATCTCTGAAGGCATGTGCGTCGTCGTCAGGTCAAAATATTGTCTAAGAGGGACTTATCATAGCTTACTTCAAAATCATGTTAGTATCTAATTAGAAACAGATGTATACCTACTTAGGTATAAAACGGCATGATAATGTAATATTGTGCACCGCATATATATACCAGCCTCAAGCTGAAAGTGTATTAAAAATCTATCTAACGTAGTAACGTATTTATTTTAAAGTCAAGGTCGACCTCGGTTCCGTAAACTGATTTTTCACAAAGCCGATCGCCGAGTTTTATCTAGTTATTCCACTCTATCTTCAGAAACACACTTAGACTTCTTTATTTATATTTTGTTCCGAGATTCATTATTTTTATTTGAATTGATTTGCATTGTGAAGATTTTTAAGGCGGTAGTTTGTAATACCCTTGAACTTCCACAACTTATACCTAGACACGTTTGGCGCGAATATTCTCATGAGTTGTCAATACTTATCATAATACTAGAACAGATGTTCAGTAATATATTCATGTAAGTATTTTCTGAAACAATTTGGTATGCGCGTTCTCAAAAACACAGTTTCGTATTTAATTTCTGTCTGATTTTGTCTCTGTGAGTTTTCCACTCATGTGTTTTCGGGGGTCGAGCATACTCGCGGCGCCGCGCGTCGCTGTCAGTAACATACGCGACCGCGCGCCGCGAGAATGTATATCCTTCACGCTTTTGCCAATTCTATTTCACTTGCAATCAAGTTCTATTTCTCGATGGAAACTGCTCGACCGTGTTATTGCTCTGACTGCACTGACCCTAGTGTACTTTTCTATCTTCTCACTTAATTATGCTAGGTATCGTACATATACTTCGAGAGCGGACGCCCGGTTATCATCACTGTGTGGACTGCCTCGAGAATATGACGCAACATATGCTGGAAGAGTGCTCAGCTTGGGCTCAACGCTACACTTGGTGCGGGTAATTAGCGGCCGTGGTTCAGTCCATGGTCGGAGGTGAAAACACGTGGGATGCCGTCGCTTCTTTTGTGGGTAGACAATGCATGCAAAATGAGGTGGCGGAGAGAGAGAGAACGTATCGCTCATTCCACCTGCACCAAGGGAGCAGCTGGGCGACGAAGAGCACTTAACATCTCCAGCCACCATAAAAAGGGACCTGCAGGCGGTGAAACTGGGGCTGTATGGTCGTTCGAACAGTTAGGCCCATAAATAAGGTTTTGTATGTTTCTATGATCAGGCCCAAAGAAGTGGCATGCAGTCTTCTATGCACGCCTTTATCGGAGAAAGGGCGGTCGTGGGATTGGTCGCACCTGGTGATGCAGTCCGCTTAGTATAGCAGGCTGATACAAGTCGTGAGTGCGGTGTTTGTACTAGAATCTTCAGAGCCCACGACTTATAAATGGAACAGTGGGGGATTAGTCAAATAGTTAGTTTAGCCCTCACGAGATTGTGGATTTTCCCACGAGAAAAGAAAAAGTTATACCGTACATTATAATTAAGTTGCCTTATTTATTATTTAACATAATAATCTTTTGTTACATAGGTCTGAATGAAGCCTACATCCAAGAAGCTATGCTGAACAGAGCTATATCGATGAGTTCCGGCTTGGACTCGGCAACAGGGCAAAACCGCCGGAAATCCAGATCTAACAGGTACCTAATATTGCTACAATTTTAGAAGAGGTAGAAATAAGGTTCATTGACACAATGCTGGGTTTTTTTGAATCGTACAATAATACAATACACATAGGAATAGTTTCACAAATAACATTGAGATTAGGTCAAAGATTAAAGAAGAACTGAAGTGCCGACAGGCATCGATCTGTAAAACCCTTTAGTTTAAAACTATATCGGTAAAGTATTTCTTTTTGAAAGTTCATGACACAAAAGGAACTACCCCTCTACCCGGCCCCTGTCAGTGTCACTGCGCCGTTCGTCCATTAGAGCGATATGTCCTAAAGGGTTATAGAAAGGGTTATCGCTCATTCGACTTCACGGCACCTAATTGACATCCCTTAGGCAATATTTTTTTCTACTTTACCAAAAGATGTCCCTAAGCAAAGTAGAAGAGAAGATTACAAAGGATGACTACATTTAATAGTATTCTTTCGAATCTTCAATCCGAATTTGCAGATGTATTGTAACTGCGTATTATTTCTTAAATTTAAACATGTCTGTCGTGAGACAGACTTGTTTAAATTGAAGAACACACACAGTTTACAGTACAGTACTTATCGAAATAGATAAAAAATACTAGTGAGGTAGCGGGTTCACAGCGGAATCGAGAGGTTGTTGACAGTTCTTCATCATGCATAAACGAGGTAACGATTACAGAAATTGCGTTTCCTGTGCTCTGCTTAAAAGTTCGTTTTACCAACGAATGCCAATTTTAAATCCCGTGTCTACAATAATTAATAAGTTACAATTTTCCTAACTATTATTAAAAAATCTTATTTCTCAAACGTAATCTGGTCTTTGAGCTCTAATGGACATCCTACGCGCATCGAGTATGGATAGAAAGTCATTTCTCATTTTATTAAAAATCATAAAATAATTTTCTTCGCAAAAGGGAATCTGAGGTATATTTTTTATGACTGAGTATGTAACGCAGCAGACTGCATTGCGCATTTCATCGATAATACCCGTTATTATTTTGTAATAATTCACAATGGTACATGAATTCAATATCTGAACGCAGCAGTACTTATTGAATACTACTTAAGCCGATGCCTGTAAATGTTGCACCAAATTTCAAACTCAAATCTGACACGAATTTTCAGATACGGTTTGCCACAATTTTAATGTGAGATTTATTTATGTAGATACCTAACGTTAAATGTAATTGCAATCACTGATACATTCAGATTTAGTTTTAGTTGTGCGCATTGGTTAAGTTTAACTAAGACTACAAAACAATGAATGAAAATATTTAACTTTTATTCTTTACTTACTAGTTTTGATATCAGTCCAAGGTCGGTCGGTTTGTTTTCATGAACTAGCACTGGCAACACCATTTCAGTGGTGGAATGTAATCCGATTAGGTACTCCAGATAGGCAGTGGCTGTAAGGCCCAATCGGAGCCAATTATTGCATCAACGCCCAGCACCTGCCATACTGGCGTTCATCGCGTTTGACGCAATTCTGTGAACACAAATGTACAATCGCGGTCTATAACAGCTTTTACTTAATTACCTTAAGGTTTATAATTGCATGCACAACATCTATGTCACAAGGTCATCATCATGGCATTCATCTCTAATATATAAAATTCTCGTGTTTGTTACCAAACTTCTCCGAAACGGCTGGACCGATTTTTATGAAATTTTGTATGCATATCGGGTAGGTCTGAGAATCGGCCAACATCTATTTTTCATACCCCTAAGTGATAATGGTGACCCACCCCTAAATATTTTATTTTTTTATATTTTTTGCTATTTGTATTGTATTATGATTTAGCATTGAAAAATACATACAATTCTAAATTTTCACACTTTTTCACTCGGCAAAACAATGTTTGTCGAGTCAGCTAGTAACATTATATAATTTAAAGAAATGTGACTTGATATTTATATAGATATGTTCATTCATCATCATCATCATCATTTCAGCCGAAAAACGTCCACTACTGGACATAGGCCTCCCCCAAGCACCGCCACTTCGACCTATTCTTTGCTTCTCGCATCCAACGTATTCCTGCGGCCTTCACCAGGTCATCGGTCCATCTTGTGGGAGGCCTTCCAACGCTCCGTCTTCCAGTACGCGGTCGTCACTCCAGAACCTTCCGACCCCATCGGCCATCCATCGGTTTTCCTATGGATTTCTTCATTTCTGATTCGATCGCGTAGGGAAACTCCAAGCATAGCCCTCTCCATTGCTCTTTGGGTGACTTTGAGCCTTCTTATGAGGCCCATTGTGAGCGACCACGTCTCAGTGCCATTTGTCATCACTGGCAACACACACTGGTCAAAGACTTTTGTCTTGAGACACTGCGGTATTTGGGACGAGAAGATATTGCGTAGCTTCCCGAACGCTGCCCAGCCCAGTCGGATTCGACGATTGACCTCTTTCTCGAAGTTGGATCTACCTAACTGGACAGTCTGTCCTAGGTACACGTATTCGTCCGCAACTTCGAGTGTAGCGCCTCCGATCATTGGAGTGGGTATCACAAGAGCATTGGACATGACCTTTGTCTTGTCCATGTTCATCCTAAGACCCACTCATTCGGAAGCTCTACTGAGGTCATCGAGCATTGTACTGAGGTCCTCCATAGTCTCAGCCATGACTACTATATCGTCGGCAAATCGAAGGTGAGTGATGTACTCGCCATTGATGTTGATGCCAGCCCCTTTCCAGTCCAGAACCTTGAAGACATCCTCCAGTGCAGCGGTGAACAGTTTCGGAGAGATTACGTCTCCCTGTCTCACCCCTCGCTGAAGAAGGATAGGTTTCGAGGCTTTGTTCTGGAGCCGGACTGACATAGTGGCGTTTTCATATAAACACTTCAGCACCTCGATGTACCGATAGTCAATCTGGCACCGTTGAAGAGACTGCAGTACAGCCCAGGTCTCGATCGAATCGAAGACTTTTTCGTAGTCAACAAACGCTAGGCAGAGAGGCAGGTTATACTCTTCGGTCTTCTGTGTAACCTGCCGCAGCGTATGTATGTGGTCTACAGTGCAAAAGCCTTTACAGAATCCGGCTTGTTCGGGAGGCTGGAAGTCATCAAACCTGCGCGCGAGACTATTCGTGATGACTCTTGAAGACTCTCAACAGCTTGTAGACATGGCTCAGAAGTGAGATGGGCCTATAATTCTTAAGCAGGGTATTGTCACCCTTCTTAAAGAAAAGTACTACCACACCTCTGTTCCATGCCTGTGGCGTTTTGCCCTCGAGTATGACGGAATCAAACAGCTTCTGAAGGGCCTTTAGAACGGGTTTTCCGCCGGCCTTCAGGAGTTCGGCCGTAATTCCGTCATCACCCGGCGCCTTGTTGTTTTTAAGCTGCTTCAGAGCCATCCTAATCTCGTACAAGCTGACGTACGGGATATCTTCAGTATAGTGTCGAACCAACCTAGCTCTCGGGTCGTTAGCTAGATTCATAACGGGGTTTCTGGTGGACGTGTATAACTGTCCGTAGAACCTCTCAATCTCCTTTAACAGCTCAGGTTTGGCGGACACGATTCTGCCATCGTCGGTCTTCAGTTTCGCAAGCTGACTCTGCCCAATAGACAAATCTCTTACAAAGACTTTGAAGCCCTTGTTTCGCTCTATCGCGTCTTTAATACGTTCCGTATTAAAGAGGCGAAGGTCGCTTTTCAAGGACTTAGAGATCCGTCTATTGAGTTGTCGGTACTCGAGTGCAGCTTCTGAAGACTGCAGGATCATTCCGTGCCTCTGTTCCATGAGCTGTAATGTTGGATCTCAGAGTTTCTTTTTCCTATTTGTACGGCGGGTCTTGAAGAACTTAGACCCGACCGTATGGACAGTTTCCACTAACCCATCGTTATAATCGTCCACGGAGCTCCCTAGACACTCAAAACGATTCTGGAGTTCGAGCTGAAAGCTCTCAGGGTTCCTAAGTTGGATCGGTGCTGTTCAGAGCGTTAACTTCATCAGCCAAGATCTTTCCAGCTTGATATTGATATTCAATGTGCCTCTTACCATGCGGTGATCACGCCCGGTTTTCACCGCGTTGATCACAGAGACATCATTGAATATTTTCTTCTTCGTCGACATAATGAAGTCAATCTCATTTTTAGTTGCACCGTCAGGACTCTGCCAGGTCCACTTCCTGTGCTCACGTTTTCTGAAGAAGGAATTCATCATAAAGAGGCCTTCCTTCTCCATAAAACTAGCCAGTAGGTGACCCCGGTGGTTCCGACGTCCAACTCCAAATTACCCCACTCTCAACTCATCATCGCTTCGCTTGCCCAGTTTCGCGTTGAAGTTCCCCATAACAACTGTGAAGTGAGTTTTGGAACCAAGCATGGCTCTAGAAATATCCTCATACATGGTCTCCACCTCATCGTCGGGGTGTGTCGGGGCGTACACCTGTATGACCTTCAGCGAATACCTTGCGGATATTCTGAGTATAAGGAACGCCACCCTGGTCGACACACTCTCGATCTTCACAACGGACTCAGTCACTCGGACGGCTCACAAGGGACTTATGGACGATGAACCCGACACCAACTTGGGACTGCTGGTCGCCCTCCCGGAAATAGAACAGGTTTCCAAAATTCAGGATTATTGAGTCCTCCCCCTCTCTTCGGACTTCAGATAAGCCTACTATACCCCATCGTAACCTGCTCAATTCTTCCTCGAGCTCGGCGATCTTCTCGTCGGTCCGGAGTGTACGCGTGTTGAATGTTGCCAGGCCCAGTTATCGGTGATTGTGGTAGCTGAATCTCTTCCGGGGATTCTTAGCACCCCTTGCCTCACAGTGACCTTGACCACTACCATAGCCAAGGGTAGGTGGGCCGCCGGGCACTAGGAGCCAATTTTTGTTCGTGCTTGTCATTATTTGGGGGGGGTTTGCCATAATCGCCACGCTTGGCAGGCGGGTTGGCGATCGCAGTATGGTACTCTACAATGCATAGAGAACGCTGCTGACCATTCTCTAGTATGTCCCTTAGTCGCCTCTTACGACACCCACGGGAAGAAATGGGGTGATGCTATTCTTTACGTCCGGTACCTTTACGTCCGGTACCTACACGGTACCTTTATGTCCGGCACCTACACGGTACCTTTACGTCCGGCACCTACACGGTACATATGGTCACAAGTGTAAAATGTACGCTCACTCCGCGTGACACCACGACTTTGAACCACAGACATCTGTCACAGGAATCAACGTAATCACTATTCCCTATAATACCACCTTCAATAAATGTGATTTGAACTATAGAGCACGGACATTTTTCTAAATTTTGAAATTAGTTTCGTTAGCAAAAAGTCATTAATACTCTTTTTGTTAGAATAGCATGTTAGAAGAGGTATAGCAAGTTAGACGTCACTACACACAGTAACGTAAAGAATATAATTTGAAAACTGATACACAGTTTTAGACCGGGACTGTACGTAGGCTATAGAGGTTCGGAACTAGCAATCACGTCGTGTGTGTACTGTTTCCGTTTGTAAATCAAACGATATGACGACTGATAGCTAGAGGTATAGAAGATGCTGTGCTCCATTAAATAGGGATAAGGAAACTTACAATTCGTAGTAATGAAGCGAAGGAGTTGTAGTACCAATGTGAAATTTTCAATTTTATAATAGCCGATGGTTTCTACTAGCGGCAACATTAAGCAGGGCATTATTGGTTTGAAATTGTAATATGTCTTGGCATTCACTTAGAAACGATCTCCAATTTGTAATCGGATAAAATGAGTGTTACAGGTTGTCTAGAAAAACCGAAACTTCGGAATAACAGAAATTATGGGGGCGTATAATTATCTCGTTTTGAATATCATCGAATCATGATATTTTCTAAAACTAACAGGTATATATACCATGTGATCTCACGGGTCGAAATCGAATAATAACAATGTAGCACGTTTTATGTAATAATAGTTCTGATACATCAAAGTAAACCTAATTAAAAATGTATCCGTTTACTTCGTTAAGGAATAACTTTAGAAGAATGTTGCATTGTTGCGGCGGACATTTCTAAAAATAATAACTATTGCCGAGTCCATTTTGTTTTAGCCTGTCAAGTTTTTAAAATTCCTAACCCATATGAACTCCATCTACAAAGAAGTTTTTAAATGGTTTCTAAATGCCATGCTTTAAAAAAAAGGGTAGGTGCCTACTTGCCTACCGACGTACCATACATTCGTGATAATACAGGGTGCATCACTATGACAAGCTCCAGGTAAAGTTAGAAGTTACTCAGGTATGCGTTTGTCAGGAGTAGATAGATTTCGAAGAACAGCATGAAAGGCTCACAGGGCTGATTCAATAGATTCTAGTTCGTTAATCTACTTTAAAAGTGCAAAAGAGAGGATCCTGTAAGAGTTTTGACAACATCCTGTGTAAAGGCACGTCGTAGCATGGCAAAGCATTAACAATACACTACAATACAATCCTTTATTTCAGGCAACTAAGGCCCATAAAAACAAAATACAAAAATAATATAAAATAATAACTATTAACCAATACATATTCTATAACAGTTGTACTTATGACCGATGGTGGTGCCGATGCCTTCCGAGGCATACCTACCGTAACATGCCGCTCAAGCATGGGCTCTACCATGGGCGTGTGCATATCAACAAAACCCGAGTGCTAAAAGAAAATAAGTTTCAAAATCATTCAATTGCTTACGAAAAGCCTTTGTCATGCCATGCCACGCCGAACCGTCTGGGAAGTCCCGGACTTTTACAGACACGAACACAAAACATAGTTGCCATCAACTGTTGATTATTGATCCAGCAGATGGCTTCTAGACTCGACGACACGAAATGGAAATAGCGAACGTATAGACCGTTTTAGACCAACAATTTAGAAAGTAGAAGTACATTGATAGCATTCGCCGATTCACTCAATAAAAGTTCATTTGTTACTGTTTTCTACATCATGCATCGACGGAGAAGGGGTGTAGTTGTTATTGAGGCCAATAAACGTTGCAAGGCTCGTTTTATGTACTTAATCACGAGAAACGGCCGAAAATATGTCTATGCTAAGCAGACAGATAAGCTGCTTCAATCAAATCAGCCTATCGCAGTCCACTGCTGGACATAGGCCTAGCTGCTAGATAAACTGCTTATATGTCTTGAATTAAATAATGCACACGAAACTTATAGTAGTAGTTTATTTCCACAAAACGGCACGTGATTGAACACTTCGAAGACAACATCCGCGGCGTCTGTGCGCATCTTCGACGAAGACACCATGGCTTTGTCTGCGCGAAAGTGGCACAGCAGCTCTGTGCCACTAGCAAATCTTTGTGCAGCAGGTGTAGATTGTGATACAAGGGCAGCAGCATCCACCGCAGCCGCCACAGCAACAACCGCAACCTCCGCACATTTTTTCCTTTGGAAGGGTAAAGAGTACTTAGAGCCTAAAATAGGTCGAAAGTAGACCAAAATTGTGGAAAGTCACAATTTTTTTTTTAAGTAATTTTTTTTAAAGTTGTAAGTTTTTTTGGGAACTTTATGTGTCTTACGCAAGCGATTTGATTGTACTTATTATCTCATAAAATGCAGAAGTAACTAAAGATTAAACGCGAAATAACCGTGATATAGGTAAATCTGGCTTGCTGAATCGTAGCTGCGTCTAAAATGTATTATTATACATACATACTAGGGGTCGCCCAGTTGTGAACATTCTATTTTTTAATTCAATTAAATTTTCATCAACAATAATCAAAATGATTAGCTTTCTGTACTACTTCTCCATATAAATTTTAACTGTGCCAAATTTCGTACTACTCCATCCGAGTGATATTCTTTAAAACGTATCAATATATAGTATGGAAACCTTACACCTGATAGTTTTTAATGGTTAGGTACGGGTTATTGATTGACGATCGCCAATAGACCGCTTGACTGCACTAGCTAGCTAGCAAGAAAATACAGCAAGTTCAGGGTAAATAATATATTTTCACGTTGCAACTTCTTTTAAAGTAAGTCGCGCTACCGACAAAAGAGGTATAAAAAGATTGAAAAAATAAGAATTTTCCTTTGCAGTACTCTCAAGCTTCTTAACAAAATATAATACAATAGATCTGTGTGCGCAATAGCGCGAGTTAAACAAAGGAAATGAATTGTTCAACGTTACAACAAAACATGGCATTCGTAACCTTAACCTTTGACTCTTCATAAATTGTTCCGTTGCAGAGCAAATCCTTGTTTTTCGCAAAGAGATGAACAAGGATCTGCACGCTTTCTCTATTGTGTTGACGTTTTCATATGAAAGACACGATGCTTTTTACGTGGGTGCAAGTCCGTATAACGTTAATTATATACAGAGAAATTTTATGATTATCTTCATACAGTACAGTATACTGTAACGCAGTATCAAGTGTTCTCATGACAAAACCTAAATAGCAAGATAATTGCGTACATTAGGAAAAGGACAGGAAAGGACCTCCCTTATGTATTCGGTGAAGTAGTGTTGAACGTTACCCTTACGGAATACTCACGTGGAGCTCTTTATTTTATTTTTTATTCTTTTCCTTACGAGTAGTATTTTAAAACTGAAGTTTTATTCTTCGAATAATATAAACCTAACGTTCGTGCATACTGAAGCAACTGGTTCATTATGGGTTTAGCTTCAATCGAGCCATGAAAGACGATCTAATGACGATCTCATTGCATGCCCTAGAGAAAATGGCGTCCTCAAAGCCAACGAAGATAGCAAGATGATGTATTGAATTTTGCGTTGTGATCGGGAAAAGGTGCATTCACATGTCTCTTACGTATTTAAGTGTCAGGACCCTTTGAACTCTCATGGTGACATGTCGAGTACGAGTATCGCAACCCAGTGCTGGGCACGCCACAATTGCGACGGTAAATCCTCTCTTTGATTAGTGGCTAGAGAGGCGCCACGGCGTCGTCACCTTCCGCCTTACGCAGGTCCTCACCGGACATGGCTGTTTCGGGAGATTCCTGTTCCGAATAAGGCGGGAGGAAACTCGTCGGTGTATCCATTGCGTGGATCGCCTGGAGGACACGGTGCAGCATACGGTGGAGGTGTGCCCTGCCTGCCCTCAGAGCACGGCCGTGTTCTCGTGGAGGCGATCGGTGGCGGCGACCTCTCACGTCCGGTCCTGGTACAGGCCACGGAGTGAGAGGGAATGGGAAGCCATCACCTGCTTCTGCGAAGCAATTATGCTCGCCAAGGAGGAAGCGGAGCGCGTGAGGGAGAGGCATTCTCTGCGCCCTCACGCCCCTAGCCACCGCAGAAGGAACCCCGGGGGTCAGGAGTCAATCGCGGACTCCCAGCCACCGTGGACGCGGTCTTGCGGGCGCCGAGCAATGCGTAGCTCGCTGCTCGGTGAGGACCAGGCCCATGTCGACGGCGCGTAGTGTTCCACGCGCGCCCCAAAGAGATGTCAGCAAACTGAAGGGGTCCGCTAGGACCGGTGCCTGCCAGGGTTGCGAGATTTGTTCGAAAGAGTTACCGTGGCCCTGGCATATAGGCAACTGAAGGAACACGGGTGGGTTTTAGTCAGTAAAAGTCTGACACGCCCTTCCGCTTCACCCAGAGCGGGAGATGACATTTTATGATTTCCCACCCATAAAAAAATGACCTTTGAACTTTTAAACTTGAAATAAATTATTCCCAGGGTTTGTTCTATCGTTGCATGCTAGCGTCAATTTTGTCTTTGTAGCTTGATGCTACACACTACAGTCACGGATGGAAGCGAAACTTATATTAATTTGTCGGAGAGAGTTTATCTATGTGCGCAGGGACAGACAGGTTACCTTCGTTCTTCGTGGGCGGATAGTAAAGACGTCAATCTCAACTGACAGCCACGAATGATTGCCAGCAACATCATTGATGGCAGCTCTATACCTCGCCAAAAAATAATGTTAGTCGGTTCTACGTGGTCTCCTTAAAACTATAAAAAGAAAGTGTTACGGCAAATAAACGAATTTTCTTTCTTTGTTAAAAAATGATGTTTTTCATGTATGTATATGATAAATATTTACCTAATATTTTCCTTTATTTTTTAAGAATAATAATCTTTCAATTCACTGCGACGCAATTCGGCTAGTATTACGAATCCAGCAAAATAGGTAAGTCAGTGTCATCGCGACCGAATAAACATTTTCATATAAACACTATGGCAGGATTAAGGGGCAGTTTGTTTGCGTCCGACAGAGCGCAACTACGATATTACTTCACCGGTAAACCGGCCGGAGATCGAACCGGTACGTTGGGCAGTTCCGCCGGTAGACTGTCCTATTGTCTCTGGTTCCACCTAATAGATAGGCATCTACTAAGCCGGATTCAGCTCAGCTCAACAATGAAGAATATTTGACCACGAGCCACAAGTGTGTCAAACAAATTAATTTGTATTACAATTTGGTTAAGTCACTTTTTGGCTAAGACTTTCAAATATAGGTAAGTAAATATACTAGGTTATAGTCCAAAAACATTTGGTACCATCATTTGGATAGCATTCCTTAAACCGGTTGATCGCCGAGCAAAGCTTATAACCGTAGTAAAGTTTACTGCGATATTTCACTCGTCTTTCTTGACACCTACACAAGCCAGTCAAACAATTGTGTGGCGCACAGCGCTTAATTTCAAATATATCACTGATTATACCGCGGTTTGGCAATAATACAAAGGCGAGCTTTACCTTTTACTTTACGCTGCCTGTAAATAATGACTTATTTATAAATAGATAAATTACACCGTTGCACCTCAAATGTCTTCATTCCATTAGTCAATCAGTAAGATGTTCAAAGAATTATATATGGCACTTACTTACTCCAGAGTACAGTGCGGCAATGACCTCTTTATGAACACTGCAGTGCCAGGCGTAAACACAGTCTCCATAGTTCGCACAACTTTCATGAATTTTCTTCACTTGTTTTGTTACGAATTGTACCTTCTTACACGTAAGTTCTATCTTACGCCACAATAAAAATGAAATAATAAAGGCGTTTGTAGTATTTTAGTATCACAGCTCAAGGTAGCTTTTTCAAAAAGTAATTCAGCAGGCAATGGCGAAAGCTAACGCCTAAGGCATCTGTCTTGGCTTATTTCCGTTATTTGACAAGAATATTTATCCTGCAGTGTTCTCATTAATACTTATTCAAGGTGATAAAATTGTTACAGCACGTAATCGATATATCTAAGTTAGAAAACTGCAACTTTATAGAAGGTTAGTTCGTACCTACTTTATGTACAGCCTTAATTATTGAAACTATTCGTAAATTCAGTCAAAATCAACCAACGGCACGCAAGCTGGTTAAAACCTATGAACGAACAAGTCATATTATTTAAAAGGAAACCATTTTCATGAGAAACGTTCCGTGAAATGAAGACAGCGGCGGCATGTCTTTTATTTCGTTCGAGTAGACATTATTTAATTAAACTTTGATTTCAAGTGGTAGGCAGCACTAGGTATAGTAGTAGTATCAAAGTCAAAAAGTAGAATCCTAGAACATTTTGTTCTATGTTAGTATAGTTATACCCTTAGCGTAGCTGCTACTTCACCATACATAACAATATTTTGTTTTAAGTTTAATAGATTAAAATATTATCACTACGTCCCTAAGCCGAACGCACCAACCGCAATTAATTTACACATTCAGATAACCAACTACCAACCACTGATTTGCAAAATACAAGTAAACAAGCAAATCTTCAGAGAACACCGATCGATGCCCGCATATCAAGTTCAAGTATAAACAATAACAATGTTTGTTTATAGAACACGCTTCCATGAGTCATTCGTTAATGTTATGAAAGTATTACTAAAACCAACGGAAAAAAACCTGAAAATCATCTCTAATTGATATGTGATACTCATATAAAACAAATACTTAAGCAAATCTTCCAAGAACAGTCCATGATATAGGTATTCCATGTTTTCTCAATAACAATCTTTGTTTACAGAACGCGCTTCTATGAATCCGTTATTAATGCGATAAAAACATTTCTTGCAAAATCTCTCTAATTAACTGATATGTGATACTTACTTGAAACATCTCTCAAAGTAGCCACAAAATGAGTTGTTAATCAATACTCTATACACCATTACAGGGTCACGTGGTTGGCTAGTGAGGGCCTGACGAACTACTTGCGTCGAGTCATCCAGGACGAGAAGACCCGCGAGCTGAACAAGGGTCATTCGTACCAGGACTTCTCCTCAATACCGGAGAACATGTTAGCTGGACCAAAGACAGATTCGAAAGGAAGGCGGCTGTCATACCAACGCGCCGTGTCGGGCGAAGACCCTCGCTACCACGAACACACTATCAGGAAAAAACAACTTATACCCGAGAACTCTGAGGTAACAATGATTTACATATTCCAACTCACTATAATACCTGTTACCTGCGTGAAGTGTGCTATGTTGCTCCGTGTTCCCACTTACTCTTCGAAATAACGAGCAAAATCTAAATAACGATGCCAAAGCAACACGTATAGCTGCGGTTGCCTAGTAGCAGGCCGTAGTAATGGCCGTCATGACAATGATAGCACCTGCGTTTGACTTCACGTTGCCCGCAGACGCTGCCTAATGAAACACACTGACTTATTTATACCTTTTTTATAAGTTTTCGTGTAAAATGCATTACGCTTTTAACTCAGTACTCTAATATGGGTGTTAACTATGTTACATGTTGTAAAAAGGTCTTCAAAGCGAATGGATATTATTATATCCCTCAGAGTTAAATTTTTGCAACTGTTATTTAAACATTACTTTTTGAACTGATCATAACAACCACGCAGTTATTATGATGATTTGCAAAAATTAAGGGTGGCAATTTAATTTGCGGCGGTTGGTAAATTAATGTGCCAGTAAAACATTACAGTTATTGAAAGGAAATTAGTCGGTTTTATCATCCTACAATGTTGGTTCAAAAATACACATGTGGTAATATAAAATCCAGTAAATGAATGGACAGTAAAAGTATACGCAATGGACGATTATACAAAAAGTTCGGCCGTTCATAGATTAGGTTGTACCTTTGACCAACCACACGCGAAACGAATTGGTCAAAGTAACTAATCCGTGGCATCCCGACTACGCGCTAACCGAATTGATCGCAGTAACTACGCCGTGGCACTCCGCGTAGTCGGAGTGCCACGGCGTAACCCGTAACTGCCGTTTTAAGGCTCCTGCAAGTCGGCGGCAAACAACGACAGCGCGACGCGACTTTTATAGAACAATTTTCATAGAAATGTCCTACGAGATTCGCGTTGCGCTGTCGCTTTGCGTCTGTTTGATAGAGCTTATAAACCAGTGCCCATCCCCAATAACAGCATTGTACCTAAACAACCGCACGTCGGTAAAAGCATTTTGACTTATTGCCTAGCGCAGTACGGAATTTCAATAG
The DNA here is from genome assembly GCA_947507805.1 of Aporophyla nigra. Classification (NCBI taxonomy): domain Eukaryota; kingdom Metazoa; phylum Arthropoda; class Insecta; order Lepidoptera; family Noctuidae; genus Aporophyla; species Aporophyla nigra. The sequence continues at coordinate 20,011,157 of OX382291.1, read as the reverse complement.
ATTAAGGGGCCAGCTTATACTGGTTTCATTGCCATTAACCGCACGCCCACGGTACGCAAAGCGCACCGTGGGCAGATAGCCCCTCTTCTACCTTGTGGGCTGCCTCTTATTCAATCACATGGCTTTTCTGATTAAGACCGTACGAGAGAAAAAGTATGCTAAATTTATGAATCTGCAAATAACAATTTTTTTATAGCAAACGGTTTGGGTACGACTAAATAAATCTTTATTTTTACCTACTTAAATGGATTGATTTAAATACCTAAGCAAAGTCCATTGACTTGTAAAGTTTTCTGGTGTAGAAATTTTGTGCCAATTTCTTTAGCCAGGCTATTTATAAGTATTGCTGAAATAGTTCGGTCTGATGTTTTGACGTCAAATCGAAGTTTGTTTATGCTGTAATCGCGTGAAGCACGAACTTTGCTCGACTGGAATCAGAGTTTCATTTCAACGGCTCTATCTTAGCTATAAAGAACACGAGCACGAACAAATTAGATCGATGGAAAACACTGCATTCATTATTCTTGTATTTTCGATATGTTAAAATCATATTAAGAAAACTTTGTAGGCCGGTGGTAGCTTAGAATAATTTACTAGAATATTGACATTACATTCATTTTAATCACTTAAAACTAATAGTTCTGAAAAACAAACACAATATATTCATGGGAACCAAGCGTGAGTCCTATTTAAAATTCATACGAAAAACGTTTTCCATGGTGTAGCGGGTCGTAGCCGTTCGTAGCGGCTCGTAGCAGATCTACGTGTAGCTACGGTCCGCGGCCATAGCCGTAACATGCTCTTCAATTATAACAGACAGATACAAATATTCATCATAAATAATCGCTTTTAGATAATTATTTGTATGAAGATTAAGAAATTAATTACATTTTTTGAAGCTTGAAGCAAGTTTTAATTACTTTGAATACCAAAAATAAAGTAGGGGAAAGTTATAAATTACTTCGGCTCTGATTCATGATATGCAAAACGATTTTTAAGCTTTGGTAAGATTAATAAATATTATTAAATACAAAATTAAAAATATGCAATATCGTTTCACGAAGAGAAGTTATGTTTAAATGCAAATGGCAAGTAGGGTAAAGGTGAGGGGGCTACTGCGCAGGTGTAGATCTACTGAAGCCGCCGAATATGCTTCCACCAGCGAAGCCTCGGAGCTTACAGTGTCCGTCGAAGAGCGCTCGAAATCACTCGTGCCCCTGAGCAGCCTCAACTGAGCCGCGATCGCTATTTCCCAACTTAAAAAAAATTCACAAGTGACTTTAAAAAAAAAGAATTTTTGTTTTGGTGTAAAGTGAGTTTTTTGGTCAGTTTGTTGTTCGATCATGAGTTTTATTAATAAATTTAATGAACTTTTCGCAACTTTCTATCGTTCTGTGACTTCCGCATTTTTGTGAGTTTCATTTTTTGGTGTGATTTTGCTGAGCTTCGCCAGAAATTGGTAAGCATCTTCTTAAAAATAGGTAAACTTATTCAAGAGAAATTACGTGTTTTTTTTTAAAGCAGTATTTTTACAGAGAAAAGTTTCGCAAAACTTTACACAAAGTTGAATAAGTTTACTTTATATCTTAACATGTATTTGATTTCAGGCTTTTATCGTAATATGAATTTTGTAGCGGCGGGTTCGGCCAAGGGTCATGAAATGAAGTTTTGTGGTGAGCGATAAAATCTTGGTTCATATTGATTCGGGCCAAGGTGGTTCATTAACAAGACCTCCAATTTTACTCACGACTTCAGACACGCGATTTCTTCAGATATACCGCGGTTATAAGTTTGAATCTATTGAGTTTAATTTTAATGCAATTTGTTATTGTCACTGTTAGCTAGGGGTTGTTCAATGATGTTTTATTACGAAAATATATTGCTTATCCCAATAAATATTGTAATAACGACAATTTTTTAATATAATTATGTGTAAAATCATCTATCATGAATATATGGTACAAGAATGCATCTTATTTCGTTAAATACATTTTAATCAGGCTATGGAGCTACTACAGGATGAATATCGCATCGTGTCTTTACGATGTTCATGTGCAAGACTCGTGAACATGATCATATGAGTTCAAATGATCATATGAATTCAAATGTTTTAACAACAGCCCAAGTTGGCGCTGTTCTTTAGTAGGAAACTACGGAAACAGCGTAAGTTTTTCACAATTTACTTAACAGAAGTCTATATAAATATGTATGTATAATAAAAATAAAACCTGCATTATCTTGTTAATAAATTAAATATTCCAGAAAGAGAATATCAAACGTTTCCTGTTTTAACATTACACAATATTATTAGTTTAAAAAACGCAGATATTACTTTCGGTCAAATAGGAAATCAAATCAAATATACATAAAACCAACCAAAAACAAGTTACATACATCAGATGCGTAAATTAAAATCAAGACAAATTGCCTCAAATATAGAATCGCGACAATCTATATTAAATTGCTAAATTACGTAAAAGATGAGAAAAATACAAATTCATTCTATAGTAAAACTAAGATCACTTTTAATAGAGAAATATTATACACAATAGACCAATCTATGACAGATAAAACTTTATGGACGTAGGTAATTTATTACTTTTTCTTTTCTATATGACTCGGCCTGACAATAGCACAATGTCGCTTAGTCTATTGACATATCTTATTTTGTATTGTAGAATCATCATCACCTAAGGCTTTACAGCCGCGGGCAGGCCTTAGCTTGGTAGTGTAGAATGACTTAACAATTTAAATTTGTGGAAGTTTTGAGTATGAATGTCAAAGGATACAAGAATATGGGGAGACCAAAGTAACCAAGTATGAACTGTGTGAATGATGATATGGTTAGTAAGTGGGTTACTACCGAGATGACTAATTCAGAGATATGGGAGAAAAAGACGAGTTGCGCTGCCTTAATTGGGATTATGGCAGGAGAATGACAATGATAATTGAATGGAATTACTAATAGTAACATGACATGACGTGACTGTGCTTATTTTTTGGATACCGACTATTAAGATCTGACTTAAATATGACTTTATCTGTTTCATTTTTATTTCTGTTAAATGTACTTCATAATGACATCTTATTATTCTTCGGCCAAGACTTACTTACTCCATGCTGTATTTTGATAAGTTAGTTAACTTAACAGCAAACTAACATTGTGTTTTGCAGAGCCCTGACAAGGTGCATGTACGAAAAGCAACTGAAGTACTTCTTGTAATTACATATTTATATATTAAGTGCACGAGGGCAAATAAATATACATTCCTTCGCATTTAGTGCCAAAAAGATGAATATAATTAAACAAACAGACGCACAAGTGACGCTACAAATGTTCCATTTCTTTTTCGGAAATTTAAAAACAATAATTTCTCTTAACGGAATTCTTGAATTGGGCAAGCAAAACTTCAAATAATGTTTTGTGAAATCCTGCTTTGATAAAAAGTTACTGAGCCTTGGGATGAAAATAATATTACGGCAGGGCCAAATTTGACGCAAACGAGCGCCCCTCAGACCATAAATTCGTAATTTCGATGTAATAACACCTTTTATTGGCATTAAATAATTTCTGTATTAGCTTTTCAGATATACTTTTCTAAATAGAAATTGAGCTGAAAGAATGTTCTTCAAAATAAACATACAATCAGATTTTGTAAAAGAGCTAGAACTCTTAGAGAAAGTGCTCGCTCGCAAGTGATATCTACTTTTGCCAATAAAACGTGCCGTATTCCTGTTTAAAAAGTCTGAGTGCTGGTGTAGAAGTACATTGCACACTTTAACATAGTTCTTAAGGTGGTCCACAAACTTGCGATGCTTCCTGTATTTAGATAATGTAAATATCACATTGGCAGAAGTGGAAGCTAGATTAAGTTCAATTTTTTCTGCTCTGCGTTCCAAGAAAGTTGAAATCTTTGTCTGGGATTTGGTTAGTTATTATGTCTCAGCACATTTGCAAATCACCTCTTTAGTTTCTGGTTTGAAGTAGTTGCATTCAACAATTAATTTAAATGATTTTAATGAATTTCTTTATTTTTTATATAATATTTTTTATGGATTTGAATGACTTTAATGAATATGGAGATGATTGTGACTAATTTGTGAGTAATGTATGAATGGATGTATGTATTGTATGTATGTATTTGTGTGTATGCTATTGAATTCAGTTATAAAAAAAGTTTATTTATTTTGTTGTATTTGAGTTTTGTATAGTATGATGTTTTTTTTAGATTTGGTTATTGTTTGGTGTTTTGATCTGGATATTTATTGGTTATTTGGCTTTTAATATTATTACTAACATAACACTTAAGTATACTAACAAAAATATGAAACACCGTGTAGGAAGGTAGTAAATAATAATAATTCTTGGTTAAGAATTGATGAGATTTCCTAGTCCCGAAGGCAACCATTCGGGAAGCCGCCTGCTTGTTGGCCACTCAATGTTTCATTTAAAATGATTTAAATTGAAATCATATAACAGTTAGGCTGACACTTAAGTTTTAATTGCGTGTATTAATTATATGATTTTTGCATTGATTGGTCCTACGTCCAATAATATTCGAACGTTTAATACTTTACCTTGATCAACGGCAAAGTTAAAACGACTTAAGAAATTACTTTGCCGTCGCATAGATGTAATCTGTTCGGATTTGCTATCATGGATAACATTTTTTTTTCGCAGCTTTCAATTATTTTCCGAAACTGTCCATTTATTAATGAAAAACCTAAAAATATAATAACGTCTAGTCAATTTTAATACGCGTTACTTTGAAAAACAACAGATTTGCATCACAAATTTAAGTAAGTCAAGTTTGTATATCATTAAAGGGTATCGGGTCGAAATCTCATCGAGACGAGGTTGATAATATAATTTATCAGTTCCCGTCAATCTCTTAGCGTCCCTGCCAAGGTTTTTTCCTCTTTGTCTTTAAAACCCTGCAGTGTCTATATTAAAATTTCATCGAATCATCTTATTTGATGAAGTACCCCCGATAGGCGTCACTTTGTGTCGCGTTCATATCGAGTGATGCATGAGTAGGTAATCGTTAAACTTATTATCATTGTATCTTTGACTTTGTATATAGCTTTCTATTTAACTTTTACATTATAGTGACACAATTAGAGGGGATCGGCATTAAATGACTCCTTAATATAGGCTTTTTCATAGCCTAGTACCTAAAAACAGCACGTTAACCACTTGATTGCCAGAGATTTAATACTACCTATTTGTGAAAACTATTACATGTGCTACATTATGTATTATATAATAAAGAAATAGTATTATTATATTACATTTAATAATATGCAGATAACTTACATTGAACTACATCTTTCTAACAACAAAATAACCTTGTAGCTGTAATTGTAAATGTTGTTGTCGCATTTGGTTTGTCTACAGGCGCATGATAGCACTCCTGTTTATTTCATACTTCTGCAGTGGAAGCAATAAGAATCCTTCTTTTATTTTATCTCTTCCTTTTTTTGCTTCTGAGAAAATATGCTTGGTTGGATTTTGTCTGTGCCCGTTCGAGCCTTTAACTTTAAACAACAGTCAACTTAAACAATCTTCGATTTGTTACTTAATCACGAGTCAACGCAATGGTTCAAATATAATAAAATGTAACGGGAAGATTGGAGACAGGAAGCGAAAAAAAGTACTGTCTAAGCAACCAAGAAACAGTTCTTGATTGTTTACAATATATTTTGGTGCTACAGACGTATATGTGTTTTTGGTAAAAAAGGGTATTCTCAGCTTAAAATGAAACCATGTTGTAAGCAATGTATAACTAAAGTGCATACTTACTTACTTTATAGGGCTGTCTCGATCAAGGTGAAAAATGCTTTAAAACGTGGCGGTGATTTTTTTTACGTTAGCCAGTATTGAATTTTCGCTCGAGCTCTTACTAAATATTTAACCGTGTAAGGCAGGTACTGGAACACTGCGTGGGTAGTTTAAAACGTGTCAATTTGCTGACGTTTTATCCAACCAAAGGCTACCTAGACCTGCAGGTGATTTTTCATAGGCTATAATCGGCTTATCGTCGCTAATCTACATAAATCGATTTATTTTATGGGTCGGGAATCTTCGAACGATTTAAAATATAGTTTTAAACTTTGCGTCGGCCATTTAATCGCATGGCGACAAAACATCCAATGATAACTGATTGCTTTTAAATCAGAATATAATATACTTAGACACTGCGATTATCACTGGCTATAATCGACTTACCGTCGCAAATCTACTCAAGTCGATTTATTTTGTAGACTGGGAATCTCCGTAGATTTTTTAAATATAATTTTAAACTTTGCGTCGGCCATTTAATCGCACGGAAACAAAACATCCGATGATAACTGATTGCATTAAAACAGAATTATAATATACTTACACATTGAAGAAAACGTCAAATCCAAATTCTTAGATAGCTATAGGTATAACTACAACTATATAAGAATTTGGATTTGACGTTTTTCATTCGGTAGGTATACATGCCGCGATAACTTTATGATCGCTTACGTAAGAAACCGAAAAATTAAACTCGTTATCCTAATTCATTACGATATCTAATACAATAAACTATAAAGCAATGAGTATTATGCTTAAGTACCAAGTTTCACTTTATATTGGAAAAATGCAGTCGAATATTCGAGTTAATCATTGATTAATTAATTCGACAAGACAGTGTTACAATGTCATGCCTATGCGTTCATTGCCGTAGTGTTGTGACCGTTATAAGCCATTTTAGACTGAAAAAAAAAATTAGTTTTTTTTTAAGAATACTTTTACAAACACTAAGAATAGAGAGAAACGTGTAGACAAACAAAATGTGTGTGTCAGCTGTGTTACACATGACTGGAGTTTACTCCATACGAACGTTTATAAAATATATAAATTAGTCAACATAACATAACGTAACGTAACGAAGAAAGTTTGACTTTACTCCCCATACATTATTATACTCCGGGCTTCATCATCATCATCATCATTTCAGCCATAAGACGTCCACTGCTGGACTTAGGCCTCCCCCAATTTGGGGGGCTTTGCCATAATCACCACGCTTGGCAGGCGGGTTGGCGATCGCAGTATGGTGGTAAAATGCATAGAGAACGCTGCTGCCCATTCTCTAGTAAGTCCCTTAGTCGCCTTTTATGACACCCACGGGAAGAAATGGGGTGGTGTTATTCTTTACGTCCGGCACCACACGGTACTCCGGGCTTATTTACATGAAAATCGATTCTTAAGCAATAAATTGCAGAAAAAAAAAACGTATAACGCGTTACGTGAATTTATTTATTTACGTTACCTAACCAAATTTATTTATTATTAGTTATTTTCTTGACTAGTGACCCACCCCAAATTCTCTTGGCTGCATATCAGTAGCTTGTCTCTAGGTACGCCACTGGTGCACAATATACAATGCATAAACCTTCAGGAAGAAGTTAGTATGTCGGGTTACGTATTGACTTGGTCTGGCTTTGAGACTAGCTCTTTAAACTTAGTTGGGATTTATGTAAAAACTCTTTTATATTACAAACTCGCACACGGTGTAATAAAACGGTACGCCTCAAGAATCAGTTTTAAGCAATGTAGATTAATTGTTGATTACAAACTCGTAAGCTTAATCGATATGCCTCAAAAATCGGATTGTGAAGCAACCGATTTTATCCAAACACTACACGATGTAGTATATTTTTATAGCTGTGAAAACTAACTTCTTTGATTATCACACGGATAGTGGGTTTTATATTGGTAAGTACCGGTTTTCCTTGTCGGTTCAAATCTTGACTGTAGGTACCTACAGAGACATATAGTCGCTCTATAAGAAGATTTATACATTAAATAAAGGATATGTAAATATACATAATATAAACTAACATTCTAACAACATTAATGAAAATTTTATTGGAACGAAGTTGTTTAATGCAGCTTGCGGTAGGAGTTAACTTGTGGAAAAAGTTCGGTAACGAAAATTGTAGAAATCGCTACGGAACGAAAAAGCGTTTTTCCCCTGAAGACAATGATTTTAAATATACATAATAAAAAGGGACAGAGAGAGAGATAGTTGTCATGGTTTTCGAGTCTGCTGACGCCAATAGGTAAAATGAAAATCCATAATGGCGGTTTCGAAAATTTTCATAGTTTTCAACCACGGGTGTCGTTTTTTTATGTTTTTTGAGGGTGCTGAAGCCAATATTAAGGTACACTGAAAATCGAAGCTGGCGGCTCTAAAATTTTATTTCTCATGGGTAGTTAATATGGTTGTCGACTATATTAATTGCCACATCCGAAGTTGAAGAAAAATCGTAAGGAGCTATGTTTCTCACGGAGAGCTATGTTTCTCACGACTTAAACGGTTAAATAATAAAACAATTGATGTATGTATGTTACTTTATATTAAAATATAATCACCACTAAAAAACTAGTATAAATTATTTAAACTTGTTTTTACATCGAAGTTTGTCTTGTTTTCTCGAGCCGATGGAAATTTATTCATGAATCAACTGAACCATCATAGGCCGCGGAACTCCAAAGACACTCGGCTTTAGTAGGTCACTGATACATAGGCGTAATTTAAACTCGTTATATCCGGCGGTACCGTAAATATCACGTGACCTGGTTTTCAGAGTTAGTTTTGACACTGTTCCTAAGCCAACATGTGCATAAAACGAATTAAATGTTTAAAGGTAGGTGAAAGTGCCCATATTGTTCCCTTTGTCTCTCGTCTGAGGCTAAAATACACAATTAGTTAACGAACTTAGCGTCGAAGTCACGATACAAATATACCGCGAGCATTCATAGTCGAGTGTTCTTCTATGAGCGTTCATTTCCTAATACGATGTTGGCGTAATAATAAATGTAATAATGAAATGTAATAATGCATTGCTTTGTTACTTACCACTTTGAATTGTCTCTTCTAATCATTAATTGGTTTTAAAGAGGAAATTTAAGTCATAAGATGATGTAGATGCCAGTTTCATGGTAAATGGGCTATACTTTATAGCAGGGATACAGCTACACGATAGATAAACTACAGCTACGCGCTAGTAGCGCAACAGTTACGCGCTTGTGTCGCATTAGGTATGCGCTAGTGATGCATTAGCTAAGTGTTAGTTACGCTACAGCTAAACGTTAGTCACAGGTCAGCTAAGCGCTAATGACGCTACAGCTAAGGCTTAGCGAAGCAACAGTTACGCGCTCGTGACTCTGCAGCTTTGCGCTAGTGGCGAAACAGTTACGCGCTAGTGAAGCGTCAGCTACGCGCTAGGGACGCTACAGATTGTGCGCTGGTGACACAACGGTTCCGCGCTACTTACGCTACAGTTTTGCGCTAGTGACGCTTCAGTTGGCGCGCTCGTAGCACAACAGTTACGCGCTAATGACGCTACAGCTTATGCGCAGATGGCCCAACAGTAACGCGCTAGTGACGCAACAGTTGTGTGCCAGTGATTCGTCAGCTATGCGCTAGTAACGCTATAGCTTGTGCGCTGGTGGCACAACAGTAACGCGCTGCTGGCACATCAGTTGCGCTCTAGTGACGCTACAGTTGTGCGCTAGTGATGCGTCAGCTATGCGCTAGTGACCCTACAGCTTGTGCGCAGATGGCACGCGCTAGTGACGCTACAGTTGTGTGCCAGTGATTCGTCAGCTATGCGCTAGTAACGCTATAGCTTGTGCGCTGGTGGCACAACAGTAACGCGCTGCTGGCACATCAGTTGCGCTCTAATGACGCTACAGTTGTGCGCTAGTGATGCGTCAGCTATACGCTAGTGACCCTACAGCTCTGCGCTAGTGGCACAACAGTTACGCGCTAGTTACGTTACAGCTAAGCGTTAAAGACACTACTGATACGCGCTAGTGACACTACAGTTATGTGCTAGTGATGCTTCAGCTACGCGCTAGTGAGGCCTCAGTTGCGCGATAGTGAAGATGTATCTACGCAGCTTATATGCTGAGCACTTTAATATCATTTTGATAATATAACTAACTTTTGTGATTTTCCATGCCACAGCAATAAATATGCTGTTGCATACAAAAACGCAAAACTACATAATTTTTTATATGTAATTTCAGTATTAGTCCCAATAATAGTTGTTAGATTTTTATTAGTACTATCTCTCTCTGAAATAATGCTAATGAATCAAAAGTCAGACTGTTTAATGATACATTCTAGATAAAGCTATGTTCAGCTAATGCTGTAATCAGTTGGTAACTATGGTGGATTCAAGCACTTCGCTTGAGTTATACTGCAGTAAAACAACAGATAAGTACTGCAGTCCGGTTTTGGCGACACAATACAGGAAATTAACTAATACATAGTTAGGTACTGATCGCCAATACGTTTACCAATTGAACGAATTAAAGAGTCACATTCACCAGCGGAAGTTTATTGATAACTGATATTATGATATGCTGTTTGATGATAAAATGATAGGCAGGCAGCGCAAATAGGATGACAAATAGTGCGCACGACTTCATTCGTTCCAGTTGATTAGTGAACCGATTCAGGGATTGCAGTAAATATAATTGTTCCAACGAATATTTGAGTATAAGAGCTACATTTTATTATTTGTATTTCTTAATCTTTTTCCAGCTTTAAGCTTAGATTTAGGAACGTTTCGGCCCCTTGGACGTTTATTTCGTGAATTTAGGAAATCCTTAATACACTTATTCGCTGGTGTATTAGTGAATTCCTTAATTTAGTGAATATGATAGAAAATTCACTCAAAATGTCAGTGAATCATATCACCAAAATGTCGGAATTTACTGTGCACCACCGAATATTGTGCCAACTATGTGAACACGGATTTATGCATGTTGCAGTTGATATAAGTGTACTACAATAGATTTTAGTAGAGTGTGGCTACCGATAAAGTTACTGAAAAGGTTAAACGTAGTCTTACATAGGACTACGTACAAAAGTACGTTCTCGAAACTTAGGCCAAAGATAGGTTTTGTTACTTCAATATTTACTTAGAAACACATGACACGCGCATAGTATTTTGACAACTAGGTTACGAAGGTCGGATAAACTAGCTTTTGCTAGCTGCTTCACTTGCGTAGAGGTTGGAAATTATCACACGGGAACATACTACCAGGTTAAAAAGTATTATTTGTGCTAATCCAGGTTATAACTATATGTCACCGTACGATATCTCATC